>OX465431.1:6765164-7365164 GCA_950005045.1 Agrotis exclamationis | reverse complement strand
AATTAATACTTTGTTTTATCTATTGTTATTTAGTCACTTCCGAAGAAAAATTTCTACTCTAAAAATACTGCGAATGGACCGCGACATGTCGCCCCGCGCGATTAATCGCGTGTGTCTGCAGGAGGCTTTATTCTATCTGTTATACTTCCATGCCTAAAAGACTGATCAGAATTTAGTGAAATTTAGCCACAAGTAGGTTAGACATTATTCCTAAATTTAATTTATCTATTTAAATTTCATTTGACAAAGTTCAGAGAAGGACTCAGTTTCTCAAGCGTTTGTGACTATTTACGGTTTTCATGAAAACCATGAACAAAAGCTATGGGTATAAAGACTCTACTGTTTTGTCGATAAACCTTTGAAGATAAAATACCTGCCTATATCATGACACTGTTCAAATATTGTATACGTGAATAGGTAGGTCAGGTACATCACCTTGACGACTTGATTGATTCGTTTTATGACGACAACAAATATAGGTAATGGACTCAGGAAAGTAAACACACCACGGCTATAGCATAATAAAGAATTAAGACTTATTTAGTAAAAAGAGGTTTAACCGATGAAATGACAATAAACAAAGGCATGGAGAAAAATTTTGATACAATTTAATAACATGTTTTTCGCATCTGAAAAACTTAAGTAGGTATCTACAATAATAAGTCTCACGATAAAACGCTTTTTCCCAAATGTCAACAGCAGTATCATGATAAATGGACATCTACTTGACAGATTTTTTTGTCTCAAACGACGTTCTCTCAAGAAAAGATCAGTTTCTTAGCGCTTTCAATTGGACGTAGTTATGCAAACAGGAACCAACCCACACACATGCCAAAATTGAGATAAGGACACGGAAGCTTCCAAAAATGAACCTTCTATCGACCCTGTAAATATCAAAATGATCTGACAATTTTGATAGAACAAAACATTTCTCTTACAAAGTTACCAACCAACATAACAGCAGTTGTTCAATAAACTAACAAGACCCATGCCCCATAGTCACCCAACAATCTTAAAAAATCACTAAATTTAGTTTTTTTATTAAGACTCATGCTACATGGTCCCTTGTGTTTTTTATTTTGTTATCAAATAAGTAGAACCATGCGGGTTGGTTCTTGTTTGCATATTTAAATAGACATAAATCTATTAGACTCACATTTCTTGGTTCCTTGATGATATATTTACAACGTCTAAGGAGTCATGATCTTTGAATTTGTTTTGTATAATAAACTCCTTGATCAAATTATTCGTCCAAATCATGGTTTTACATTATGGTTATTCACTAGTTTTTTTTTTTATTTATTTAATTAATATTGCATGTGGTGGTCAGAACCGCAATATATAATAGCCTTGTTGTATGAACATCCAACTTTAAACCAGATAAATATAAAATTCCTTGAATTATAGCTTCCTCCAAAATATATACTAATATTAGAAAGCTGAAGAGTTTGTTTACTTGTTTGGTGAAACGCGCGGATCTCAAGAACTACTGGTTCGAATTGCAAAAAAATTTTTTTGTGTTGGATAGTCCATTTATCGAGGAGGCTTTATATAACACGCTACGACCAATAGGAGCAGGTCATTCAAAGTTCTAAAAAATACCACGATAGCATATTTCTATCTTTTAAAGTTAACTCACAATACTTTCTTATTGAAATCAAATTGGTTTTGAAATAATTTATTTGCGAAGGTATTTTCATCAACATAATATAAATCCTTATCTAAATAAATACGTTAATCATCACAAGCAAATAATTTGAACAAAAATGCCTTTCACATCATATTTTGATTTCAATGAATATCTTAGAAGTTATCATAGTTTCAAAATAATACCGCAACAAAATAATGATAGGCTGGGCATGCCACAATTACGGCGGTAAGATTGATTTGAGGAGAAGTTGGAGAGGCGCCACGGACTCCTTACCTTCCCGCTGACGCAAGTCCTCACTAGACACGGCAAATACCTCATAAATTTCGGGAAATACCTCAGGTATTCAGCCGCAGGCGAGGGGACTGAGGAGCTGTCAGAACGCGTGAGGGAGAGGACATCCTCATGTTCCAAATTAACTTTTTGAGACTGGGTCGTGAGATGGAGGCTGTCCTCTCCCTCACGCTTCCCGCCTTTCCTTCGCTAGCATGACTGCTTCACAGAAGGAGGTGTCTGCTTGCCATTTCGTCTCGCTCCGCAGCATGGCCTCGACCAATGCCGAGCGCAAGAGGTCACCGGCTATCGCCTCCGTGAGGACACGGCGGTGCTCTGCCCAAGCAGGACACCTGCACCGTATGTTCCATCGTGTCCTCCGGGCGATCCTCGCAGTGGTGACACCTAGACGTTTCTTCCTTTTTAATGTGAGAACCCGTGTCAATCGGAAGGTGAGGACGCCATGACGCCTCTCCAACCACTACTCAAAGATGGGTTTTAACAGCGCGATCGCGGCGTGCCCGGTCCCTGACGCTAAGTTAAGGGATTTAAAAGTATGCTTCACCTGATTCCACAAGACATCATGAAGACGGTATGTGAAACAACGGAAAAGATGTTAACGAAGACGATCTTGAGGGCTATTCAGGTTAACCGGATTTTTATTTAGAATTGGATTTAGATATTAGTATTTTTTATACTCGCTTTAGAATTTTAAGATGGGATATTTACCATGTTTATTATTTAAAATCAAATAATAAACATGGTAAAAATACTATTTAAATATTCACATATCAGTTCACAAAGTATTTTTGAGTTTTTAAAACATTTTTGCAGTTTTTAACATTTTCATTAACATTATAATACTATGAATTTAATATTTGTTTATTTTTCAATGAAAAATGGAAATGTTTTTAAAGAAATATGGGATCTTTCATTTGTTTTTCCAATAAACTTTTGGCATGATTAAAAATTAACAAAGAACCAACCCACACATAGATAGTTTTGCAATAAGGAACCAGGAGGTTTTTCATTGATTTTTACTAAAAATGTAAGTGATTTTCATCAATATTATATTAGTATACATAGAACAAACTATTTAGTAAAATATAGTATGTAAACTTTAATCAAAATAATAATCAATTTAAAAGTACACAGCATTTTCACAAAAATCGCTTTTTCTCAAAACTGACATTGTGTGGGTTGGTTCCTGTTTGCATAGCTACGTCCAATTGTCCCCTCGAGCCATACTTTATACAATATTTATACAGCAGTCTAAAAACGTTATAGATTTCTCGCTAACGGTATTACGATTGGAAATCATTCACACAATTTCTTTCAATACCTACCTATTTTGAAAGGGTCTAATATAATGTGTTGAACCACCAATAACGTAACCATTAAATAATATTGATTCCATAGAATATATTCCATAAATCAGGAGCTATAGAACGCTTATCCCGGCAACAAATTTTCCACGATTGAATGGATTTTTTATGTGGCTCCGACCTTCCAATTAGGCGAGCCTCTATAGGAACCTCTTAACTCACTTTCTTATTATACTCCTATCTGCGAAAATTCAGAACGTAGCTATTTAGGCACGAGCACATAATTGGCTAACACATAATATCCAGTAACTGTTTGGTTTAACGAGGCTGCAGATATAATCATATCGCGTTTTCCACGTGATTGTCGAAACCGTTTGGAGATGAGAAATTGTTGATGATAACGAGTGTCATTAGCGAGGCATGCGAGCGACAATCTTCGTAAAGCGGTGCCTTAAGAGCGAACATCCTGGCGCGCAAACATTGTCTGTAGGCCAGCGGACGCCAGCAGCGAAGCTGGCGGCTGGTCCGCGAGACTCCCGTTACATAACGCACCTGCATTCCGCGAATACTCGCACTCACCGGACACCGGTACTTACTGCATCGATTATGTCACCTCTCAGCTGACGGTAAAGCACAACGTACGTACGAGCGTATTGCGAGGAGAAGTACGGTCGCGCGCTGGCTCGCTCGCGGCGGCGGCCGTGTGAGCGCGTGTTCGAGTCGCGGGGTCGATGTCGGGGAGGAAGGGGCACGGAGGCTGCGGACTCACCGTGCGGATGGTTACATAAGTCGGTCGGCGGGAGCGAGGACACGTGCAGCCCCTCCGGGGCTTGTGGCGCGACTGGCGGCGGGTCGGGCGCCGCCCCGCGCCACGGAGCCACCGCCGCCGCCGCCTTCCACCCAGACACGATTAAACAGCCTTCACGTGCGACTCACGCTTTAAAAGCGCGCCTAATAAACCTCACCTATACTTGGATTTAGAGATTATGAAGCGCAGATTTCTTGCAATTATTCATCCTGTGTACACTGTTTTATTGGCTCGTTGAGTTTACATAGAAGTATAGGGATTGTTAGACAGTCTAGACTAGTCTTTATCGTCGTTGAATATGCAAACGTATCGCTTTATTCGAGCGCGGTAATCTACACTTTAAGTAGGGTATTATTTACCTCTACTACTCCACTATGTACCTATGTAGAGTGAGAAGGGGTGATAGAACAATGAAGCAACGTATTAACACAACAGCTGGACAAAAGACTTTAGTTGGACAATTCAATATATTGGAGCTAAATTTGAAAGTATCCATTAAGTTTGGGCCAGGGCCGCGCCGAGCCCTGGCAGCGCCTGTGTGCAAAATTTTTGTGGCGCCTCTTTTTTTGGTCGCATTTCGACATTTTCTTTATTGAAAAATTATATTTTCTCCAGTTTTATTTAATAGTGCCGTAACTGTTAACCGCAGACATAAACCCCAATAATATTTTAAATATTTTTCCTAATAAGTATTATTTGATTTTATAAACTTAATACATGTATATTTTTTAACGTTGCCCCACACTTTATCATGGGTGCATTTACAATCATTGAAATTCACATACACAAACACCCAGACCCGAAACAATTACTTGCAGATCACAATTTTTGTTCCGTGCGGGAATCAAACCCGTGACACGCAGCGCAGCAGCCGATCGGTCGCTCTATTGATCGTCAGCGATCCAGCCACTATACTACGCCAACCGTGTTGGCTATATTAAATGTTGCTCGTATAATTTTATAAAGGATAACAGCTTTATTACTATTGTATTTAAAACGCAGAAAGAACGGTTAGCGAAGTGGCTGAGCGATTGGACTGATGCGCAGCGTGTCGTGGGTTCGAATCCCGCACGGAACAATTATTAATATTCGTATGACCTACAAATCGTTGTTTCTGTTCTGGGTGTTTGAGTATGTGAGTTTATATATTTGTAAACGCACCCACGACAGAGAAATTCCTAGTGTGGGGCAACGTTTTTAGTTAATAAAAAATAATCGTCAGAGCTTTTGTAACATATTGTATAGGAAATTACATAAAATGTACATACCCCTGCTTAAAGCATTATTTTTATCACTTTTACCAGTTTTTTTAGAGCCGTAAAATATTGAATTATTTTAGAAGTATTTTTATCCCATTCTTCCTCTAGTCTTCTTTTCCTCAAAAAATTCTGATACCCGATAATTTCTTTTTTTTTCTTGTTCACTACATCATGAATACACATTAAAAGAATCCGTAACACACACTTAATATTATTGTCATTAGTGTTAGAACTTAAACTTATTTTTATTTAATATTATATAAAGCACGGGACGTTCATTCAATGCGCACCTAGCACCCACTTTGGATGAAATATTTAAAATTGTTTATTTATACTTATTCTCTCGCCGCCGCTGTCTCCGGGTCGCATCATATTCCTTTAATATAAACTTATGATCCACGGCTCGGCTTTATCTATTGTATTGACTGCGGCGCTTCTTTTGATTTTAAAACGCAGACGCAGCGCTTTAAGTTCGTGTAAACTCATACCCGAAATATAAACAGTGGATCAATTCAAATAGTGCTTGTGTCTTGGGAGACTTGTATCTACTTACTTATCGATACTTACTGAGGTTTAATGTATGTTATGCGAAAAAAATAATTTCAATAATGGGCTTTGGCGTCTCATCCGGCGCCCCTATAACCCTGGCGCCTGTGTGCGCCGCACACATCGCACACAGGGGCGGCGCGGCCCTGGTTTGGGCACCATGAATAGGTCATTACTTTAAAGCATTTCTGAGCAACTTTTCATAATCAAACAAACACTCTACAAGTCTACATGATATTATGAACTCATTTAATTCCTGTATGTCAGCCAGTAAACATCCACTGTTCGACATGGTCGTCCTAATAGGCAGCTACGCGATCGCTCGTTAGGGAATATTGTCTAATTACAGCATTTACAGCGAGTGCCAACCATTGCTGATCGTAGAACATGTTATAATGAAATTGTGTGGAAATAATACGATTTGTATCCTTCAGTTTCACAACAAATTTACTGTAGCATATTGTATTCTGATTTTAACATAATATCATGTCTGTAAATTCCGAGGTGTTGGTATAATATCTGTCTGCCGGGGTCGCAGGACTATCTTAAAATGACACCGCGGCTCTGGAACGCAAAGGGTGGGGAAAAGGGTGATCTTTAAGTCAGTAAGAGTTACAGATCTTTCCTCTCCATCCGGGGCGGGAGGACTCATTTGATAACTTAAAAATAAAAAAGTAAGTATTGTAAGTATAAGATATAGAGAACAGTGGTGGCCCAGTGGTATCGGCCTCGACTTACGAGTTGTAGGTCGTGGGTTCGAACCCCGTCAGGCGCATTACTTTGTGTAATTTATTTCAACACCACTGCTCTCAAAACGGTGAAGGAAAACATCGTGAGGAAACCGGCATGTCCTAGAACCAAAAATTCGAAGACATCTGAGACATCTACCAATCCGCACTGGGTCCGCGTGGTAGATTACGGCCCACTCCCTCTCACAGAGAAAAACGCCTGTGTCCCAGCAGTAGGAAAATTTATAGGCTGATGATGATGATGATGATGTAAGTATATAGGTACTGCGACAATATTTTCACCGGGTTAGTTTGAAGTTCTTTTTAACTAACTTATAAAAAATTGGTTAGGTAGTTATTGGGTAGTTATGTATTCGGTTGTCATATTTAAAAAAAAAAACAGTCTTTGGTGATCTAGGTTCGAAACTCCTAGGTTGATTGTACAGATTTATTCCTGGAATCGACCTGACTGTAATATATATGTTTTAACATAGTTATTCTTTTTTTTAAACACAAAGTCATTTATATTTAGATTGAAGACAAAACACTAAGGGTGAGGCCAAACGAGCGTAATTTTTGAGTTGTGAGTCGCAGAATTTCGGTCGCTTTCATACAAAACAAAAGACGACTCTCTCACGACGCATTTTTTTTCTATGAAAACGACCGAAATACTGCGACTCATGACTCAAAAATTACGCTCATTTGACCTCACCCTAAAAGCGGAATTTAATTTAGTTTTCTCATGAAAGATCGGAGTAATTGTTTTCCAAAAAAACCTATAATCATGTTTAAGAAAAGGAAAATTGTGATTTAAAAATAAGTACTATTCATTTTCAACTAGCGGCTCGCCCCGACTTCACACACTATTTTTGACGTACCTGCTGGATTTACACGCAATAAAAAAGAATTATCCAATTTGCTGCTGCCGTTGAGGAGTTATGGGCTTACAGACAGACAATGTCTTATAACTTACTGTTCTAAATGCGAAAGTTTATGAGGGAGCATGTTTGTTACTCTTTCACACAGAAACTACTGAACGGATTTGGATGAAATTTTGTGCACGTATAGTTTATAACCTTGATTAACACATAGGATTTTTTTTTTTTATCCCGGTGTGTCGTTTCCGTGGAATATTTACCGAACTTCACACGGACAACAGTTTGGGCGTAAACTAGTAGTAAAGTCCGTCTCACGAAAGAAGTCTCGCAGATGCGGCGCTAGCGCTACAGTCATGTCACGGAATTTTGCCAAACTCCACTGTTTAAGACTCCCCAAAAATTTCATAGAAATGATTTCAAATTGAATTTTTGGTTCAATTCAATTTTATTATTTTTAATAATTTAATTAATATCATTAAAATAGAAAATGATATTGACATAAATTAGTTCCAGTTATTGCCGCGGGACTTCTTTCGCGAGACAGACTTTATATAAAAATAATACCATATAGCCATAAACCTATTAAACAATCTTCTTTTACAAAGCTCTATCTAAAAGAAAAACTAATACAATAATACAAAAGCCTTATAAAATGCAGGTTAAACAGAAATACCTATAATAATGTAATCTTTAAACTAGGTAGGTACATGCTATGCGGGACAAACAAAGAAACATAACGATCGCACACACTCCGCCCTGTGTAGGTATAGACAATCCCACTTCAAATACAAAATAGAAATTCGCAAAGCAATTGAATTAATCGTATCTTCTGATACCAAACTGGTATTTTGTTGAAATTATTTAGAAAGGATCGCTTTGAAAGGAAATTAAACTCTGTAGGAACCTATTGGGGTCTATTTTAAGATGGTAGGATAAATACCTGTGTAATATTATGTACCTAGCGTAAAATTTAAGCTGAAAACGTAGGTTGGGTCATTTTTTGAGTGGATATACTTCTATATTGGAACTAATAAACAAGTGTCAAAAATTATTTATTTGCAAAATATTCGTCAAAAAATAAGAATGGTAAATTAACAGAGCAAGTTTTCTTTGTAACAAAGGCAATAAATTAAAACTCTTCTATTTCAGACTTCATACATTTTTTATACCTTTGTCTACGAAAATACCTGGTTTTTAATATCATGTCCCTTGGGCACTACGTAAGCAAATGTTACCTATTCGTCTCGCTCGGGGCCGCGTGTCAAGCCCACGCCTCTTGAACCGGGAACAGATACAATTGCCCCGATTTACCTCTCCTTTGTTTTCGCTACGACGGCGACGAACTCAATCATACAAACGCGTCTCAAGAGCTTTCTTTCTCGAAATTATGTCTAGAGATCTTTTTCTACACGTGAATATAAAAGTTGGTTTCAGCGCCATCTATTGTCGAGTAGCAGTAGTATTAAAATTTAACCTAATTTTGAAATACGTCAAAACACCTGATTCATGCTTAAGGAAAGTGACACCTAGCGTGTTTTTTAAAAAATATTGCCACTGACTTGGTTTATTTACAACTATAAAAGTCTATACCAATTTCTGCTCAACTCTTCATTATTTCCGTATGAACCGTTGAGACCACATATATATGTATATCAATATTATCTCGACCATTAGAATACCTACTGTGATATCAACTATACATATAGTTGATATCACAGTAGGTATTCTAATGGTCGATGGTCGATGGTGGTATATGGTAGTGGTGGTAAATTGTTATATAACAATCATAGCCCATGCAGAGATGGAAATAATAGCCATAGGTATAGTGGTAGTTATTGAACACTGGTTAAAATATGCCCGCTTGCACAGGGTCCCACAAACCTAAGAAGACCCAAGTTCCTACAAACATCACTGCCTTTTTAACCGACTTCCAAAAGGAGGAGGTTCTCAATTCGGAGGTTTTTTTTTTAATGTTTGTTCGGGCATAACTCCGTCGTTTACCAACCGATTTGAAAAATTCTTGGAAAGTGTATACTTCCCGAATGGTCCCATTAAAATTTTATCGAAATCGGACTTGCACTTTTTGAAAAATCAACATAAATCAACAAAAACCTAAAAAGTTTTCAACATTGTCTACACCGATTACTGCGAGGTTTCTGGTCCGATTTCGATGATTATTTTTTTGTTCGATACAGTAGGCATATCTGCCATTTCGTCCCATAAAATTTTTATTTAGTTTGGTGCAGTAGTTTTCATTTTTAGCTCATTGTGTAAGAGTACATACATGGGCGATGTTATTACCGGTGCTACGGATTACAATATTTTAGTGTACATGTAAGAAAGGTTGAATATTGAAACTAAAAATGATAAAATAAAAACTTTTTCAAAAAAAAATGTAACCGACTTTCCACAAAAAAGTTCAAAATAACCTACAGAAAAACTTTTCTTTCGAAAGTCGGTGACAAAAAGTCAATTAAATAAAAAAGAAAGTCACCGACTTTCGAAAGAAAAGTTTTTCTGTAGGTTATTTTGAACTTTTTTGTGGGAAGTCGGTTACATTTATTTTTGAAAAAGTTTTTCTAAAATGGGCTTAACACGTCTCTGGTCAGGCATTTGCTCCTATTCCTTCTATTCTTCTTTTTATCGTCGTTTGGAAAGGTTTATGGAGAAAATAAAACTAGTTGCGAAGTGAAAGTTATTTATTAGAGATAAAATCGTAAGGATAGTTGCACTATCCATAAATCACAATCCACATAAATACTTAGACCGTCATTGGAGTTAATTTGTATTTTATATTTTTTCATTACTTTACAAGCGTCGTTGGCAACATTCTCAAACTCTTAAGGTGTCAGTCAAGAGGCTACCTACATGTTATATGTAAGTAGAAACCGATACCGATACCGACACCAATACGGACATCGATACCGGTTCTGATGCCGGTACCGATACAGATACAGATATCGATATTGGGGACGATTGGGGTACCGATACCGATACTGAGATCAATATTGATACGTTTCATTCGTACAGGAAAGTAATATTATTACGTAGAAATCCTAGAATGCAATTAAAATTGTCATTATTTAATAAATAAATACACTTTTCATCATCTTATTCTAGTTAGACATTTAACGAAGAATATTTATAATATTTATTAAGAAAATACTTATACCTACAATATTGGTACCTACTTACAAAAATACAATTTGAATGAAATCCACAACAAATATTTTTCACACAAAATGTAAATTAAAGCTACACAATGTATTAGTACTTATATAAAAAAAAGTTTCGTAAACTTCATTGACTTGCTTATTTTTTCGAAATTGGCAACACAACAGTTTTTCAGTCTTCATAATACAATGTTTACTTGCATGTAAATTAACTATTAGTGGTGCTCAATTTCTAATTCCCAGTTTACATTATTTATTTTTTTAGTTTTACGTTTGACTAATAAGGCCCGGCGCCCACTATCGGCATCGGCACGGCTGAGGATTTTAGGTGATAAAAAGCATTATATCGCACCCCCAGGCCAATAAAGGCGTAAGTGGAAATCACTAACTTTACAGGGGAGCAAAAAAACTGTTTAACCAGGTGTATCTTTTTAGTTTTTGACTCTATGATCTTTTGTTATATATCAAAAAATAGTAAAAAAATTAACCTTTTTTTTTGTTTATATTCGAAACACCTTAAATTATCGTGGTAGCCAATATTTAATGTTAAATGTTTTACAGACGTTTTCCTTATTTATTTAAGACCAATACTCAAACGTAATGACTTTTATTCCAATCTTTGCTTTCTAAATATTTTTTAATCTGTAACTACTCATGCTTACGTCTGTTACGAAGTTCTATACTATGATAAAATACAGGAGCTAAGTACTGTTTAAGCCCTTTTTGCCTTAATTTTATTTTACATACCGAATTGTATGACGCTTTTACAGCTTTTTTTGTTAAAACATAAAACTAAAATTTGGTATTAAGTATAAATACGGGCTTTTTTCACAGTATGTTTAATTGAACTATAACTGTAAGTAATATTACGTTTCTAGGTAAAATATATTTCAGTGGTGTAATAAAAAGGTTTTTTATAAAATTGCACTTTATTATAATAATATTCATAACAGAACCTGATAAGAGATAATAAAATTAACAGTGAATTATAATCTTTTGATAAGTTTAACCAAGAACGGTTTCTAAATACAAATTCTTAGAAAAACCTCAAAATCTGGCATCAACAAAAATCTTACATTATTTATTAAATATACCAATTACTAAACATCATCATCAGTCGGAAGACGTCCTTTGCTGAACATAGGCCTCCCCCTTAGACCGCCACGCCGAACGACAATTCGCCACTTGCATCCTTCGGTTGCCCGCGACCCTCACGATGTCGTCGGTCCACCTAGTGGGAGGCCTGCCTACGCTGCGTCTTCCGGTCCGTGGTCGCCACTCGAGAACTTTTCTTCCCCATCGGTTGTCAGTTCTACGAGGACTACACTGGGATTGTCGATGAAATGGTATCACGTAGCTTCCCAAACGCTGCCCATCCGAGTTGGATTCTACGGGTGACCTCTTTGTCGAAGTTGGACCTACCTAACTGAACAATCTGTCCAAGGTAAGTGTAAATATCTACAACTTCGAGATTATCATTCCCAACAACAATAGGTACGGGTGCCACATGGACATTCGACATGATTTTCGTCTTGTCCATGTTCATTTTAAGGTCCACCTGTAGGGAAACGATACTTAGGTCGCTGAGCATAGCATTGAGGTGCTCCAACGATTCTGACATGATGAGTCTATCGTCGGCAAATCGAAATTGACTGATGTATTCACCATTGATATTGATGCCGAGTCCGTTCCATTCCAAGAGCTTGAAAACGTCCCCCAACGCGTTCGGGAATAATTTCGGAGAAATCACGTCTCCCTGATGTCTCACGCCTTTCTGCAATTGAATTGGTTTCGTGCTCTATTCCTGAAGTCGGATAGACATGGTGGCATTTCTATACAAGCACTTCAACACTTCGATAAACCTATAGTCTATATCACATCGTTGGAGGGACTGCCATACTGACCAGGTTTCGATTAATCGAAGGCTTTTTCATAGTCCACAAATGCTAGACATAATGGTCGATTGTACTCCTCTGTCTTCTAAATAATCTGGCAGAGCATGTGTATGTGGTCTATGGTACTAAAACCTTTTCGGAAACTGGCTTGTTCGGAAGGCAAACATACGTTTGAGAACAGCTTGTATACATACATGGCTCAGAAGTGAGATTGGCCTGTAGTGCAAGATGTTATCACCCTTTTTGAAGAAAAGAACAAACACACTCCTGTACCATGCTTCTGGCGTAGTGCTGATGTCCGGGATATCCTCAGTGTAGTGTCGAGTCAGTTTAGCTCTTGCGTCTCGACCTGCACAGACATTGGGTTGTCATGTTGATGTGTATAACTGTCCGTATAACCTCTCAAGCTCTCTCAGTATTTATGGTTTCGTCGAAATGATGCTGCCGTCGTTAATCTTCAGCTTTGTTATTTGGCTTTGCCTAATAAACAAATTCTTTGCGAAGGCTTAAAAATCTTCGCAAAGAATTTGTTTTGAGCCCTGGTTCGGCTCGATTGCCTCTTTGATCCGTGCCGCACTATTGGCACGAAGGTCACGTCGCATTGATTTAGAAATATCAGCTGAAGATTGCAGTCTCATCTCGGTCTGGGTTAGATCAACTTGATGGCGCAGGGTCTTAAAGAACTTGGACCGCACAGCTTGGACAGTTTCCACCAACCATTTGTTAATCTCGTCCATAGTTTCGCATTCGGTTAGGCATTGGAAGCGATTGTGTAGTTCCAGTTGGAAGTCTTCGGGGTTCTAGATGTGGGCAGGACCAAATCGTAGCGTGGACTTCACCAGAAGAGACCTTTCAAGCTTCAAATTGAATATTTAATGTGCCTGTGACGATTTGGTGATCGCTACCGGTTTTTACCTTGGCGGTCACAGAGATATCACCGAATATTCGCTTCTTGGTCGTCATGATGAAGTCAATTTCATTTCTGGTAGTACCATCGAGGCTTATCCACGTCCACCTCTTTGATGGCCACTTCTGGAAATAGGAGTTCATTAAATGGATTTCTTCTTTTTCCATGAAGGCGACCAGCCGCTGCCTCCTAGGTTTCGCTGCCAATACTTACATGGCTCCACTCTCAACTCATCGCCATTCCGTGCGCCCACCTTCGCGTTGAAGTCCCACCCATAGACCCAAAACAATGGTGAAGTATATTTCGAGGTATGTATGGCCTCGGATATCTCCTCATACAATGCCTCTGCTTCATCATCAGAATGTGTCGAGGTCGGAGCTTAAACCTGTATGACCTTCAGCGAATACCGGATGGTAATTCTGAGTATAAGGTATGCTACCCTACTCGACACACTGTCGACTGTCTTAACGTTGTTGATGAGGGACCTGTGGACGAGATATCCAACACCACCCTGGGATTTACGCTCTCCTTCCCGCTAGAAGAGTATGTTGCCCGAATTTAGAACTATTGTATCCTGACCCTCTCTTCGGAGGTTAGATAATCCCAAGATATTCAAGTGTATTTTGCTCAATTCTTCCTCCAGCTCCATGCATTATAAAGGTAAGTACCCAGACCTTTCGAATTGTTTATGAGACGAGTGCGTGATTACTTCCGTCCAAGTAGATCAAATCGTGAATGGAAAAAAGGCGTAAAAATGATTATTTCGAAAATGTGTGCGAGTGCACCCGTAAATAAGAAAATACGGCTCTTTTTGTTTGATTATTTTTATTTGTGATGGGATGTAATCGGTTTTATTTTAAGAAAATCATTTTTTTATTAGGCATTAAAAAGCATGATATGAGATACAATTATGACATTGTTGCTTTATTTAATGAAACAAAAACTTAAGCAGGATTAGGTGTATTTTAGTGAAATTTTACGTTCTTATGTTGGTTTATCGACTTTATTAATTGACAAAATATTGAACTTAATCGACGCCAAAATATTTTTTTTTGGGATAGAAGCCTCATTTTGACTCAAAATGTCACGGAAAAAATTGAGCGCATGTATCTTCACTTATACTATCCAAAACTGCAAAAAAAAATAATTGACGTAATCGCACTTACGTCTTTGTTGATCTGGGGGTGCGATATGTACATTAACTTCATGGCAATAAAGTAGATATATGGCTCTGAAACGTGGTCTCTGACTGCTGGCCTTTTAGAGAGACTAAGAGTCACTCAACGAGCGATGGAAAGAGCTATGCTCGGAGTTTCTTTGCGGGATAAAATCCGGAACATGGATATTCGGCGAAGAACCAATGTCACCGACATAGCTCATAAAATTTGCAAGTTGAAGTGGCAATGGGCAGGCCACATCGCTCGTAGAACTGACAACCGATGGGGAAGAAAAGTTCTCGAGTGGCGACCACGGACCGGAAGACGCAGCGTAGGTAGGCCTCCCACTAGGTGGACCGACGACATCGTAAGGGTCGCGGGCAACCGATGGATGCAAGTGGCGAATTGTCGTTCGGCGTGGCGGTCTAAGGGGGAGGCCTATGTTCAGCAGTGGACGTTTTACGGCTGATGATGATGATGATGAATAAAGTAGAAATTGCCGATGCAATAGCCTCCGAAGCATACCGAAGCGGTATTTTTCTTACTACGACCATAATGGAAATTTCTACTTTATTGCCATGAAGTTAATGTATAATGCTTTTTATCACCTAAAATCCTCAGCCGTGCCGATGCCTGATGGTAAGCGATGATGTGGTGGACAGTGAAGCACGATTGCCTAGAAGTAATCTATTCACTTTTGACTTGAAGACCCCCAAGATACCAAAGTTATAGCTATCAGGAAACACAGACCCCGGCAGGGAATATAACGTAGTACAAGTACAGTGAGTAAAGATAGTAGTGCAAACCAATAGGACAGTAGCAAGTCAAGTTGGCTTTTCTATATTCTCGCTTCTCGCCACTGTACTCATAGTAAGTAACACTCTACTGTCTACTACTCGCTGCTGTCTTATCTACCAGTGTAAATCGGAATTAAAAGCCAGCCGTCGAATCTTTGTACACCAGAGGCACTGTTCCATAATTCCATACAAGAAACGCTGTAAATACTGGAAAGACGCTGTAAAGTAAAATACTGAAAACTCGTGATAAGGGCTCTGGTAAGTCTGCAATCAGCCAAACAAATTGCATTAATTGAAGAATAAATTCAATATTTAAATTCATTTTAGAACCATTTCAAGTCGTATATTTATACGCAATAACGCCTGCGTCGCGTCGTCGCAAATATATTTTGAGGATCGAAAAATTCAGCTGCGAGCTGGGCTCGAACCTGTGTCGTCTGCATAAGTACTCCAGACGACTACGCCTTACCAATTAGGCTACCGCAACCACGAATCTTTTTCGTTCCTAAAATATAATTATCATTTCAAGTCGTTAATTAAACAGTGTTAAATGTCTATATAATCTTTTCAACAAAATAAAGCCCGCAGACACACGCGATTAATCGCGCTGCGACAACGAGCCAAGCTAATTTCCACTCTAAAAATACTGCGTATGGACCGCGACATGTCGCCCCGCGCGATTAATCGCGTGTGTCTGCAGGAGGCTTAAGGCTCAAATTAGGTAAATCTTCATAGTATACAACGTGTAACGTTACTAACGCAAAACCTCTCGTGGGGTAACTCAGCCCATGTAACTGAAAATGTTTGTTCTAAGACTTTTGGAAATTCGCAAAAAAAAAATTACTTTTTCATACAAAATGGGAAATTGATCGGGCCCATCAGTATGAAAAATCATTTTTTTTGCGAATTTCCAAAAGTCTTAGAACAAACATCGTTCAGTAACATGGGCTGAGTTACCCCACGAGAGGTTTTGCGTTAGTAACGTTACACTTTGTATAATATATTTTATTTTACACTTAACATTCGTAAGGAACTATTTAAAACAATATAAAGTTTAACAGTATCAGTAAAACACCAGTGATCATAATATTTTTTTTACTACCCATAATACATAATTAATTGACCAACTCAATAATTCTCAATCGATTGAATTGTCATAATAAATATAAGTTACGTATTTAAGTGATAACTTTTATATGAAATTGACATCTTTTTAATTAAAATTTTCATTCATACATATTTCATGGGAATATAAAATGCCTAATTCATAAATCTCAACTTACATAATGCCAGCCACACACGATCCAGTAAACTGGATTGTGTGTGGCTAGCACGATAGTGATTGAATGAATGATGAACTTGGTGAATTTTATGGTAAACAAGACAGCTGACATAATTCTCTAAGAATTTTTAAATGATGATAAAGAATTCCTAGGAATCACCATTTATTACCAATAATCTACTATATAAAAATAAGTCGGGTTTTCCTTCCTGACGCTATAACTCCAGAACGCACGAACCGATTTCCACGGTTTTGCATTCGTTGGAAAGGTCTCGGGCTCCGTGAGGTTTATAGCAAAGAAAATTCAGGAAAAAAACAAAAAAAAATTCTTCTTCTTTTAATCACCAAACGAAATGTTACATAAAACGAAGCAATCTGGTGGCGAAACGGAGTTCGCCGGGTTTGCTAGTATTTAATATTTAAAACCCCTGACATACAGCAACGGCTCTCATTTCTCGAATTTCACCAAATTATCAAAAAAAATCCCTCAGAATACTTACTTTACTCTTTCTTTTCTTAACTAAACTTAAAATACTTAGGCATTGAAAATATAGATAAAAAAATAAATATAATTATTATTTGGATTACCGCTATTTAACCAATGAGGAGTATGAACAACCCGTGAGAGGTGGTGCGACAAACCTTATTATTAATATTAGATATATAATTAGGTACTTTTCGACATGATTTTTTTATAATTATATTTATTTTATGGTTCTATTATAATACTTTAAAAACCAGAGATCTGGTGGCACACCATGATTTCTTATTTTGATGTACTTGATGGTTTCATCTTGCTAACTCCACAAATAAATGTATTGGCCCTGTTTTGTCTCTTTCCTAAACTGAAGTGAAATTAAAGATACACTGTTTAACAATGTGGTGTCACTATTGAAAACTTAAAAAGCTAAACAAATGTATCGTAAACGAACATAAATATCATTTCACTAATGAGAAGCTCGAAATGAAAAAATACAATTATTTGACGCCAAAAATCAGTAAACAGCACCTTATAGGCCGACTAATTATTTCAAGTGACTTACAGTAAGCTCTGATTCATAATCACTTAATTTAAATACCAACTTTCTATTACGTCGATGTAAAACAAACAGAACCAAAAATACTCCTCATTGTCAGCAACGAGCAGTCAGTCACGAGCAATAACAAGTATACACTTAAAATTCAAAAGCAATTTACTCGTGAAATTCTGGTTTCCACTTTGAAATAAGACCTATTTCGTAATAATAGTATGGCTTCCAAAATAGAAGTCTAATGAAAAGGTAAAAGTTTAATCAATATGGTAGCAGAACATCGCTTTTGAATACTGCTTAGTGTATACATACTATTGCTCGTGACTGTACAATATTCAACAACATCACTAAATCGACTTATAAATAATCAAGTAACATTACATATTAAAAGTGATAACATCAAGATCTTTTAAATTTATCTTACTTACGTCCACAGCAGATCATGCTGCAGAAATATCTTTTCACTACCTTTGGCTTGGGTTTCTTTGGCGATGAAGTTGGGACCCTTTGGTACCTGGACGAATGCATTGGTATGACCAGTTCTAGTACCGAAGCGTCGTCATCCTCGTCTGAAGCAGTTAATTCCACTTCGTAGAGAGGTGGTGAAGATCGGTCGGGGCTGTTCTCTCGCGTCGCGTT
This sequence comes from Agrotis exclamationis, assembly GCA_950005045.1. Taxonomy (NCBI): domain Eukaryota; kingdom Metazoa; phylum Arthropoda; class Insecta; order Lepidoptera; family Noctuidae; genus Agrotis; species Agrotis exclamationis. The sequence continues at coordinate 7,346,818 of OX465431.1, read as the reverse complement.
CTGGTCTTTCGTGTACTGATCTTGAGGCCACTGCATGATGACTAAGTCGTGGTCTTCGTCTAACTTTTTCTGTAATGTATAAAGATGTATAAGTATACAGAGTGAGTGAATAACGCCTAGATTTGCGATATCAGCAGTCACGGTTGATTTGCTGTCGTTTATTAAAGAGTTTTCTTTTTTTCTCCAGGATTCAATCATCAGATCTTAACTCAATGGTTATGGGACTAGCTAAGAAGTATACCCTTCCAAGCAAAATAAGAATTTTGAAAATCAGTCCAGGCATCTTTGAGTAATCGGGGAACATACAAAACAATCCGGTGAATTGGGAACTTCCTCCCCAAAAGTAAGAAAAACTGTGGCCTGCTCTTAAGGCCCATCTCAATTTGTCCTGTATTTTGTATCGAACAATGTTTAAAGCTAGAAATAATAGTTATTGCTTACAAAATATTTTTTCTACATAAATGTAGAACGATGAAGCCAAGCAGCATGAAAAAAGAAGTCGCATGTTAGAATCAGTTACTGGTAAAATCATTGAATGTCCTCCCACCCAGGGCAGAGCGGGAGGGACTGTCAGACTTATACTGACTAAAATCCACGGTGTCCTTCAATAGCCCTTTACGTTCCATGGTCACGGTAATTTAAGTCCCGCGACCGTGTGATTTCACGTAATAATAATTGTGACGATAATAATTATGTTTAACAAATAAATGCGTTGTGTAAATAAATTTTCAATAATATTTACATACATCGTTGTTAACTTTGTTAATATTATTTTCACGTGATTATTGTTTAATTAAGAGCATGTAAGTGTTAGAGAAGCGTGCAAGAAATCACAATATGGCGCCAAGGTTCTTAGTTGAAAACATGGTATTTTAATTTTATTTATTGCAGTAGTCAATATAATGAAGTAGAAACAATTATGGACCGACAGGGTCCAGCAAAAAATTTAGTAATTTAGTAAGTAGGAGAATTTAAGTAAGTAGCATTTAATAATATGGGAAGGAAAAGTTCCTCATCGTATTCTAACAACTCGCGCCTCGCACGTGATGAGTTCGATTAAATCATTATTTACCATGCTAGCCCGCCGCTCATTCCGCCTGTGAGTAGTCGGTGATGGGATATGCAGCTCATCATCACTGCTACTTTCATCAGTGAACTGAAATCATAAAAAATATGTATTTCAGAATTTGAAAACAACCCGAAAAACTTCTGATAGCTTTTAGCCGACTATGGCGGAGCGCGGCGGAGTGATTTTTTCCAGCCCTATCTCTACAAATATTATAAAGAGGTATTGTGTATGTAAAGCTTCAGTCACACACAGCGACTAATCGCTGCGGATGCCTACTCGCCACGAGTATTCGCTGTATGTGACAATCTATGTGCAGCGAATAGTCGCCGCGGCTTGAATAAGAATCCGGACACATATGGCTCTGAAACGTGGTCTCTGACTGCTGGCTTTTTAGAGAGACTAAGAGTCACTCAACGAGCAATGGAAAGAGCTATGCTTGGAGTTTCTTTGCGGGATAGAATCCGGAAAATGGATATTCGGCGAAGAACCAGAGTCACCGACATAGCTCGTAAAATTTGCAAGTTGAAGTGGCAATGGGCAGGCCACATCGCTCGTAGAACTGACAACCGATGGGGAAGAAAAGTTCTCGAGTAGCGACCACGGACCGGAAGACGCAGCGTAGGCAGGCCTCCCACTAGGTGGATCGACGACATCGTGAGGGTCGTGGGCAACCGATGGATGCAAGTGGGGAATTGTCGTTCGGCGTGGCGGTCTAAGGGGGAGGCCTATGTTCAGCAGTGGACGTCTTCCGGCTGATGATGATCCAAATACGTTAAGTAGTTTCCTCACAAACTTTAGCAGATCATGAAGATATGATCCACTCCCTCTATCAGAGAGAACGCCTATAAATAAAGAGGAGGTTGATGAGCCCCGATAGAAGGAAAAGCCTATCAGGATCGTTTGGCTAACTAACCAGGTAACCGCCGCGTGATCCTGGGACGTAAAGGGCTATTGAAAGAACACCGTCATTTAAGTTAGTACATACGAGTCTAAACCCCGTCCCGCCCATGGTGGGAGAACTCATTTGATGATTTTACGACCATAAAAAAGGATTACATCATAAGTTAATTATGTCGTATTTACCGGTAGCCTCTGATGAGCCAGGATCAGTCTCCGCACGGCATCATCGCTGTCGATGCCGCTGTCATCAGGCTCTCGGGCAGGGATCAGCAACCCGCCGTCTTGATCGCCCTCAGCCGCCAGCTTGCACGGTTTCACTGGCAACTGGGTTGAACACTCCTGGAATTAAAAAAAAATCTATTCGCAATGTGGTACCTCCGTTGTGCGGATGTGAAATATATCTGGACTCTCGGGAGTGTCGTATGTCAAGTTGTATGCACCATAACCTTTTTAAGTGCTTTCATTTGGTTTTATTTTTATTGAAAGACAAGCCGAAAATATTTACTGTGTGTAGGTAAACTTACTATGGTTAGTACCAAACCACCAATACTTACTTGATACTTGTGGTAAGACACATTAATAGGTAAAGTCGGTTCATTTGAATGTGTTCAAACTAACAGATTTTACCTATTATTGTGTCTAGAACAATATTATATTAAACTAGCTTTTCCCCGCGTTTTCACCCGCTGCTATTAGTCGCCGTAGCGTGATATATACAGGGTGAATTTTTCAATTGGGCGTGGATGGCTATATCCGAAACTATGAGGAATATCTAAAAACGTTGAAAGTAGTCTCGAGGCCGATTTTGACGAAAACTAAAACTGTATCATTGGATTTTAGTAAATTCAATAATCCTGGCCAGGAATCGAACCCGCTGATTTTGGGAAAAAATAATTACAGCCTTTATTATTACACCATTCGATTGTGTTGCTAATAAGGATCAAATTCTGGGAAGTAATCATATAGGGCAAACTTAAGGAAATAGCAGATTTTTATGAAATTGCTATTTTTCTATGTTAGTTTACTTCTACTGAGCCATAATCTATGTACCTATACGAAATGATAAAATTTCATTGTTTGCAATGTTTGACTGGATTTGACGTCTCAATAATCGTACTGGATTCAACAATACGAAATTATTGACTTGAACAAAAAATAGTATTATTTCAAAGATGAAACGGTTAACTTATGTTTCGAATAGTGTCATTGCCTTGAAGAGTGACCACTCTTTAAGGAAAGCGTTTTCCTTAAGTTTGTCGTATATAATTACTTCCCAGAATTTGAGCCTTATTAGCAATACTATCGAATGGTGTAATAACACAGAGTGTAATTTTTTTTTCAAAATCAGCGGGTTCGATTCCTAGCCAGGATTTTTGAATTTTCTAAAATCCAATGATGCAGTTTTAGTTTTCGTCAAAATCAAACTCGATACTCCTTTCAACGTTTTTCGATATTCCTCATAGTTTCGGATATAGCCATCCACGCCCAGCAGTTGAAAAATTCACTCTGTATAGCATATCGCCTTCCTCCATAAATGGAATATCCAACACAAAAATATTTCTTCAATTAGAACCAGTAGTTCCTGAAATTAATGCATTCAACCAAAAAAAACTCTTCAGGTTCATAATATTAGTAGGTACGTGTAATGTAGTGTGGTTAGAATTAGGTGTTACTTCGCGGAAGTTTTAATTAAATTAAATAATTTAAAATAAAATTATTAAATAATATTTTTCCTTATTAAACAAAAGGAAGTAGGGTAAACTACCAGTTATTGGACGCTATCAGTTATTGGACAGAACTCCCTTTAATCGTTTTTATTAAGGTTATGATTCAAGAGTCTAACAATGCAACTGACTCTTTCTGCACTCTGTTTAATGGTAATACTTAAAAGTTCAAAACATTTCTAATAGACAGCAGTAATTGGTCAAAATTATTTACTTTTCTCGGCGTCCGGACGGTTAGCGCTCATTCTAGTGAGAAATAAAGAATTTGGTAAGTTTATCTATACATTATTTAACGATTTAAATTCTACCTGATCATCCTATGTTCTTAGTAGTTTGCACAGTAATGTATTATGATATTCTGTACTGATTTTAACATACAGTCAAATAGATTTTTTAAGTTATTATGTAATGTCCAATAACTGAAAACTTTTTTGTTTAAAATCTAATTATTGGACAAGTGTCCAATAACCGCATTTTTTAAATTAAAAATTATTGCAAATATTTTGGACTCTACTGCCTATAAATTTAGGCCAAAGGAACCATTTTTAATCGTGTTTCTCTTAAGCAACTTTTACTAGTCTTTGGACAGGGTGTCCAATGACTAATTTTGAGATTCAAATTAGTCATTGGACACCCTGTCCAAAGACCAATGACTAATTTTAAGATTAATATTAGTCATTGGACACCCTGTCCAAACTAAAACCTACCTAACTAATGGTACTGTCTGATAACGGTGTTTAGAAATAAACCAAAGATGCCCAAGGGTAAAGAGAAAGACTACGATAGTTTTTTTTGTATTACATAAGAGTTGCTAAGACGGAGTAGTTTTGAAAGCAATTAATGTTTCTTCTAAGAGATATGTAGGTAAAAGCAATTTTAATAATATCATAATAAACATTACTAAAATGTTGTTTTCCCCTTTATTACCTATTTGCTATTTTAACGATTTATAAAAGAACATTAATGAGCTAAATTGTGCTGTCCATTAACTAGTATAGACTGTCCAACAATAGAAATTCTGTCCAATGACTATATATTTGGGTACTTTTTTTTAAACAGGTTTTTTTTTAATGTTAATGCTGTAAAGTGTAATTTTTAAAATGAAATTATGTTCACATACATATTGAATAAGCAAAATAATAACAATTTTAGCACGTAGATTCATAAATGTGTCCAAGAATTATTTTTCGTCAATGTATGGCCCTTAAGTGTCCAATGACTGGTAGTTTACCCTACCTAAATAATTAAATTATCAATACGTACCGTCCGGTTAGCGAAGTTTGATGAAATTCGTTTAATTTTACGAACGAATTTCCGAAATAAAATCTTCATTTCAGTTCTCATTTTCATAAGTTTTTAATCTAATGGTGATCAAGAATTTCCTTATTAGATATAGTATACGGTTCAATTTCCACCAAGCGGAAAATTCCAAAGCATTTTTCGGTTTAATTGAAAAAGCACTGTAGCAGCATTTCTTTTAAGTATAAAATAAGCAGTGTGTGTGTGTACATAAATAAATAAATAAAATTCGTTTAAATTTTAAACACAAAAATCTTCTCGCATGTGTCTCAGGATACATGAACACCAAAGTTTTACACTTATATGCAATACAGATACAGTTCTTCGTTCAATAACATCAAATAAAGCGCAAGGATTTTTGCGCTTGGTGGCAAGTGAACCCAAAAACTCTAACTTAATTATTCACCAATAGTGCCAGATAAAGTAATTATTGGAAACAATAATAGCAAAACAATCAAACCGGTAAAAGAAAACATCTTGAAGAAAGAAACCATGTTCCTCTAATCAAAAATACGACGACATGTGACAGACAATATGCAACCACACAATGGGCCAGCGCAGCGGGTCGATAACAATCCCCTTATTTAACCGACTTCAAAAAGGAGCTGGTTCTCAATTCGGTCGGTATTTGTTTATGTATGTACACAGATTACTCCGAGGTTTCTGGTCATTTGTGTGATTATTTTTTTGTTTTATGCAGTAGGTATACCTACAGTGTAGTAGTTTTGGTTTTATGAGCATTTTTCTCACAGAAAGGAGTCTTTACTCTATTGTTTTTCGTGAGAGTTGGTCGGTCACCGCTTTGTCTTGGTTTGAGTCTTAAATTGCTTCTATAAATACAGGTTTCCTCACGATGGGTCGCAAGACTGTCTAAGCTACTTTTTAGACGAACAGTAACTAAGATAGTCCTGCGACCCACCAGGAGGAGACCATCGCTAAAGGATAACCGAAAGAACATGATGGATTTTTAGTCCAAGAGTCTGACAGTCCCTTTTGCTCTACCCCGCAGATTTTATCACACAAAAAAGTTTCCTCAAAATATAGTTCCTTTAAAAAGGAGGCCTGTCCTGACCTAGCAGTGAGCACATTATGACTTGAAGCCTTAAGGTGAAACCGCACTAGGCGTAACTGCACTGCAGCGGAACTGCGCGACACGACGACGCGTCAAAATATTCTTTATATGAAATTATATGAGACATCACGCACTAAGCGGCAACGGAACTACACTACAACCGAACTGCGTGGCAAAGAAAATCGTCGTGTCGCGCAGTTCCGCTGCAGTGCAGTTCCGCCTAGTGCGGTTTCACCTTTATCATGAGTTCTCAGTTATTCTGCTGAAAAGTAAACTGGAACTTTGACATTGTCAAAAACAAATTTCAATGAAAAAATTAGTTCCTTCTTCGCACACCAGAGGCGCTGTAAAGTAAACTAGTGAAAACTCGTGCTATGGGCTCTGACACAGGCTCTGAATATAATGCTTACCAACACAATAGACAAAGCTCAGACAAGATAAGCCCAATTAATAATAAAATCCGTGTCTAGACTTTGACCTTTACATTTGTAGGTCTCCAGTAAAGATTCGTAAACATGACTGAGACACGTGTTCATAAATAAGGTGGGTGGACCATGGAAGGCTACACTAACAAATAAACAGTTATTATTCGTTTATTTACTAGATAAATAAAACTAACAAATATTTAAGTAATACTTTGTTTTATTACGTAACATATAAACCACTTTTTTGATTTGCAGATTTAATCAATATTGATTGAATTTACGTTTTATTGAACTCGTCCAAATAGCCTTGCTAGGAACAAGGGCTTCTTAGAAGGCCATTATAATAAATCAGTCATTTAACACTAAAAGTTACTGAATAGCTATTAAATCTGCAATAAAAAGAAGTGGTTTATATGTTACATAATAAAACAAAGTATTACTTAAATATTTGTTATTTTCATTTATGTAGTAAAAAAAACGAATAATGACTGTTTATTTGTTAGAGTGGCTTCCCATGGTACCACCTTATTTTAACGTCGTCGATTCCCGATATCAAAGAAGCGAGGGACCGTATTGCCAAAATATGGTGGGTGACTGTGATTTCCAGTTCGATGTATGTTTGTGTAAATAGAAGGAATTTGTCATCACATGGCAATAACTACGAAATTTCAATAATTGGCCTTCGAAGGAGCATGGCCTTCCATGGTCCACCCACCTTACATATCGGTACTCAGAAGTGGGAAAAAGCAAACAACCATGCAATATTACTGTCGGGTTGTTGAGAACAAATCAGCAGCTCCATAATCAAAAAAAAAGAACAACTGGTGTGAAGCTTAACCCAGTTAGACTAAAAGACAACCCATGCAGGGTGAAAAGAACAGCGACACAGTGGCGATTCCCACGTAAATCCCTTTGCCCTCATATAAAAATTCCTAATCGATTCTTTTTGAGCATTTTCCCACAAAAGATCAAAGCCTGTACAAGGTCATATTGTATGGAATAGCCAAGGGAAACACTGATGTTTGCGAATAGACCAACCAGATGATGTTCGTAAAACTATAATGTTGTGTTCACAGTGGGCGGCGATAGGAGTACCTATCTCGGACATCTGCCAAGCTCCCGATAATGTTCATTTTGTAAACAACACTATAAAATGAAATATACAATAGCTAGTATTTAGACTGTAAACACAAATAGAACAACTCTATCCAGCTTAGATAGATGCAGCAATCTACATAAATCAGATTTAGAGAACGTTAGAATTGGATCTGGGATGAACGGAATGCGGCGACGGATTTCCAAAGGTCAGACGCAGGCGTGACGAAAATAACTTCCAAGACGGAGCAATTCGATTTCGCACTTCGAATATTTAAAAATAGAACGCACTTTTATTTTCTTAAAATGAAAGTGTGTTCTATATTTTATAGGATTTGAAAATCTACATATAAATAGACCGCACCTTTTTTATTTTTTTTTAATCTAAAGGGCGGGCGTTCTGTTTATAGATTTTCGCGATGACAACAAACGCTTCAAAATACGCACTTATAGTGGAACGTACAATAATCGTTACCTCAACCCAATGCGTGGCAACAAAGACAATCCTGATAATATAAATTAATGAAAAATACGAATACACAAAATAAAACAATATAAGTAAATGTTTTCCACAGCCCAGCCCGGGAAATGTACCACAAAGGTCATTCATAAAGAAAAATAAATAAATTAGTAGCAGATTTCACCCATCCTTTGTTTTGCTCACAATATTGTTTCCAACAATTACCTACCTCAGAGGATTGTCTACAAACTATCGTGCACTATGAATTAGTTTTCACTTATTGTTATACCTAATTGTTACTATGTAGTCAATTTGACCCCCGTGGCATTAACACTACACAACACTAATTGGACACCTACGTCGCTCGTAAAGGACATATTAACTGCCTATTACCACTACCAATCACCTTATGACCACAGTCTAAATTTAACTCCCGCAAACCGACAATTAGGCTGTTTCTAAGAGGATAATTCTACTGGTTTGTATAGGGAAGGATAAATAACTACCTTGTTACAAATAAAGAGCTCCAGATGATACCAGAAGGAGGGCAAAACACGTCAAAACTACACGGTACTGCAGACTGACTAGAAATTGGGGGGCGCTCCACCCCGTTGTCATGACAACCAAGGACTGCGCGCGCAGGCCCTCGACTCAACACTCACTGTCAATTTTATTTACGTTTTGTCAAACTTTTTCTCAGAGTCACAATTTTTCAAAAGAATAGCTATTGTGTTTATTTATAATTTGTTTAGTTTTATTTTTGCGAGCGCCTTATCATGGCACCGAAAAAGGTAAGCGAATTGTTTTTTAATAATTTTCAAACAATTCAAAACCATTGCAATAAGTATTTCAAACATTTAAACTTTAGAACATGAAGACGTAAATGTTCAAAATAATTTATATTCTGTAAATTGAGTAGGTTAACATAATTTAAACTGTTCAATCTACATTGTAACGTACTCATAATTGAAATGATTGATTGATTGATAAGTGTATTTTACGATGTTTTGTATCTTATGTAAGTAGTACGAGTAGCAACATTGATCAAACACAAACCCATCAACGGCTATTTGCTCCATGCAAACCGTATCAACTGTTTACATTTTGTTCAAATAACATTAACATATCTTGAGTTCAGACTGATTTACATGTCAAATAGCGGATCTTGGGACCAGTGGAGCGATCTCAAGTACTTATCTACACGTTGACAGTTCAATGCCAAAGGAATATTTGAACAGCAGTCATGAAATAATAACTGTTCTAGATTCTAAGACATGATATTAGAGTGCTAAGTCCTATAAAAAAACTCTCCTTGAACTGCATCAGAATATACAACTGCATATACCTAACTTTGCACAATTTATTGTATAGATTTTTAAGAAACTTGTGCCAAACGTTTTCATACCGCTAGGCTTTTAAAGGACACAGCGTGGTGTTACATAGCCTATAAACCTTCCTCAATAATTGGGCTATAAATAGCAATAAGTATTTTCAAAGGCCATAAAGCCAATACCAAAATGGATAAATGTTCATAAAATCTAAAACTCGCTTTAGCAAGATTTCAGGGACACCCCGAAGTTCGGTTTGGTTAGGTTTCTTTAAACCCTGCAAACAGAAATAGAAGCCCCGCGAAGCGGAGCTTCGTCGACCCTACTTAGGTCCATTTTTTTATTATTACAGAAAATAGGTTTATTTCTACAATACTTTAACATACAGAATTTGGTGAGCATTTATCCATTCTGGCAGGTATTTCGATTTTTTGATTTTCACATGGTACTTTTCTAGTAGGTGTTTCAACACAAGCCTTTTTCAAATCTGAAAAAGAGAGAGAGTTTCAGAGATTAAGTATTGCGTTACATCAAATAAACAAACATTATATTTTGTGTGTAAGATTGTTTTTTCAGGATTCAGCGTAAGTATGAAACTACATAATGATAAACACAACATTCAGATAGGTTTGAAGACCAACATCACAAACTACAGGTACAGGCATTTCATGATACGAAACACAAAACAGAGCATTTAAATAAAACCTTTTAGAACTTTTAATGATCCTTTACTGCCTGATTTAGATCCCTAGCCCGAAAGTATTGAAAAAGAAATTGCCAGAGCTCTGGCGAAGTAAGTCCAAGGAGAAATCCATAGGATTGGCTCTACTTAAGCGGCTGAGAGTGAGTAACGGTCTTTAGGACTCAGCATGTGTGTGCGTCACGCCATTGTAAATACGACCTTGTACCTGTGTTTGTGTCTGTCTTGGCCAACATTGGCTGCCGTATGTGACCGTCTTCGCCTTTCCATTGGTGTTAGCATATCGAAGTGTTGGGGCCAACTTTGCCGCCAACATTTGACGATATGCTGAAGCCAAAAAACCGTTTCATATTTGTACATTCTGTGTGTTCAGGCACTTCACTGGATAAATCACTGCATTATCTTGGAATAGTGAATTTATTTGTGTTACAATATTCATAATGTGTCCGTCTTTGCACGCCTTGTGACCCTGTGTTCGTCTAACCCATGCTTCGGTATATTCGTGAGGTATTATAGTGAAATTGCAATTTTGCTTTGAACGCTAAAAGCAATGCTTAAGAAACTGTAGTTTAGCAAATAATAACACGTTTTAAAGTGCGTTTTATCTGTCATGAATTGGCAAATTTGGAAATCAGTAAATGGCAGCATTATGAAAATACCGTGCGGTATATTTATTAGATCTTTAAAAGATATAAAAAAGCCGCTTATAATTAAAATATACGTTATTAACATAATACAACTTTATCCGAAATAAAGAATCCAAAAATAAATGTAGACAGTATGTTCTTATTGATCATTCTTAATAACATTTTACATAATGAGAGTAATATATTTTGTGGCTTTGTTGTTACAAAAGACCCAAATAAATATTCTACCCAAGAAGAAGAAGAAGAGACTGTTACAAAAATATTCAAAATACTCATCTAAAATTAATAGAGCAAAAATAAAATCTCACCCAGGATCCGCCATCAAAACCGCTTCAAATTCAAAAGTTGAATCTTCTAAAAAATTCATACGAAAGATCCTCTTCCTTTTTTAAAAGTCGCGGCTTATTTAAATTAATCACATTAATCCTACGATCTATAATGATCTTTCTCAGCCGAATTTGGGGTCTTCAAATCAAGAACTTCTAGGCAAGCTAAGCAGCTTCATCGTCGACCACATCTTTGCTTACTATCAGGGAGACAGGTACCTAGTGATCAAACGCAAACCAATCATTAAATAAATAAAAAAATATTTGCCAATCTTAATCTTTTAGATGGCCATATTGACCATCCATAAGCAGTTATCAAAGAACACAGGTCAAAATATTAATATAACATTAATATCGTATGTAATAATAGCTAAGTAAATGTCACCACAACAGCTCAACCCGACAACTAAATCATCACTGCGGCTCCCTTTAAGAATTAACGACGGCAATCAGAATTGTGGGTTATCACGATAACCGCTATCAGATATACTGTCCCTCTTACCCATCGTATCATCGATCGAACATCATCATTCCGATTCCATCACGCGAGCTTGATTCATCACGGAAATGAAAACCGTAAAATTTTATGATTGTTACTTACTGTTTATTAATAACCCACGGCTTCCCATCCCCCTTTTTCTTCCCCCTTCAATTTTTATGCAAAAATAAAGCCTATAACCGCCCCCTGAGTCCCATCTACCTCTGTAGCAAAATTCATGAAAATATGTAACGGGATTTAAGTGCGAAAGCGTAACAAACAAACAACATCATTTTTGCGTTTTATTAGTACCTAGGGATTTTTCATTATCTGATAGTGAATTATGAAAGCAAGGTTTTGGAATGCGCAAATTATTTTAATTTGGAAGAATAAATCGGGATCCGTATTGACATTGACATTACATGGCAAAATATAAAAAAAATTCATTTGATCTACCTACAAAGAACCATGTTTTGCATAAAATATTTGTATGAAAATACGAGTCGAGATCGCATTTTTTATCAAAATATAAGCACCTTCGTACACAACGCGACGCAAGTCTTCGATACCTTACAAGTTTGGTATCCAGGCGAATATCGCAATACAAATCCATAGTGGTTCGTACATAGCCACGTATCAATAGATACCAAAGTCATATTAAGGCATCTAAAACTTTTTTACTGTGGTAAAATCATCAAATGAGTCCTCCCTCCCAGGGCGGAACGGAAGGGGACAGTCAGACTCTACTGACTAAAATTCACGGCCACCTTTAATAGCTCTCACTGTTACCTGATAAGACGCTCTCGCAAACCTGGCACGCTTTGGCCCTGTAAGAGGAGCCCCGTCAGATTGCTCACAGCTCTGTGAGGATCGTGGACCCGGGCATGGTCCATGATGGGATGGCAAGGCCCGTCAGGCATTATTCGCCGTCTGCATGCCCGCGCAAGGTATTGGAGACTTGCGTCGCGTGGTGTACGAAGGGGTTTAAAGTTCTGAAACGTTACGTCATTGGAGAAAACACGCTATTTGTTTGTTTCGACCGTATTTGAAGAACTTGAATGATTGGCGTGCTTATATAGGTACACTATACTGTCGCGTGCCACTCATGAGTATGACACGCGTGCCAAGAGTTCTACATCTCCACTTTTCGATGTGGATTTACAAACCAGACTCGAATATGAAATGTTATGTGATCTACAAAAATAGATTTGGGGTAGGTTCTATGTATATTTCAAGGTAATGAAATACCTGAATAATAAATACGACATTGCAGCAATTAATTTGATTCTGATTGGTGGAAACGGTCGTTATTTCATTTTGATAACATGCAGGATTACGCAATGGGGTCTTACTAAAAAAATATGTCGATTTCTCAACAAGCGGATCATCCGCGACGGAATCAGCTCTGTTGAAAGCGGTAACGAGACCGCCATGTAAATTGGCAATAATAGAATCATGCTTCTAAGGTTCAGCTGCAAGAGAGCAATTATTTATATCATGACTTTTAAAAACAAGAATAAATATTAGGTAAATCAAATTAGTAACTTAGTACATAGGTAGGCACTTTTATAAGCATCTATACCGCTTCTATAGGAATAAAAATGTCAGCGTTATAAATGAATACGCACCTATAGTTTTTTCTTTGCAGTGTTTAATCATTAAATAAAACATTCAGACTCTTATTGATTAAATATCACTCTGTTCCTTCACGTGTAAACTTGCGTTACAGGGCCGTGGTGCCCTTTTAAGACAGCCGCAGCCCTGAGATTCACCGAATAGGTGACATAATAAAATCAAATAGTCAATCCAATTTAAGCCAAATTTAAGGCCTCTCCTAAAACCTATGACAGTTACGAGTATGTAAAAATCACACTTTTTTATACACTGTGTTAAAAAAAACCTCACATGCTCTTGGGTTCGGGTAAAGCTAAACGTCAAAACTTTATGTGTTTGCTATCGAAGCACTAAATCTACGTACTAAGGTAGATCATAAAAACTTCTACCCCAACATTAGTACACGAAACAATAAAGTTTTACCACAAATACATCATACAATTTATATGGGCCAATGGTGAAATTGTGTGCATTTACGAATAAACCGAATAAAATTAAGCTACCATAACTAATTAAGGTTGCCGGTTAATAAAAAAAAGACAGATATATGATTTTACAATAAATTAAACATGATTGTTAATATTTTATTCGGTTTTCATGAAAAATTTACAAAAAATAAAGTTTAGTCATTATTAGGTGGAGGATTATTTTTTTAATTTGTACAAAAGGTGAAAACACAAAAATCTTATTTAACTATTTAGAGCACGGCATTCTTTGAGCACTAAAGCTTCATTTAAGAAAATAAAACAAAATATCTAACACTTACCACTGTCCAATAATTACAGAAAACAAACTTGGAAATTCTTTATTCATTCTTGTTGAAATTCAAATCGAAGTAAAGAGGTTTTATTCAAAATGTTCACCTCTTAGGACCACAGACTACATAGAGTTACCCCAGGACGGAGCAAAGAGAACTGAATATTAATCTACCCTTACCAGTGTCGCGATATCATGATTCAACCAGTACTAGCTAATGCCAGACACCGAGACTAATTAGAATTTGGTGACACGCCCTCCCCAAGGAAGCAATTTGCTAACTTTGTACTGAGTGCATAAAAAAATCTAAGTAGGAAAGAAATTGTTTAAAGTATTTTAAACAAACTGAAAAATCTTTAGATACAAGATTTTTTTCATGAGTATTACAATAACAGCAATTAGGAACTGTAACGCTCACGAAGAAAATTTTATTTCGATCAGTAAGATTAAGGAAGGCACGATGTAAAAGAATGTTAAACATATACTCATAAAACTGTAACTCGTAGAACTCTAGATAAATGAACCAAAAGTTTCTAAAAGCTTAAATAGAAATCTTCAAGAATAATCGAAGCAGAAGAAATATTTAAAAAAATACATTGAAGAAACAAATTCCTTGGAAGACCAAGTCGTAAATAATCCGCATATCCGACAATCTCATTGCAATGAAACATTGTATCCGTATTTAAATCCAAAATAAGCTCCACCCTCGCCGAAACGGTCGTAAGGTCATTTTATGGCCGATTAAAACGATTACCTTTAATTTATTTCCCATTCATAACTTGACATTGGCTACATAAAACTTTATGGCTAAGGAGGCTTTGGGTACTGGCATTTTACAATGTTATCCATCTTCGGAATCTTAACACCGTTAAGTATTTTGCAGGTATTTTATACCCTGTTTTCTTTCACGTCTGGGCTAAAACTGATGATCTTTCCTTTGCGCAAAAAATCCAAATTATTTTAAATAAAAATGTTCAATTTCTTAATGTTTCAATTTCTTTACAATAAAGTTGCAATTCAACACTAAAAACAAGGCTATATCAATTGCAATATCAGACTCATTACGAACAAAGTTGCCGTTATCGCGTGTCACGAATAAAATTATCTAGGTAAATGGATGATAGTTAGCTAGTACTGGGTACATTAGTAGCGGGGAATACTAATGCAGTTGAAGCTCATTTGTGGCGAGAACTACAAGCTATAAAGACACTGCAGTACCGTTAAACTCTTTTAAAGAAAGAAAGAAAATATTGTAATGCTCAAAGCCATCTTTACACCGCGAAAAGTAAAAATGTCTTTGGATACAGATTTAGATCCTATATCTGGAGAATCAGTATTATCACGTGTGTCTTCCCATTCAGATGATGATCTTTACGTAAGTAAAATCAACGTTCGAACTCTTGCGTGGACTAAAACAAATTATTGTTATTATTATGAATAAAGATACAATCCAGCTTGCCTCACGCACGCAACGGTTTAATCGTTTGTTTACGCTTGCTTCGCTTAACTAAAAGTGCCTCGAATTATTTATAGTCGAATTACATGATCGTCCCCAATAAAGAGCTATCAAACAATATGCAAATGTTTCTAGAATATTTACTCGTAAATCCGCCCGAAGTTCTGAAACGTTTAGAAAACCAAGCAGTGTTTCGTTTGCTGTCAGACATCGCTTGCGTGCTTGCGTATTTCTTTGTTTCTAAAGTAAACCTTAACAAAAAAAGGAAATGATGAAGGCTATGATAAAACGCGCTCTTAACATCACTGAGGAAAAAGTGCTTATTAACAAAACATTGCAGTGCTTGGATGTAGGTAACCGCATCATGCTGGAAAGTTGGGTGTTGTTTAATACTAGTTAATATTCAACGGTGTTATTTAGCAGAAGGAGGCAGGTGCTGCTGGCTCCCGAGGGAAAGTCGCTGATGATGAAGCTCTGGACTGGCTCAAACCTCGACAACTCATCAAGCCTGATGACCAGGAGGAAGTGCCTGAAGCAGTAAGATATTTCACTAGTAATTCACTAAGAAAAATAATCAGAAATGTGGAGGTATCTTCTGTCTGCCTCTACTCCATGTAACTTGGCTCTCTGCCATTCTCCCCTGTCAACTATCAGATTCCTCTCATTCCGTTGATACCAGCACACAATCCATTCATGTTTTTTTTTTATTTAACAAAGGTAAAGTAGTGCATAGATTCGCAGATATTTTATCTGAAGATAAGGAACAAATCTGGAAAGATATTTTGCGCATGCGTGCAGTACTAACCTAAACATTGTCTGAGACTATAAATTGTTACTGCTTCTAATAAACTTTGTAATACTAATGCTATAAATAGCAATTACTTAAATTTAAGTGTAGAACTGGATAGTAACGAAATTCTGTTTTGTGGCTGGAATGTTAACTGACAAAATATGCGTGCCTTTGCGTATTCAATCTCTCCAAGAAATACAGATATTGTTCTTAAGAAAGTAGTTCGTAGAGGCGACTGCAGACCGCACTAACAAACGATGTGTCGCTGCGAAGCTGCAAAATAACTGCCTTCTTGCGATCTCTGTAAAGGCAAAACGCGATGCGATCTGACGCCAGCAGTGGCAAAGCACATATGGACATCCGTAGGTTACAAAGATCGCATGCGATCAGATCGTATCGCCGGAACGGATCGGCCTCTGTCGTTAAAGACCTTTAGTAGTTCTATTTCTATGAAACACCTTCCGCCTTCAACAACTACCGACAGGTCGCGTCGTCACATGATCGCAGAGGACGTGACGGCCGATAGCAGATCATTAGTGCCACTGACGCTAGAACGACCACCTGCAGTTGGGTTCGGAATCATGATTGCAGCGACTTGACGCTGTGACGTGTCGCTCCGACTTGTCGCCAAGTCGTCTGCTGCTAATGTGTCTGTCGGCTACGAACTCGTACCTTCATACTTAATAAAAGCAAAATTTTAACAGGATCACAAAATACCGCAAATATTTACGCGTTTATTATTAGAAAATTTAAAAAGCACCTCTATTGTAACCAACGAAGAACTATTTTTCCATCAAAGTTATTCATCAACAAAATAAACTAATTAAGCTACCTTTCTCAGGATCTCGAAGAAGACGTTGGTCGTATCTTGACCACGATCAACCCTCAGTGGATAGCTGATGAAGTGGCCTACCACTACGGCAAGGGGTTGTTCGTCACGAAGCCAAAGCCAACCTTCGGGAAGGCATACCCCCTGTATGTATTCCAGGGTACTGCTATACGCAAGGATTCCGAAGAAGCCAAGGCGCAAATAGCTGCTGGATACGGTAAGTGACTTTTAATACCAAATCTTGCAAGTTGAATTTGAACCACTGCCTCTTATCCCACGTAATTCAATTTTTACGTCTTGGTTCAGTACTGATGACAATATTTTATTATGATGAGCATGACCTGAAGTGACATCCAGAATTGGTCCCAGATAAAGGAACTCTTCAACCGTTTGTAGCACAGACATGAAATTTTGGGTAAGCATTTAATTATGAGAACCCGGTTTTAACCGTCATCCAAGCTCTGATAGTAGAGCTGGAAGATGGCGTTAGGTTTGTAATAAAACAACGCAACCCCATCTGTCCTTCACGTTTGATTCGTTATATATTATAATTTCGAGGTTTTGGTAATAGTGTGCGGTAGAAGTGGCGATGCGAATTTAATCCTAAAACCTAATGGAATCTAGCTAGATAGCTACAACCTTGGGATATTTAAGTTAAAAGTGAATAGGTTACTTCTAGGCAAACGAGCTTCACCGTCGACCACATCTTCGCTTATCGTTAGGCGAGATAGTGGAAAGACGTGAGCTTATCGCAAAAAAAAGACAAAAAACTACTCTAGTAGATACAAACTAAATAAGACAATTAGATTAAAATTAACCATCTTGTTTCAGGCATGGTCGGCTTTGATGACGCTGGACCGAAGCGAGCGAAGGTCAAAAAAACCAAGACTGAGGAGGAGGAAGAGGAAGAGCCAGAGCCTGACAAGCCTGCAGAAGACGCTCCAGCTGAAGGTATGGTGCAGTGACCCGAACACACTGGTGATACAGCCTAGCTCCAAGCATCACGCGGGCCTCTGCGACAAATGTTCTTATGTAAAAAGAGTCCTATTACCCAAGGCGGGACGGGAGGGACTGTCAGTGATCCTTCAATAGCCCTTTACGTTCCAGAGTCACAGTAACATGATGAGACATTCCCGTGAGGGCAGGCTTTGGCCCTGGGAGAGCAGGTCAGAATGCCAACAGCGCGCGCGCGCGCGTGCACAACGAGGCTTGACCCGGGCATGGTCCATGTCGGACTGCGAGTCACCCATTACTCGCCGTCCGCATGCGCCTAACGCAATTTCAGGTCTTGTAGGTTGCAGTCGTACGAATTTCTGTAGCTGGATGAAAATGTAAACCAGCGGCAATTTTGTCATCCAACGTAGTGTTTTCATTTTCATAGAGTACATAATAAAGAAACCAGTCGAACTTCTGCGGTCTACTAAATGCTCGACCTACTTTCATGAAACTTTACATAGACCCCAGGTTATATTTTGTTATCACTACTGAGACTCATCCTGGTTAAAAGTGCTCAAAAGCGCTTCATTCAAAATCGAAAAGGACGGACCTTATTTGTATCCGGTTAAAGTACATATTTTCTCAAATAAATGCGACCAAGAAGAAGGGCATTAAGCAAATTAGTTTAATTTTACGATTGAATCGGAGCTCAACTTGAACACAGCTAATTGAAAAACTTTCGATCTGAAAATAAGTGAAAATAGAATACTACATAGACAACATAAGTAAGAAAAACTATTTACCCCAACTTTTTTTCATTTGTTCATATCGATCAAGTCTTTTTTGAGTTTAAATAAACGAAACTGAAGCACAGTATTCGATTTTGCCAAGGAAGGGTTATATTTTTCGCGCGTATCTTGAAAGTATGTTTATTACGCTCTAAATATTTAAATTATCAAGATATATCTCTTATTAATTAAACTGACAAGAGTAAATAAATAGAGAAGCAAGCACATGGTTTTAAATAATTATGAGATACTCGGTATATACATGTGTAAACGTCCGAATTTTTTTTTATCGTATTCGGCGGTTTTATCATCTTGACAAATTCTGCGGGTTCGAAATAGAATACTATTTAGAGAAAATTGTTTGGGTAAAGTCAATGAAAGCTGTGTTCAGATTCAGATTGACTGCATCTCTGATCGTCTTTAGGTAGCGTAGTGGTATAAGGATTGAAATGAAGATTCTGGAATCTTTATTTCAATCTTTGTCTACAAATAATTGGGTCGTTGTTTGGTTGTAATTGTTGTAAACCACGACCCAATTTGCCAATCCGTGTCTCGCAGTCAAATGTATTTAATTTGGGACAACTAGATCCATAGGTTAGGTTGGGTTATACAGAAAACTATTGCTAGTATTTACATACTTAAAATCACAAAGGACAAAGAACAACGCTCATGCATGGCTTACATCAAATAAAAATAAACAAAAAAGTACCCCAGTGCTGAGTCATTCCGCCTCATCACGATACCGAATAGGGAAATACTTCCCTAAATAAAAAATTACCAGACGAACGAAATGCCTTAAAACAGGTGCATACACATATTCAGCTATAGTTTTCAAGATACTGTTGTGACTCCCGCACCCTCCTTATAAGAGACACAACATTTTTCGAAATGACGGCAAGAAGATATCCATGTCCCTTATCTGATCACAAGAAACCGTCAAAAATATTTATTTTTTTGATTGAGTTCCATTATAATTTTGGGCCTTAAACAGATGCACGCTGCTAACATTTTGGGACATGAATTGAAAAATTTGTTGGCAGCGGCGATTGACTTGATTTTGGTCACAAAACAAAATGTCTTTACACAACTATTCATTTACTCGTACTACTCCCATTATTAGATCGTTGTATGAAATGACCACAAACGTAGAAAGAATGGATAATGCGTTCCCTACCCACATGTCAAGTGCAGAGAGGAACAAGTTATCATCGTGCTCACATTCGTCTTTTTCTTTTTCTATACTTACTGCTATCTATGACGTTCAGGAATTATGTACATAAGTATGTACCGCGGAATCGTTTTGTCTTTCTAAATACATGGTTGTTAATCCTCTATGTTTATATTAAACCCAAAATCACAGCTCCCATATTGACGGTTGTATGAAATTGAATTACAAATACATCAAATTGTTGTGATAGCTCAAAATTAATTTCTCTGTCTGTATCATACAGCATGAGAGAATTTCCGGTTTAAATCCTACCGTTTATGAGAGATCGTTAAATGAAATTGTTTAAAAACACATTTAACGTAGTCTTCATGTTAGAAGACGGATCTTTGCGGTTATTGGCACTTGCATTTATGTTCAAAGAGGGAATGCCATTAACACGAGACTTGGCAGACGTGGATCATATAATATCCTAACAATCCACTCTAAAATTAATTCAATAGTCATCATAATATTTTGTAGCCCAAGGTCGCTCTGTTTATTTTTATCACGACAATTTCTTTCCGCGTACTGGATTTTCAAGCCTCGATATGGTGACGAAGATGTCAAAGACCTCGCCAGAACGCATAACAGAACATCCAAAAAAGCTTACTGTTGGATTGCGTGTTAAATTCATGGCAGATAAAAAGCTAATCCGAACAAGCACTTGCCACTTTTTCGGACCACAAAGAATAGGAGAAGGATTATTTTTACTAAACTAAACGGCATTTTATTTTTAGCCAATTAAAGAAAAGAATTCTTCTCCTGATAAATAACAAGTTCTACTTCAATACCAATCACAGAGATCATCATCGTTATTGACACACCTTTAAAATATTACCACCCACTGCCGAGTATAGGCCTCCTCCCTTCAGTTTCGTACTTCCCTGAGCTGCACAAATCTAAACCAAGATTTACCCGCGATTTTCTGAATATCGTCCACCCACCGGCCCGTTGGTCTATCGCCTCTCGGTACCCATTCAGTGAAGACTCTATCTCACTCTCAAAATCTACAAATGTAACGATCTCCTCATGATAAACCATTGTAATTCTGTGTCGGTTTGCCCCTGTAACCTCTTGTTGTCATTCGACGCGATAATCCATCAACAGAATGTTTATAGCGATTCCGAAATGGATTTGGAACAAATACTGTATTGAATTTGGGTATAGTGCCGCTATTTATTCGTACTAGCACGCTTGAATTTATTTTTGTACGATTCCATCGTTGTCTTTTAAAATATTGAGTGCAAAAGTGGGTAAAACGTTCGTTTGTGAAAATTCGATTCATTAAGACATTTGTATTTAAGCTCCTAATTTTGTTTTATTTTCTTATCCAATCAACTAAATGTTATCAAGCGTCACGATGTGGTTACCCACTTGGAAGCATCTACGTTACCATGCGCGGACATGCGGACGGCGAGTAATGGGTGACTTGCCGTCCGATCACGGACCATGTCCGGGTCCACGATCCTCACAGAGCTGCAATCCTGCATGCCTCCTAAGCAACCTAACGGGGCTCCTATTAGAGGGCCAAAGTCAGTCAGGTTTGCGAGACTATCTTATTAGGTAACCGTGACCCCGTAACGTAAAAGGCTATTGAAAGACTACGTGAATTCTAATCAGTACGACTCTTACAGTCCCTCCGGTCCCGCCCTGGGTGTGAGGACTCATTTAACGATAATATTACATAAAAATCTGGGTAATCAATAATGATAGCCCACCGTACATAACAGATCCAGTGCTTAATAATTTTATTCCTTATTATACCAGACGAGCAAGCAGCAGAAGAGGAAAAACAGCCAGAAATACCTGCAGAAGTTCAAGATGACGAGAAAGGTGCAGAGGAACCGGCCGCCGGTGGTGAGGGTGATGGAGAGCCGAAGGCAGAAGGAGAAGAAGTGGAGGATGTGGGAGAAGCAGAGCAAGGTAAGTCCAGGTATATTACCTACAAGCTGTTGCCAGCGGTTGCACCCGCTACAAGTCTAAAAGTATCCCACGGGACGATAAAATCGGGATAAAAACTATCCTATGTATTAATCCAGGTTGTAAACTATCTGTGTGCCTAATTGTATCCAAATCCGTTCAGTGGTTTTTGCGTGAAAGAGTAACAAACATCCACCCATCCATCCAAACTTCCACGTTTATAATATTAAGTAAGAAGTAAGATAACGAGGACGGCATATTGTCGTTAAAAAACGTAAATCCTAGAATATTAGGTACTAGCTTATATGACAGTCCGCGTCAGTGACTGTCCCACGGAAGTGTGCTGTATGAATGAGTGAATTTTCCAACTTGTTTTCATAATTTGACTTTCCTTAAGATTGCCATACGTTGTTACTACCTAGAATTTGATCTTTATTAACAATACTATCGGATATTTAATAAACATGCGGCTTCGATTAGAGCTGGAATATTGATTTTTCAAAAATCTTATTTTACAATTTTTATATTTTTCATCAATATTGGCCTCGAGACTCCTTTTAGTATTCTTTATAGTATGATCGTGGGTTTGGCCGTCCACGCCCTTTAGGAAAATACAACCTGAAACTGTATGTTACTGAACTGTAAAAAAAGGTGTAGTAGTAAACTTTGTACATAATGTCCCAATTTCCTTTCATACATTTCGAAGATTATGCGTAAAACATTCGTGATTTGTAATAGTACCTATATGAATTGTAAGATTTGTCAGGCATTGTTAGTAATTCGTCTAACATACATACATAAATTCATGCCTCTTTTCCTTTTGGGGTTGGCAGAAACCTGCCTCGATTAGCACGTCAACATTCATACACACACGCTGGTTGCAAGTATTACGCACCTCACCTTTCTGGGGCATTTCACCAATTGTATGTTCTATAGCGTCATCTCCCGGCGTTGCATTCAGATCTTCTGCCTTATAAAGACGTACAGATTCACGCATGATTGGTAGAGCTAGGAACAACAGTTTTTCTACCTCTGATTGTCTATCATTGCGTTTGGCAACGATCTGATTTTAATCTTAGGCCTTCATAACCTCAGCTGAATAAGAGACTTTGAAATGTAACACAAACGTATGGAATATGAATGAGTTCAAAGATACAAGCTAAATGGAAATATTTTCGTGGCTATCATACGTTATGTACGTATGATAGCCACGAAAATATTTCCATTTGCCATTTTGGACAGTTCTATTTAGGGAACTACAACAAAACTTTGACACTAACTACCTACGTAATAGAAATATTATTTAGAGTAAAAGAAAAAATTCCAGGATTGAACACGAAATTAATTTGAAAAGTTCTGCGTATAATAATTTTAGACATTGCGTGTTATCATGTTCTAAATTTGATTCGTAAGTATTCAATAAAATATTTGTGAACAGTAAGTAATGTTTTGCGGTTTCATATTAAAACGAGCAGCCCGCCCTTGCTTCGCTTGCTTTAATTAGCTATTTGACAGTATCAATAAATTTAAAATTTAATTACTCGGACATTTACTGTCTTACTAAAAAAATTACAACAGCAAAACGTTTGACGTTGATAAAAGGGTAATTTTGCAGTTACATTTTTTTTACTAATGTTCAACCGATGTTTAACTTCTGTGTAGTAAAATAATGGCGATGTTTTTTTTTTTCCTTTTAAATCTATCAATATTTACAAAGAAAGGTTTAACGCATGAAAACTTGAGAGGGGGACTCGTAACGTCAGAACTCAACAAAAATCTATCTAAGTTGTGACGTATTGCCAATTTTAAAAGTGTCGTATCTCCGTAAAGTTTGGTCTACGTAACAAAAGAAAAAAATAACTGTGAAATATGTATTTTGTGATAATCTGACTATCGGACTAATTCTGTACCCTTAGTGAAAAGTGATACAACTCGACAGCAAAGAAAAATAAGCCTTAAGTAAGGCCTATTTTTCTTTGCATTTTTTGCACAGATCTGCCTTTTTGCTTAAAGAAGGCTGTCAAGTTGTATCACTTTTCAATAAGGGTACAGAATTAGAATTTTTAGTCGAATAACCAAAAGGAGTAACCTAAAGAAAGATAGGCAGCTGCTCCATGTAAAATACTGATATTCAGCTGCATCCGGTTCGACCGGAAGCCGACCCCAATATAGTTGGGAAAAGCTTAGTCAGATCTGATGATGGGTACGATCATCATTCGAATCTTAAACGACAAACGGTCGACTTCCAGTATTAATCGGAATGCGCAGGAGTGTAATATGTATAGCATGTAGCCAGCTCCGCAATTGTTATGAAGCTATTGTAGTCTCTTTAACGTTAGGTCAGGGTCTTATTTGATACGGATAACTTTTAAATTGGGGTTACTTTTAGCTGAGCGTTTGTATAAATGCGAAAGTTTGTTAGAGTAGATGGATGTTCGTTACTCTTTCATACAAACAGTACTGAACAGATTTGAATGAATTTGGTAGAGAAAAAGGTAATATGTAGTGTGAAATTACGCATAGGATCTTTTATCCCAGTATCTATTACATACCCGTGGGATACGTTTTCTGACGTTAACGTAGGCGAAGCGTCTAACAACAGCTGGTTTCAATTTGCCAAAATATCAGTTCTGGCATAATTGACTACCAAACATCTCCATCCAAAAATTTCATTTTTTTTTATGTACAGCTGAAGAGGGGTTAGATGTGGGCGAGGCCGAAGTGTTCAACATCGTGCCGCGAGTCAAGAAGCTGGCCAACCAGTTCAACTTCTGCGAGCGAGCGGCCCTTACCTACAATTACCCTAGACGAGTCAGTTGGTCTTTGCTTTGTAATAATATAAAATACTATTTCCTTTAGGCTGAAGCCAAACGAGCGAAAATTTCGTGTTCTGGTACAGTGCAGACCAGTCATTTTGCGTCCCGAAAGACTTTCTATGAAAGCGACCGAAATTCTGCGACACATAACTCAGAAAATAGGCTATTTGACAGTATCAATAAATTATAAATCTAATAAGACCGTTATTTAGAGTTTTGAAAAATAACGGACACATATTTTTTCTTAGTTAGGTATTGAAAATCAATGACCATAAATATTTACCAAGATATAACACATCAAGACTCGAGAGTGGGAGCTCGTGACGTCAGAATTCAGTAAAAATTGTACTAACTTGTGACGTATTGTCAATTTTGAAAGCATCATATCTCCGTCAATTTTGGTTTACGTAAAAAAAGAAAAAATACGGGTCAAATATTATTTGATAATCTAACTGACGGACGGATTAATTAGAATTTTTTGGTCAAATAGCCTATTACACACACTAGAAGAAATTTCTGTCAGAAAAATTGATGCTCGCTGGATGCACCCCGCATACTATCAGAAATATTGCAGATGAATGCACCGAGTACGATCCGTCAGATCTGACCTTCCGTCAGAATTTTTTTTCAGTGTGCGGTATCTAATACAAAATGTTTGCAGGGAGTGCCTTTCGACGAGCATCAGAATTTTTCTGATTGCTTTTTCTTCTTGGAGAAAATATAATGATATTTAAAAATTATGTTTTCAAAATATCCTTCAAAGTACACACAGGTACACTTAATTTTGTTCAGTTAATTTATTCCAACATACATTTAAATAAATTCCGTTTAATTTTGATCCTAATCACCATTTATTATTACATTTATAAACGACCATATTTCCTTATATCACACAGTTTCCTATATGCTTGCTTCTGTAGTAGCTGACCCTTCCCCACTTTACTTGGCGTAAAACATTTTTTTTAAATTGTGTTCGGGTTTAGGAGATCTGAAAAACAATACTTTAAGACCTATTCTGAACAACCATAATAATATACAAAAAAAAAAAACATTAAAATCAGTCGACTTGTTTTGGAGTGCACCAAAAACACCGGTTTTTTTTGCGTGGTAAAATCATCAAATGAGTCAGTCCCTCCCGCCCAGGGTGGGGCGGGAGGGACTGTCAGACTTGTACTGACTAAAATCCTCGAGGCGACCGCTTCCCATTCCGTCTCGCACCGCAGCATGACCTCGACCAGTGCCGGGCGCGAGAGATCGCCGCCTATCTCCTCCGTGAGGACGCGGTGGTGCTCTGCCCAAGCGGGGCAGTCCTGCACCGTATGCTCCACCGTGTCCTCCGGGCGATCCTCGCAGTGGTGACACCCAGGCGTTTCTTCCTTTCCAATGCGACACAGGAACCTCCCGAAACATCCATGCCCGGTGAGGACCTGTGTCAAGCGTAAGGTGCGGACGCCGTGACACCTCTCCAGCCACTCCTCAAAGAGGGGTCTTACCGCCGCGATTGCGGCGTGCCCGAACCTAGGTTGCGACAGTCGTTCCCTCCATACTGCCCTGAGATCGCGCCGGAGCTCTTGCTCTTCCCGCCGCGCCTCGACTTGTCGACGCAGCAGGGACTCGCCCCGGCGCTGCACCTCCACGCGCCACTCATAGACGCGCTGGAGAGCAGTCACTTC
Source organism: Agrotis exclamationis (assembly GCA_950005045.1). NCBI lineage: Eukaryota > Metazoa > Arthropoda > Insecta > Lepidoptera > Noctuidae > Agrotis > Agrotis exclamationis. The sequence goes on along the minus strand of OX465431.1, from coordinate 7,320,510 downwards.
CAGATCCCAGGGCAACAATCTGGCGAGGAGGTTGGCCGATTCGCCGGCGATCGTGCGGTATCCTCGAATCATCCGGATAGCCATGACCCTCTGGCATGCGACCAGCTTTGCTAGGCGCGTCCGCATTCTCAGGGCCCACACGGGGGCCCCGTAGAGGGTCATGGACCGCACGACACCGGCGTACAGCCTCCGGCAGGAGGCGTTTGGCCCGCCGAGATTGGGCAGGAGCCGCACGAGGGCAGCTGCCGCTCGGTTCAGCTTTGGGGCCAAACGAAGGAAACACCGTGACACTAGATTTTCGCCGTATCCCAGCAGTTTCATTCTCTAGTTACATTATAGGACTACTTATAATGATTGTATAGTTTTTTTTTATCAAAAATATATAAGTACGTAAAGTATACATTTTCCACGCCATTTATAATGACAAGTAATATCATATCTATCTCTAATACTATGCCGCCTTTTTAATATCTATATTGTCCTATATCATTCATAAAACCTTATCTTTTAACTCCATTTTCATTAGACAAGTACCTTATTTGCATACAGAAGATAGCATTAGGTACTTTTAATTAAACGTAGCTATCGACCGACATGCATTTAAAACTTATTGCGTATTTATTAATAACACAAACGTTACTACGTAGAATCTTAGAATACCAAACAAAACATCGAAGAAAATTCCAAAAACAAAATTATTAAAACTAGTTTACACTTACGTTTGATTAGAATATATTCATTGCTGTAGTTAAAACACTGCACACACTTGAATACAGAAAAAGTCCATAAAATCTTTGTTCCCGAATTTCTGAACGGGAATTTTTCGTTTTACAAACGCGACGGGCGTTCGCGTCGCACTCTGCTCCACAAATACTCGCGCACGAGATGTAATCTGTATGTTCTGTGTGTAGTGTGTGGACACACAGACGGTCCCGCCTCCAAGAGCCAACTACGGAGCCACGGCACTGCTTTCCACTATCTTCGACTACTACCAAGAAGATTACGCCAGGATATTGAAGGAAAAGGAAGATGAGAAGCCTAAAAGGGTATCACAATATTTAATTACCTAATTAAAAATATGCGACCAAGATAAGGGTGAAGATGTGACAAGCGCCATATTGTAACGTCGTCAATCAGGCTTTTCTAATACTTACACGCTCTTGAATAAACAAATATGAAAATAACATGAACAAGATAATACACACAATACTTAATGAAAATTTATTTGCGCAAAGTATTTTTTGCTAATCGTAATTTTCAAATGATCATCGATGTATTCACGATCATCCTTGTCATGGTCGCATAGTTTAGAACCGTGATTACTGACAGCAATCTGTCAGTTATCACGGCTCGAAAGATGAACAGTTCCACATAGTAAGGTGACATCAAAAATTATTTTCCGTATCCGGACGTATTTTTCGTATTTTCTGTAAATATTTTCTGTGTCCACCGCAAAACCGCCACAAGAATATTTATATATTTCTCCTTTAACAGCGATAAATAAATCATGATATTAATGAGAGATAGTCGTGAAATATATTTAATTTTATTCTAAAAATTAACACGTCACACACAATGTGAATATTTTATGATTTATCTTGCTTTCATACTTCATTCAAATAAGAAAATAGGAACAGCAAGTAGTTTTCCATGAACCGATTAGAACTACAACATATTAGTATCAATAATGCATTTGAATAAATATTAGTTTCACGTCTACTTGTTAATGTGTTTGCTTGCTCTGTTTATAATGTGAATGCAGACGAACAGATGCGCACAATGCAATAGTACATTGTTATCCAAGGCGTGAAAGTTACTTATTTACGTCCCGAGACGGGGTTTGGCACCCGTAACGTAGTGAGGGCGTTAATAGTTCGAGGGACTAAATAAGTAATTTACCCGAGGTAAACACTGTGCTTTTCATTACGAATACGAGGAAAGTAAAATTAACAACATAAATTTTAGCTAAAGAAAAAATGAGTTTAGATCGGATTGTCACTTTGCCGCTTGTTTTTTTTTTTTTTTAATTTTTGTGCTGTGGTCGTCCAGCTATACAGCCAGGATTTTTAATGTTTATTATTTAAAAATTGGCAAAGATTTTGTCGAAATCTGTATTATTTTAGAGAAATAGTTGAAATTAAATTATTTTAAAGTCATTATTTATATTCTTAATACTCAACTTTATGTTATTTTAATTTTAAATCGCTCTGTAATTTCGTGGCTGTATAAAAAGTTTGAACATGGTTCAATAGAAATGTCAAAATAGAACTAGTTTTTTTTTCTTAAATTTGGCATCTGTCAGTTGAAAGCGATTTTCCCTAGGGCGGCAATGGATAACTTTCAAACGGCTAATCAGACATGTAATGACCTACTTTCAGAGTATGAGTAATGAAAAATAATCATTCGTATACGTTTCTGTATTGATATTCTTTGATTCTAATTATTCAAGGCAACGCTAAAATATCTTATCTTGCCAGATTAACGCACATTAAGACACCAATGTTCATATATAAGCTAAATACACCAGTTAAGGCACAGTCCGATCCGAGTCCAATCTAAAGTTCCGATTAAAACAGTAATTTCATCTTCTGCATATCAACGATTAAAAGGGCCTAAAAATGGCGTGGAAAAACTGCAAGGTCAGCAACGTGGCCTCTGGTATCCAATACGTTACGTTGACAGCTTTTCATCAAGAAGGCCGTATGCCTTTGTATACTCCATTGAAGACTAGGGGAGGCGGCTCCTCATAGGGAAGGGAGAGGCGACGCGTCCCGCACACAGACATTCTCATTAGCGAGAACGATGCGTAATTCAACATGCATACCCGTTTTAGGCGGGCTACCCGTCTTAGGCTTACCTCCCCTGTTACGGTAGACATGTTTTACTTGAATCCTTCATCTCATACTATCTATTGTTTATGACCAACACAGCTGAGGAAAAAGAAAGCGAAACACGCGAAGACAGAGCAGCAGATCCACGATGAGAAGCTGGCGCAGCGCATCAGAGAAGCATGGGCCATCCTCGAGAGACTCGTCAACCAGAACATTTTCGATGACATCGGTATGAAATTTTCATAGAATGCCATAGTGGCTCTCAATTAAACAATCGGGCATTTTTTATTATAAAAAAAAAAAACAAAATATACTAAATCTATAAATCTGACTAAAAAATAAAATCGGTGGCAAATAATCAATGAAATAAAAACAAAGTCACCGACTTCTGAAAGCACAACTTTAAGCTTATTCTGTATTGGTTCTGACGGGTCCTTAGAGGACCAAAGCCTGCCGGAGTCGCGGGAATGTGTCATCTGGTAACCGTGTCCCTGGAACGTAAAGGGTTATTGAAGGATCACCGTGGATTTTAGTGCAAGTCTGACAGTTCCTCCCAGGGACTGGGTCTGGTTTTAATTTATATTAGTTTGTGTTTTGTTTTAGAAGACGGTTTTATATTTTTCATAATTGTTTTTATTGTCATTTTGTACCTAGCGCAAGACTACCGTTACTGGGACGATCCATCAGACGAATTCCGTGAAGGCAAAGGCTCGCTGCTGCCTCTTTGGAAGTTCCAGTTCGATCCCATGAGAAGCCACGCGGTCTGCGATTTGCAGTGGAACCCTTACTACCAGGACTTGTTCGCCGTGGCTTATGGATCTTGTAAGTAGAAATTCATCAATAAATACAATCATCAGGTTAAGACCTACCCCCGCTATGTGTGGTCAGCTTTTTGAAACCCCCTGCAACAGTGCAATCACCCACATGAACAAAATCATGAACGCAATCATTTGTACGAAATCATGTGACGTGTGTACTTACACGCATTTGCAAATAAAAACAATTATTGTTTTGTTGTTGTAGCTATTGTTATATTCCCTTTCTTCTAATTTACGAGCACTAATGTGGAAAGTAGAGTAGGTACTCTTTTCAGAGATAAAGCCTTCGACTTGAGCTAGCTTATTTTTCTCGTTCGTTTTGCTCGGACTCTTCAAACCCCTCGCCTGCAGACTCGAGGTTACGTTCCCATAATCCTTAGTGACACTCGAGCTTCAATACTCTGGTCATTTCTTGATAACTTTGTTGAATAATTTACTATTTTCATTCCTCTCGTCAGCAGCATTCAGTATCCATGTGCCAATAAACGATTTCCTTTCTTTTTTCCTCCATATAAATCATCGGTAAGTGAAACTTCTCAAACCCATTTGTCTCACACATTGTCCCAAAACAGTTTCGCCTCACAATTTGAATAGGAAGCAATTGAGATGACAACGGTTAGTCAATTCAATGTAGGTGCTGAATACCGACACTCCAGTCCATTTGAGATCGTCGCTTTAGCAATAATGTGACCCGAAGATCGCCGAACATCGCCGATCTCGCACGATTTTGGGTCACACGTTCCGTTTCGTACTATGCTTTTAATATAAACATGATTTATTTTTGGATCTTCGTTTGTTTGTGGTTCTTTCTTAATGAAGTGGGCAACTCTTCAACACCAATTAGTAGTATACACATTTACACAATATACAAAAACGTAATGGAGACTTTCAACACGCTAAAAATACTCGTAAATCCATCTAAATATACGTACAATCCGCTGAACAAACTCCGATCTGAGTCCGATTGACCCTTGTTATAGTATTAGGGATATTTTAACAATTACATACAATCACATTACATACATAATTACATAGGTACTTAGATAAACTCATCCATGGGAGTAGACAGAAACGACAGAAGGCCACCTGGTACGGTCCTTACATACTCATTTCGCCTTGTTGTCATATAAACACGGTCTTGCAAGCATACCATTTGTATCTGACCTTTTTGAAAAAAAATAAGGTCAGTGTTTGTCCGTCCAAAGTAGGTACTCCAGATCCCCTCCTAACTTGTTGTGTGTAATAATCGCTATCGCCCACAACCCAATGATATTATAATCCCTCTCCCCTCTCTCTCCTCCCCGCTTTTGTCCCAAACCAGGATCATTTAACTCTCCACAATGTCCCCAAGAGTGAGATTATAATACGGGCTATAGCACAACAAAATGGAGGAGAGTTGGAGCACATTTTCCTCAATTGATCGTGACAGTTGCCGAAAGGGTAATCATCTAATTGAGTCTAGTGCTTGATGCTTTTCAACCACTAGTGGATAGCACTGATTTGACTTTGATGGCAGTACGACAAGTTCCGACGGGAAAAGTGGCGTGTCCTTTGTAAAATGTACACGACATACATACACTGACCCGTATGGAGGGCCCTGTATCTGCGGGTCTCAGACGGCTAAGAAAGTTATCCAGTTTCTTCCATAATATGGGATTACACTGGTCGATTTTAAGTCCGAGGAGCCCGTGGCTAAATAATTACAGCCGCACATCTTCCGGGCTAAGTCGCGCTTGCCGAGGTTGGTTTGTGGATGGGTGACCATCTGTCACAGCGAGTTTCCTCCGTGCCTCGGAAAGCACGTAAAGCTGTTGGTCCCGGCTGTCATTTGTAGATCTTTGACAGTCCTTAATTACAATGAGAAGCTGGAAAGCCTGACAACCAGTCTTAAGACTGGTTCTCAGACTAAATGACAGCCGGGACCAACGGCTTTACGTGCTTTCCGAGTAACTGGGTAATACGATACCTCATGGGGTTCGTATTACCCAGTTACTGGGTTGTGGAGCTCCGATAGGCAATCGCTCCATGTAAAATACTGATATCAACTGCATCTGGTTCGACTGAAAGCCGACCACAATATACTTGGGAAAAGGCTAGGTAGATGGTGACTGGTCGATCATAAGTCGATTTAGTCGTACGGGCAAGTCAGAAGTCGCAATGGCAATCGTCATAATCGAATTGCCATTAAAACAGTCAATTTTAGGATCAGGGGGAGTATTACAACGTCTTAAAACCAGCTAGGCTTGTTCCAGTGTGTGAACGAGATGGCGCTAGACGACTTGTATAGCTCTGTCACTTTCATTCGCCGGAACAAGCTTTAAGATATTGTAATACCCCCCCTGTACACACCGGGACGCGACGTGACGCGACGATACTGGACACCTATGTGTTTTTTTTTTCTTCTAAGTTATCGTGTAGTAAATAAAGTTAGATTTTGATTTGCTATTAAATAGTATACGATATGTCGCGCGACTTCGCGCCATTAGAAGATTTATACTAATAAATAAAATTAGATTTTGAATAGCTCAATTGAAATGTGCGCGCGGCGTCGCGTCTCAGTGTTTTAACCCTTAGATACACGCCCATGCGCTTTGTCGCCGCTAAATCTATCGAAAAATCGGCCATAAAAATCCGTTATTTGTCGTTTTCCTCAACAGTGGACTTCACATGTCAGCAGAAGGTTGGGTGCCTGTGCCTGTACAGCATCAAGAACCCGGCGTATCCGGAGTACGCGGTGATCACGGAGTCGCCTGTCATTTGCTTGGACGTTTACAAGGAGATACCTTACCTGATTTGTGTTGGTAAGTCCAGTTGGTAAGACCATCATCCAGGGCTGCGAGAATGCCTCCTGGGGTCGTGGGACCGTTTAAAGAGATAAGCGTGACCTTGAAACGCAAATGGCAATTAAGGGAACGCTGGATTTTAGCAGTAAGAAAATTATAATCCCTTCCACTCCACTAATGGCAGGAGAAATCGTTTGATTATTTTACCACAGAAAAAAGGGCTATCGTATGGGGTATCGTATTACCCAGTTACTGGGTTGTGGAGGTCCGAAACGCAGTCGCTCCATGTAAAATACTGATATTCAGCTGCATCTGGCTCGACTGGAAACCGACCCAATATAGTTGGGAAAAGGCTAGGCAGACGATGAGTGTAATCCAGCTGATTGTCTGAAGAAAATAAAAACTAGAAATATCCGGCAAGGCAGTACAGGCCGAGAACAATATTGATAGTATTAATAGTGTATGTTTGGAAGCTCCCATACAATATTTCATCAAATGAGTCCTCCCAACCAGGGCAGGGCGAGAGGGACTGTCAGACTCCTACTGACTAAAATCCACGGTGTCCTTCAATAGCCCTTTATGTTCCGGGGTCACGGTAATGAGATAAGTCCCGCGACCCCGGCAGGCTCCCACGATATTTACGATAAAAAATGTGTCTGATTCCGCAAACATAAACCCATTTTCACTAAATCAAAAACATACCTAAATGGACGTTTAAATATTATTACAGAATTGAGATTTCAACTCTAAGCGCGTAGCCGAGAGATGAAAATTCAATTCAAGAGTGGGTATAAAGGCAGTCCTTTAGGTGTCACCTAGTAGATTGTAAATAAGCTTTTAGCCAAAAATAACTCTGTATTACTTTAAAGACGTGATAAAAAACAGTTGTCAGCGTAAAATATCTACCTACACATTAGTGTGTACAGAAAACAAGCGGGTGATTTGTTTATGGTAATTCTCGTAATTTTAATCGATGTTGTAAACGATTGTGTGTTGTCTATGACTCACTGATTATCTATCTTTTTGCTTTTGTTCAGCCTCGATATTCCCTATAAATATTATTTTTATTTGCGTCGTAATAGGGCTTATTATAAACCCACGAAAATGTCTCAAACTACTGCTTCTCTACTCTGTCTGTCCCAAACATATATCCACCCAAAGATATAAGAAAAAAGGAGATACTCCTCGTGACTCGTACTGACTAAAATTCATCCTGTTACAAAACATGCTCTTTTTGTTCCGGGGCCGCGGTGCCCTTTTAAGACAGTCCCGCGACCCCAGCAGTTGTTTGACCTCGTCAGTTTGCTAAAAGGGAAGTTTCATTTATTTTTTCTTGCAAAGGGAGCGGTAGTCCAAACAAAGATAAACTTCCTTTAGATTCCGGATAGAAGGCAATCTATACTGGGTGTAAGGGACAGCCCTAAAAAAAATCAGCCTCTCCATACAAACTGTCTAATCAAGTTTATAATTTTCTATGGCGAGGCTGATTTTTTTTTCATTTCCTGAAAAAAAAAATTGTGTAAGATTGTTCAGTTTCGTCTACTGAGCATGCCCTGAAAGTTTGCGGAGGGCTGTCCCTTACACCCTTTTTTGTAATTTCCACAGAAAATTTTTCAGTCAGAATTATCAATAAAACTAATCCTTCCCTCTTCTCCACAGGACTGTACGACGGCAATGTATGTGTATATAACGCTCAACTGACACTGGAGTCCCAATATCAATACAAGTCTAATTCTGTCCGCGACAAACACAGCAACATCGTGTGGGAGGTGAGAATAAAACCAATTATTCATGGACGTAAATCTGAAGCGAGATCGATTGGTTTTAGGAGAAAAACTCTTCTTAGAAAGCGTATACTTAAATAACTTATTGTGTCAGAAATGCGTATTTTTTTACCCGACTGCGCCAGAAGGAGGGTTATGTTTTTCGAGTGTATGTATGTATGTGGGTATATTTCTTTGGCACGCTCTGCAGCCTAAACGGCTTGATGGATTTTAACTTGAGAGGTGTCGTTAGATTCGTCTTAAACGTGAGAGTGTCACTGGGTACACAAAACTAGCCAAGTGCGAGTCGAACTCGCGTGCAAAGGGTTCCGAATTAAAATATTTATTTACAATCTCTCACATTCTATCAAGTGGGATATCAAAATAAAGGATTTTAAAAATGGTTTACCAAAATATATATAACTTATATGTTTCAATTTAATTTGGACTGATAAATGCTAAAAACAACAAAATATTAGTACCAAATAACTACACAATCTAAATAGTTTTATATTCGATACACTCGATACACACATATTAACAAATCATAAATTCTCTCGAATGAATCGTAGCTAAAATGTATAAAATAAAAAAATAATTTTAAGAAATACAGAAAACCCGACTGCGTAAAAACTAAATAAATTCTAAAAAGAAAGAAACAAGCCCAACAGAACAGCAGGAAGAAGCAGAACAGAACGACTCACAGTCGGGGCCCATTCAAATTTTACCAATCAAATCTTCCCAAGGGGCCCCGACTGTGAGTCGTTCTGTTCTGCTTCTTCCTGCTGTTCTGTTGGGCTTGTTTCTTTCTTTTTAGTATTTATTTTAGTTTTTACGCAGTCGGGTTTTTTGTTTTTCTTAAAATTATTTTTTTTTATATTGACTAATAGGAGGGAATGGTTTTAAAAATTAATGTTTGATAAATTAACCGTGTTTTCTGTTGTGGAATAAAATACATTAAAGTTATTTTCACAAGAAAAAGACGTGTTTACTAGAAAAAGTGAAAAATGGAGGCCATTTCGAGCGAGCTTATGAGCAGTGGAAAAAAGTACGGACTGACAATAGAGTTGCATTATGTCTGTACAATGATTCATTAAAATCGATTAATCTGTGAAAACGTAGCATGCCTACTTTATACACTTTCTTTGCCATCTATACTTACTAATATTTTAAAGCTGTAGTTGAACGCGCTATCTAAGAAAGTACTGGTCCGAATTGAAAATTTATTTTTGTGTTAGTCCATTTATCGAGGAAGGCTATAGGCTCTATAATATCACGCTACGACCAAAAAGGGAGCCGAGCAGCGGGTAAAACTACGAGGTACAGCTAGTTTATAATAATAGGCTATTTGACAAAAAAAAACTTTAGTCCGTCAGTAAGATTATCAAAAAACATTCGCCTCGTATTTTTTCTTTTTGTACGACTGCCAAAATTGACGGAGATACAACGCTTTCAAAATTGGCAATACGTCACAATTTAGTACAATTTCTACTGAATTCTGACGTCACCAGCCCCCACTCTCGAGTTTCGATGCGTTATATCTTGGTAAATGTTCATTGAATTTACAAAAGAAAAACACGTGTCCGTTATTTCTCAAAACTCTAAATGCCGGACTAATTAGATTTGTGATATATTAATACTGTTAAATGCCGGACTAATTAGATTTGTGATATATTAATACTGTTAAATAGCCTATTATGCAGTAGGATATAACTTTTTACCTCTCTCAGATTCGTTGGGGCCAACGTCTGATCGACGGGGAGCCGTCATTCTTCTCGATCTCCGGCGACGGCCGCGTGGTCCAGTGGGCCGTGATGCCGGGAGAGCTGCAGGCCACCACCATCATCACCCTGACTTCTAACGTGCCCCCCATACCTGGACCTGATGGGACTATGCTCACTGTTAACAGTAAGCTTCTATTTGGAGCCAATTATTGCCATACCTATTATTAGAATCAAATATAGCAGCTACAATTTGGGATCCTTAAATATAAGCAATACTTTTGTATCCGTTATGCTGGACAATTGGGCTTATCCTAGTTGTAAATGTCCTGTACCATTTGGCTTTATTTTTAACCACCTTTAAAAAAAGAACAGGTTCTCAATTCGACTGTATTTTTTTTTGTTCTTACTTCTGCTTGAAGTGGAAATTATGATTTACTCCTCAGCTATTCCTTTCTAATTAAGATGTAATTTCATCGAGCGCCTATCGATTCTGGATTACAGTAGTTGCAGTGGCTTGATGTTAATGGCAATAATTTCGCTCCCTATTACATGGAAGTTAACCATAACCGGGGAAATGTGGGTGTAATATGTCCATCTTTATGCCTAACGATCAGTTCACATCGAGACACGACGCAACGCGACGGTGACGATACACAATACTGAAAATGTAGAGTTTCTTTTCTTGTGGTCAATAAAGTTACATTTTCAGTCGCTGTATTAAAATGCGCGCGTAATGTCGCGTCTCGATGTGTATTGACCCTATATCATCATGGTTCGGCAGGTTGCGGCAGCTGCATCTGCTTCCACCCCGAGAAGTCTGAGATCTTCATGGTGGGCACGGAGGACGGGATGATCCACACGTGCTCGCTCAAGTACAACCGCAACTACGTCCGCTCCGTCCAGGGACACCACATGCCTGTCTACAGGATTGACTACAACAAGTACAACAACAGTATCTTCGCCTCCTGCTCCGGAGACTGGAGGGTCAAGATTTGGGAGGATGGGAGGGAGTGAGTGTTTCTTGTTTTTTTTAATTGTTGCTCCACACTAGAAATTTCTCACCGGGAGTGCGTTTACAAACATTCAAAACAACTACTTGTAGATTATACAGAATAAGTATTTTAGACAGAAAGCTGGCCCCAAAAAAATAAGTATGTTGACAGTACCAATATACTACCTCAGTCCAATATAGAGTTTTGAGAGAAGTAATGAACACGTTTCTCTTTTGTTAAATCAATGGTTTTTTACAAAGTTAAAACGCATCAAAACGAGTAGGGACTCGTGACGTCAGGAACTAGGAAAATTATACTGCGTTGTAACTTATTATGGCCAATTTTAAAAGAGCCGCATTGTCGTCATTTTTTATTTACATAAGCGAAAAAAAGAATTGGTCAAATATTTTATGATAATAATTATCTAAGAGACGGACCAATTTTATTAGACTCTTTAAGTCAAATTGTTTTCTGAAAAAGCTGTGATGTTGATTCTGATTAGGAACGTCCATCGCTAATTCCCATTGACACAAAATATAACCATTCTCTTGTTTTCCTAGTGAACCCCTGTTCATGTTCGAGCTGGGGTCTCCAGTGGGCGACGTGAAGTGGGCGCCCTACTCCAGCACTGTGTTTGCGGCCTGTACTGCTGACGGAAAGGTAACCAAACATACTTTATAATAATAATAGATAGAATTGTGTAATTTAGGGATCATCCAGCAATATGCTATTCCCTTAGTCCCCAGTAGAACAGCTCTTTTTAAATGTCAAAAACTTTGGCACTATCATCATCATCATCGCCCTATAAATGTTCCCACTGCTGGGACACAGGCCTCCTCTCTGTGAGAGGGAGTGGGCCATAATCCGCCACACACGTGCGAGTTGATTATCACTTTTATTTCCGGTTTTTTGCTTCAACGACATTCTGTTTAGGTTTACCTCATGTTGTTTCCCTTCACCGTTTTGAAGGCAGTGGGAACCGTTTTTCACTATTTTCGCATAATATCTTCTTATAATATTTTGGTCAAGTGTAACTTGTAAATTAACAAGCTAGCAAGTTAAAGCTAACGTTTCGTACCAAAGTTTTCCAGAAAATCTTATGAATTCGGATTATTCGGATATCCGACCATTGGCTAGATTCAAAGAATATCATATCATAATTGCCATTACCAGTCGATATGAATGTTAGATATCCATCTAGATAAATACCTATTCGATTACACTAGTCGCGTCAATGAATACATAAAACATGCAATCTTCGGAATTCCTCAAGAACAGCTCCGATTTTGATGTTTTTTTTTTTAAATATTTTGTTTTTTTATACTCTTTAAAATCAGAAACCTCTTAGAGCGGGGACGGAACTATTTATATTGTTTAAACAATATCAACGACATTTATACTGGGTGATTTGTAATTGGATGAGGTCCTTGAAATGAGTGATACTAGACCTTATTTGCAACAATTTTTACCCCGACAACATGGGGTCTAAACTGGATGGTTTTAGAGATATCGAACTTTAAAGATTTTTCGAAAAATTTCCACCTCTCCCGCATGAAGTGCTTAGTGTTAGAAAGTAGCGATGGTTATCACCTACAATTTATACTTTTCTGATAGAATATGAATGGCTGCATCTAATGGATACAAGTTTGTTATAAAACTAATCATATCTTGGGAAATTAAGTGTCATAAAGTTTATTTTTTGAAATTTTCTGAAAACTTCCCTTGTCTTTCAAAGCACATTTTTCAAAATAAATGTATGACACTTGGTGTACAAATTACAGAAAAAAACTTCCTTGTCTCGTTACCTTTCCAAAATGGTGCCACAGTACCCACTTTTAGTTAGTGTCTTACCAGAAAATTAGGGTTGTTACTGATGAGGTAGTAAATCAACGAGGATCGGTTATGTTTTTTCAACCCAACTTTTTTTTTCTGTAGTTTTTGTCCAAACTGCTATCTGATATTAGCTTTTTGAGTCAATGCGCTAAATCCTGGTTGATCATATCAGGCAAGAACGGTCTTTATCACGAGTATTTTTACCTGACCCACCAGCTGGGTGACCTAACTTTTATGCACGCCAGTTTAGTTTTTTTTTGTGAAACTGAGCTTACAAACATTTCGTCATTGTACATCTGTTTCCGGCCCACTCCCTCTTTTAGAGAGGAGGCCTGTGTCCCAGCAGTGGGAACATTTAGGTATAGGCTGATGATGATAATGACATCTGTTTCAAGTAGCTGTTTCGAATGGAAGAAAATTGATGGTTTGACTATCTGGTCCATAGATAAAAATACTCCAGATAATGACCGATTTTGCCTGATGTGATCGACCAGGATTAAGTGCATTGACTCAAAAGGCTAATATCAGATAGCAGTTTGGACAAAAACTACAGAAAAAAAAGTTGGGTTGAAAAAACATAACCAATCCTCGTTGATTTACTACCTCATCAGTAACAACCCTAATTTTCTAGTAAGACACTAACTAAAAGTGGGTACTGTGGCACCATTTTGGAAAGGTAACGAGACAAGGAAGTTTTTTTCTGTAATTTGTACACCAAGTGTCATACATTTATTTTGAAAAATGTGCTTTGAAAGACAAGGGAAGTTTTCAGAAAATTTCAAAAAATAAACTTTATGACACTTAATTTCCCAAGATATGATTAGTTTTATAACAAACTTGTATCCATTAGATGCAGCCATTCATATTCTATCAGAAAAGTATAAATTGTAGGTGATAACCATCGCTACTTTCTAACACTAAGCACTTCATGCGGGAGAGGTGGAAATTTTTCGAAAAATCTTTAAAGTTCGATATCTCTAAAACCATCCAGTTTAGACCCCATGTTGTCGGGGTAAAAATTGTTGCAAATAAGGTCTAGTATCACTCATTTCAAGGACCTCATCCAATTACAAATCACCCAGTATAAATGTCGTTGATATTGTTTAAACAATATAAATAGTTCCGTCCCCGCTCTAGAGGTTTCTGATTTTATAGAGTATAAAAAAACGGAATATTTAAAAAATCATCAAAATCGGAGCTGTTCTTGAGGACTTCCGACGCAAAGGCTTCATTGACGCGACTACTTACACAAGGATGGACCCGTTGGGATTTCATGTAGGTAGGCAAATTCAAAACAATAAGTATTATAATCTGTTATGGACCCGTTGGGAAACAGCGAACAGAAGGATCGGGGACCTTTACGAACGACCCACTGTTGCACCCACACTGTAACTCGACAACATTAGAGTGCGTACCTGACTTGATAACAATTATCAATTTTTTTCAAATCCTCCCACTGCCCTCTAAAAATAAGACATTCCATTCAGCGTGGCACTCAACTGAAGATACAATATCCGGCCGTATCGATCGATTTATGTCTCTCAAGTAGGTTAATATTATTCTCTTCATTTTATGGCTTATGAGTTCATTTTTAGAACTCTTTTCTTGATGTTGGTATACGAATCGCTTGAATTTTGAATTTCTGTAGCTAGGTAATATGATCAAAAACCAGGCATTCGTCTTTATTCGTGACTGCCAAAAACAAGGTGTTTGTGCGTTTTTTATTCCACCATAACTTCAGAATGCCTAAACCGATTTCGATGAATTTATTTTTATTCTTTTGAAATTAAATGCCGTACGGCGTACCTACACACTCATAATTATATAAAGTTTGAATCCTGCATAAATAAATAAACAAAAATCAGTGGTCGCTAATACAATTAACCAATATTTTCAATACAATCCAATATAAGTTTTAATTTAATTTCAAAGAACAGCATAAACATCCTTTATCCAAAAAAAAAATTGAATTATTGGCTAAATTATTATTTTGTTGTAAAAGGAATAACGTTTCCGAGCTTTTTCCAATAGATGGCGCTAATTCAGATTTTTACAAATTGAAGTTATACGCCATCGAACGAATTTAGAATAATAATGATTCTCTCGCTTACTATTCAATGCTTTATTACAGGTGTATGTTTATGATTTGAATGTGGACAAGTACAGGCCGATATGCGTGCAAGCTGTGGTGTCCAAGAAGACGAAGAAATTATCTAGGATTGACTTCAATCCGAAACTACCTGTCATCATCTGTGGTGACAACAAGTAATGCTTTTTTTCTATTTTATGTTCTAGACCTTTTTGAATAATTATTTTCTAAACTCGCGCGGACGAAGCCGCTGGCTAAAAGAAGTTTTATCGCAATTCTAACAACTAGCAAAATCAATTAATTTATTTATCTTATCTATCGTTCATTAAACATCATGAATTGGGACTTTTGAAAGGTGTTGAAAATATTGCCTTATTCTACATAAATTAATACATGCCTTTTTCATATAATAATAACGTAGGTACAGTTAAATATTAAATAACATAATTAATATTTATTATTGCACCTGAATAAACAACAAACAAAAAATATCTTATAACTTATCAACTAATATTGCTATCCCACTCTCGCATGTTTTCCGTAACATACTGTTACCTATTTGGGCGCTCCTCACATAGCCTCCATAGCTCAGGGGTTAGAGCACTGGTCTTGTAAACCAGGGGTCGAGAGTTCAAATCTCTCTGGGGGCATCGATGGAACTTTTTAATGTTTTTTTTCTTCTTTTTGTAACTTTTGATAATTTTTTATGTATTTTTCAACTATTTTTGTTTATTTTCTAGGGGAACATGCCATGTTTTGAAGTTGTCGCCGAATTTAAGAGTAATGTGTAAACCGCCTAAAAAAGCGAAGGAAGCAATTGATCAACGAACGTTGCAGGTAAGTTATAGCGTTTTAGAAAATATTTTTATTTATTTTCGTGAAACGTCACATGGTGTTACGTCATTTTGGAACCGAAAGACGACTTATACAAATGGATTGCTTAGTAGCGTGGAATAACAATATTTTAGTACAGGTTTAAATAAAATGTTGCTACTCCGAGCTTTATAAAGC
The DNA here is from genome assembly GCA_950005045.1 of Agrotis exclamationis. Taxonomy (NCBI): domain Eukaryota; kingdom Metazoa; phylum Arthropoda; class Insecta; order Lepidoptera; family Noctuidae; genus Agrotis; species Agrotis exclamationis. The sequence goes on along the minus strand of OX465431.1, from coordinate 7,304,666 downwards.
TCATAGGTCTTTAGGTCAGCAGTCAGCACAACGCAATGTTCAATGCATTGAGGTCAGCTCCATAAAATTGGAATCTGAATCTTATTACCACTGGCTACGTATGAATTTACGTTGACTTACGATAAAATTCTCTGCCCTACCGTGCTACTTTTGTACGCATTATACCTAATGCCGCCGACTTACCGCGGCCCTGGAAAGTTAATTTACTGAAGGAACAGTGTAGGTTTTTGTCAGTGCGAGTCTGACCTATCTACTACCTTTCGCTCCAGCCATATTTATTTGATGATATCAAACCCAAAAAAACAGGAGTTTTTTTGAGAGCTCCTGCATTCTTTTTACAATAATCCTACGTTTAATAGCAGCCAGTCACAACTGTATGAAACTGAAAATAATGATCATTGTAGCTAACTTTTTAGTGACAGCCCCTTGCAAAATTATGTTACACAATCAGGAGAAAATACTGCATAATATTATTATAGTAATTTGTATATCTTTGTGTACCAGATTATGAAACTGGATAAGCTCCTCAGCCTGGTTCGTGACCCACCGTTCCAAACAGGCGTCGTGGATGAGAAGTTTGAAGACGACTGAATAAACACCCTATTACTTTGTACTTAAAGTTTAAACTCCCGCCGACAATTAGTTTTAGTTTTAATTCTAATGTTATTAAATAAAAAACACATTTTTACTTATAATTGTATAATTATTTGTAATAAAGCTTTTTAAAATAAATAATAACTCAGAAATGTGCCTGGAAAGCTAAAGGCACTTAATAAATACAAAATGCATTTTATAAACTCTTTAATAACAAAACAACTCCATTTTGAATGGGCGCCATTTTTGGCCTGTACACAAAGTGTGCCGTCTTTACAGTTAATTTCTGAGGTCCTAGCACAAGTTTTCACGTTTTAGTGACGTAAGTTTAAGGATAAAATTAGTTCCTTGTTCGAACACCAGAGGCGCTTTTTAATTTCACATACAATTTACGTTGTAATACAAGTACGAAATATGTGAAATTCGTGCTAGGGCCACTAATCTTTCGAGCAACTAGCAAAAAGGATGATGTTTGCATTATTTGTACAGGTTTTTTTTTTTCTATACAGTACTTTGTCGACTAGAATAGAGTGAGATCACTTTTCACTATTTCTTCATTGTTAAGCTGCGAACAAATTATCGGACGCGTCCGTCAGCCGCGGCTGAAAGACGCGGCTTACTCATTATCTAGCCAGTACATTTAATACTACACTGTGCAAACTGTCGGTCGTAAGACGCGGACGTGACCTTGAGCGTTCGGACGTCCGAACAGAATCTGGCCGGCTGGATGTTTGTGCATCCGAAGAGGGTCGTCCGAACTACCGTGCACACTGCTAAGCCGCGTCCCTCAGCCGCGGCTGACGGACGCGTCCGATAATATGTTCTCAGCTTTATTTATGATTTAACAAGCAATAGAACTAGTCTAATAGATCACAATGGATATTAAAAATTTTCTTCTTAATTGTTAAAATTACAATGAAAACTATACTATACATTATTTATCTCTTAGACTTTTTTCAATACTAATACTTTGCTTATTTATTGATATCTCAAAATACTTTTTTTAATAGGTACCTAATCTAATGGTTGCTTAGAAAATGTTCAAATATTAATTTAAATTGGCATTTACATACAAATATGAATCGAATTTTGAATTTTAGAAAAAATCTTAGGTCTGCTAAACTGACATAATCGGGCGGCAAAATTAGAGTATCTTTTGCCGAACGGCTGTGACTAAACGGGCCGACTTGATAGCCCGAATCATCCTTGTAATTCACGAACACGCGTCATGAACTTAATGTCACTATGTTAAAGTTTAAAATGCAATAACAGACGCGCATGTCGACTTGTATCATTTTACACTTGTTAGATTATTTTAGTCGAAAGTAAAAATTAACAAACAAATTAACAACAAATAAATGAACAAGGTTTCTACATTCTTTGACTACTTTCAAACAAATAAACAAAAACAACAACTTAAAATTATTGACTAGTATTCATTAAATGAACAACTCACTCGCAAATGGTAAATTAATATTAATAAAAGCATTGTGCTTAAAGTAAAACGAGAATGCTTACTCATTAACAGCCATACCATCATATAAATCGCAGATTACAAATATTGTGCGATCGAGGCAATGGTAAACAAAAACTATGTAAGTATTATAAATATGACCGGAAATCTGTATAAGCCGGTATTCTATACAATACCTAATCATTGTATAGAATGGAAGCCTTTACATTAGACGATAACGGTTGCGACACTACACTGACATAATCATCCGCTCTCGCTCATTTTCCCTAGAAAGGTATGAAACTACCGATGTCGTGTCGTTGCCGTCTGAATGAAAGCGCCCATTGCTCAAAACGTTAAGGTAATGTATGAGAATACCATTTTATTTTATACTTTGCCCAGCTGTTCTATAAAGTATCGAATGCACAGCCGGTAATACGTCAAAAACACAGCAAAAGAAACAACAAAATATACCTTTATCAACTAAAATTTAAATCGTTAAATGTGCCCCAGTGATCACTTTTATAATTTGAATAAAAGTAGAGTCCGCGTCACCACTTTTCACCTGCGGAAAATTCGTGGTACCACATTTTTTTAATGAATTAATGACATTGATACTAACTAGCGCCGCGTCCAAAGGACTTCTGTCTAAGCACGGCCTCTAGGTACAGAGGCCTAGAGACCGTGCTTCGACAGAAGTCCTTTCGACGGAAATCATACTGAAAATGTAATGAAAGCTCACTGAATACAAAGTGTCAATAGTCAAGTGAAGGCACATCTACCGATCTAAATCTTAATGCAACTGTCATATGGTACAGATTTGAGAGCCAAATGATTTAGAACTTATGGATAGAGTAGTTTAGGTCCAAGTTTATCACAGCGCTCCACTGCGTTTGCGCCTAACTTCAGATCTAGGAAGGCTCGAGCGTCGTTCGGGGCAGGCGCTTGGCGACCCGCGAAGGTGATCTGTAATGAAATGATAATTGAATTTGTAGTAAATGTAAATGTAAGTAAATCTTCTAAGACATTCTATTTCGTTTTTGCAAAACGCATTACTTAGTGCTGATCCCTAATACTGGTGAATAAATTTATATGAACATTTAGATTACATTTTTGCAGTATTTCCTTCGATCATTAAAAACAACTAGACACACAATCAGCGACAAAAAACGTCCTCACCAAAAGAATGACCAAATCAGAGATCGGTCATCCTTTTAGTTTAGTACTGTTCTAACGCTCGAAACGTAAACATGCCTCCGTGCTCGTTTAAAAAGTGCAAAAATCACTCTTCCAGGACCGGAAAAAGGATGGAATTTTATTTTTTCAGTAAGTACTAATATTAACAATATATAATAACTATCACTGTACTATAAATACTGATATTTCGTCAAGAAATCGCCGTAAAACATTTATTTTAAAATTGACGAAATTATCAGCGGGGTTTATAAAGCACCTAAATTGAAAAGACTTTTACTAAACGTACAGTTCATATTGTCGCATAGCTACTTAATTTAGTCGGGTAATATGTGTTGATTCGAGTCGCGATCGTAAAATTTAATGAGTTTCTATGTCCATTCTAAATCCGACTTTAACTCATTAGAATAAGGTTTAATTTCTTTTGGCATATGTTGGCCAGTAATGTTTCTTTCTGTTTTCTTTCTCTTTCTATTTTACGAACCTACTTGAGGACAGTTTTAAGTTCGTTTTTGTACGGGATTGTGCATCTAGTTATTTTTAAAGATCGAAGAGTATTTCCCTTTATTTTAGGCCCCCTTATAAGAAAGTAACAACAGTTTAACATTTAGTAATGAACTAACTTTTGCCAGAGGCTCCACTTGCATTAATTTAATTTTATTGATGTTTTCCTTGTCAACATTATTTATTTGAGATATTCTGCAGCACAAAGAGCAGAAAGGAGTATGAAACATAAACTTACCTGTGCAAGAGGATGCAAATGCCTCTCAGGGAACTCCCTCTGATGTGCCAGCACCCAATCCGCTGGCCACATTGTCCCATTCCTGGCTGTAAAGGGCAATATCAGCACGTAGACACGATTAGTAGCGGAATAAGCCACTCGGTAGTAGTGTCCCTTCGTCGCGCGCTCCCAGACAAAGCCATCGGCGTCCGCCCCACCTCGTTGCAGCCAGGATACTCGGGACACGTCGGAAGCGTGGATGCCGATCTCAACGTATTCTGCCCAGGGTAGGACGTCGCCTCTAAAAGTTTTTGTTGGCAGTTATAAAGGGTAAAAAAACAACTGCCTATGGGCCATATTAATATTAGTGATCTGTGAAAAGGAGCAGAGGCCGACAACACAAAAAGTGGGAGGATGATCTCCTACACGGGTGGAGGACTCCGTAAAAAGTGGCGTGACCTGGTGGCCTATGTCAAAGGATAAACTGACGAAAAAACAGGCTAAATTAAGTTATTTTAAAATTAACTAAAAAAGTAAGTGAGTAAACTATGAAACTCAGTGAATAAAAGCTTTTTTATGTATAAGGTTTGTGTGCCTTGGGTAATGGTTCCTAAAAGGTTGAATTACCTCATAACAGCACCGAGTAACGAGGTGGTCTCGAGCCAGCACCTCGCGCCGGCTTGCAACAACACGCGCAACACGTGTCCCGCAACGCGACGCATGTTGCGGCGACAACATGGCGGTGTGTTGCGACCTGACAGCATGTATGATGGTGTACCTTGCACTGATGGAAAACAGCGCTGGAAATATGGAGAATTTTAAATATTAGTGTATTATCTGGGACTATCTGCATAATCTATGATCTGAGCTAAAAGAGGTGCATTGCTGGAGGGATGCTGTATGCTCTCATTTTCCTTTTAATGTTATAACAGTCATATAATAATAATTAGGATTTTTTTTTATGTATAATGGGTTTTCTCTTGACCTTAGTCTAGGTCAGGAGTGATTAAGACAAGGTCGACGATGGAGCGAGCTTACCCAGAAGAAGCCTGTTCACTCTAACTCCAAAGAGATTAGGGTTGTATGCGTTCGGAAACACAGACGCAGGCAGAGAGTTCCACTCCTTCGCTGTCCTCATTATAAAATACGTTTGGAAATGCTTAGTGCAAATTGGTGGTGTAGCAATAAGGTAAGGATGAATTAAGAATAGTCACCAGTTATTAAATCTGTGACAGTTGTAGAAAGTAATGTTCTATAAATTATTGGGAAGAATACTAAGAGAAGCTGATTTCAGTTCCAACACCCTTTAGTTTCAAATCATTGTTTAACATAGATTATACCTGTGTTTCCCTCTTGCAGCCAAACCACTGCACCCTGCCGTCTTCTCTGATAACTGCCTTCACTCCCAACTGTTTGTACAGGGCTACTCTGTAGTCCCTCATGTGGCGAGAAGCCCTCTGCTTGGCTCCTGGAGTTTTTAACACTCCACGGCCCGGACCAAGCTTGCCATCTGATATTTGGACCTGTAATACCAACATTATAACTAATCTTAAAGGTTTTGAACAAAAGATTGTATATTTATAGTACACATAATCAAACATACCTTAACATTTTTGACTGCAGTTTGCAAATAAAGAGATTCAGGAAAAGGTAGTGCAAAGGGCTGCGGTACTTTCTGCAGAACAGCAGTTCTAATCAACAGTGCATGCTGACCATGTATGGCGTCGCAGATCTTCCCAGAAGCATCCTTACTGTAGTGCAATGTCCAGTCTGCATAGTTCCACTGCACATGCTGGCAAATCAAGTGTGAATTCCCCACACCAATTGCTATGGCTTGTGTGGGACTTGATGAAATTGCTGCCATAGCCAGCTGCAACACTCGACGCGACACCCGTGTCGAATCAGGCACAAATAATACATACTCAGTAAATATTTGCGTCAAAGGATTATAATCTTGTGGTGAAGCACTCAGCTTCAATTCCAAGGACAATACTTTAACATTCTTTAGAGTTTCATTCGTTACAGAGAATGGGAACGGTGGATAAGGAGTATTTTCACACACTACCACCACGGGCATGTTAGGAAACGCTGACACAAACGACTGGACGCTATCAGCGATGTCATTCTCGAAATCTTCAAACTGGCGGAACACTACAGTCATTAACTTAGACAAGTGGCGAGAAGAACGAGGATGAAAAGGATTTGGCGATACAGTCACTGGGGAAATGGGATAAATCGGCGGAAAAAAGTAACAACATATCGATGCGATTAGTAGTATTGTAAACACTATGTAAAACTTGAATGTTAAACGACCTCGGAAAAGTCGATAGAGCATTATTTTTATTTATAAACTTGCACATTTCAGTCATAACATTTCATTAATTATTTATTTGATCGAAAATCGAATTTATATTTTTACTAATTTCACTTGACACTTGACGTCAAATTGACGACGATGTTGACGTTAAGAGGCTAATGTTGCAAACAAAATTACCAAACAATAAAGCTGCGAACATATTATCGGACGCGTCCGTCAGCCGCGGCTGAGGGACGCGGCTTAGCAGTGTGCACGGTACACAAACATCCAGCCGGCCAGATTCTGTTCGGACGTCCGAGCGCTCAAGGGCGACTCAAGGTCACGTCCGCGTCTTACGACCGATAGTTTGCACAGTGTAGTATTCAATGTACTGGCTAGATTTTAATAAGCCGCGTCCCTCAGCCGCGGCTGACGGACGCGTCAGATAATATGTTCGCACCTTAAAATAGGTTCTGTAAATTTTTTTTTTTGCCTGTTTTGTTTGCAGCAGAAGGAAGTTTAGACATCGTTTTAGCTAAAGTCTGTCTCACGAAAGAAGTCCCACGGCAATAATTGGTACTAATTTATGTCAATATCATTTTCTATTTTAATGATATTAAATTATTAAAAATAATAAAATCGGATGGAACCAAAAATTCAATTTGAAATCATTTATATGAAATTTTTGGGGAGTATTAAACAGTGGAGTTTGGCTAAATTCCATGACATGACTGTAGCGCTAGCGCCGCATCTGCGAGATTTCTTTGTGAGACGGACTTGGGAGTTCTCATACTGGATTTACCCATGGATTTACCAGCTTCATCGATTCGCAAAATCAGCGATGCAATTCATTCATTCATCATAGAGAAAGAATGATAGAGTGAATGTTTAATAATTTTGACAATCATCCCATCCGATTTCAGCCCTGTGTAACTTAGAACATTCAGGTCAATGTATGGAATTTATTCCCAATCCATTGCCAACATTCAAAAACACGTCAGAAAATCATATTGACCAACATCACAGTACTAAATAATGATACCACGTGACTAAATTATGGAGACCGAAACAAATATGTCTGCCTTCGTGTTGTGTTTTTCAGTTTGTTTTTCCTTTTTCTGTATGATTTGGGAATATAACTTACAAGAATAATTTCTGTGATTGTGTTAACGTTACGTTGAGTGGAGTGTCTAGTCAGTGCGTCGTCTTAGAAGTGGTTTGCTTTTCAATTTCATCCTCACATATTTTTAACGAGAAAATGAATAATTTAGAACTGTTGAACATAAAACTAGACATCGACTCGAAGTTTGTGGGATTAGGGTCATAAAGGAGTCCTGGCATACTGGAAATAACTTTTTTCCAAGGTTTCCCTGTATCCAAACCGGTGAGTACATCTGCTGATGTGATTTTGTTCTCATACTCTCACAGCACTAATTTGAAATTAAAAGCATCATCAACATCTGTAATACAACCCTCACCAATCAAAATTAGCTGAAACTAGTGAAGAAAAGTTTTAAATATTTTTCTACATACAAAATTATAATTTTGGTTCATGTTGGTCGAGTCTAAAGACATTATCTACCTGTGACACCATTATACTGCGAATCTATAATTAATCTTAGAATTTCATGTTCCAAGCATAATAATTTATATATTCATTTAGTTATTCTGATAGTGTAAAGAGTGCTTTCTTTAAATAACACTTTATAAATTTGCAGTGAAACAGCCAGTGAGAAGTAATGTTTTATATTTTTTATTCCAGCTATTAGGAGAGGCTAAATGCTGTTGGTATTGAAGAATCGGTGAATCTACCAATAGTAAAACAACATGTGCAGCGAAGTGTATGTGCTTAACTCTTCGGAAAAAAGGATTTCAATAAATATGGAAACCGTTGGAAGGTATGCAATCCCAACTTTGAATTTGATCGCTTTACCTCTCACTGACAGACAATTATCAAAATTTCCACATCATTACACCTATTCAGAGTCAAAAAGTAAATAATTATAAAAAGAAAAACGTGAGTTTTATTAATATGTAAAAAATAACAAACAGACTTTCAGAGATATTTTAATAATAAATATGTTTAAAAAGCTGAGTTTCTGTGGCACATTCATAACACTTGTGAAGCCTTACCGCATCACCACATAAAAATAAACAACTGTTGAAGGGTTTTCTAAAAAAAAGAGTTGAGTTCCAAAACAACCCGTAGATATCAACATGAAATGTTGTTTTGATGTTGACAATTATTTTAGGCTTTAGTTTTCAAGAGATATTTATCTTTTTTTAAGACGGTTTGTTTTTATTTTGTTGTAAGTCTTTTATGATACTTTTCGTTTTCCCGAAATATTATTAACAAATTCTTATGTTTCATTTCAGATACTTTCTACAAGCCAGCTATTGAGGTGTTTGCTGCAAAGTTGTGCCTTCACTCTGAAGGCTTAGGAGCGGTTTGGTAACGATCGGTTTACCCTTGTGAAGCAAAGGCGGGTCGCTAATAATTTATATAAATTAATAAATGTTGAAGTTATATAAATCAGTGTTTTATTTCACCAAGTTTTATTTTAAAATCAATAAATTTTGGAACCTACCTACTACCTGCGTAGTATGCATTTTATCGATATCGATAAACTAAATATCGATAAGGTATGACAACTCTATGATGCGTTGGGCATCCCTATTTCTGTGTATGTGAAACTTTTATGTTGGTAGCCATGTTTTTTTCTTGTGATTGGTACCACTTCCGTTATAAACTCGTTATGACCTAAATGTTCTAAGTTCCGACTCTTAAAATTACATGCTCTGTGTCCGATTTGCGCATGTCACGAATGTCACGTCACGTCACGTCAAAAAAAATTACGTTTACCATTTTCGAGTTGAGCTGTTTTGGAGGATATTTATTCATTGCATTAAAATAATTACTCTGTAAAAATGGAAGAAAACAAAGATATGGAAATCTTAGAACCCTCTTTAAAAAATGTGATCGACCAGAAATCCCTGAGATGGATCTTCGTTGGGGGGAAAGGTGGAGTTGGTAAAACTACATGCAGGTATGCAATTTATTACAAAAATAGACCATATCATCGAGTTTCAATTAAATTTATCACCATTTTTTGTTTTTAGCTGCAGCTTGGCTGTCCAGTTAGCCAAGGTTCGAGAGTCTGTACTCATTATTTCGACTGATCCAGCTCATAACATTTCTGATGCATTTGACCAAAAGTTTTCCAAGGTAGGTTATGTTTTCCTTTTGTATGTAATTATTGCACTGGAAACGATTTCTACAGTAAAGTGTCGGTGAGTGTGTTCTTTCAAGACAGACAAACTGAAGTGACTGATGAAATAATTTATATTTGTTATTTCACTCTTTGTTATTCAAAAATTGTTTACTATTTAGCGTTGACTCATCAAAGTAATTAGGCCACATTGACGAACTGGGTCACATGCAATGTTCAGTGTTGAGAAACAAATGATAAATAATTATCAACAATAAAAGTCCAAACTAATACAATCAATATTTTTAGCGAAACTTTGTGTTTATAATTATGAAATATCATAAAACATAAAATTAAAAGCAATAGAATGGATGTAGAATAATTATTTTAATTGCAATTCATAAAATACTGTTAAAGTGGCCTTTGTAGACCCAGGTCATCATAATACAAAAATTAACATACATTAACAAATTATTTCAGGTGCCAACAAAAGTGAAAGGCTTCAACAATCTATTTGCAATGGAGATTGACCCCAATGTAGGGCTCACAGAGTTGCCCGAGGAATACTTTGAAGGGGAGACAGAGGCAATGAGACTGGGCAAGGGAGTGATGCAGGAAATAGTGGGAGCCTTCCCCGGTATTGATGAGGCTATGAGTTATGCAGAGGTAAGACTTATTGTTATAAAAACAGAACTCTTTATAAGGTGGATCTCCAAGGAAGACCTATTTTTTAACCAGATAGCCTTGTTATGTACCTATTTGGAGATAGCATAGCATGACAATTACACATCAGCAAGATAGTAAGCTTGTTTTCCATTAATTTACAAAAAAAATATACAACAATGGCTAGAAAGAAGTCCTTCAAGTCTAAGTTAGGCATTTTTTTTACAAAGGACTGGAAGCTTCTAAGTTCTAAAGCCGGCGCCAGATATAGTTCAAACATTTGAACATTTAAATGCCGGACTTTGTACACTTGTTTGAACACTTATTGAAGTAACCTGCCAGACTGCCTTGCGAATACATCTCTCCACAGTACATTCACTAACCACAAACAAGATGGACGACGACTTTGTGGATGCAGTATGCCTTTACTATTTAAGTGCATGTAATTATTTATTAAATGTGCAAAAAAATATATCAAAACGGCCAAAAAGAAGGCGCGAATGGATGTGTGAAATGTATCATAACAGAACAACAACTCGACAATGCTCGCACGACTGAACTTTGCGCAAGTGTGGCAGGCTACGCAAACATTTGAACAAAGTCGACTTTGAACACTTTGATGTATGCTAAAAAACCGACACCTCTTGGCAAAGTGCATTTCAAGTGTTCAAATGTTTGAAGCTGTATCTGGAGCTGGCTTAAGATAAATATTAATTTTGTGATTATTAAAATAACAGGATGTTATTGAATTATAAGTGTTCAGTTCAGATAATGATTACATTGGCCATGATTCATTCCCTTTATCACATAGGAAAATTAGTTCATTCAAGTAGAATGCATTTTTTTTTTATTCTCTGTTTGCCAACCTCATTGATGTGTTAAATTAAACTTTTGATACATCAATGGCCAAATTTTTTCAAATTTATTTTACCTTTCTATGTACATCAAAAGGGACTGTTACTGAATAAAAGCCACTTTCTTCCTTCACTTTGCCTTTTGCGTTCTAAGGCCGCGGTTTCCTGCTTAGACGATCTCGCAAATGTTGCATAAGCTGAGGTTTCAATGAGTTCTCTGCCAGACATATTTTTACACATACTGCTTACCCAACTTAATAGCAATTTTCGATCAATCTTTTGTCTTGGTTTAATTTTGTCAAAATAGATCGAAAATAATGCAAATAATTGATTAAAAGAATCAATGCCATCAATAATCGAGAACATCGGCCTGTCCATGTACAGTCGTACAATGCATAAATAAAAGGAACTCTCCGAAAACAAAACACAAATAACTTAACTGCTAAGGCATTTAATTAAATGTGTTGCTTATCAATGAACTTTATCACAATGATTGCACACTGCGTTATCTGACGAAAGTTCTCCGCAGTTATTCTTTTTCACGTTCAGGGGATTTTTCGCGATCGGCTGCTTTCCTCATGACGCGGGTCCGATTCCCGAGAAATACATATTTATCTTAAGTTTAAATGTTTTGAAATGCACCCACGATACTAATGCACAATGCACTTCTTTGCGTTTGGATGGACTCAAATAGTTTTTTTTTTCTTCTTCATAGGTGATGAAACTAGTGAAGGGAATGAACTTCAGTGCCGTAGTGTTCGACACCGCGCCCACAGGACACACTCTGCGTCTGCTCTCTTTCCCTCAAGTCGTCGAGAGAGGTCTTGGAAAACTTATGCGACTGAAGTCTAAGGTATGTATTGCATAAGCGGACTATTTAACGAATTAGCAAAGTGCAAACTGTGCTAATTCGTGTTAAATCCACGACAAAGCAGAAAATCCTACAGTGGCTTGCCCAACAGTTGAAATTTCTCCTGTGTCGTTTTAACAGAAAAAAGATGGAATAATTTGATCTGTAACAGATAGACAGTTGAAAAGTTCATACATTTCTGTTGCCGTTTTAACAATAAATATTAAAAACAAAAGGTATGGAACCCTTCATGCATGAGTCCGACTCGCACTTGGCCAGTTTTAAATTGATAAGAACAGCCATACGGCAATAAATGCGGCTTTCTGCATGACACTACTACAATTTACAAATACGAATTTGAATGAAAAAAAATTGTTGTATTTATTTAGGCAACATAATATCGCATAACGAATTCGAGACTAATAATTAGCAGTTTAAATTAACTGACACAGTCATTAACTCTTTTAATATTTAACGCCGTTAATTAATACTGTCTCTCGACCGCATTCTTGATCCCGATCTTTCTGTGTAAAACCAACCAACGAACGCATTTGCCGCACATGCAGATGTCAGAACACTGATTTGGAGTAAAAAATATAATCTCTATATTTTATTTTTCAGGTGGCCCCATTTATCAACCAAGTAGCGACACTGTTCGGTCTGGCAGAGTTCAACTCGGACATGTTCAGCAACAAAATGGATGAAATGCTTTCAGTTATCAGACAAGTCAATGCCCAGTTCAAGGACCCCAATCAGACCACTTTCGTATGTGTGTGCATTGCAGAGTTCCTTTCACTCTATGAGACTGAGCGTCTGGTTCAGGAGCTGACGCGGTGCGGCATCGACACGCACAACATTATCGTCAACCAGCTGTTACTGAGAACACAGGCACCGTGCGATCTATGTGCAGCGAGACATAAAGTTCAAGAGAAGTATCTCGAACAAATTGCCGACTTGTATGAAGACTTCCATGTGACCAAACTACCTCTTTTAGATAAGGAGGTGCGTGGTGCGGCTGCTGTGAACGCATTCTCCGAGTACCTCTTGAATCCGTACAGCCCGCCCGCGCCCGCCACGTGATCTGCCCTCTACCAAACCTGCCAGTGCGTGTATTTCAAAGTGCAATGAATTGTATATCCAGTTTCAATTATTCATTTCTAAATTAGTTATATCGGTGAGTGAAGGTGCTATTCGTCACAAGCTTACGTTTTAGAGTATGCTAGCTAACGTGACCACGATTCTACATTTTTGTCTGGGGTTCCAAGATTTCAACTATATTCTCACATTGACAGTAACAAGTCATAGTATTCTATAGAAAATAAATGTTATAATATATACTTTTTAACTTATTTTTTATTAAAACCCAGTGGTGTGCTAAAACTCTTTATTGTTGTAAAAAATCATATCAACTATGAACCAAAAAAAATCATGCCAATGGAATAAATAACTATCCTACTCCTCATAATATGGAGATTATAATAAACAATTAGATACATTTTATTGCTAAAACTTCAACTTAATGTACATACGTGAACTAGAACAAATACTGATTTGTTTAATTTAAATTTCGATTAAAGTAATAATAATTAACATTTCTAAACATTACTTTGAATAACAACTATGTAACAGCCTATGGCAGTTTTTTGTTCAAATATGATAAATTATATTTAAAATACATCTTTAATATCTATATTTAAAATGCTTTGGGTGGACTTCACGTCATAAATATAAATTAATTAAAATTAATACAACCATTAAGCACAAACTGAACCCGTAACTTCGTAAAAGAACTTCGCATCTCACACATTAGAACATTCCAATAAAAGTTAACATTAAAATAATGTCTTTCACATTTGCATGAATATAATATATCTTTAATCTCATCCGATACAGTTCAATAAGATTAATTTAGTTATAACAGTCTGTCCAAGCATATAATATAAAAGTCCTCGTAACTATTAGAGTTTTGTTCTTTAAAAATACTTGGTCATAACAAGAACTAAAACGCTTCTAAAGCCTTGTCCACACAAAACTTAGTTGGCAGTATGAGTGTGTGAAAATGTACTCAGTGTAAAACATTTTCACAGAATGATTGAAAGCGTTTGGTGTGGGCCAGCCCTTAAATCACATGGCAGCACTAACAAGAGCAATTTTGGCGCGAACTGAGATTTGTATGTGAACATTGGATCAGTTCGCGCCAAGATGAGAAACTAATCTCTTAATAAAAACATTTACTAAAGACTCATTCCAAAGAAGTACACAAGTGTGCTACAAACTCATCTGTCACCCTTCTAAATGCTATCATTCTTTCCTTCGTTGTCGAGATGACTAAGAAGGTTGATTAGATAAGTTTGTGATCACTCGATTACAAAACTCTATCCGCACAGTCCCGAGTTTACCAATTATTACTAAAAAATCGATGGTAGAAAGAAATGTCAAAAAAGGACATGAGGGTGATGTTGGATTTTCAACTATAAAAAGCTGAGAAAAATGTTGCAAATTCAAAAACACCCTCAATGTTTTACGGCATTTCAGATATCCGACGGAAGATGTTTACAACAACAGCGCGGAGTCAGAGGCGGATTACCCTTAAAGCAAACTAGGCATGTGTCTAGGGTCGCGAAGGTACAAAGGGGCGCGCGGGCGGAATTGTAAAATAAAGAAAAAATATACAGTATACCATAAAATTATTTGTGTCAGCATGTATGCCACCTACTTAGACAAAAACTATTATTTTTGCTTACAATCTCAATTTGCTTGAATTTATAACTAAAGATAAATTTCACGGATGGGACTGACTAAAACTTACGCCTACAAACAACCTTGTCGATGGACGATGGTACGAGTACATGATCTCTGATTGAAGTTGGAAAAATACGACTGCAATATTCGTCGCGTCGACTGCGAGCACAGACTACCACACTCAGACGACCTACTCCCATAAAAGAAAAGTGGTCATTACGGTCAGTTCACACCGAGACGAGACGCGACGTGACGAAACGATACTGCAAATGTGTATCTTATCGTGTAGTAAATAAAGTTAGATTTTAAGTCGCCAATATAATGCAGCGCGCGCCGCGCTGGGTTGTGATATGTGCGCGCAGCGTCACGTCTCTGTCTGTGCTGACCCTTAAGGCAGATTTACATTGAGTCAGTAACTGACGTCAGTCCACTGACGAGTCAGTGCTGACCTGGCACTGCCATAGTGTAAATTGATTTCAAGTCAGTACAGTACTGTCGCGTCAGTACTGACTTCAATATTCGCGTTTCAATATATTCGGCGTTAGTTCGCTCCCCTGCTACCCGCGCCAGTGCAACTGACAGCGTGTAAGTGTAAATATGCCCAAGTCAGTCGCTGCCGCTCTGTTGTATGGTGACCACGCTTCCTCGCACCGTATCACAAAATTACGCGAAAACTGAGCGACACGGAAAACTTAAAACTTGTTCTACTATACCGAGATAATGAATGCCTGTGGGATCTCAAATCGCAAAATTAAAGAAATGCGTGCCAACAGCATTGCTGCAACTTTGATTTTTTGCTGTTTTCAAGGATTCGTTTTTCCGCACTGACTTCATGAACGTGTGTACACCAAAAGAAATATCCTCGACTACTGACGAAATACTGACTGCGTATAAATAGTATGCGTCAGTTTTCGGCGCCAGCACTGACGACAGCCACTGACTCAATGTAAATCTGCCTTTAGAGATTGGAAGAATTGAAAATGACAATTTTTTTTTAATTTTGAGATGTTGAATCTGTGGCAAAGGCAAACGTTTTTTGCTATATACAGCCTAAGGCTGCTTTTCCACCAGAGATGCGCTATGTAGCTGTGCTGCGAGGATGTAAAAGCTGAGCTACGAAACTGTGTGACCGTTTCCACTGATGCTACGCTATGTAGCTGTGCGGTAAGATGTGCTATGAAGATGCGTAGCTGCGCTACGAAGATGTGCTGTCACAAGGTAGCTGTGCTATGAAGATGCCTAGCTGCGCTACGAAGATGTGCTTGTGGTGTTCAAAGTTGCTTTAAGGCAATCACTTGCTTAATGCTTAATGAGAATAATGCAAGAATGTGAGAAAAAACAAACCAAATTTTAAATGTCAATAAGGTCGAAAATGGCTTGAATCTGTTTATTTTAACTTGCTATCGTTAAGCAATAAAAAAAACAGGTTCAAGCGATTTTCGACCTTATTGTCATTTATGCAAACACCGGATTTAATGAAGGAGCAATGTTAGCGAACGAGAATGTGAGAAAAAACAAACCAAATTTTAAATGTCAATAAGGTCGAAAATCGCTTGATCCTGTTTTTTCAATTGCTTAACGATAGCAAGTTAAAAAAAACAACTTCAAGCGATTTTCGACCTTATTGACATTTATTCAACCACCTGACTTTAATGAAGGAGCAATGTTAGCGAACGAGAATGTGAGAAAAAACAAACCAAATTAAAAATGTCAATAAGGTCGAAAATTATAGATAGTCAATATACATATATTGCGTGTCCTATCACTGTCTGTGCTATGAAGATGCGCAGCTCGAGCTATGCGATGTATCGATACTAGGGAAAACGACCCATAGCACGCATCCACAGCACGCAGCCATAGCACGCAGCCACAGCACGCAGCCGTAGCACGCATCCTTACATATAAAAAACACATCTTAGTTGAATCCGTTTCCACCAGTGCTGTGCTATGTAAACCAGTGAATATGATTGGTGGATATCAAACGCATCCGCAGCAACGTAGCATAGCGCATCTCTGGTGGAAAAGCAGCCTTAATCTCCTTGCACCAAAAAGGATAGGTATTTATTTTTAGTCTATTTTTTTAAACTCTAAGACCAATTTTTACATATGTAATTCATACGACTGGCTCGTAAAGCCAGATATTATTATGTAAGGAATTTCATAATTTTCGAATTTACATGCCAGTCGTACCTAAAATATTGTAAACCGAATTCGTAAGATTTCGACAATATCGATCTCGTGTAAACTTATGCTCTTTTTCTTTGGCCTCCATCTCACCGCGTTTTCCTAAGGTACATCGGTTTTGGTCAAACTATAGTACGAGTTATTTTTAAGCCGATGAGATGCTTCCTACGGCGCTCTCAACGTTTAATCCGCCTCTGAGCGCAGTAACATTTAACCATATAAAAAGCATTGGTCTATTTGCAGCAACAATTGTCACTCCATTCACTCAAGACTCGAAAAGCCTAGTCAAGTCCATAAAAACTACGGTCTAATTATGGCGCTTTTGTCAACTGGAGCGGTGCTGCGTGGGCAAGTGCCACGCGACGAGTGTGGCGCCGAACACTGTGCCGACCAGCGCCGCTGCGCACGCGCCACATTCGAACAACAGCTTCGGTGTGAACACGCCCCAAATCATCATGTGCCGGCAGTGGATTGTAGCCGAGATCGCGCACGCGAATACCTGATAGGGAATAGTAAACATGTAAAATCCTCTTTATTTTTAATTCGGCTATAAACTGGGCACATTTATGAAGAATATTTAAACTAAAAAGAGTAAAATAAAAAAAACTTTTTTAAAAAAAATTTAACCGCCTCAAAAACAACCACAAAAAAGGGTAAAATAACCTACAAAATAACTTTTCTTTCGGAAGTAGGTAGGTGGCTTTGTTTTTTTTATTTCGTTGTCTTTTATGCCACCGACTTCCGAAAGAAAAGTTATTTTGTAGGTTATTTTACCTTTTTTTGTGGTTGTTTTTGAAGGCGGTTAAATTTTTTTTTAAAAAGTTTTTTTTATTTTACTCTTTTTAGTTTCAATATTCAACCCAAATTCTTGTCAAATACATCATTTTCTTACATGTGCACTAGAATTTGGTAATTCTTAGCACCGGTATTAACATCGCTCATGTACACAATAAGCTAATCAAATTCCCTATCAAAAACTGCTGAACCGATTTTGATGAAACTCGCAGTATTCCCTAAAGTGAACTATTCCTCGTACAAGAAAAAAAGAATTTTGAAAATCGGTCCACAATTGGCGGAGTAATCGCGTAACAAACACTCAAAAAAGTAAAGATCATCACATCATCCATCAATAAAAATGCTCACAAAATAAAAAGTACTGAACCAAATTGGATGAAATTTTTATGGACCAAACTGCAAGTATACTGCATCGAACGAAAAAAGAATTACACTAATCGGACCAGAAACCTCGGAGTAATCGGTGTACATACATAAAAAAAAAATACCGACCGAATTGAGAACCTCCTCCTTTTTTTGAAGTCGGTTAAAAAAAAACTTAACATTTAGAATAGAGCACAGTTGGCGATTTGCCTCCGGATCCAGCTGTTTGTCTATGTAAGCTTAAAGACCCACGTTTTAAAAATGCCTTTTGAGTTTTGAAATGAAGTGTGAATCGTTTTATCCGTCTCATACATACCCTAATAGCAAAGCAGAGCATGAACTTGAGGCACAATGAGAAGACTGCTGCTAACTGGGTGCGCGGGCCCACTCGGCCGGCTCCGTTCTCACCCCACAACGCCAGAAGAGGTACTGCCGCGCCGAACGCCAAATAAGATCCTGAAAAAAAGAGAATCACATCAAGATGTTTTTTTTTCTGGTGGTGAAAGCACAGGTGTTAGAAACTTGAACGACACGAAAAAGAACCTTGTTCTCATAAAATGTTTGACAACTTTTTTAAAGGAGGTTTTTATAAATTATTCAGAATCTAGACCTCATTTATATTTTTTTCTGAAGAATGTATTACGTCATAATAAAAAAAAATCATTTTAGAGGATTTGAACGATTTAGAGTGCAAATATATCTTACCAAATAATTCCAATGCGACCAAAAAACCAGTGATGAACGGTCCAATAACCAAATAATTAGGATCTCCGGCATGGAAAGCAGGTGCCCATCGGATATGACCCAGTGTAGCGTGGTGTCCCGTCGCGTAGAACGAGTAAGAAGCCAACAACGCCCACATGCAAGCTACGCTTGAATTACATCGGGTCACTAGAGCTAAAAAAAGAACAAGTATTAAAAACAAATAAAAATAAAGGAAGTCCAATATCAACCAAAAGAATATACTTACAAAACTTATTAGAAGTTTCATTCTTCAAATTCGCAACAATATTCAGGGCTAAACATGCCAGTATAAAGGCTAGCACCGCGCTCGGAGCATACGACACACCCAGTACTAGAGTGTTAGCGACGAAGAACATCAGACCAGTTGCCATCAACGGCAGGGTGGCGCCGCGACCCTCACGCTTCCACACGAGACACAACATCACTGCAAGCACAAGCCAGGCCGCTCGACCCAGCAATTTAGCACGACTGGGCGATCCCAACGACCCGTACCCCGTTGCCCAATGTGAACAGGCCAGTAGCCCTGCTACTACGGTACAATAACCTCGCCAGCCTACATGTCGCCTGCAAACAGCTACCACAGCGGCCACAGTCCCCATCCCTAGAACTAAAGCAGGCCGAGAAGACTGCCCTGTAGGAGCCCCAGCTCCCGACGTCCAACAATCCCCCTGTTCCTCCCTACAGCCGCGATATGACCTAGTACCTGCCAACGCGACTCCAAAAGCAATCCAATAAAATAACGTATTAATGGTCGAAGAGTTCCAAGCCATTAGCCCTAACACAGTCATACACAAGAACGCGAGGGTAGCTCCCTCCTCTATGATATAGCTATTTGACACTAAAATGGCCGCCGAAGCTGCTAAGGCCGCGCGTGCAAAACGTTCGTAGAACTGTGACCGTCCTTCATACCACCTTTGAGCAATCCCATCCCAGTGCATGATTATTAAAACACATACTACACTAGCTGATATTAAACCAGTACTCAAGAAAACTGCATGTTCAAGATCTTCTAATAGTTTGAAGTAGAATGCTGTGTAGCATACGCCAATACAAACAGCCATTGAAATAAGTCCTGTTGGAACAAAGGTGCTGGCGAAAACAGCCGGGAGCCTTTCCATAGGAAGACCTTCAGTTATCAACCAATTGAAAAATATTGCCAAGAGAAGAAGTAGAAGAGCTCGGAGCATAGACAGAGAATCAAACTCGACCCAAACTTCGCGGAAAACATTGCGTATGTTGTCAACCAGAGTCCTGTAACAAAATTAAACCTTATTACATGAGGCTTGCTTACAAATTCGTTTGTTTTACATAATTTCCGCATTACCTAACATCCTTCATATAATTGTTGAGTTCGTCATCAGTTTCAATGGAGGCGGTTCTCTGTAACTCTTCCCTCGACGCATTGATAAAACGGGCGAGTTGGTCGAGCGACACTTGTTGGGTTTCCTCTCCGTAACGAATCATGTATTGTGTTATCTGTTGGTGGTATTATGTTATTTAAATATTTATGTTAAAGATAACGAGATGTAACGCTACTGCAGATAGTCACACTAGAGAAAATTCGAACAATGAAACTGGGTTGACAGTTTTTTAGTTGTTGTAAATTCTTGTCATGTATTATTAATTTCTTACATAATATAATACACCGTGACTGTTTATTCGTCTTACAACGGCAGTCCAGTTCATGTATCCAATGACTAGAACACGTTAATAAAATAATAATAAAAAATGGTATTTAAGAGATTTGAAAAATTTAAAATAACATTTTAATTCGTTACTATGACGCAAGGCGTAGTTAGAAACAACCTTGTCTCATAGAAAATGGAGATGGAATGATCTGCCCGACTATTGCGCTGGGTGTACACAACATAGTATACTAGCTCTACAGCTTGATACGTAAACATTTTAACAGGGTGTTTCACATTTCTAATGTACCAATTTATTAATAGAGGTATTTTAGGTCGGATACATTAAGTGGACCATTTTTGTAAGACGACTAAAAAGTCATGGTGTATAATTATTTCTTGAGATGTTTTTCTTTTGACTTCTTGATTGTACCTCGAACTAATAAGCCAGACCTCTTTAGTGGAGACAGGCGTGATATTATATTGTGCGATTGCTATCTGCTGTCATTTATTAAGGAGCTCCCTCGATTTCTCCAGGATCTCATCATCAGATCCCGAATTGTTTACAATCTCTTCAAAGTTAGAGTGAACAGGCTTCTTCTGGGTTAGGTCGCTCCATCGTCAACCTTGTCTTAGTCATTCCTGACCTAGACTAAGGTCAAGAGCAAACCCATTTTACATAAAAAAAAATTGGAATACCTGGGAAAATTACCCTATCAAACAAAAACAGAACTTTCCAAATTCGTCCCGGTGTGATCGTGAAATCGGGGACATACATTTAAAAAATATTTCGAACGAATTGAGAACCTCCTTTTCTGAAGTCGGTATAAAATAAAACAAATTTTAATACTAATTTAAATTTCAAGGAGAGAGAAAAACGAACATAAACCAAAGACTAAGTAGTTAAACTGACCTGTTTCAAATTGTTACTAATATGCAGCAAAGTATGAGTCTTGCTTAACTTGGGTAGCGCAGGTAACAGTAGGTGTCCTAGAGAGGGCGCTGGCGGCGGTCTGCCCAACACCGCAAGTAGGGTAGGTGCTAGGTCTGTCTGCTGTACTTCATTGCCAGCCATTATGTCCGCGCCACTTCCAGCTAGGCCTGCGCCCCGGTACGCGAAGAATGCCGCTGTGCGTTCAGCTTTACTTTCGCCGCCATGATCTCCTGGTCGATGTAAAGGAAAATATATCAGTTATTGATATTAAGTATGCATGCCTTATATTCCATGCATAACCTAGCGACTGATGAAAAGATTAACTAAAGATTTCTACGCCGTTTTTGTTTATCAAAAATAAACCAGGGGTAGGTAATTGAAATAACGTTGAGTTTCTTAATGTTTGAATATTTTTTACGCATTACGCCAGCGTAGCGATTTCTAGCTTTGGTTATAGAAAGAAATAAAGAGTGCGGTGGCCCTGTTTGTTAAGGCTGGGCCAAACAGCGAGCACTGAATGGCGTGCTTACTATGAAAATAGCCCCGATGTCCCGCTAAACGCCGGCGCTAACGTGGCGTGTATTGTGTTACGACTCAGATATATGTATTTTCAAAGTAAGCATGCCAAGGAAAACGCAAACCTCGCATCGCACCACTCCGAACTCGCTTTTCTGTTTTGCAAAGCCTTAGGGCGCTCCCTCACCGCGAGCATTGACCTGTAATGTAACGTTACAGATTCGAACATTCGAAGACAATAGAGCATCAAATGGCGCACTTTTACTCGTATGTTACATTACAGGTGAATGGTCGCGGTGAGGGAGCGCCGTTAGGGGCTTATCAGATGGTCAGAGGTTCAAATCCTGCTCGCAATTGAATATTTCTTTCCAAAACAGCTCAATGTTAATTTTCAAAGAAAACATTTCAGTTGTTGCCTTATAAAACAACACACATTAGCTTTTACACAAAAAGCAAATTAAAATGCACATGACTAATCATCACAAATCAATAGAACTAACTACTATCTATTTCCATGGACACAAATTCTAACAAAAATGCTTTAGAATCACACATAATAGCAAATTTAGCCTAAACAAAATAACATAATTAAAAGTTACACATACAAATGTTCTACATTGCAAGCAATACTATTAAATACCTACCATCAGAGTTGGTCCATTCATGTGAGTCTAAAACAATGTGAAAAATTTGCATCTTTACTTAATAATTTTGACAAGTACTTGATTACTTGGTGAATATATCTGAGGTTATAATCAGGTCCCTATTTTATTTTTGTCATCTGAATCCTAATTGCGTAACACATTTCCTTCCTTTTTTATAGCATGGAAAATCATCCAATCATTCCTCAAGCTCTGGGTAGAGCGGAAGGGACAGTCAGACTCGTTCTGACTAAAATCCTCATTGTTCCTTCAATTGCCCTTTAGGTTCCAGGGTCACGGTCAGCCGTTTCAACAGTTCCGCAAACGCCCCTCGCCCCATGCATAGCAAGCATGGCTTCAAGCAACGCCGAACGCGAGAGGTCGTCACCTATTGCCTACGTGTCCTCCGGGCGATCCGCACAGTGGTGACAGCCGGGGATTTCTTTCCGCCCAATCCAACTCAGGAACCTCCCAAAACATGCGTGCATTTCGCAGTGTGGACTTAGCCAATGAGAATCACTTTCATTTTATAATTTGAACAAAGCCATTGCTTCATATGTTTAATAATTATGTCAGTTTGAAAGTTGATCAACATAATGTAAATTGAAGAAAGAGTGTTATGCAATTAGAGAACGGTTTGCTCAATACTGTTCCTCAGATATTTTCACAAGAACTTAAATAACAATACTTACTGTACTGTAAATAATATACAAGTTTATAGGATGAAGGATCAAAATACAATACAAAAATAGGATACCCATTTCCTTTTCTATTTATGCATAAAAACTGATTACATCTATACTGAAATTAATGATCTCATCTTATTATTAGTAAAGAAATTAGTAACAATTTAAACGTCCCTATAAAATATACAGGGTGATTTATTAAACCAAAGTATAAAATTTCACTATTGGGCCAATCATGAAATCAACCAAAAAAATATTTTTAGCTGCCCCATACATTTAAATTATAATTATTTCTCGAACTAGTAGAGGCCAGTGTTGTTTTTAAAATTCACATATTATATTGATCAAATCATACATTTGTTTATGAGTACTTCATTGCCAAGTTTAAACAATCATTCAGTAGATAGAGTCATCATTTTGTTAATTGGAGATTTAGATAGATATTCAACATTTCATGTATTAATGATTTTACAACAATACTCTGCTCAAATATGCTTGTTTTTATAGTCTAGTACATACCTGTTTCAGTCATTCCATGGTCACCAACCACATAGAGTAATACATCAGGTGGCAAAATGGATATTATTTTCTTTAGTCTTCGGTTAGTCTCGTCGAGCTTCCTCGTCATCTCAGCATGGTTAGGGCCATACCTGTGGCCAGCATGGTCTACGCCCAAGTAGTGGGCCACTAGGAGGTCCCAGTCATCTCTCCGTAGTTCATCATATATTTTGGAATCAACTTCTGCAAGTAAGGATTGGTTCGTAAGAAAATCAGCTCAAAATGTTGGTATAATAGTAACATTCAGTGATTATTGAAAATTTTCAATACTTTTGCCTTGCTTTTGCAATAATATAAGATGGAAAAATAGACAGCTAAGTCTTTAATATAGTTAATTCAGAAATTCTGTATTAAGAATATTATTAATAGGAGTCAACATTTTTATTAAAAAATATATTAGTGTGATTTATGATTGGTATTGTTAAAAATTACCTGCATCAACAGTATCCAAGTCCCAGGTGTGGAATGAGTACATTGCATGAGATCGAAGCCAGCGCTTTGGTAGCAGACGAGACCATGTGTCATCTCCAAGGAGAACTGCTTGTCCGTTGTTCTTAGTTAGCTAATTTAAAATAATCTTATCAGTTTGATTGTAATACAATTTGTAAAGATAATAATGAAGGGCATACTAGAATTAAAATTCATTATTATAAGTACTAGATCATGTAATTTAAAGAGTTAAATTAATAATCAAGGATCTTAATCAATTACCTGGTCTATGATATTGTCTTCCTTCACCTCCATAACAGCAAAATTAGCGCTCGCATCAATGAACGTCGGCAGCGAGCCAGTGGTGAGGGCCTTTACACGCTGGAAGGTGGTCGTTGGCGGATCAGCCATAAACCGATAAAGGCGCGTACTCTCCGGAAAGCGGTTCAGCATCTCACGCATCACCGGCAACCGGTTCTGATACGGCAACGGCTTCTCAATAGTCTCATCATAATCCGTGAAATCATACCGTAGTGCGTCCACTAATAAAAACACCACTCGAGATTTCTGCGGTACGCATGCCAATGGACCGCCAGGCACAGACAAAATTCGACGTATCTTCTCATCTTCACTACAAAATCCTTCTACTGTTGAATTTTCATGTCCATCACATCCAAATCTATCGAGCGGCACACATTCAGTAACATCACTCAGAGTTTTACGGGATAACAGGAATCCGTGCCCGAACATGAGAACCGCTGACATAATCAAGTAGGCAAACCAAACTAAATATAAAACAAAATTCCATTTTTCTTTCATGGTTGTAACTGTTTAAAGAAAAGACCTACTTTATAATCCCCTAACTCTAAATAAAAAAATTAAATAAAATCGGTGCACGACCCATTACAATGTACAATTTGTGCCAGAGTGACAGATTGTCAGTCGGTTTTATTTTGACATAAATGACATAAAAAAGTGTCATTGCCAGAAAAAAAATGTTAATTGTTAGGGTGAATGAAAATAAAAACTTCGATTAAAATAAAAGCACCAGAATTAAAAAATATATACCACAAGACTCTACAAAGACATCCTAAAATAATTAGTAACCGTGTGTTAAATCGACGCTGTCCATTTTTCGTGAGTTTTTATTTTTAAAAATTCTGTCATTTTACACCAACGACAATGTAGACGACCAGAGAAGAGAATTAATTTTGACTTTGACATTTCTCAAATTCTCATTACTTCTATAATTTTGCTATTTTGCTAACGTAGTTTGTAACGAATCTTTATAGCAATAATGTTACATATCCTAAAATTAGCTTTAGTTCTACTCTATCCCCAGTGAAGCTATTAACCCTTAATTCATAACCTTTTATTAGCGGTAAGCTTTTGTATCTTCAGTACTTTCAAACTTTTTAACCTTGAATAGAATTTATGATTGCAAGTAAATAAATATAGCGATTATCTGTCTGATGTATATCGCACGTGAAAGTAACTAATAGCATGTGTTGTATGAGCCGGAATCTAAAATGTCTGCACCGTCTAAAGTCAACAAGGAGAACTTCCGTCTTTTGGACTTGTCTAGCGACGAAGAGTCCGAAGACTTACAGCTAGAAATAATACCCAGCAGAAAGAAGAAAATAACAAGGTTAGTAGTAGCGTAAATTTAAGCATGTTTACTACTCATTGCCTTGCCTTATATTGTACTTTTAAAAACAGGTTATTATGCTGGATTTCAAAATATTGTTTTAACTTTAGACAGATAACTGTTCATTGAGATACATTAGTCCATTTAATTAATGAAAATCCGGATACCCCTTATCTTTTCCTGCTTCAGTGAATCCCATTTTTGTAAATATTGCTCATGATTAGATTACACCATTCAAACTAATAATTTTATAACATTAAAATGATTTTAGATTTTAGGTGGTCACAAAGAATACTCCATTAAAAGTAATTCCTGTAACATTCTTGAAGTACTGTTATGGTATCTTCAATATCTTCATTATCCGTAAATATTAAAAAAGTTTACTTGTCTTGGATGACTCACTTTTGGAGAAAAACCATAACTTTCATAATACTCTTTGATTGCTTCACCTTGAACCAGCCATTATCAGTCATCCAGGTCATTAACTATTGACTTGTGAACTTGCAGACGTGAACGCAGTAGAAATCCAGCTCCTGTAGCACTAGAGCATAACATTGGGACTGAAGTGCGATGTGCTCTCCGCTGGGCTGTCAGAGGCACCCTCATACTGTGGCTGCTGATGCTCACGTGGATATGTGCTGCCCTCTATGACCAGGTCTCGACAATGCGTGCCGACATCGGACACGGTATGTAATAATTTTTATTTTAAGGTTATCTGTAATTCCTCCTCTCTATCAAGCTGTTTGAAAAGACCTTGCGTTACCTATAGTATAACGTTGGGCACGGAATAAAGTTAATGTGATTTTAACGAGCTAAGGGTAGTTTTAGCAACTATTTGTTTGTTTTTAACTTTTTTGTGCATATGGTACTAACAAGCGTAAGTCATGCGCGTGCAACACTGGTTTGACCAAACACGCGCATTCAGATTTTTATAGAAAACTGAAGTGCATGTATGATCGGCTGGATTGAGGTCAAAAGCTAGTAAAATATAGTTGAGTTGAACAAATGTAAAAAATGTTTTTAATTGAGCAATTACTACTAAAACTAACCTGTTCTTTTGTGAAATTGACTGCATAGTATTATAGTCTTATCAACTGTGGCTAATTTAAGCGAAAACAACACAATTTAAGGAAATGGACTGCACAGGAAAACATGTCGTCAAATAGTTTAAAAATAATATAAAAGACTTTATCATTAATACAAATATCCATTATCCAAGCTACATATTTTTAATTAGAACCGCATGTTTTATTATACATAAACTCGCTTATGTATAACACACAGTCGAGTCGTAAAATGACGTGTAATGCAATACACATATCTTTGTTTACATTTTACTCTTTTATACCGAGGAAAATTCTATGATAAGTATATTGTTTTCTACAGCACTTATCTGACAAGTAGACGAAAAAACTATTTTTTATCAGAAGCGATATTTTAACAATTCTGGTTCTACGTACTTGCCTCATTATCTATTTATTCATATTTTGGACCGAATTACTAACCAAGTAGGTTAGTACTTCGGTATTTCCGATTTAATAATTAGCCTACGTTTTTACATTATTAAGTTTTGCACACATACTCATGGTCGTTCCTCTACTCCGCCTATTGTAGTCCATTGCTAAGCCACGGCACAACACGTGGTCTTCCGTCTTTAACGTCCAATCTGGTCCAGCCACCTTTGTAAGGCCATCTCGGTACATCTAGCTGGGAATCGCGCCATAACAATATGGGTGGGTTGTCAGGAGTTTTTAACCGACTTCAAAAAAAGGAGGAGGTTCTCAATTCGGTCGGTATAGTTAGTATTATTGTAGATGTTTGGGAACAACTAAAACTCCTGACAGCCCACTGCAACTCCTGTAAGCCAGAATCAACAGCGCCGACCATAAAAGCGTCGAGACAATAAAGCTCGACGAAATCCCTGGTAATAGAAATTTCTTGGATCCCGCAACGGAATTAATTAGAAAAGAATAGCAAAGTAGGTAGTAGGAAAAAACATAATTCCATATCAAGCATGAGACAAAACAAGGCAAAAAGGTACAATGGGGTCATGGGGATTATACTCGTACAACTGGGGAGTGCGCTACGCTATGCTTGCGGATACGCGGCCTTCATGACTCGTTGGCTTTATCGAGTTACGGTCCTTCGACAAACATGGTGGAATCTCTCGACACGGATAACTTCACCTACATTATAACTCCAGTTCATTTCGTGGTATTTATTTTTCTTGACTAAGCGACCTTGGTAGATATCGATATTTCATTTTTATGCTCGGGCCATTAGAAATACTAAACGCAACATTTTAAAGTCTATAAAACTTATGACTACTGACCGTCCTACACACACTATTCAGCACCAGTTAGTGTTAATTGTACCTACAGCGTTTATGATAGAAATGGGGTCATAATATTTAAGGGTGTCATACAGATGATCAAATTGAACAACTTTGATACGGTAATGATACGGTCAATAGCCTGCATTATTTGACCTCCTCTTATTCTGCTGTTTAAATTGGGTCATGAAAGGCACTGACTCTAACCAAATATAGGTAGGTATGGGACAGCCCCGGGCAGCAGCCGCCCTCAGGCGACTCCTGCCTAATCTCAGCGGGCCAAACGCCTCCTGCCGTAGGCTGTACGCCGGTGTCGTGCGGTCCATGGCCCTCTACGGGGCCCCAGTGTGGGCCCTGAGCATCCGGACGCGACCACTAAAGTTGGTCGCATGCCAGAGGGTCATGGCTATCCGAATGATCCGGGGATACCGCACGATCGCCGGCGAATCGGCCAACCTGCTTGCCGGATTACTGCCCTGGGATCTGGAGGCGACTGCCCTCCAGCGCGTCTATGAGTGGCGCGTGGAGGCGCAGCGCCGGGGAGAATTCCCGCTGCCCCGACAAGTCGAGGCGCGGCGGGAAGAGGTCCGGCGCGATCTCAGGGCAGTATGGAGGGGACGATTGTCGCAACCGACGGCCGGGCACGCCGCAATCGCGGCGGTAAGACCCCTCTTTGAGGAGTGGCTGGATAGGAGTCACGGCGTCCTGACCTACCGCATGACGCAGGTCCTCACCGGACACGGAAGTTTCGGGAGGTACCTGTGTCTAAGGAGAAAGGAGGAAACGCCTGGGTGTCACCACTGCGAAGATCGCCCGGAGGACACAGTAGAGCATACGGTGCAAGACTGCCCCGCTTGGGCAGAGCACCGACGTGTCCTCACGGCGGCGATAGGCGGAGACCTCTCGCGCCCGGCATTGGTTGCGGCCATGCTGCGGGGCGAGACGGAGTGGGAAGCGGTCGCCTCCTTCTGCGAAGCAGTAATGCTCGCGAAGGAGGAGGCGGGCCGCGTGAGAGAGAGGACAGTGTCCTCCCTCCGCCCCAACCGCAGTGGTGGACGCCCACGGCGACGGACGTCGCAAGACGATCTCCGGCCACCGTAGGCGCGGGCATGCGGGCGGCGAGTAAAGGGCAACTCGCTGCCCGACCATGGACCATGCCCGGGTCGACGGCGCGTTGTGTTCCACACGCGCCTCAAAGAGCGTCAGCATAATGACGGGGCCCCCTCTCTAGAGGGCCAAAGCCTGCCGGGGTCGCGGGACTTATCTCATTACCGTGACCCAGGAACATAAAGGGCTATCGAAGGACACCGTGGATTTTAGTCAGTACAAGTCTGACAGTCCCTCCCGCCCTGCCCGGGGTGGGAGGACTCATTTGATGATTTTACCACGATAAAAAAAAAAAAAAAAGGTATGGGACAGCCAGCTGAATAATTTTCCCACGTTTTTATACACTCACTTTTTACGCTATTACGATGGTGATCCCAAGATGTTGTTAAGTTTGATGGCCTGTATTATGTTATGGGCGAAGTGATTAATCGGGCATTATGAAATAATGCCCAATAAGAGCGGGCAATGTGATTATAACCAATCAATTTATCACATTGCCCGGGCATTATGAATAATGCCCACCCTATCTTGGGCAAAGTAATAAAATAGGTGAACTCGACGGATCGCTCCGCGGGGCTCCTACTTCTGGGTGGTTTAAAAAAAATAATCTCGAAGGATCTTTCTAACCTAACTTATCCGAGTCGGGGTGCCCTAAAATTCCGAAAAGTTAATAGCTTCCTTAGTACATTTATTAGTTCGTTGACATGATAATGTTACGGTCCAATTTATCACATTGCCCGGCTACAAGTAGGGAATTATTCATACTGCCCGGTCCAAGTGATAAATTCAAGCTATATCAAACACTGCGGGCACGCCGCAATCGCGGCGGTAAGACCCCTCTTTGAGGAGTGGCTGGATAGGAGTCACGGCGTCCTGACCTACCGCATGACGCAGGTCCTCACCGGACACGGAAGTTTCGGGAGGTACCTGTGTCTGATGAGGAAGGAGGAAACGCCTGGGTGTCACCACTGCGAGGATCGCCCGGAGGACACGGTGGAGCATACGGTGCAGGACTGCCCCGCTTGGGCAGAATACCGCCGTGTCCTCACGCAGGCGATAGGTGATGACCTCTCGCGCCCGGCATTGGTTGCGGCCATGCTGCGGGGCGAGACGGAGTGGGAAGCGGTCGCCTCCTTCTGCGAAGCAGTTATGCTCGCGAAGGAAGAGGCGGGACGAGCGAGGGAGAGGACAGCGTCCACCCCTCACCCACGCCGCAGTGGTAGACGCCCACGGCGACGGACGTCGCAAGGCGATCTCCGGCCACCGTAGGCGCGGGCATGCGGGCAGCGAGTAATGGGCAACTCGCTGTCCGACCATGGACCATGCCCGGGTCGACGGCGCGTTGTGTTCCACGCGCGCCTCAAAGAGCGTCAGCATAATGACGGGGACCCCCTCTAGAGGGCCAAAGCCTGCCGGGGTCGCGGGACACACGTATACCGCGACCCCGGTATACAAAGGGCTACTGAAGGACACCGTGGATTTTAGTCAGTACAAGTCTGACAGTCCCTCCCGCCTTGCCCTGGGTGGGAGGACTCATTTGATGATTTTACCACGATAAAAAAAAAAAAAAATATCAAACACTGACTTATTACATTGCCCGATCATCATGTAGCCATATTCATAATGCCCGGGCAATGTGATAAATAGGTGAGTATAGATTTTAATTAATCACTTGGCCCGATATGGCTGGGCATTATTCATACTGCTCGGGCATTATGAATACTGCCCGCATTAATCACTTGGCCCATAACATATACACCCTTAAAAATGTCTAGAAAAGAGTCCGCCCGTTAGTCCGAAAGATTGACGCTAATTTTGATTCAAAATCTAGATCCTATGGAGAACGCGCAAAGACCAGTGCAAGAAAATTAAATAATGCATTCCATGATATTGTAATGTAACATTATAATTATCTCGTCTAGGTTCGACTTAGTCTTAATACTAGTCCACTTTTGAACTAGTCTCTAAACACTAACTCTAAACACGTGTGCCGCTCAAATAAATTCAAATAATGTGTGTGTGGTGACGCTCTTTGCGTGACTGTTGTAACTTATTATAATATACTACTACTCTACACAATCCACATTCTATGACGGTACTCACGTCAACCTCTGCTCATTCATCGAAGTTGACCTAAAGTAACCGTTTATCAGCTTAGGGCTGCTTTTAGGGAGCTATTTTGTCTTTTGCTCGAAATAACCAGAGTGAAGAAAGTTTTTACGTAGATAATTCGATTTTTTTTCAAACTGCGGGCTTTGCCAGAAAATACTGAATTTGGAAGAACAAGACCTTGTAACCAGCATAGGAAATTGCGATCAAATAATGTTGTTTAAATAGGCGGAATGCGCCAAATCTCGCCCACCTGTGTTTATTTTTACAATCAAATTTAACATTGCCAATTTTCTAGAGACATCTAGACTAACCAAAAAAGTTACCAAGATACAAAACAGTTCTAAACATAAATAATATGGGACAGCTGGGATCCTACATAAGCCCGGCCCCTTGACTAGTTCAACGAAGTAATTAAATATTGTATAATTTACCGTGCTGCTCTCCTGAGTAATTAATGTAGAACAAATTAGGACACAGTACGCTACCGTAGTAAACACGGATGTATAATAGTAGCTGAAAATGATATCTGGGATGTTTTTACCTTGACAATTGTTTTGAAAACTTGAAACCCGAGTTAACGTTTCAATTAGGTTTATTGAATATTCGATTTCAATAAACCTAATTGAAACGTTAACTGAATGGCATCTGAATAATACAGAAATCTTGACACTGCTATTTTCTTTGACTCGTGTCTCGTCACAAAGGTGTAAACAGGTGATAATGTGTTTATACATTACGAGGCATGCAATGCTTATTGTAGGTGTCAGACGTAAAGATAACAGACAAGGAAGAATTGTTTTAAAGACCTTGGAAGCGTAAGAAAAAGATATGTCTAGAGATGCAACGTGCGATGGTGGAAATCAAAATAATTATACAAAAAATTAAATTCATTTAGAGGCACATTTTAAGAGCTTAGAAATGTTTTTCAATCTTCGCTAAGCTATGGAAACAATAGCTCTACTTATAGGCATGGTAACAAGAAAAGTTGAAGATAAAATTGAGATTATAGATTCTAACTCGAAACACTTAACCCCTTTCAAGGTCATCTTCAGATTGACTGAAGGAATCATAGATTGAGTGACGAAATCTTCAGATTGACTGAAGAAAACTTCAGATTGACTGAAGAAATCTTCAGATTGACTGAAGAAATCTTCAGATTGACTGAAGAATTCTTCGGATTGAGTGAACACATCGTCAGATTGAATGAAGAAATCTTCAGATTTGAGATGATTTATACTCCTAGAAATACGTAGAAAGGAAACTGTCGATTTAATGAGCCCAAATTTTTTCTCAGTATCCCAAAATAAGTCCACAACTTTTTTTAATCTACGTGACTGTCTACATCTACAGTATCTCGTAACCATCCAGTACCTCTATATCTGATGCGGCGTTTTCTATACGCATGCGTCGCCGCGCCTGGGTGACGTCATGGACAGTTCTGGCCCCACCGTCGCCCTGGACCCTTGCTCCATTACGCACATAGTTTACAATAATCCATTGGGATTTGTGAAAATTTTCCTTTTCCCTCCTCGTGTGGTGTCTTATGAGAATTCTTGTGTTTCTTTTAAATTCTGTGTTGCAGTGTTTATTTTATTGATCAGTGTGCAGTGAGTTTGTGTAGTAATTGTTCTTGTCTGTTTGTCTGTGTGTTTTGGTGCTAAATTCTTTGACTTCATCAATTTTCTCTTTCTTTTTTTCTGTAGGTTACTTTGTCTACCTGTGTTGTAGTGTCTCCTGCTAGTTTAATATTAATATTTGAGTATTGTTTCAAATACAATGGTGTCGCAGTCGCGGGTTGTTCTGCGCATGCTCGACTTTCATTCACCGTGTCCGGCCGGCCCGTAGGTCGATAATGTCACGGTACTGGCTTGTAAATAATGTTATCACACCTCTATGCTCTTTTATTATCGTGACTTCTGACGTCTATGGTCTGTGTGAGAGAGAACAAGTAGTATTTTATTAATAACTTGTAATTCCTCTTCAATCACTAGTTTTCAAAACCTAGGAAGACATAATATAGACAATAACTTGTGAATTATAGTTTATGACGAGTTTTTAAAAAACTTACTTAGTTTTTCTCGTTTCTGCTATGGCCTTAATGGCCTAAAATAAATTAAATGCTGGTTAATCTAAATTGCTTTTTAATTATGTCGATAGACGGTAGCTGTAACACTTCCACATACAAACTTTGAAACGGGAAAAAAGAATTGCAGAATTGCTCAGTATTATAATAATTTACATTTGAAAACAAGTAGTTTATTAGCATATCTGTGATACCTTCCACCGATCAAACAAGTTATCATAACCTTTGACTATTGTTCTATACTATAGTAAGTATAGAGAGTAGGAAAGTATTAAAAGCTAAATCAACCTTGAAAAAACTAGTCCTATTAAAACATTTACAACAGTCATATTCTTTAAACATTTGCATTAGATTGTCATTATGTAAAGTGTTTAGTTGTTTACCAATACCTACCAGAATCACAAGATCACGGTCGACTAGTGACTACTAAGATAAATGTATTATTATTACTTGATGCCAGTCCAATGTCAACGTGTAAACGACCTTAACGTTCGAGTTGTTATGCTGACCGTACTTCACACGTATCACAGCGTAGTCTAGACTCTAAGGTCTCAGTCTAGAACTGTATATTGTATATCACTGTTTTTTCTTCTTAGAATATTGTCGAAGAGTTCGTCACAGTCTACTGAGTCGAATTTTGCAGCCGGAAATTTATTCAGATTTTTATGGTTATTAGATGTGCATGAGAAACAAGTTAAACAAGTCTAAAGTATAAATTAGGTCCGGTTCTTGTGATATTAAAGTAACAATTAAATAAAAAGCTCTATTCTTCTATGTATCTCATCATTATCATTAGCTGCCCTGATTCTGATTTAATTTTTTGTCGTCGAGAAACTTTCAAATGGTTCCCGGATAAGACCGGGGAATGTGGGACTTCTACCTCATAAACCGCCCGCTGGTCACCATTATGGCAATGAAGAGGATTTCTGGGTTCTCTTAAGAGATCACTTGCAGGGAACCTCTGTGCAATCCCAACTAGGGTACATCCCTGGAGAGACTGTAAAGAGGTCTTCCCTGAGCTTCGCTGTGCACGGTAGAACGTGACCACTGTGCCACTTTCACTGCCCTGGGGTCAGTTAGTAGGCGTACAGGGACCCCATTCAAAACGCCCGCGACCCCAAATGCCTACCAGCATCGGGTCAAGTCTTAACCAAGTTTAACCCACGATCTTTTGAATATAGTCCACCCTTGTGGCTGTTGGTCCCTATTCTTCTCTGTATTGCCTGCCACGAATTTATTGAGGTGTCCTCCGCAAGACCGTGATAATCACATTTTGTGACGTAACCCGTCACGCTTGGTGGTACGTACTCCTTCAGGGTCCGAATGACTAGCGACCACCCACTCATATAAGACCGGCGTCAAGTACCTCGTCTGGGTTTCATCTGCCGATGCTAGTGAGCCAGTTTTTGAAGGATCATTGTGCTGACAGCTGGGGTACCCACATGGTGTTTAAACTATTGCCCGCATTTCACTGAAACGATTGCCCCATAAACTTTTGGAACAAAGGTTCCTATACTCTTTCTGCTTTCTTAACACCCTCAGAAAATACGTGTAACTTTCAGGGTGAGCAAAGCGTGTTGCAGCCATCCCGGTGATCGTTCCCATCAGGCGGGTTATATGCTTTTGTCACCTTTATGCTACAAACAAGAGAAATTCCCTCAACTGGGATGCGTGACTCTTAGTAGCAGACAATGGAACGTATTCCACCATACGGAACCATAGCGAGTTGGTAGAATAGCTCATAAGAGGAAAGCAAGAGATAGCCATCATATTGGTTAACTATTTACGAGGAGTAACACCAATAAATAAAACACTAAGGTTGAGTATCAATGTCTTAGGAAACTTCCTCTCGTCTAGTCTAGACGAAAAGGAAACAGAATTATCCTAGACGTCTAGGTTAATAGGTACCTTTTCCTAGCCCTCTACGGTCTAGATTCCCTCGTGATTATGCACTTAGAATTAATAGCGCTAATGTACTTTGATGTGATCAAACTGTTCAAACACATTAGCAACGTGATCACGTATTCTGTGACTTCTAATCAAATACAATAGGATCTATAAATAGTGCTCTGACGACAGACTGTTAATTAAATGTGTAAATCTGGAGATTTTTTTGGGCAATCTGAACAACTTGTTTATGTTAGCTATGTCAAATATATCAAAGGAAACTTCTCAAGGCTATGGGACAGAAACATGTTTCTGAAATTCTTCAGTCAAGATGAAATCCTACAATCTTACAATATAATTTTACAATTTTATAGAACAAAGGTAGATTTTATGCATGAATTAGCAACATAAACATTTAGCTGTTATCGCACGTTGTGAATGAATCGTCACTGAAAAGCGATAAAATTAAGCCAATACTTGTGTTTCACAACCAAATCAACAAACAAGTTTCAGACTATCACCTAACTTGAAAGTGTACAGCACAAACGTTAAAGCCAAACACACAGACAAACAGTAGATGCAATTCAAAACATTGCACATTTGATTATAACTCGGACAAAATCTTAACAGCCAGTGAGAAATAAGTAGACTACAAATCGTAATTTCATATGCTGAGTATCATTTACGGTCATTCGGCAAGTCGCCGCGGTGCGGATCACACGTGTCAGACCTTTCAGAGTTTGCGATCGTCTGTGGCGTGAAAGTGAGTGTGTCGTGCGGGTGTGTGCGGATGCGTTTGCGGTAGCGTTGTGGTGCGTCATGGAGAGTGCGGTGCATGCGGCAGTGCCGCTGCGGGTCGGCAAGAAGATGAGGAAGAGGCGGGAGCTGGATGCTCTAGTAGGAGGTGGAGGTTCACGTGGAGGCAGGCTCCTTTCTGCGTCCAGTGATGAAGGAGAGCCTTGGGGCCGTCGAACATCCCGCCGCCGTCGCTCCAGGCCTTTCATCCGCCTAGCTGCAGCACTTGCCTTCTGCGTGTGTGTCGTCTCAGCAGCCACCGTCCTCTGGCTCTTCATTGACGTCAGACGACAGATAGCTTCACTACGCATTGAAATGGACAGAGGTTCGGTTTGACAACTATTATTTTTCAAAAATGTTATCACCTATATTATTTGCATTTCAAGTGTAATTTCGCTGCTGTGAAAACATAATTTTCAATTAGATACGCAAAGGTGTCTAAGCAACCTGTTGTAAACCACTTTTATTATGAGTCAATTGTATCAAATAAACATTATCAGACTTTATAGCGTTAGTGGTATATTCGTTCACCTTGGGAATATTGACAATCAACATAATTGAAGGTCTAACCTTTCTTAGAAAAAGCTTTCGAATTGCGTCAGTCCTTGTAATAGACTATTTGTTAGTTGGGACTGGCTATAAAGCAGGTAACGCGCTTTTTTAATCGATAACAAACCTTAGTCACTGATTCCTTTCATTGGATAAACTTGCATGAAAGTTACACCATTATGTCATTAACAACTATACTTTCTCCTACCCTTATATTTGGGGTGGGAAATGATCAAATTACTCCTACCGCTCTAGTTAAAAAAGGGACTGTTGGACTCGTACTTACTCAAACCCAACCTATTCCTTTAACATTTGGCCTTACCACGTCCCGCCAGTTATGCTGACAATTCTTTGAGGAGTGACACGCTGTCATCTCGAGCCTTTTTCTTCCTTATACGCATATGCTAATCAATCCGTTTTATTAAGTTTCGTTCCCCACATCTTATCTGCCTTCATCTTAGTATTCTTCTTTCAAGCCATTTGCACAAATTACTTTTTCATTGACGTTTTAATCAAATGAAACTTGAAGTGGTTCTCGTCCATAATAAAAAAGATACCGACGAATTGAGAACCTCCTCCTTTTTTTTGAAGTCGGTTAAAAATAGCGGTGAACGGCAAAGCGTGTGGGTGGAAACTCATCTCGTTATGTAAAGTCAACTTCGCATGTTGTTACTTGGATTCTCATTAGGGATGCATCGATACGCCTTTTCGCCGATACGATACCGATACCGATACTCTTATAAAAATATCGGCGATACCGATACCGATACCGATACGCTTATTGTGAATTAAAAATAAATAAAGTCATATTATTTTGCTATTAATTTAAAACGTAATGACATAGATTTATATTAGATAATTATACGTTTTAGAAATTAAAATTAACATTAATAAGACTTTTGTTTAAAAAACAAAGTAATCTTAATTTTTTCGGAGAAAAGCGATTTCGCAAGTCTGTTGGGCAAAGATTTCCCCGGGCATAGTTCGTGACTCGTTTGTAATGAAATAGACGAGACAACACGCTCGCTTCACTACATTTTTAAATTTAAAAGTATCGTTGAATCGGTCATAAAAATATCGTCGATACCGATATATCGGCTAACTCGAAGTATCGCCGATATATCGGTATCGGTATCGGTATCGAATGCATCGCTAATTCTCATACAATGATAATGTCTAACAATAGAGTCTTTCCTACGCAGTTAGATGTCTATTTTGCATACACAATTATCTTCCTTTCAAAGCGAGATGTCAGTTTACTTTAAATTACAATGCTATGTTTATTTTGTTTCTCGGTCTTTGTTATTGACGTAGGTATATTAATAGCTTGCTAAAGAGACATTGTGTGTAACACACCATTCATAATTATTACCATCATCAAAAATGTAAAATTTAAGAACCTAACTGCGTATAAAAGGATTTTTTTAAATGGACATAAATAAACATGATCCATTCAAATAAAATAACGTCACAGTCGAGATCAATTAAAAAACTAGAACAACTTAAAAATCAAACCTAATTTGTATTTCTAATCTTCACAATAAAAGTTAAGTTTAATAATAATTATAATCAATTCACAATTCACATTAGAATTACCAAAATCAGCTCAAGCGTTTGTGCCGCAAAGGAACAAACATACAAACCCCCATTATTATAATTACAGTAATTCGTGTTACTTTTTACAGTAAATACCAAACTATTAGGTAATCTGTAACAATAAATGATCCTTCATTTTTTATGTTTATTAATTTAAGAAGATTCAGCCATAGGCCAAAATAGATCCTATAATGTAACTTCGAGAACGAGGGTGCAGGAATTTATCACTCAGTTCGTATTGCCTTACTCAATCTCTTTGATACCATGTTGCATGTCCATGTCCATTGTTCATTTAGAACAACAATGGTGTCCCAATTGTTCTCTCAATTGACCTAACTTATTCATGTGTCATTGTCAATTTATACTAAATTTAACGCAGCCTTGAAAACCTATCTGCATATATACGGCGGGCTTTTGATAATTATAATGAAATGATGCATTTAGTAACAGACAATTCTGTTAAGATGAGTTACTTTGTAATCGCTGGGTTTTCCTACAACATTTCCGTACAACCTAGTGTTTACATACTGCATAGAACTATTCAGTTTGTTTCAGAACGTGTCATATTAAATATTTACGGTGCGATACACGGCTAATGGACCTCCATAACGATCACCTGACAAGAAATTATATTAATATGTGTGCGAGCTACAGTAATTATCTTGACATTGAATCAAGTTAAATGATCAAACAAATAAGGAACTAACAATACCTTCATGTCAACTAATGAATAATTATTTAGTTACGGTTTTGTGCGACTTCCTGGTCAAAGGGTACAATTTGTTGATTTATAACGCCAGTTTATGATGTTTACTAACTAAAAGACATGAAAAGTGTTAAATAGCAGGAAGCTGTGACCAAGCAAATGAAGGTCAGATCAGTACCTAATATAGGGCCTTGTGGTACGCCTGTTATGATTATAACCTTATAATGGCGCCACAAAATCATTATTCAGGTGAAATTACCATATCTTCTAGGTCTATTAAAGCTCTTAAGCTCTAAATTAATACTCAAACTAAACGCAAGGCCGTAAAATCACTGTTGAGGGAGAAGCTACATTGCTTCTCCTGTGACTACCTACATCAAACGATTTTGGAAAATCAAACTTAGTCTGATATTGATCATGTTAAAATTCAAGGAAGTTTTACAGTGTATAATAAAACCTTGTTTACAAGTCTTGTTACGCTAAAACTAATGAATTTGAAATACTAATTGCATATAAGTCATAACATGCAAGTCTTACATTCAAATATGTTATTACCATAATTATGATATTACATCAATATAATCTAAGGCCATTGGAATGTGTTCACAGGCAAGTGGCCATTAGCTCTATATCTTGCTACTAAACGCGTGACCAGCGCGAGCGTAAAGTAAACTGTTTGAAACAGTTACACTGTAACTGTAAGAAATTAATTGCTAGGAAGAATTTTAATGTTCCTCGCACTGCGAAGAATTCCCTGTAATTTTCATACCAAGGCGCTTCAAAGGGATCCTTTAACTGGTATTTATTCTACGAGAGATTTCTGAACAAACATGGATGTCTGAATAATTTAGCGGTCTGGGGTAGGCCGAAAGGTTGTTTAGACTATAAATAAAAAAACACAACTTGTTTGGGGCACAAACAAGATCGTAGTGTTTGTTATTCTGACCCAAAAATGAATTTCATTTGAATTAAAGCTACCTGAGAAGCAGTTTAGATTTATAAGATGCCTCGATCCTTAAGTCAAACTGCAGCTGTAGTAGTTAATTTGTCAGTCGCGTCTGCTGTCGTTTACTAAAACATACCAAAGGATGTTTATAATTTCTTCAGACTGTGTCAATTTTCGTAATTTATCGGCTATGGATGGGTTCCTTTGAAAACATTGACTGATTCGCTGAAGTAGTATCCGCCTGCATGTTACTGAGTCGCATCATTTATTGATACATTCCGTAAACCAGTGTTTCCTTTCTTTCTCCCTTGTCAGATATCATGGTATCGGTTGACAGTTTGAAATACAAAATAAAATATTTCGATCGCCCTTATCGTATCAGACCGATAATTCTAATTATTGGATCATTGGACAATGGAAATGATGTTCCCAGGCGGTATCTAAGTATTTCTGGACTCAATGAGCGTTTTGTTGCTTAACGGGCATGCGATTTAGGAGACTATCTTTGCTGGCTGATAAATCAACACTTCTTGAATGCCAAAAGTTACTGATTGATAAATCAGGCTGATAAGCTTGACTTTGACTTTTGATTATTTTTAAGTAAGATTCATTTTAATTTTCTTTAGTTTATATAAAATGTAGACTAAACAACTAAGAGGTAGAGGTTCATTTTAAGAGAACTTTGCTGAGAACCTCTGCATTCTCTGCACATTTTATTTGTTATTTCGAATTGCAAAGCTCTTAAATAACTTCTTTGTAAGCTAAACTAACTTCTTTGCTGATGTAGCCATGTATTCTATTCAGCTCGAGACAGAACAACAGAGTTTTGCTTATTGCATTTCCAAGATAATATTATACCATTAGCAAGCATGAAATTCCAAGGCATGTTGCCAATCCCACCTGCATTAAGAATTTCACTTCCTTACTTGGACACATGTTTCCGTCAGTCGTCTGTAGCTTACAGATAAACACTCATATTGTTTTTTTTATTATTCTTTAATTACCAATCCACTGATAAAAATATCTTTATAGCTTAGGTATGTCGCGGGGATATGAAGAAATCAGGGATTTCACGAAATCCCTAGGGATATCACGAAATCCCGGAAGATGAGGAATATTCTTGTTTATTACGTCTTCTTACTAGTTCCTTCTTACAGTCTAGTGATATGTCAAAATACTAAACATAAAGTCCGAGATATTATGTCATTTCACTAAAAAATCATCAACAGAATTCTTTATTTCACTACATTTAGTAGTGAAATAAAGAATTCTGTTGATGATTTTTCTGTCTACAGGGTTTAAATGAACTTAACCAAACCGAACCTCGGGGTGTCAATGAATTCAGTCTTCTTCTCGTTCAAATGCAAAGTTGTTCAGCTGGTATTTAAGGAGGAGTGTACAAAAAGGGGCACAGAGAAATAAAAAAAATCGTAAAAACGACTGGGGGCACCCCGAATCGGACAGGTTAGGGGATGGCGGGTTCTGGACCCCACCATCTCCTTCGTGGTTATTTTTTTTTTAAACCACTCAGAAGTAGGAGCACCGCAGCGGTGCTCCGTCGACTTTTCTGACATTTTACTAGATTTATTTTTGTGTTTTGTCATATCACTAAATTCTTTTAGTAAGTACACGTAATAAATAAGAATATTCCACATCTGCCGGAAATTCGTGAAATTCATTTCCTCATTTCACTGCGACATATATAATTTACAGCTGGTCGTTATGTATATTTGCTGCCTTATAATCCTTTTTTTAACGAAACTTTTAGTGAAGATTTTTGCTCATGCTAATCTTCACATTCAAACTCATTACAGTCTGCATTAAATTAACGGTTTTAGATTAGATAATTAACTTTGAATGTGAACTTGTTCACCTCATAATCTCACCAATATATAGCCCTGCATTTAAACTGTTCTAAGACATGTACATTTTACGGTTTAAAATGTATAGTAGATTAAAATTAATACCCAGTTATTTATATGCTACTACTACTAAATTGTGAAGGTTTCTATGGTAATTTCACCGCTAATTTTCCTTCCTCACAAAGATGACCCTTTCCTCCACATATTGATAGCCATCCGCTAAAATAATATTAAAGTTAACATCCTTCTTCAACAGTATCAAGAAGCAGCAACAGCGTCGACGACGCACTACAAGTATGTCACACGACTGCCAAAGAATTGCGAGCGAACGCAAGCGATTTGAGCGCGAAATTCGCAGCCTTAGACAAGGAACACAAGGAGTTGACGCAACGAGTGGCACAGGCTGCGAAAGAGTTGTCAGCAGTGTCGGAGCAGCTGTCAGCGGCGCCCAAGTTAGCTGACACGCCAAGAAGACTCGCGGAGTTACAGAGAACTGTTGCCACGTTTGGTTCACAGGTATAGCTTTTTCTTATTTATTTGACACTTTCAAAAGGTTCATAGGCGGACTTCATGCCGAAAGCATTCTCTACCAGTCTTCTTTTTTGGTATTCTTTTTTGATTAATTTCGTTACGAGATACAAGGTCCTAGGCAGTTGAATTCATTCTCCAGAACTTCGTTGAGCTTCATTACCTCTACCTCGGCAAATTTCAGAACGTCCCTGTTTATTCTGGCTTTCAAGAGTTGCAATGGTTTTGAGAATAGCGTGGCGGGGTTGTATAAAAGGCATTTAATTTGTGCTCATAATGATGACGTTTTCATCATTCTTACTGTAGTTTGTAAATGCGTTTAATAATGTTTATAAGATCTAGAAAACGGATGTCCTTAACGTTGATGTTCCTTCCTGTCTCAAAGTTGTAGTCTACAATTGTCGACAAGCAATTTAGTTTTGCAAATTCAAATTTCCACTACTTTCTCAATCTTTATTTTAAATTAGAGAGAATAACTGTTATTATATAGATGGCATAATTTAAGAGAGATGTTCAAGAAGTTAAAGCACGCTTAAGCAAGTCAACAATGTTAAAAAGATAGTTAAAAATAATTATCAGTGTTTTGGAATGACACTGTTTAATTACCTATTAGATTCCAAGTATTACTTTTTGGAGAATGCAAGTAAATAGATGCGAAACACTGACCTATTCTAAACAAGTTAAACGTACAAGATATTAAACCATGTCATAGGCGAATGCACCGGCATTCTAAATGAACGACTTCGTAGAAAGCCCTAGGGGTTTTAGTCTATTATTAGAGATAGGGAATAAAGATCGATATTCTCTAGCGTCTAAACATAGTAGGGAAAAGGCGAGGCAGATACATAATGACAGCAAGTTTTACAGCCCATAAGCAACATGTGTAGAGAAAATAAGATGCGGCATGGGCCAGATATACATTCAAGGATCCTTATTTTTCGTCGCTTCGTAAAGTTTGCGAGGCTGAGGGCGGAAACAGACTTACAACACGCCATGCCAGGTGACGTCACTGTAGTCTCTCTTCGGCTTCATGTCATGTTATGGAGCCGTTTTTCAGTCATTTGAGTAGTAAACAATTAAGGCAGCAGAGACGTCGAGTGTAACAATGTAAACCCGACGCCAGCATGCTCTGATGAACTCTATTGCTAACTTTAGCGGCAATAAAAATCGCTTAGTTTAGCTCAGTAGCTGAGCGATTAAATACTGCATTACATGTCGTGGCTTCCATGCCTGCACTGAACAAATATTTGCATGACCTATAGCTTGTTCTTCTGGGTCTTTTTTATCGTGTTACAATCATCAAATGAGTCCTCCCACCTAGACTAGTTCTGATTGTAAAATCCACGGTGTCCTTCAATAGCTTTTACGTACCAGGGTCACAATTACGTGATAAGACAGTCCCGCGACCCTTGTTCTGGGTCTCTTTGTATATGCGAGTTTAAAAAATTGTATTTTCACCTAGTTGTGACATTTTAAACAACGCTCCCGCTATGATAGACCACAGCGAGCGAAATGAAAACGCTCTTTCTATATTTTAAGTAGCAGTATAAGTACCTCAGAAAGAGATACTTAATCCTTTGTCATGAACGCATAAGTCATATCAGAAGTAAAATACGTATCACGCGCAGAAAGTGACGATACAGGTCACCGACTTGGGTTCCGAGGCCGCGAGGTTACAGAATAGTTATCAGCTCGCAATAAACTTCGATCAAAATGAATAAATGAGTTATTACTTAATATTATGTCCCATGATTGAGACCTAAAGTTGCCTGCGTAGCTCATAGGGCGAGACTGGGCAGGCCATGTCTGCTGGATGAAATCACAACTGTAGGCTCGAATATCACAAGAATGGAGCCCTGAGACAGACAGACAGGGTCGCGGCCGACCGTGGAGTAGATAATGGACGCTTTGGATGTAGCTCATAAATGAAAGGACCGATTTTGTCGCGGCTTTTCTTCATGTTAACCAGCTTATTTTCTAATATATTACTAACTTTTACAGAGTTAATTTGCTTGGTATATTGCTATTTCCAAGACATGCTTACTTTGTGACTAAGCTTCCACTCCAAATGAATGCATAGCAGGTTGCTTAAAACTTATAAAAATGATACAAAAATAAAAAAAAACCGGACTGCTTAAAAAATCTAGTATTTTTGTAAAAATAATTGAAAAAAGATGAGTTTTTCACATCTTAATAAAAAAAACAAAGCAGTTGGAGGATAACACGCCATTTTATATTTTTTTCTTAATTAAAAAAAATTGTGACCTTGTCGCTTTTCAAATGTCACTTTGTTCTTAACAAGTATTCATACTTCAAAAAAAGAATATTAACAGAATATTTCTGCCAAAACATGTATATCGTTTTTATTATTATGTAGGTCAATATTATTACTTTATCTTATCACTAGCAAACCCGGCGAACTCCGTTTCGCCACCAGATGGCTTCGTTTTATTTAACATTTCGTTTGGTGATTAAAAGAAGAAAAAAAATATATTTTTCAATTTTTTTTTTTGAATTTTCTTTGCTATAAACCTCACGGAGCCCGAGACCTTTCCAACGAATACAAAACCGTGTAAATCGGTTCGTGCGTTCTGGAGTTATAGCGTCAGGAAGGAAACCCGACTTATTTTTATATAGTAGACATCTAGCGGTCGCCCGCGGCTCCGCCCGCGTGTATGTCGGTTTTCGCGACAAAAAGTAGCCTATGTGT
The DNA here is from genome assembly GCA_950005045.1 of Agrotis exclamationis. NCBI lineage: Eukaryota > Metazoa > Arthropoda > Insecta > Lepidoptera > Noctuidae > Agrotis > Agrotis exclamationis. The sequence continues at coordinate 7,259,754 of OX465431.1, read as the reverse complement.
TATTCTGATTTATATAACCTATAGCGGTCCCCCGCGGCTCCGCCTGCGTTGATGTCGATTACCGTTACAAAAAGCCTAAGTTTGATCCCATGTGTTCAACTACCCTAAGGCGAGCTCAGCGAGCCCATTACACCCCGTCCGGAAGCGGTTGGATATGCCCCGCGATTTCCAACGCCCTAGGCGTCGTCAACGGTGGCTGGGGCGAGAGGTGGAGGATGTCCTTTCCCTCACGCGTTCTGACTGCTCCCCATTCCTCTCGCCTGCCGCCGTATCCCTGAGATAGTTCCCGAAACAACCGTGCCCGGGAGGACTTGCGTCAGGTTGAAGGTGATGACGCCTAGCGCCTTTCCAACCACTTCTCAAAGAGGGATCTTTGAAAGATGTTATATAACAATGTTGTATAACATGTTATATGTTACATAGTCTGTACGCACCTTTAGGTGTTGAATTTTGGAACTAATTTAGTACGTACTTCATTTTGCCATAGCAAAAAGACAAAATAGTAGGAAGTCTATTGGCCTAGGCTGTATGGGCTTAAGCCCTTTGCCTTTTCCGTTAGAAGCAAAGAAAGATACCAAAAAAAAAACTATGGGCCTGTTGCTTAGCAACCAATGCTGTTGATTAAATAAGTCAGAAAAATCTTGTTAGAGCCCACGATAAATCAATTTTAGTATGATTCCCAGATGATGTATACTTACATATAATTATATAGAAGTATTTGTAATAGGAGTAATGTAGATGAATAGGTTTGTAAAAACGTCCACAGGATACTCTCCTGTTTCTGTCGTGAGGTGTCTCTACAACAAACTTGGTAGTGTTCACGAATGGATTAACACATCAAGCGACCGTTGAGTACGAATAATAATTGTGTCATGCCCAGCCCGTAATTTTTTTTTTGCAGTAATATTTTAAAACTGTGATAGGTATCTCCTAAGATATTCATTGAAATCAAATGATGTCAAGGGCATTTCGTTCAAAATTAAATGCTTGTGATGATTAACGAATTTATTTAGATAAGGATTAATATCATGTTAATGAAAATACCTTCGCAAATAATGCATTATTTTAAAACAAATTTGATTTCCATAAAAAAGGTTATAGTGACTTAACCTTAAAAGATAGATATATCCTCTCGCGGACTTTATTTTAAGATTTTTTATGAGGAATAATTCCGTAATACATATTTTTTGCGTAACTCTAACCGTTTACGCAGCGCACGCAACAGAAGCTCTCGAAAAAGAATACATTTTCCCGATTTTGAAACATTTTTCATTGCTGCTCCGCTCCTATTAGTAATAGCGTGATGTTATATAGCCTATGTTACTCGCAGATAATGTAGCTTTCTAATGGTGAAAGAATTTTTAAAATCGGTCCAGTAGTTTTTGAGTTTATCCATTACAAACAAACAAACAAAAATACAAAGTTTTCCTCTTTATAATATTAGTGTAGATTATCTCACAACGATGACGGCCCCAGTGTCTTTATGCCGGATTATCTTCAGCTTACAACATTAAAAAAATGGTTTTTCTAGACTCTTTCAGACTTTTTTTAGCGTGGTAAAATCATCAAATGAGTCCTCCCACCCTGGGCAGGGCGGGAGGGACTGTCAGACTTGTACTGACTAAAATCCACGGTGTCCTTCAGTAGCCCTTTATGTTCCGGGGTCACGGTAATGAAATAAGTCCCGTGACCCCGGCAGGCTTTGGCCCTCTAGAGGGGGGCCCCGTCATCTTGCTGACGCTCTTTGAGGCGCGCGTGGAATACAACGCGCCGTCGACCCGAGCATGGTCCATGGTCGGGCAGAGAGTTGCCCTTTACTCGCCGCCCGCATGCCCGCGCCTACGGTGGCTGGAGATCGTCTTGCGACGTCCGTCGCCGTGGGCGTCCACCACCGCGGGTGGGGCGGAGGGAGGACATCCTCTCCCTCACGCGGCCCGCCTCCTCCTTCGCCAGCATGACTGCTTCGCAGAAGGAGGCGACCGCTTCCCACTCCGTCTCGCCCGGCAGCATGGCCGCGACCAATGCCGGGGCGCGAGAGGTCTCCGCCTATCGCCGCCGTGAGGACACGTCGGTGCTCTGTATGCTCTACTGTGTCCTCCGGAGACTCTTTCAGACTTGGATTAGTAAAAGGATTTAGTGGTTGTTGCCTGTGCAAATAAAACTCGACATAGTTGATAGCAGTTTATCGCGCGGAATTGAATTCCCCAAGATTAAATCAAACTTTGTGACGGCAATTCAAATTCCAAAAAAGGATTTTATTTTTCTCTCTTTTAGTTCACTTTTTGACATGGCAAGCGTGTTTATTTTTCATAGTTTATTCAATCTACCTTTTCTTTACTTATCAACTTCATTAACTTCTGCCCACGACAGCATTCACGTGAAATTTTGGCCTCGACCCACCACGTCGCATATCATCGCTCGCCCGCGTTTCTTCTTTTTCCGAATTGCTAGACAACATTTTTGTGATCTCTCTTCTAATATTAATATAATTTATAGCCCAGTATATATAGCCTTAGATTATATAAAGTGTCCAGATAGCGTTTTCAAAACAACAAATTACATTTGAATGGAGGGATCGAACGAAGAGATTAATTTGTCTTCTTCTTTTTTGTTTTCTATTCTGTGGTCTACTAGGAATCTGGACAATTGGACATTGCATAATCGAAGCCTATAGCATTTTCCTTCTCTAATTTACTCCTTTTCTCTCTTCCAGATCAACGGCTTCGACAGTTCAATAAGTTCGACCCACAAGCAGGCCTTAGCAGCAGTAGCAGGCGTAGAAGAAGTACGAACACTTCTACATCAGCTCGATGCCAAGGCGAACGAGACTATAGCGAACGTCTCGGCAAACACGAAGAGACACGAAGATATCCGAACGGACTTCGTGGCACTTAACAGTACACTCACGAGCCAGGTTGAAGCCTTGCAAACCAGGATACAGGAAATTACTGTAAGTCTCACTTTTAATAAAGATTGTTGAGGAAAGAAAAATTCAGCGCGTCTTCTGGATAAGTACTCCAGACGCCTTACCAATTAGGCCATCGCAACCCACCCGTTTGAAGCTGAATCTTTCTTTCCCTTGTTTTGAACGTTTTACGGTAACGTTTTCGGTTTTTTTTTGGGTTGTAATCAATTATCATTAGTTCGCCCAGTGGTATCGGCCTCGACTTACGAGTTGTACGTCGTGAGTTGGAACCCAGTCACGCGCATTACTTTGTGTAATTTTTTTCATAACTTTTCTCTCAAAACGGTGAAGAAAAACAGATGTCGTGTCCTAGATGTTGTGGATTATGGCCCATTGTCTCTCACAGAGAGGGGGCCTTGGTAAAATCATCAAATGAGTCCTCCCGCCCCACCCTGGGACTGTCAGACTTGTACTGACTAAAATCCACTGTGTTCCTTCAATAGCCCTTTATGTACCAGGGTCACGGTTACCGAGTGAGACAATCCCGCGACCCCGGCAGGCTCCGGCCCGCTTAAGGGGCCCCGTCAGTTTGCTGACAGCTCTTTGAGGCGCGCGTGGAACACAACGCGCCGTCGACCCGGGCATGGTCCATGATCGGACGGCGAGTCACCCATTACTCGCCGCCCGCATGCCCGCGCCTACGGTGGCCGGAGATCGTCTTGCGACGTCCGTTGCCGTGGGCGTCTCCCGCGGCGGCTGGGTCGTGAGGTGGACGCTGTCCTCTACCTCACGCGTTCCGCCTCCTCCTTTGCTAGCATTACTGCTTCGCAGAAGGAGGCGACCGCTTCCCATTCCGTCTCGCCCTGCAGCATGGCCTCGACCAATGCTGGGCGCGAGAGGTCGCCGCCTATCGCCTCCGTGAGAACACGGCGGTGCTCTGCCAACAGCGGGGCAGTCCTGCACCGTATGCTCCACCGTGTCCTCCGGGCGATCCTCGCACAGAGAGGGGGCCTGACGATTAAAATCATCAATAAATGCTTCCTCCTGCCTTGGTTTGAATTGAAGGGACTGTCACTGAATTAAAATTCACCGTGTTTCTTTAAACGGGCCCACGACTCTGGCATGTTTTTGGCCCTATACGGGCCCCCGTTAGTTTCCTGACAGCTCATTGAGGCGCACATAAAACACTAAGTGTCATCCACTCGGGGCTGGGCCTTGATCGGGTGGCGAGCCACTCATTACTTGCCGCCCGGAAGCCCTCGCCTGACTTTTAATACCTAAGTTCTGAATTTAAGGATAATCAGTACTTTAATAATCGATACGGGTATTTCCGGAACATTTTGATACCTTGAATTTACAATGGAAGGCGAAAATTTGCATTCAATAAAGGTGAATAAGTGACTTGAATAATTGCCGAAAAAAATACAGGTTGAGTTTTTGTGACCGGAAATTGTGAATGTCGACCTTATGAAATTCAGATAGAGTATAAAAAGCTTGTTTTTGGGATTGAAGCTGATGGCAGTAACTTTTCAGGTATTTCCGTAGCAACTTCTGGAAATGAATAGGTAGTTAGTTAGTTTTTATATCGGGCGAATTTAACGTAAATCCTAAAAAAAAAATTCAACGTACATATTTCTAAATGGAATCGTAAACCTTATTGTCAATGTCAATAAGGTTCAAAATTCAGAATTTTCTTTTTTTTTGTTATTTCCCTATTCACTGAGTGTTATCGGTAAAAAATGACAATTTATATAAAATCGGTTTTTTTTTAAATTAATTTACTACAAATTGGCACGAAATTATTAAAAACTAATTTTAGTATCAAGAATTACGCAGCGCCGAGCTGTGTCGGCCATTTCTATACAAGTACAATATAAAGATATGCTTAATGCGGTACTCAAATTAGTTTTTAATAATTTCGTGCCAATTTGTAGTAATTTAACTTTAATAAACCCCGATTTTATGTAAATTGACATTTTTTACCGATAACACTCTTAAAATTAAATTAAAGTTTGATCACAGTAGGTATCAGTCATGTAACATTAAAGGTTTATTTATAAAGCTCCTCTCAAAGGATGGGCAATTCAATACTAGTTTTAAAATAATATAAATTCACAGCAGGCATCGATGGTCACCACCAATGTAAGTAGTAGGTGTGCGGCACAAATGTCCGCTCTGATCGACTCACTCGAACAAATTGTGTTCACGTTCAAGAAATGTTCGCGCACATATGGATTCCTACTTTTGTGCGAGCACACGTGAGCATAGACTCGTTATTTGTGCGCTCACATTGATTTACTCAGTTTAGTGAAAATATACACGCACAAATTGTGCGCGAACAAAAGTTACGCACAGCCTTGCCGGTGGATACAGAGGCTAAACGTGATACTAGTTTAGTACGCGCACTGCTGAATCGCTACACAATATGTTCGAGAACAAATTAATGTGCTGCACACTATTTTGGTGGAATCTAATCATATCACAAATTCACAACACATTGTTCATATAATAGCGTTTTAAATCAGTACATACTGATAACACCGATTTAATAAATACGTAGTAGATTGTATCTAGAGATATTTCACTGCCAGTAGATATTAGATTCGTGCCGTTTTAGTTATGTTCTAAGGACGAATGTCGCCTACAGACTTGAACGCGATCAGTACATCTACACTGCATTTAGGTTCTGCATCTTTTGAACGCGATCAATGTATTTTGATCGTGTTAAGATTTTAGCTAGCCTTACTCGTACGGATTTACCCAGCAAATCTGTCTGACATTATAATAATATAATAATATTCCACAACTATCACACAACGCCATCTAGTCCCAAGCTAAGCAGAGCTTGTGTTATGGGTACTAGACAACTGATAAACATACTTATATATTTCTAAATACATACATATTATAGATAAATTACACCCAGACACAGAACAAATGATCGTGCTCATCACACAAACATTTGTCCTGGGTGGGAATCGAACCCACGACCTCCGGCATAGCAGTCAGGGTCACTAACCACTAGACCAACAGGCCTGTCAAATTATACTACACATATCTTGCCACAGACTTCCGAAGGAAATATTTTGCACTTTTTTGGAACCTACATGGAAACTATACTGCATAGAACTATTAAAAACGAGTCACACAAATCGAAACAGAAACCTCGGAGTAATCGGTGTACATATATAAAAAAAACCAACAGAACTCCTCCTTTTTGATGTCGGTTAAAGAAGCCCCGCGTTTCTGAACCTAACACATAGGGGATGACGGGAGCGGTTTCCAGCCACCGTATGCGCGGCCATGCGGAGTAATGGATGACTCGACGTCCGATCATGGACCATGCCCAGCAATCGGACGGGGGCCCCATAGTGGGCTAAAGCCTGCCTAGGTCGCGGGACTGTCTTATCAAGTAACCCCGGAACGTAAAGGGCTATTGAAGGGCACCCTGGATTTTAATCAGTTCTAGTCTGACAGTCCCTCCCTGGTCCGCTGGGAGAACTCATTTGATGTATTATTATACTAAAAAAAAGAAAAAGGAGATGACAGGAGCACATGACACTTTCTTAATAATAAAATTAATTTTATTTTACATAACAGTATATTATTGTTTTCAGAAGCCTGTAAGTACAGCAGCGCCGACAGTGGCGACGGCCGCGACTGTGGTGAGCACGGCGGCTGCAGTTAACGCCACCACCACTCCTACCACCACGTTACCACCCGGTAAACATCAACTTTCCTTCAAATAAGTAGTTCTTTACTTAAGGCCATTACCCATAGACCGCGATTCGTCTCGGCGACACGATCAGATCGCATGCGATCTTTCTAAAGGCTGAACGCGTTGCGATCGGACGCCGGCAGTGAGAAAGACATTTAGTATTTCGATTGCCTATACAAAAAACATGCATGTTTATACATGATTGTTTGATGTAACCCAGCCAAGATATAATAGCTCAGTAAAGTAAAGAGCGAGTAATTTATTGGAAGTGCTGGGGATATTTCTGGGGACATACGTGTACCGCGACTCCGGTACACAAAAGGGCTACCGAAGGACACCGTGGACTTTAGTCAGTACAAGTCTGACAGTCCCTCCCGCCCTGCCCGGGGCTGGGAGGACTCATTTGATGATATTACCACGAAAAAAAAAAAGTTTATATTATTAACCAAACTTGTGATGTAATAAAGCCGTCAGAGCTTTTCTTGTGGGTCTATTTGGAATTCTTTTTTCACAAAATATAACCTAAATAAATAATGAGCATGGTGACAGCACCAACAAATTACAAATACCTATATTTAGTCTGCCAATTTTAATTAATATTGAAAAAATTATGAACACGTATTTTTTCCAATCTATGAATATTGACCAATTAGAACTCGAAAGACTCCGAGTTGTATCTTCGTATTCTGGCTTACGCAAGAAAAGAAAAACACAGGTCATATATTTTTTGATAATCTTTCGAAAGTATTTGAGAGCACAATCTTGCCCACTATACGCTCTATTCTGTTATTTTGTTTCTCACAGTAAAATAAAAATAATTTCTATTACAGGGAAGCCCGCTGTGCTACAATGAAGGAACCCACATCCACATTCCTCAAAACTCGTGAACCGAACTGGGATAGCGAGAGAAACGCTCAGTCTTGATCTCAATACGTCCAACGACAAAATATACACGTAGACGTAACCAGAGACAAAGGGAACGGATACCCTCCATGTATAAATAAGGATTTAAACGTCGCAACACGACGAACCTTCGGGGCGGACGATTTTGACTCAGCCATAGATTTTTCAGTCAGTATTTTTTATTATTATTCTTTGACAACCTCTATGTATATAAAACTCTTGACATTCTAATTTTTCCGTAATTATTGTATAATATTTAGTGTTTGTACTTATATTGGACTTTTAATTTTAATTTGTGGACAGTTAATTTTATGTTTTTAGTTTTAATTGTGTGAGAAAAGTGAGATACACTAAGGCAATATCGTCGAGTGAGAATTCGGTACGATGTGTTGTAAATATTGATAGTAATGATAGTTGTAATGAGCGTGGAATACGCGGCCGCACTGTGTGTCATGTTGTACGAGTGTGTGTTTTATTACTTGTAATAAATTATTGTTAATAGATCAGTTATTATTACACAGTATTGTTTTATTCCTTGTACAAACTTTTTTTTCCCTTTTGTTCTTTGATAATGCGATAGATATTCTGTATCTACAGTTTTATAGTAATTTCATAGTTATATTTTACACGCACTCGGGACGCCTACTTACAAGTACCCGTCTGCGTCATCTGCAGTCCCGACCGTAATGTATTTGTATTGGCTCCGTACAATATTCTGAAAGTTGGCAACGTCGCAAATAGTTGTCAAATACTAACACGTTTTATTTAATTTACCAATTTTACTGTATAGGAATAAGAAATATCGCTCTGTAGTGCACTACAAAATTGATTACGGAATGCAATAATTAATATCGTAACACCGAATAAATAGATTTAGATGTAAAAAAAATTATTTGGAAACTTTCCAAATGCTTTTTTTACAAGTACACCTGAAACGGTTACAACATCAAATTCAGTGTTTTAATTGCATTCCTATATAAATTTTTTAGTGCACTACAGAGCAATATTTCTTATTTTCATACAGTAAATATACTAAATTAGTTAAAAGTTGTAAATATTTGACAGCTATTTGCGACGTTGCCAACTTTCGGGTTATGCGCCCTTAAGCATCAAAGGCGCGCATGTTTTTGCAGTGACAATATTTGAAATGGGAACGTGCGACTAGCACACAGCAGTGGCCTAGAAACGCGTATTTGAATCAGGTTGCCTACTCTTGGCTTGCTGTCCCTAACCCTGGCTCAAGGTGTTCGTGCCGGAGACCGCGACAGGGGACCGAGACAGGAGACCGCGACCGGAGATTGCTACCGTATCTGTCTCCTGTCGCGGTCTCCGGTTGCTGTCTCCTGTCTCGGTCTCCGGCGTGAACCGCTGCCTTTAGCCCCAATCATGCATCTTAATTTTGATAACACAAATATGTTTTCGCTATTTTGTCAAAATAAGTTGCCAAATCTCAGTTTGAAAATTACATTGAATTTATTTATTAGGCATGTTGTTGTTGGGTTATAGCTGTCAGAAGGAAAATAAACAGAAATGTTGTAACTTGTAACACCCTTAGACCATGAGATGGCCTAGCTGAGTTTCAGACTTATGTGAATAAAAAATTATAGAAAAATAAGTAAGAAATTTTGAGTGGGGTTGCTAAATGAAAAGATAATATTTGAAATGCAATAACAGTAAAAACATTTATTGATTCAGTCCTATAGTTCCATACATACACAAACATTAAGCAATCGATTTTATATTTACAATTAAAATTACATAAGTAACTCATTTAGAGCTAGACAAGTTGGTAGGTAGATCTCAAGATCACTGGAATTTTTATTAAATTACAAAAAAGAATGAGCAATATGAAAATAAATCACGCTTTTAAATACCTACTGAGTAATTGACTTCTGTAGTGTTATTCTGCAAATACTCAGTACCACAACAGCGCTGAAGCTATGGTTTGTCTTTTAGTGGATTTTCAACTTTATGCTCTATTGTCTAAAACACTAGTTTGAAAATGTATTAAAGACAAACTCATTTTGTCCTCCATGTTAAGACAGTCCTGTATTTTGATAAATTAATCCAAAAGTGGCTTAAACTGATACTTGTAAACCTCAGTGATTAACCTAAATCTTAAAAACATAAACACTGGACCAATTTTGATGGATTTTGGTATAGAGGATCCTGGAGACGGTTACAGGCTACAGGCTTTAAATTCGTAGACCACAGAAATATGGATTACCTTCTAGTTAATTTACAACCAACAAACCAAAGCATCTCAATCATACTTGTAAACAAAAAATCCAGTAACTCTTGAGATCCTACTAGCACAAGTCTACTTCTTAACAATGCCGATCTCCCGTGCGGCCTCTCCGAAGGCGTGCACAGCTCGCTGTACGTCGTCCTGCGTGTGCGCCGCACTCAGCTGTACACGCACGCGTGCACCGCCCTTAGGGACTACCGGGTAACTGAACGCTACCACGTATATACCGCGCCCTGGAAAACGAGAATTGATGTTAGACTCGTATAAAAAATAAAGCGATAAGGGTCGCAGTGTCGGAAGGTCAATCTGAAACAGCATAATTATGACCCTTATTTCCACAATGTAATGCAAATATTAGTTCTAAAGACTTCGTGAGAGTAACTGAGAAGAATTCACGCTCTGACGCGCGTATTTTGTCAAATGTATGTTTCTTTGTATCTCAGAAATAATATACGTTCATCACACTGCGGAGATAAAGGTGAATTTGCTATTTTAAGTTTCAACAATGTTGTCAAACTCAGCAAACTAACTCTTTATTCTGTAACGCAGTTTTTTCACTAAAAAAGTTTTGCTCTTAAACCCCAATCAAGCCCAGAGACTAAAATGAAGCGAGTTCACCTATAAGGAACTCCTGCGCACAGTAAAAACTTTTTGGCCCCGGACTCCGACAGGATAGTGGTTGCGAGCCGAGTGACCTTGATGAGGCATACCACCGCTATTGGGAACGCTTGTCGCTTAGCCGCAGGTTATAAGAAGCTGTTGTTGCCCGGGGTGGACTGTGGACCGCTATAGGAGGTGGATCCCAGCGATACGATAACGAGCGTTACACATAGTCTGGTGAATCATTCTAAGGTTTGATACAATTGCATTACTTAGCATGTTGGTAGCAAGTTCCACAGCTAGCGGTGCCTCGCCCACCATAACAGGACAGATGGGATGCTCGTCACCCGCCACAGTCAGTCCAGCTGACTTCAGACCCTCGCGGAAGGCTTTAGTGTTTTCTTGAAGCCTTGTGCGAAGCTCTCCACTTTGTTCTACCAGATCTAGAGACTGAAATGGAGAAGGTGCGGATCATCATCATCATCATCATCTCAGCCATAGGACGTCCACTGCTGAACATAGGCCTCCCCTTTAGATCTTCACATATACCGGTTGGAAGCGACCTGCATCCAGCGTCTTCCGACGACCTTTATAAGGTCGTCTGTCCACCTCGTTGGTGGACGTCCTTCGCTGCGCTTGCTGGTCCGCGGTCTCCACTCTAGCACTTTTCGACCCCATCGGTATCCAAGGTACGGATGGTGAGTTTTATTTGAAAAATGAATAAAAAAAATAGTTGAAAATATCTCCCGCTTTTCGAAGACGACACTTCGTTCCCTCCTGTCTCTTCATAACTTCGACCGAAATGTCGAGCAAAATTCTTTTTGTTCCAGAGGTTCCCAAACTTTTTCAGTTCGCAGCGCACTTACTTACAAGCTTAGTATTCTGTATCAGCGCCCTAGATGTCGATATAAGGTGACAATGATACCTGTTTCAACACTACCAAATCGGAACACGTTAATTATAAATAGGATGGAATGCAATTGAAGCTTCATTGTTTTTCTTCCCTTTCAGGTGGATCTTCTGCACAGAAATAATCTTGTATCCACGCTAGTTCAAATTGGAGAATGGTCAACACTCAGGACCCTCGGCGCCCCTCTACTTTATAGGGGCCTGGGGCGAGAGATAATTGGAAATGATAGTGCCACCTAAAAGCGAGTGATAAAAAAACCATGAAGCATAGCAGAAAATCTACCTTTAGCGAAGCAGCGACCACAGGCGGCGGCGGGGCGTTCGAGAACAGGTAAGGTCTAGACACGTTTCTCAGCAAAGTGATGAGTTCTTTGGGCCCCGTGGTGTACCCGCCGGCGGCCCCGCTCACTGCCTTGCCCAGGGTCGAGCAGATGATGTCTGCTGCGCCCAAAACGCCACAGTATTCCTCTGTACCCCTGAAATAATGAGGAAAGAGATTTGAATGACTTAATTGTAGCTAAGTAACGACCCGGGCATAACGAGGTATGGTCAAGGAGGGTTAGCTGCGGCCCCCTTAGAAGAACGGTCGTTTGCTGGTAAACTGAATTCTGACGACCGGCGACCTTCAAAGCTAGGGACTTCTGATTTTTGTGTATTTTTTTATTACTATCTTAACATTCCTGCGTATGTGAAACCCATTATGTTAACAACAACGATCAAAACAATAGTAGGTACAATTTAGAACATTTTTCTCTGCTCTAAAGAAAGAGCTGGGTAAGTAAGTAAATGGTGACTCACGGTTGCATGCCCCATGAATATAAAATAAGTACGTTGTAGTTTTAGCGTGGGCGTGGCGTTAGGTGCAATGTTAAATACATTTTATACCCATAGTGATACCATAAAATTTGACGACGAACACAGCCGAACACTTGTAGATACAGCTAAGAGGAAAACGTATTCATTCTGAATGACAAAACAAACTCTTCTTCAACACAAAATACCACGGTCTTTTACAGACCTTTAATTATGTACAAAATGAATATAAATTGTGCAATTTTGTACCTAATCGGTCATTAAGTCATTATAATCATAAAAGGTATATGTATAACAACAATGTACTGGTTGTTAAACAAAGTCTGGTGTTATGTAAGAGTAGGTGATAAAGCATTTTGCATTAATATGCGTTTTTAATGGGAATAGAATGACCTTGGTGCCATATTGTGACACTGGCACACTGTTAAATTAAACTTAATACATAATTAATGTAAAATTAATTTTATAAAAATAAATTTGCGCAAAGAAGAAGAAGGTAGCTGGGACAACTGGATGCGGATTGTGGAGAACAGGATGATGTGGCCTGTGAGAGACCTATGTTCAGCTGTGGACGGTGAAAGGCTGAGTTGATTGCATATCTATGGTTGATTGATTGATTGAATTTGCATAAAGATTTTTGTTGTCAAACGTAATTATCGTCACAATATGACACCAACACCGGTTTTGCTCGTAAGTCAATAAGGAAAATCGATGAGTGCCCCAATTACTGTTAACTTGTGTGTGCTATTTATTGTATTTATGGCTGTTATTATCCTGAACTCGAACTTCGGATAAGGATTCGAAGGCGATAGTAATAGTTAGTCAACCTTGATGCATTTGCAAGTCTGTGATAAGAACGTATAGTCGTTAGAAGTTGGTTAAACTTAAAAACTGATTAGCAGCTAAATATTTACCTGTTCAGTAATTTGGCAGAACTGTGAGCACTATACAAGAACGATTTTAAATACAAAGTTGTTAAATCTAAGGAGACAACTGATACCTACTAAGCTCTAGCTTAGTCGCTCTTTATCCGAATATGAACCTTTCCTTCAGTGGCGTAGCGTGCCTTGGCGGGGCCCCGTATAAAAATTTGTTTGGGGGTCCCTTAGGTAGGGTAAAGATTTATCACTCAAGTGAAAAAAATGCATTTCTCTGTAACTACGCCGCTGTAAACAAAAAAAAGTACCGACTTCAAAACAAATACAAAAAAGCCTAAAATAACTTTTCTTTCGGAAGTCGGTGGCAATAGTCAATGACACAAAACAAAGCCACCGACTTCCGAAAGAAAAGTTATTTTAGACTTTTTTGTATTTGTTTTGAAGTCGGTACTTTTTTTAAAAAAGTTTTTATTTTACCCTTTTTAGTTTATTTATTACATATTCAACCCAAATTCTTGTAAAATACAAAATTTTCTTACATATTATGCACTAATCTTGTAATCCGTCACAACATAAAAAAATCCATATCTCTAAAACTACTGAACCGATTTTGATGATACTTGCAGTGTACCCTAAGTTGAACAATACCTAGTACAACAAAAAAAGAATTACTTAAATCGAACTTATAGTTCCGGAGATATGCGTGCACAAACATAAAAACATACATACATACACTTATGAAATTTTGCACATTTGTTCAGACGCTGATATAGACTAACATATATGAAAACTGGGCAGTTCTGATAATATTACATACATACAGGTCGAATTGATAACCTCCTTTTTTTTGAAGTCGGTAAAAATTGGACAAAGGTCATCAAAAAAATTCAAGATGCGACTGATCAGTCCAGAGTTCGGAATTAGGTAGAGTTATTTTAATACTTGCATCGAAAGGTTGATATTAATATGGATCTTCCCGGGATTTCAAATAGACAATCTCGTGCTTAAAATAGTATCACATAATTATAAATCATAATAATAAAAACACCAGAGATAGATAAGACAAATAGTGTAAGAGTAAATAACTTTTTTATTTAATAAATCATTAAGTTTTTATTAAGTTTTGTTTACGCACGTGGGGCCCACGGGGCCCCTGTGGCCCGGGGGCCCCGTATAATTGATACGGCAGATACGGCGGTAGCTACGCCCCTGCTTTCCTTAACGTTAATGTTCTTTTTCATAACTAAATGCATGTCAGCGGTGATAAGATTAGTTTCGGAAGCTCTTGAGTATTTTGAAGGATTAGTCCAATAGAGTAGTTCTTGTGGATATATGAGTCAGTTACAATACAACGATGATGAAAAAGTCATAAATGTAAATATATAACGCTACCGAAACAATGGAGAAAATGGTTACAGACATTCGCAAGTTTATAGTCGAAGCTTACAAAATATAACCCGTCCTTGGCAATCCGCTATAAATGGTAAATGAGGGCCATCCAAAAGCAATGAGAGGCTTAAAGGCCCTATAAGTCTCAACTTCCTTAATCAAAAAGAAAGTTTCCAGTCTAAAACGAGGCTTTAATCTACATAAAAAAACTCACCGTCCAGTTTCCCCGAAGAATCCAGTGGCATGGCTGTCATCCACAGCAAGTAAGGTACGGTACTTGTCTGCCAAGTCTCGGAGACCTTTGATGGGTGCCACGGTCCCGTCCATGGAGAACACACCGTCTGTCACGATCAACTTGATCCGAGCCTCGCTGTGGGCTAGCAGATGCTCTAGTTCTGTAATAACAAGGATTAGTAACATTATAGAGATGAGTTTATTTCGGCTGTTTCTTCTCAGAGTAGCAGGTATGAAACAAATATTTATAGGTTGTATTATACCTATTGGAAAAGTCAATCTCTGATTTGAACTTGAGAGCGAAATAGTGTTTTTATATTGAAGACCACTTCTTACATCTCTTTGTTTGCTTGATCTGTTTAGAAAGTATAAAAAAACTTTTTCAAAAAAGTAACCGACTTCAAAAACGACAACAACGTACAATTTTGAAAAAAAAAACCGTATAAAAAAGTTTGTGGATAACAATTTACAAAATAAACATCATTATTTTGACCTCCAATTTACGAGTCAACTACATAATTTAAGGGTAGCCTGTTTTTTTTTATTATTTGCTTTCATATTTCGGTCAACCGATTTCTTTTGCCGAGGTTTGTTTGATAGCTCATTGTTCGTTAGAGACTGAAATAGAGATATCAAATGTGTAAAAAAAAATTACAAATCGAAGCTTTTTTGCGGAAAGACAAAATCGACTGCGAGCAGGAGTTGAACGGGCTTCCTTCTAAATAACTACTCCAGAACGCTTTACCAACAGGCTATCGCAGTACTGCTCGTCAAGATAGCATCTTTCATTCCATTATTTAACGTCGCACTAACGGGAAATGCCGCTCATAAGCTCGTAAATGGACGTTTATACGTGCATTTAAAGACTATTATCGCTAAAATTAACGAGAAAAGCCTTTAGTGTGGCCCTAACGTAACAAAGAAGGTCTCTCTCACCATTCAGATCTCTATGAGGATACCGGAACTTCTGCGCCTTGCACAGTCTGATGCCGTCAATGATGGAAGCATGGTTCAAAGCGTCAGAGAACACTGCGTCTTCCGGCGTCAGCATAGACTCGAAGAGACCCGCGTTGGCGTCGAAACAGGACCCGTACAGGATCGCGTCTTCGCGGTCATGGAACTTGGCCAGACGATTTTCCAGCTCCTGTGGATATGATTAAGGTTAGTGTGCGTCTTACCCTGACCTACCCTACCGCTGGGAAAACCGCCTTTCCCGATAATGTTGGGGTCGGCTTCCAGTCGAACCGGATGCAGCTGAATATCAGGATTTTACGTGGAACGGCCTATCGGACCTCTACAACCTAGTCACTTGGTAATACGATACCCCATGGTAAGACTGGCTGTCAGACTTTAGTATTCTGACAAAGCTGAAAAAGCCAGCGTGATAGGTACTAAAAAATAAATATTTTAAAATGTAAAACAAGTTTATTGTTCTTATTAGAAGCTCAAATGAGTTCGTACGTAAATAAACAGGACCTTGCGGTATTGATCGCATTTCTTTTTTGTTTTTGCGATCAATACCGCAAGGACTTTTTTAGACGACCTCGATCAACAAAAAACAAAGCGACTTTTAACTGTATGCAATTGAAAAGCGAAGGCAAGGACACATACCTGCTACAAAAATTCATAAGCTAACTAAAACATACGATAGCGCAGAATGAAATGTTGAACAATCTTCGCCTGGCTACATCAAACGCTACCACTATGGTTACCAGTAAGTACCTACCTACCATAATTTCGTTAGCTAACTCACAGAACCCACCTAGATTCTACTCTCACAGACCAAGGAAGAATTTCACAAAAGGAAAGAGTTCAACTCAACAGAGGGTGAGACAGGACATTGACAAAATAACGACGATGAAGTTAAGGTCCTATCAGCACTTGCATTTGTATTTTTGTTTGTACCTAATGAATAAATTCAAAAACTACTGGATCGATTATCAAATTTCCTTCACCCTATAAAAGCTACATTGGACGTGTTCAGGTATATTTTATTTTCAAATTGATTGCTTTATGATCATTATGTTGCACTCGCTAAATAAAGAGGCCAAAAGCAAAGGTGATATGGTTTCCTAACCTTGTGTATTGTCTGGGTGCCACAAATGAACCGGACGGAACTAAGTCCTGCGCCGTATTTTTTCAAGCCTTCTCTAGCTGCTTCTACCACTTCTGGATGGTTCTGCAACAATTTGAACGTGTTAAGTAATTCTTTGCAACTTCGCGTCAGACGTATACGGATGGCTTGCATATTTTTTTGCAGTAATGAGTATACTTACAGAAAGTCCCAAATAGTTGTTAGCGCAGAAATTCAGGAATTCTCCTTCAACTCCTTGCACTTTCACCTGAAGTTATTCAATTGATTATTGAAATGCAAAGAATATAGTCAAATCTTCTTATGAGCAAAGCAGAATTGCAATCAGATAAACTGCAAAACTATAATGATATCCACATGACAAAATATAGACCGGTCCCGGTGAAATACATTTGACAAGCAACTGGATTTAAAATGAATAGGTACATCTCTAATTTTATGAACCCTACATAAAGTGATCTGATAAAATAAATATGCCCAATTACGTCGCTGTTCTATAGATCTCCGAGGTAATACCGACTAGGAACTCTGGCCTTAGTGTAATTTGTAAAGACCTCAGACCTGGCTTTGAACCCGTTCCAAATTTTTTTTCTTTTAATTTCATTCATCCAGTCATTCTTTCAGAAACATTTGGATTGTAGCAATAACAGTTTCTGTTAGTTTCGAATGAGGAAATATTCTCGTAAGAATATGTAGTCTGAGATATAATAGGAGAAGACAGAATATATATAGAGAGAGAGAGATAACGAGGAAATTGAATTCCAACTTTATTGTTATGACTGTATCGACAACTGTGTAGCACCGGTTTTTCTAACTAGTCTGGCTCCAGGATACTACAGTCATGAGTAAATAAGGAAATGTTTTCAAAACACTAGAAAGCTTGAAGTCATTGTACTTCATTGCACGATATGTATACATAGTAAGAGTATACCTCGGTACCACAGACTCGGTACTGTACACTCGAATGTTCACACATCCGACCGAGGACGTGATAAGTGAATTATTTCACAATCCGCGTCTGTGCGCCGCAAAAATAAACCATGCCCACATGTTTTCCCTGAACTTTATTCAAGTTTATGTAAAGGCGAGACGGTCGATTGTTTTGATAGTAACTCGTATAAAATATTCATTTACGTCAGTGCTTTGCCCCTCATCAATTTCACTTTTAGATCTATTTTCGGAGATATCTAAACTTTTTACTTCCATTATTCATTTCAGTATTTTTAAGGCTGTTAAAACAGTGGTTGTCTTGACCAAGGTCAACATAATTCACTAGTAACATAAAGCCACTGATCTTTTCAAGGAAGATTCGTCGCGATCGCAAATATGAAAACATTTTCTACACATTCTTGTCTCTGCGTAACAACAAGTTTCGTAAACCCGGCGACCGGAGGAGTGACATCTAATTAAATTAGCATAACTGTGTGCTCAGTTCCAAATGTATTCAAACAATTCGTGTTTAGAATGCTAATTTTGTTATTCACGTTAGTGGAGACAACAGTCAAAAATTTTGCGATATTTTTATCGCTCGAACTTTACTTTAATCTGAATCATGAATTTCCTCGAGAATTCTGACTTTTACCAAACTGAACCTAATTAGTTCTCTCTTCAGTAATTCGCAATAGAAAAGAAAACAATTCGCACTTGCACGTTCTTACCTGGGTACCTTGAGGGGAAGTGAGGACTCTCTCATGTTTCCAGGTCTTTGCTCTCTTGATGTCTCGTAGACGATCTTCTAAGATATCCCGCAGGCTTGCTACTCCTGCACGCTCCTTTTGAAACTCGTGTAAGTGACGAGACTGACTGCCATTGATACCTGCGGAAAGATGGGTGGTTACTGTAGGCTAACAAGTAAAGCAGGAGAAAGAATTCTGGTTGTTTTGTGAGAAGTTATTATTTTTGCAGAAGGAAAAGACACACTGTAGACAGGGACATTTAATAATAATAATAATAAGTTTGAGTCCCTTGTGGTTTTGTCTGGCCTTGAACCCGCTCAGCACATTGCTGGAGGGTTCGGGGCTAGGATATCGGTTGAAGAGAGGTGGTCAGGTCATATCTCACCTTCTTTACATGGATGATCTGAAACTCTTTGCCCCCAACAACTTGCAACTGATGAAGCTACTGAAGGTAACGGAAACTTTCAGTAACGCCATCAGGATGGAATTTGGTGTGGACAAATGTGCAGTCATGCATGTGAAGCGAGGAGAGATTATGGAATCAGAGGGAACTCAACTCTCGGATTCCATACACCTCAGATCCCTCTCTTCAACAGAGACCTACAAATATTTGGGTATGTCGGAAGCATTAGGCATCAATAATGCTGACATGAAACAATCGTTGAAGGAGCGCTTCTTTGGCCGCCTGAATAAAGTGCTAAACAGTCTTTTGTCAGGTGGCAATAAGGTGCGCGCTTTCAACGGTTGGGTCATGCCGGTGTTGATGTATTCTTTCGGCATACTCAAATGGACTCAGACAGAACTTGACGCCCTGGATAGGAGAGTCCGTTCACTGCTGACTGCAAATCGGATGCATCACCCACGGTCGTCGGTGATGAGGCTGTATATCCCGCGGAAGTGTGGGGGTCGTGGCTTCTTAAATGCTAAGAACCTGCACAACCGTGAGGTATGCAGTCTCAGGGAATATTTCCTAGAAACCGACGTGGGGATGCACCGAGATGTGGTCACAGTGGACAAGGGTCTTACTCCGCTCTCCTTGGCTAACGAGAACTGGCGCAAACCTAAAGTATTAGACACTAATGACCGAAAGGAGGTATGGCAGAGCAAGGAGCTTCACGGACGCTTTTACCGGGCATTACATGGTCCCGATGTAGACTTTTTAGCGTCCGTATCCTGGCTGCGCTTTGGTGACCTGTTTGGGGAAACCGAAGGTTTTGTCTGTGCAATTATGGACGAAGTTATGATGACGAATAACTACCGGAAATACATTGTGAAGGATGGCACGGTTGACATATGTCGGGCATGCCACCGTCCGGGAGAATCGATCCGACACATTATTTCTGGGTGTTCTCGTCTGGCTAACGGAGAATATTTGCACAGACACAACCTCGTCGCCAGGATTATCCACCAGCAACTTGCTTTGAAGTACAATCTTGTGGAATCGGAAGTGCCGTACTATAAGTATGCGCCCGACCCAGTTCTCGAAAATGGCAATATCTCGTTGTATTGGGATCGACCTATCATCACTGACAGGACTATTGTTGCCAATAAGCCTGACATTGTGGTGATAGATCGATCGGAGCGTCGCGCAATGATTGTTGATATAACGGTCCCGCATGATGAGAACCTCGTGAAGGCAGAAAAGGATAAACAATTCAAGTATCTTGATCTGGCCCGCGAGGTTGTTGACATGTGGGACGTGAATACAGCAGTCATTGTGCCGATAGTCGTGTCTGCCAATGGCTTAATTGCCAAGAGCCTCGAACAACATCTGAGGAGGCTCTCGCTTGGCAGCTGGATCAGGCGCCTGATTCAGAAGGCAGTACTTTTGGACACGGCGCGTATTGTTAGGAGGTTCCTCTCTCAAGAGCCCTGACCACCGGCGGCCCGGACCCTGTTCCCGGTGCTGGTGGACTGCTATTTTTTATATTTTTAAATGTTTTTTATTTCTTTTTTGTAAAAATATTTAAAAATGTAATTTATAAGTAAGAAAAATGAATAAAGAGATAATAATAATAATAATATATAAATTAATATTCCACAACTATCACACAACGCCATCTAGTCCCAAGCTAAGCAGAGCTTGTGTTATGGGTACTAGACAACTGAACTGAACTGACAACATTTAAAATGATGAAGCTAAGAAAGTAGCATCGAAAAACCAATGACCAAGTGTAATAAATGAAACGCCAAGATCTCTGACGCAGTTCTAGAGACAATAGCGTTACAAATGGAGAGACCACTAAACTCAACACAACAACAGTTGGACACAAGACAGTGGTGCTGAGCAGTGTGTAAACAGCTATGAATGAGAGGTTGTGATAGCTGAAGTTGTTAGAGATAGACAAATTTTGAATTGGTACGGCATCCTTGGAAATTCCCAATGTATAATCAAACTATGAGATGTTTAAATTCTAAAATAGTAATCTCCAGTTTTACCAAGGTCTAATGCCTAGGTCGCCGAATTTCCTTGTACAACTGACCCATCAATTAGGGAATCTACGAACTAATAGGACGATCATCACATAATAGTAGGGTACTGTGACTCTAGGACACGCAAGCCAGAATACATGTGCAATCTCTAGCACTTATCTCGCTATAATCATATCGGTCTCATCATATTGTACTTACATACATAGTCGTAACCAACGGTTGTCATTAAATGTCACACATATACAAGAGCAAATAACTGTTATCTATATTCATGCGGCTCAACCAATTATACTCGTAATGCAATTTCTTTGAACAAGGTCTCCCTAGCTAGATAAACATACTGGCAAGTACTGACAAATACAGATGGTAGTTGTAGAACACAAAACAAGAACAATCTATTGTTTTAACAGAATATCGGGCCTCAGTAGGTATCGAATGAACAAACAATAATGTCTGTTTCAGTCATCAGTTTTTAGTAAAACACAATTTTATCAGCTCTACTCGATGCTTGGAAATACTAATTAATTTAGCACGCGAACTCTCATTACAAGCCTTTCATTTTGTAGTTAACATTGGTATTTGATAATGACATATTAAGACGTGGATTTGCGTTTCGGGCCTTGAAAAATAAGTTATCTGTTTTAATAAAAACCTGTAATCCTTAGCTCCAAAAAAAGATGCCACAAGGTCGTCTACGGCTACAAAAAATCCTTTTTTGGAATTTTCGGTCACAATTTTTATTTCTGCACTATGCACACCACACACGTAATGATACCATATAACTGGATATTTTAAAAGAAAACGAAATAATTTTAAATTCATATAAAATTTAAAATACTCACAGTTGCGCAGGAGTTGCGAGCGTAGCGCCATCGCGTCGAATGGGGGCGCGGCCACGGGCCGGCGCGGCGCAGGCGACGAGCAACTCTTTAGCAGACCAGTCACGCAGGTTGTTCTGTTTCGTGTGTTCGAACATAATATTTTGTTTTCATTGCACTGTGTGTATACCTGACTGGTTTGATGTAGAGTTTTATTTTAGGAGGCGTTGTTTTTTCCACCTGAATGGATCCACCTGTTTTGTGTTCCAGGTAGAATGTCTTTAGTGATTTTTTTTATAGGGGACAGATTCCAATTTCAACTCTGCGTCTTATAGAGATAGAGAATAGCACTGGGTAGTCCTGAGTTCCAAATGTGATGTTATTTTATAAATGTTTTCTTTTTACACAAGATAGTACCATACATCCTTACGCTAATCTACAGTATTGTTTCTTCCTCTTCTTCAAATACATCTAAAGGTTGCCTTGAAAATATCGCTTTTTGCGATAAGACCGCCCATTTCTGTCACTCTTGATATAAGATCTACTTTGTACTAATAAGAATGGTAATGATCTACATAATAAAGTATATTCTATCTATCTGCTGAAAAAGCCATAATATGCGGCACCTTACGCGTCTAGCGAAGGCATTGCATTCTGTATGAGCCGCAGAAACAACACACGTTGCATTAACACCTACTCAATATACCGATAGTTTCGAAATTCGATATACTTACTACCACCACAGAGAACTATTCAATAATACGGTACGCTTCCGCATCGTCTACTGCCTCAATGCAAGACAGAAGAGACGCCGGACCTAGAACAGTTTCTCCTTTTCGCTTTCTTTCTTTTTCATGCAAAACCAAACAGTTCTGAGTATGAATATTGATGGCTAAGAGTAAGTAGGGAAAGGCCTTTACGACTTTGGTATTGACGCGTGCCTGTGGTGTACGAACCTCTATGGGTTTGGGTTTGTATTACGATAGTCGCCTGGATATCTAAGTCGTAAAGTATCGGAGACTTGCGTCGCATTGTGTATTAGGAGACAAAATCGACGAATGGACTGTGTGAAAGATGATAAAGGTACAAACTAGAAGGCAGTTATTACTGAGTTTAGCCACAGAGTACTAGTTTAGCGTCCAACAGAGAGTTATAATAATATGAAGATTAATAGAAAAGTTTATGAAAAACGACAAATTGCTAACCCCAAATTAATAGGAATAAGGACAGGAGAATGACGATTTTCTAAGCAAAGCCAACACAGAAAATCGACAAAAAATTAACTCCAACCAACCACAGGTAGGTACTGTGGTTGGTATTCGAAAACCACTGCAACTCCTGAAAGCCAGAATCAACAGTGGCGACCACCAGAAAAGCGCCGAGACAATGAAACTCAACGTGTCCAGGAGAATGAATCTAATAAAATTGTCTGTGGATCCTGCAACGAAGTTAATCAGAAAATAAAGAATAGCGGAGAATTAGGAAGATTCGTAATTAACTCTTCCTTCCACATCAGGGCAATAAGCACAAAAGGACATTTTACAACGGGGATAAGCCCGGTTGTGTCAGTCGAGTATAACAGACAAAGATGATATTAAATCTCCACTTTACTATGTTAATATTGTCTACATGCATACATAACATTATATCAAGCTACCACATGCGTTACGTCATTACCTAAGCAATAACAAGAGTCGGCCGTATCGAACAAATCCTTCACATCGATGCATTCGTCAACATGTTTTGATTATGACTTTATCCGACTTTACACACAGACAGCTCCCTGGGCGAGATTTTTACGGCGCCCCTTAACTGCAATTCAATCCCTTATGAAATAAGGAAAAGGATAAAATGAAATTACCATTTATTAAAACTAGTAAAATTTTACTTTTCTAGCCTTCGAGGTCGAGGTTATCAGCAATTTCATTTCTATTTTCGATTGACAAAGTTGCCAAGTTTGTCAAAATTCAACCAGTTTTTATTTAGAGATTGATAATGTTTTTCTCTATGGTCCAGGATTTTCGGTAACGTAAACTGCTATGCATGCAGTGCAGTGCTCCGAATTTGACACTGAGTTACATTATAATCTTGCCACCATAACGATTTTTTCGCTAAAGGGCATTTACGGGAATTAAGTAGACCTGTGGCGCCCTTTTATATCCGGCGCCCTGGGCGGTCGCCTAACCGCGCCTTACCCCAACGCCGTTACTGGATAGACTAGTATGCGCAGTGGTAGCCCAGTAGTATCGACTCCGACTCACGAGTTTACAGGTCTTGAGTTCGAACCCAAGCAGGCGCATTAGGTACTTTTTGTAATTTATTTCATTATGAATAATGCTCTCGGTAGGTGAAGGAAAACGTCGTGAGGAAACTGGTATGTCCTAGATCAAAAAATTCAAAGATACGTGACACCTACCAACTCGCACTGGACCCGCGTGGTGGATTATGGCCAACTACTCTCACGGAAAGAAGGCCTGTGTCCCAGATAGAAGAAGAAGAAGAAGAAGATGATAGATAGATAGATTAGTCAAGACCTGTCCATTCTGCTCGACCCAAAGTGATGATTTTCCAACCCAAAAGAAAATGATTCACTTCGTAAATGAATAGCTAATGACGTTGCTGGAAATGCACGAAGAAGGTGACCTCATCAATATGGACAATAAAGGTTTTAATGAAGTCTATTTTCAGGTACGTAACATTTTTATTTAAAGTCTTTGTACAAAAATATACCAGTGGAAGGCCATTATGAAAACATGGAGTGAGCTCTTTACACTCTTAATTGTTCCTCTTGCACCATTTACAGTCGACTCTGAAACAAATAAGGTATTTTAAATAAACAATTAAAAAAAACCTCATTATGAAAAGCAATTCCTGATAATCAAAAAAATATGTTTTAGTTTCAAATCACAGTTGCTTTGGCAAAATGCACAGCGAATTTGGTGGTAAAATTTTTGTGCAAACGTATAATTAATTTGGAACGATCGAAATGCTGTAAGAACTTGGAATCCAGGAATTTTTCAATCGCAACACTGTGTTTGGACTTGTGCCCGGTTGAGTTTATGGAAATGTGAGTGCAGTAGCTGTTCGATGGGGAATATCTAATGGATCGAGGATCGGAGTAGGTTGATGTAGCGTCTGTACTAACATAGCTAGGCTAGCCATCATGATCGTTCATCATGTTTCTGGCAAACATGTCGTCCGTTCCTTATCCGTCCGTTACCCACAATTTTGACGACATCATTCGCCGATTTTAGATGAATTGCTACTTTATGAATGGTGTGAATGAGCTGCCGATGATGATGATGTTATATCTTTACAGTAGGATAAACTAAATCAATGGTAAATTTACTAATCGCAGTTACCTCAGGGCCCACATGTATAGCCAGCATCATGTCATATTCGTTGGCTCCCACAGAGATGTGCGCTCTTCCATCGTTACCGACGGTGATGGTCTTCCCCTGACAGGACGAGCCCACCTTGTCGCCTGAGATCACGTCGCAGTATCTGCCTGCGGGGAGACAAGTCTGGAAAAAAAGAATTAGGTATTAAGTTGCAGGACGTTCAAATCACGGACAATCAGTTTCCTCAAATTTCCTCACGATGTTTTCTTTAATCATTTTGAGAGCAGAAGTGATGAATCTTTTTTTTTTTAATAGAAACTCATATTATACAAACACACAGACCCGAAAGAACTACCAGCAGAACCCAGAACATGCTGTGCAGCAGTCGATCGCTCAACCACTGGACCAACCGTGCCGTCAAAAATAAAAAGTAATGCGCCTGCCTAGGTTCGAACCCATGCCTTGCAACTCTTAAGTTGGAGCAGATACCAACAAGCCACTTCTCTCACTCTTACCAAAAGTCTTGGCCTCATTATAATTGCTGGCTAATAGAGACCATAAAAAATAATCATCATCACAAACCTGCAACGTCTGGTTAAGATCCCAATAATCATTATTGATAGCGATGAAAGCGTTTCCTCCCCTGCAGAAGGCGATCTGGTTAGAGCCGTTGTCCCACCAGTCGTTGAGCTCCGTGTTACCAGCCGCGTTCCTGAAGCCCACCATGGCGTAGATCTGACGCCAGCGGTGTTGACAGATCCAGCCGTTGCCGCAGGAGCCGTCCTGGTGGAAGAACAGGAATTATTGATGGATTGAGAGTATGAAGAGATGACTATATAGGAGAAATGAATAATGAAGAAGAAAGATACAAAATGAAACTTAAATCTTAACTAGAATTTTAACAAAAAGTGTTTAAAAACTAACATAGTAAAACGAGATATTTATCTTGTTTGAATGTTAATATTCTGAGCTACACGGCTGCGCCAATTAAACCAAGTTCAGCAAAACTGATTACTGGATACTGGAGATGCCCAAGTTACGATTAATTTAGAAACTCGTGATTTCTGGTTGTAATTACCAGTATAGTTTTAGAACATTTAAAAGGTCCTAAAGGCACAGTACTGCAGATGTATTTTCGTTACGGGTTAATTCGAGCAGAGCCCTAAATTCACCACGTAAAATGTGTAAGCTCCATTTGATGATCATAATCATTTTCAAAACTAGAGCTTTTTCCTTTTCCCAACTAGAACTTGGCAAGAAAAGCCGCCAGCATCACCTATTTCGAGGGTAAGAAAAAAATAATCTAGTTTAGATACTGTCACACTTACAGAATTGATAGAAGGCGAAACAATATTTCCATTATTATCCTGTGGTGGTCCAACTTCGGAGTCCCAGAAATCGAAACTGCTCATGACCTGAGGCTCTCCATACGGATGAGCAAGCAAGAAGGCAATAGCTCCCTTGTACTGACGAGGTGTCTTGTACGTTAGAATACCACCTCCACCACCGTGGCCTCTTTCGTTGTCGTGGTTGTCGATGAAGGTTAAAGAGTCTTCATGGGCCAGCAAGCCCCATTGAGTACCCCAGCTCGACAACCATTTAAGCTGATTATTCCCTCTGAACGCATTACTCAGTTCCAAACCAACTTTGAACTCTGTAACAGCTCCAATAGGAGTGTATTCGTCGCGGCTGATGGCTTCAGTTCCGTAGTCAATAACTTCCTGGTAGATGTAAGGTCTGGCGTTGGCGGGGAAGCCGTGCTGTGTGTTCAGGTTGTGCAGACGGTCGTAGATGATGCGGAGGTCGCCAGGCCACATGTGTTTGGCTGCGTCGATTCTGTGGATATTGAGAGACAGAGTTAATAGAAAAAGAATCGGGAGAGAAGATGCATAGATGCAGAAGAAAAACTTAGATCAGGGAAGCATAAGAGCAGTGATGCTAGAACAATGTTTAGGTCTTGCAGTGAATGGATGATCAAAACATTAAGTATCGTCATTTTCTGTCTATAAACCAATTACATGGAACTGACGTAAAATATTTAATTACTTTCACTAACATTAGGGTGAATCTTGAGAGGAAAATTTTACGCTGTCCGAAGAAAAAAACTACCCGTAGTATTTAAATTAGAAACTAAAATATTTTTTTTATGCCACTATAGTATTGTATGATCTTATTGTAGCACGATAGTTTTTGTGTCTAATTTGGTATTAAAAAGTCGAAAAAAAATGCAAAAGGCCTAAATATTGATACCCCTGGCGCGTCCGCTGCACATTTCGCAAACAAAATACCAACAAAACTCTTACTTATGAACGTAAACAAAATAAACAGTGCGGTCTCATCGCTACCAGGATTGTTGTAGATATATTTAAAACCATGTATATTTATGATAGTTTTATTAAGAACTAGCTGTGCCCGCGACTTCGTTCGCGTGGAGGTCGGAACTCAACAATGTATTTTTCATTACTCATACTCTGAAAGTAGGTCATTACATGTCTGATTAGCCGTTTGAAAGTTATCCATTGCCGCCCTAGGGAAAATCGCTTTCAACTGACAGCTGCCAAATTTAGAAAAAAAAACTAGTTCTGTTTTGACATTTCTATTGAACCATGATCAAACTTTTTATACAGCCACGAAATTACAGAGCGAATTAAAATAACATAAAGTTAAGTATTAAGAATATAAATAATGACTTTAATAGTACATTGTTATCCAAGGCGTGAAAGTTACTTATTTACGTCCCGAGACGGGGTTTGGCGCCCGTAACGTAGTGAGGGCGCTAATAGTTCGAGGGACTAAATAAGTAATTTACCCGAGGTAAACACTGTGCTTTTCATTACGAATACGAGGAAAGTAAAATTAACAACATAAATTTTAGCTAAAGAAAAAATGAGTGTAGATCGGATTGTCACTTTGCCGCTTGTTTCTTTTTTTTAAATTTTTGTGCTGTGGTCGTCCATCTACAGCCAGGATTTTTCATGTTCATTATTTAAAAATTGGCAAAGATTTTGTCGAAATCTGTGTTATTTTAGAGAAATAGTTGAAACTAAATTATTTTAAAGTCATTATTTATATTCTTAATAATTAACTATAAGTTATTTTAATTTTAAATCGCTCTGTAATTTCGTGGCTGTGTAGAAAGTTTGAACATGGTTCAATAGAAATGTCAAAATAGAACTAGTTTTTTTTTCTTAAATTTGGCAGCTGTCAGTTGAAAGCGATTTTCCCTAGGGCGGTAATGGATAACTTTCAAACGGCTAATCAGACATGTAATGACCTACTTTCAGAGTATGAGTAATGAAAAATAATTTAGTTTCAACTATTTCTCTAAAATAATACAGATTTCGACAAAATCTTTGCCAATTTTTAAATAATGAACATGAAAAATCCTGGCTGTATAGCTGGACGACCACAGCACAAAAATTAAAAAAAAAGAACAATCGGCAGAATGACAATCCGATCTACACTCATTTTTTCTGTAGCAAAAATTTTTGTTCTTAATTTTACTTTCTTCGTATTCGTAATGAAAAGCACAGTGTTTACCTCGGGTAAATTACTTATTTAGTCCCTCGAACTATTAGCGCCCTCACTACGTTACGGGCGCCAAACCCCGTCTCGGGACGTAAATAAGTAACTTTCACGCCTTGGATAACAATGTACTATTTTTACATTAGCTGTAAACCATCATTCTGGAGCATACATAAATATGCGTACGTAAATCATCAAATGAGTCCTCCTACCCAGGGCAGGGTAAGAGGGACTGTCAGACTTGTACTGATTAAAATCCTCGGTGTCCTATAAATCCTATAATAGGCCTTTACGTTCCGGGGTCAAGGTAATTCGATAGTTCCGCGACCCCGGCAGGCTTTGGCCTTCTAAGGGGGGGCCCGTCATTGTGATGACACATTTAGGCGCGTGTTGAACACAACGCGCCGTCGACCCAGGCATACTCGCCGCCCACATGCTCGTGCAAGAGAAAAATCTACGTTTAAACGCCTCTGGAAAGTTTGTCCGAGACTAAACAGTGATTCCCGTGGCGTGACACAAATCTTCGTATATTTTAGTAGAATTTTCTAGAAGACTGTCTCCGTGCCGTCGCATGTGCGCTGCTGGTAGAGCTGCGAACGTCTTTGCGGAAGATTGCGCCGCTCGTTGGTCCCGGACGAAATTACGAACGTAATTATTTGATTCCCCTGGTTTTGTTTTCGCTAGCTCGTTGATTACCCTGACCACGTTTTCAAATGCAATTTGAGTTTTAACGGTTTGTGGTCGGGTATTGAAAGTGACAAATTGTTAACGAGACTGATTAGTATTATATAGAGGCTACTTTAAAATAGTAATAAAACTTGATTTTCTACTACCTTTTTTTGATTCCCCTGGCCAAAAAAATTTAATACGCAATATGTTGGGAACCATCCGGCCAAAAGTGATGCCAATTCGTTAAATGTGTTTATAATGAAGTTAAATTTTATATTACATTGTTACTTATAGAAAATCTGTTTAAATAAATTTCGCCAAGGGAATCACCTGAATATCTTGTTCACCCATTATAATAAATATACAATTTATTATAATGGGTGAATCTCAGGATTCACCCATTATAATAAATTGTAGTCATAACACTACATACTTCTCCATTAGTCGTCATTTTAGTAAAAGCCCTCCAGCAATCTATCTTTTTATCCATCTTTCCCATCCAGATTCACCCTCAAAAGTTCCCCTTCATGACATGAAATCAAAAATATTAATCTCACCTGAATCCAGCAACGCCTAAATCAATGAGTTCGTTCATGAAGTTGACGATCATGTTCCTCACGTGTTCATCTCCTTGGTTCAAGTCTTTCAGACCGACGAGCTCGCAGTTACGAACCTGGAACACGATTCAAATCAATCAGTCTTTGCTTCCCCATGAGTACTATTCTCGTATGCAGCGCTACTCCAGGGTTGAAACTATGACTAAAAACTTCTAGCTTGGCCTTTTCGCGGGGCCAGTATTGCTTGGACCCTATGATAACTCTTGTTGTAGGTCGTTTATTCAAGTATCCCTGTACTTGCTAACAAAAGACAATAGGCACTTAGGCACAAGCATGCCTTTCATTATCGTTTCGGGAACGGATGGTGCTCTGCCCGCGAATTTTCGTGACACATACTTAAGGCAAGTAGCCGAGATGTTCGGGTGGGCCCGAACCTTGCGGAGAGCCAGTTTGGCTTCCGCAGGGGGCGCTCGACGGTGGACGCCATCATGCGCGTGAGAGCCCTCACGACGGGGGATGCAGTAGCCCGAGGCAGGGTCGTCTTGGCGGTGTCTTTGGACATCACCAACGCCTTTAACACCCTGCCTTGGAGTTGCATCAGGGAGGCACTCCGGTATCACCGGGTGCCGACCTACCTCCGTCGCATAGTCGAGGACTACCTGACGGACAGAGCCGTCATCTACCCCGGTCACCGGGGAGAGTGGAACCGGCGAGAGATATCGTGCGGTGTCCCACAGGGATCGGTCTTGGGACCGCCCCTGTGGAACATCGGATACGATTGGGTGCTGCGCGGCGACCTCCCTGACGGCGTCAGCGTAATATGTTACGCTGACGACACGCTCGTCCTGGCGGAGGGAGAGTCGCACCAGGCGGCGGCTGACCTGGCGACGCAAGCGGTAGCGACAGTCGTCGAGAGGATCCGGCAGCTGGGACTCGAAGTGGCGCTGCACAAAACGGAGGCCATGTGTTTTCATGGCCGCGTTAACGCGCCACGGTCCGAGTCCCACATAACGGTGGAGGGGGTTCGCATCGGCGTCGGGAGGACGATGAAGTACCTGGGACTCGTCCTCGACAGCCGGTGGAACTTCAGGGAGCATTTCCTGAGTTTGGCCCCAAAGCTGAACCGGGCAGCAGCCGCCCTCAGGCGACTCCTGCCTAATCTCAGCGGGCCAAACGCCTCCTGCCGTAGGCTGTACGCCGGTGTCGTGCGGTCCATGGCCCTCTACGGGGCCCCCGTGTGGGCCCTGAGCATCCGGACGCGACCACTGAAGTTGGTCGCATGCCAGAGGGTCATGGCTATCCGGATGATCCGGGGATACCGCACGATCGCCGGCGAATCAGCCAACCTGCTTGCCGGATTACTGCCCTGGGATCTGGAGGCGACTGCCCTCCAGCGCGTCTATGAGTGGCGCGTGGAGGCGCAGCGCCGGGGTGTATCCCCGCTGCCTCGAGAAGTCGAGGCGCGGCGGGAAGAGCTCCGGCGCGATCTCAGGGCAGTATGGAGGGCACGACTGTCGCTACCGAAGGCCGGGCACGCCGCAATCGCGGCGGTAAGACCCCTCTTTGAGGAGTGGCTGGATAGGAGTCACGGCGTCCTGACCTACCGCATGACGCAGGTCCTCACCGGACACGGAAGTTTCGGGAGGTACCTGTGTCTAAGGAGAAAGGA
Organism: Agrotis exclamationis; assembly: GCA_950005045.1. Taxonomy (NCBI): domain Eukaryota; kingdom Metazoa; phylum Arthropoda; class Insecta; order Lepidoptera; family Noctuidae; genus Agrotis; species Agrotis exclamationis. The sequence goes on along the minus strand of OX465431.1, from coordinate 7,228,377 downwards.
GGAAACGCCTGGGTGTCACCACTGCGAAGATCGCCCGGAGGACACAGTAGAGCATACGGTGCAAGACTGCCCAGCTTGGGCAGAGCACCGACGTGTCCTCACGGCGGCGATAGGCGGAGACCTCTCGCGCCCGGCATTGGTTGCGGCCATGCTGCGGGGCGAGACGGAGTGGGAAGCGGTCGCCTCCTTCTGCGAAGCAGTAATGCTCGCGAAGGAGGAGGCGGGCCGCGTGAGAGAGAGGACAATGTCCTCCCTCCGCCCCACCCGCGGTGGTGGACGCCCACGGCGACGGACGTCGCAAGACGATCTCCGGCCACCGTAGGCGCGGGCATGCGGGCGGCGAGTAAAGGGCAACTCGCAGCCCGACCACGGACCATGCCCGGGTCGACGGCGCGTTGTGTTCCACGCGCGCCTCAAAGAGCGTCAGCATGATGACGGGGCCCCCTCTCTAGAGGGCCAAAGCCTGCCGGGGTCGCGGGACTTATACCATTACCGTGACCCCGGAACATAAAGGGCTATTGAAGGACACCGTGGATTTTAGTCAGTACAAGTCTGACAGTCCCTCCCGCCCTGCCCGGGGTGGGAGGACTCATTTGATGATTTTACCACGAAAAAAAAAAAAAAAAAAAAAAAAGTAGCCGAGATGTAGTATAAGTACCACCAAAATGAAAACAAACGGCAGTGTGCTCCGTGTTTGTTTAAGCCGAGAGACATCGTCGTTTATGAACCAATTTTTTTGGTGTACTGCAGGGAATCCCTCTAAGTCCTCGTTTGATTCACTTCTTTTATCACAACTTCCGAAATTAAAGTATGTAATTTGTTACTTTTTACTTTTCAGTTGAATTTCTTACAAAGTTAATCGATCGATTATATTATCCTCACCGCTTGTCTTCATTACACCAAACAATCGTTCTCGTCTCTACTCACCCTCCAAGCATCAGTACCGTAGTCAATGTCATTGATAACGCAATGTGGCCAGTTGAAGTGCTGACGGTTGTATGGCACTGCGGGGTAGTTCCACTCGTTGAAGGTAGCTGTGCTGCCGGCAGTGCCCACGTTCTCTGGAGGCTCACCCGTCATGTGGTTGATTACTGCGTCCACGTAGATCCTGGAGAATTTAGCAATATCCAGGAGAATTCTCGATTTAGGGAATTTTTAAATAATTCGAACTCCTAAAAATATTTTTGAGTCAGATAGTTCATCGAGGAAGGCTAATTTAACAGCTAAGACCAATAGTACATAGCAGGAGCAGCGGGGGTGAAACCGCAGGGAAGAGCTATTTCCTTTAGTAAAATCAAATGCAGAATTTATTAGTCTCGCTAAAACTCAAAAAAGGCACGACCGATTTGAACTCGCATATAAATATTGTTTACACAATCGCATGTATATCACATGATGTGTAACATTTTACATCTCATCTCGGTAATATGCAAATATCATCCTCAAAAAAATGATTCAAGTATTATTTGAAATGGTTTTTCATGAAGGAAATTGAGTAAAATGCAATTTTGACTTCAACATGCTCATCCATCAGCCAGACGTTCTGACGGGTGACTCTTCTACTGAGCGCGGTTATTTTTCCATTTCATGAAATCACTCCCAAACAAGCGTTAAATTACCTAAAGTTGTGACATCAACAAAATAATTACGAAGTAATGGTAGCCATACACCATACTGCCTATCGTCCAATCGGCATGACGCTGCCGATTGGATCAGTTAGAATTGACCGTGTGTGGGCGTGGAATCCATCAAATGGGGAAGGCAAGTGTCAAAGTGAAAATTGACATCTGTGTCCCAAAAGAACTGTCAAATCAAAGGAATTTTCTGAAAAAAAGCATTTTATTGATGTAAAATGACTAGATGTTGTGTAAAAGGCTGTAATAATGATGGAACATACAAATTTCCGACAATTCACACTATCAAGAAATAATGGGTAGCTGCTGAGACTGCTGTGAGAACAAAAATTGTATTATCACTAAGGAAAACTGAAATTTGGCATGCAGGTAGATGTTATGACGTAGGCATCCGCTAAGAAAGGATTTTGATCAATTCTACCCCCAAGGGGATAAAATAGGGGATGAAAGTTTGTATAAATCTTCTTAGATTTTGGACGGATCGGGCTGAAATTTGGCATACAGGTAGGTGTTATCACTTAGGCATCCGCTAAGAAAGGATTTTGATCAATTCTACCCCATGGGGATAAAATAGGGGATGAAATTTTGTATGAAACTTTGTCAATTATTAACCGATCGGGCTGAAACTTTGCATGCACAAAGCTACTATGACGTAAGCATCTCCTAAGAAAGGACTTTGATAAATTCTACCCCTAAGGGGATAAAAAAGGGGATGAAAGTTTGTATAAATCTTCTTAGATTTTCGACGCGAGCGAAGCCGCGGACAAAAGCTAGTCTAGCTATAAAGTTGCTAAGTTGGCATCACTGCTGCCGATTAGAAGTTTGATCAAATCGGTCGTCATGCCGATTGGACGATAGGCAGTATGGTGTATGGCTACTGTAAGCAATTTTTAACCGACTTCCAAAAGGAGGAGGTTCTCAATTCGGATGTTTATATATATATATTTTTTTATGTTTGTTCGGGCATAACTCCGTCGTTTACCAACCGATTTGAAAAATTCTTTTTTTGTTGGAAAGGGTATACTTCCCGAATGGTCCCATTAAAATTTTATCGAAATCGGACTAGCACTTTTTGAAAAATCAACAAAAATCAACAAAAACCTAAAAAGTTTTCAACATTGTTTCATTTCTACACCGATTACTCCGAGGTTTCTGGTCCGATTTCGATGATTCTTTTTTTGTTCGATACAGTATATTATATCTGCCATTTGGTCCCATACAATTTTCATTTAGTTTGGTGCAGTAGTTTTCATTTTTTATCATTGCGTAAGAGTACATACATGGACGATGTTATTACCGGTGCTTACGGATTACAATATTTTAGTGTACATGTAAGAAAATTATGTATTTGACAATAATTTGGGTTGAATATTGAAACTAAAAAGGATAAAATAAAAATCTTTTCAAAAAAAATGTAACCGACTTCCCACAAAAAACACAAAAAGTATAAAATAACTTTTCTTTCGAAAGTCGGTGACTTTCTTTTTTATGTCATTGACTTTTTGTCACCGACTTTCGAAAGAAAAGTTTTTTTGTAGGTTATTTTGAACTTTTTTGTGGGAAGTCGGTTACATTTTTTTTTAAAGTTTTTTTCATGTAATTATACCTACCTGACGCCTACAGCATTACATCTTCGCAGCATGTCGGCGAACTGACGCTCGTTGCCGGAGCGCGTCACCAGTTTGTAAGACATCGGCTGGTAGCGCTCCCACCAGGGACGGTTGTACGACCATAGAACCACATTCTCGTTGGGTGGTGAAATCTATAAAAATATCTCGTCATCAATGTTTTTAACTGACTTCGAAAAAAGGAGCAGGTTCTCAATCGGAAGCTTTTGTTACAGAATTCATTTTGTTTCTTAATCCTTTGATTTTTTTTGCCACCGACTTCCGAAAGAACAGTCATTTTATACTTTTTGTGTTTTTTTAGAAGACTGTTTCAATTTTTTTTAGTCGTTCGCAATTCTTCGGAATCTTTTCTTTTGGTCGTCGTGGTCGGTGACTTTGTTTCTTATTTCCTTGACTTATTTGCCGACTTCCGAAGGAAGATACAGTTTTTTTGGTGTTTTTTCTTGGAAGACTATTCTAATTTTTACATTTATTTTTCATTCTACGGAACATGTTTTTTTGTTTCCTCATTTATAAAAACAGTTTTCATGTCATAGATTTTCTTTTCACAACTTACAAGCTACAGCTTACCTGAATACCTCCATAGCCTCTAGGACCGAGGAACCTCTCGCACTCATCTGCGATGTCATCCCATTTCCACTCAAAGAGGTGCACGTTCACCGACCTTCCCGGCGCGTAGTGCGGGTTCTTATAGGCGTGCACAACCGTGGCTAACACCACTAGACAGAGTAGTGACTGCCAACCCTAGGATAAAAGCAAAATTAATTTGAATCTGAAGCTAACTGAATTTAAGATTAAAAATCTAACGCTGACCCTCAATTCTGCGGACTCATCATCATCATCCACAGCCCGTCTTCACCCACTGCTGGGTATAGGCCTCTCTTTGCTTGTGCCAAGCTCCACGGTCTTGCGCCAGCCTCATCCAGGCCACTCCCGCAATGGCAACAATGTCGTCTGCCCATCTCGCCGCCGGACGACCAACACTTCTTTTTCCATTCCTTGGACGCCACTCTGTCACAGCTTTACTCCACCTGCCGTCACTGCGCCTTGCCAGGTGTCCTGCCCAACTCCATTTGAGTTCCATAACTCGATTACCAATATCGAAAACCTTCGTTCGTCTCCGGATTTCGACGTTAGGAACTCGGTCTATTAATTTTATGCCGAGCATGGAACGCTCCATGGCTCTCTCTGCTACTCTGAGTCTGTACACAGCCTCCTGTGAGAGCGTCCACGTCTCAGCACCGTACGTCATAGTGGGCAGAACACACTGATTATAGAGACGGGTCTTCAGGCATTGTGGAATTTTGGCTGATTTCAGGATGTCGTCCAATTTGCTGAATGCAGCCCACCCTAGCTGAATTCTTCTTGATATCTCCGCTATTTGGTGTTCCTTGCCAAAGGAAAGAATATGGCCAAGATAGACATGACGGAAGGATTTGAATTGCTGGAGAAGTTTGCCATAATCTTCGTCTTCGCCATATTCATCCTAAGTCCTACTTCGAAAGAGGCATGATAAAGATTTTGAAGCATCTTCTGGAGATCCTCGAAGTTTTCAGAAAAAACCACTAGGTCATCTGCAAATCTTAAGTGAGACAGGTAAACACCATTGATGATAACACCGCAGTAGTCCCAGTCTAAGGTTTTGATGACGTCTTCGAGAACTGCTGTGAAGAGTTTCGGTGAAATGGTGTCGCCCTGTCTCACTCCCCGCTTGATTGGTACGGGTTTGGATAGGGTGTGCATGCGAACCTGCAGAGTGGCCATGGTGTACAGTTCCCGCAGCACATCCACGTAACGGGAATCGATGTGGCAGCGACGGACTACCTACTGGTATTTATTCTATTATGCTTTTTCGATGTGGAGCATCCGTCCCTATTTTTAGACAAAGTTCAAAACAATTATTTATCGGGGAATGCCGTCATTATTTCACGATATTACTAGTCTCTAATGTTCGTTTAAACATCCATCCTAGTGTAAGAGGTTTAAATCTTGGGTGACTGCCTCTTTGGTTTTGGTTCAGTGGCAGCTATTAGCGCGACTGAGTTTTAAGTTTCGGGGTCTCGAGTTCGATTCCTGTGTCATGGGTTTTTCCATGAAAAATTCTTAAGTAACTTAACTTAAGTAACTTCTCAAGTATCGGCCGCAGCGTCTAAATTTGTGTCCGGTTGATGCAATCGGCTCGTCCCCTACGATGATACAAAATACAAATACGACTTAAACAACTAGCGAATGGGGGTGTACTATGTAGGTACACGTCTACCCAAACCTTTAGAGATGTACAGACGCCAGCTGGTCAACTTACCCAAATCTGACTAATTTTACCAATCAAAAATTAACCTTCCGTTATTGTGGTAAGGTTGTAAATCTATAAAAGAAATTTGACAGATTAAAATAGGTTGATATGCTGGGGTCTGTATAAATGAAATAATAGGTTGGGGAAAAAGTTTCTTCGCATTTTTTAAGAAAATTCAAAACATTTTTTAATAAAGTTTATTTACATTTAACTAAAGTATGTAGGTACCATTTTGTTCGATAACTTTTTGCCATCTTGTAGGTAGGGACATGATCCCAGTGCTATAGAAATTTTGGGACTTCTGGTGAAAATACCGCGACAAGTGGTTTTGGCAGTCCTCTCGTGATGTTAACCTGACACTGCCTAAAGAATTCTGAAGAGACCGAAACAGGTGGAAATCTGAAGGTGCAAGGTCAGGACTATACGGCGGATGCATTAACACCTCCCAGCCAAACTCTCTTAATTTTTGTTGGGTGGCTAAAGATGTGTGAGGTCTAGCGTTATCATGATGAAAAACCACACCCCTTCTGTTGATTAATTCCGGCCGCTTTCTTTCAACTTCTTGCTTTAATCTCATCAGTTGTTCGCAGTAGAGTTCAGAATCGATGGTCCTGCCTGGTGGTAACAGCTCATAATGAATAATGCCCTTCCAATCCCACCACACACACAGCATCACCTTGTTGCGAGTTAACCCGGGTTTCGCCACAGTCCGTGAAGCCTGACCGGCCTTAGACCACGACCTTTTTCGCACGTTCTTGTCATACGTGATCCACTTTTCATCACCAGTTATCAGCTTCTTCAAAAATGGTTCGGTTTCATTACGTCGTAATAAAGAATCACAAATGAGTACACGGTTCATTAAGTTTCTTTCAGTGAGCTCGTGAGGTACCCAAATGTCGAGCTTTTTTGTGTACCCAGTTTTTTTCAAATGCGCCAAAACTGTTTTGTGGTCAATTTCCAGTTCTTCAGCTACGTCGTAACTACTGGTATGCCGCTCTTGCTACACTTTTTCAAAAATGGCATCCATTTTATCCGTCAAAGGGCGACCAGAGCGACGTGCATCTTTGACATCAAAATTTCCGGATTGAAAACGCTTAAACCAAATTTGTGCTACTCTCACAGACACTACGCTAGGTCCATAAACATCGCAATTTTTTTTCGCGGCTTGCGTTGCATTTTTACCTTTTTTGTAGTAAAATTTTGAAATGTATCGAATTTCTTCATTAGATTCACTCATCTTGATGGTACGAAAAACAAATGAAAATCACACATTTTCCTAATTTGAATTTGGAATTATGTTCTTTAAAATTTAAACTTTCAATGATACCAAAACCAGCCAGATACAAATAGTATAGCCAAATAGATTTTATTACAAGTTCATACATACTATAATGCGAAAAGACTTTTTCCCCAACCTAATATTAATAAATAATAGAAAAAATAAAAGCATCTAATCTAAACATTTAACTAACTAATTAACTAACTTTAATTAACAGTTAGTTAATTAAAGCTACAACTATTACTTAACTTATTGTTTATAATTATTTCTAATAGTGAATTGAATAAAATAAACAATATTATGTAAGTAGTGCAATTGACTTACCATGTTGCCGCGACCTTATCAAATTAGCTACAACTGGAAACTAATAAGATTCGATTGAAAATAAAAACACACTACGTACCTATTGTAATTAATATTAATCGATTGACAAGGCAAAGTAATTATCCTACTCCATATCTTGATGGTTTTCACCACCTAAGTATGCATTATCATAATAAGCCCAAAGCTACAGGTACCTATAATATAATTTGCCATCGGTCTTATGACTTATTACGTTCTAGATTGTATCATCAATGACTGTACGGATTAATAAATCGGTATTGCGGTCTCTGTTGACTAGGAGATATTGTAGAATATTTTATCAGTTTATTTTTTTCGATCATTGATAAGTATAGTAACTACATTTAGAGGTTAATTGAAATTAACTGATCAATGATATAATTAATTAAATAAAAATTATGTAAGAAAGTAGGTACCTACGATTAATATTACGAAGCCATTGGGAAAAAATATTTTGCCAAGTTATTCATCATTTCTTTTTTTTTATCCTGACAGATCCTTTTAAGCTCAATGAAATACTCAATATTACGTTCTCTATTTTCATGAATCCATGAATCCCGCGTGAATACTTTGTGCCAGTTTAATTTATTGCGCTTGTTCTTTCCATTTTGTTTTGTCAATTTAAAATTTCCCGCTTCCTGTTTCTATCTTCATGTTGTCAGCACAGAAAACTCTTACAAAATATTTTAATCACAGATTATTTTCTGTCAAATGTTAAATGGTACAAAATATCCGTATTATATTTTAAACTCTATTTGCTTACTCGATAGACTACCATCTTTGTTTTAAAAGTATACTTTCCAATTTTATTTTATTAGTCTAGTAACATTGCTCCCGGAACCTGTTGATTTGCTTTGGTGCATGATCTGTACAATCCAATCATTCGTTCTTCCAACTTTTTTCATTCAGTTCATTCACAAAAGTAAACTTTCTGGGTGGCTGACGCTTGACAAAACTTGTTAAAACTAAAAATTGTTTCTATAATATTTGTAGTTGTTCCTCGCATGAATAATTCATGTAACATAAATAATATTACAAGTGCTAAGTCTTTTTTGCAAGTTTACGCCTAGTGAACTCTCCTTTTACTGATAAAATTAAAACGTATTTGTGTTGTTTATTTGTACAACTTTAGTAAATTCCTGAAGTGTCGTGTTTACAATTTGTCTAAAACTGTTGCAATGGCTGGGAAATTTTACTTCGTCGTAGCGCTAATATGTATAGTGCCCATAGTATACGCTTGTAATGAAGCCATTTGTGCCAGTGTGGTATCTAAATGTATGCTCACTCAATCTTGTAAGTGTGACTTGAAGGATTGCTCGTGCTGCAAAGACTGCTTCAACTGCCTCAGCTACTTGTATAGCGAATGCTGCAGCTGTGTTGGTGAGTACATACAATTTACTAACTATGTAGCTCATGGTGACAATCTTTAGATACAGAAAAGTGTCTTCAAAGCATAAAAATTATACATGAGGGCTAGGCTCAGCATTAGAAAACTCAAATAAACCTAGATTTAAAGGTCACCTTTTACCGATACATAATTTCTCTCACATTTTCTGTTTACACATTTCCAACATAACCAGATACAGGAAAACAAGACAAACCCAAACAATAATGCATTTAATTCATAAATACATTGTGTATCTTTACTACTGATAATAAACTAATAATAACATTTTCCTTACAGACATGTGTCCGAAACCGAATGACACACAAACTGAATTATCAAAGACGTCATATGTGGAAGAGTTGGCGGATGGTGTTCCCGGATTGTTTGCTGCGCTCACCAGTGATCCTGATCCTCAGCAGAGGTGGCTATCCATCACCTACCCAATTGACTTTGATCTGTCGGCATACAGAGCTGTTCCGGAGAAGACCGTAGTTTTCCATTTGCGTAAGTATTTTTTGGATTTTCTTTATTTTGGTATGTAAATAGCAAAGGAGTGGATTATAGCTAAGATATGAAATATGTTGATTGTACCAAGTTGACTTTAAATATGCATTTTTTTGCATGTAATGTCCGTAATGCAGAATGTATAGTAAGCAGCTATGTTTTTGCCCCAATTGTTCATATTAAAATGTGTTACATTGATAAACCATTAGCGTAACATCTCTTATCCTTTGGGGATTATGGGCACACTGTATCCCCCAAAACAGCGTTGTCAGCGTACACATTAAAGCCAAAATTGTAGTGCAGCAATACCAAGTTTTCAATAATAGCTTAAAGATATAATAAAACTATGTAAGATGAAGTAAACAAGTTCAGTGAGTCACAGAACAAGATTATAATTTATTGGTGAACTGCCATCCACATTAGCACTCCTCGGTAATTTGCATTAAATATTGTTTATATCCAATTACAATAGTAATTTAATTACCATGTATTATATTTCTTCAAATCTTTGTTTAATTGGTTTTCAACAATGGGAGGTCGCCAGGTGGCTTGCTCGTATTATGGAAATATGAAATGCATAAACATGTGCTTGTTAGTTTTTATTTTATATATAAGAAAGGATAGTCAGTAAAAAGGTTTGCCTATTAGAATGTGTGAACAGGCAGAAACAATTAATGAAATAAACTTAAAAAAAAATGTGTTTTTTGCGGATATTTTATGAAATAAGTTCAGCACTTAAATTCCACAATAATGAGCTACTCAATCATAAGTCAGTCAGTAAAACACTTATCGAAACACATGTTTTTATTGGGTCTCAACATTACTTTAAATTAGACATAGGCACTGCCTTCTAAAGAAATCATCTTGCATCCAGCATAATCCTGTGGTCTTCACAAGATCGTCTGTCCACCTTGTCGGTGGACGTCCTACGCTGCGCTTGCCGGTGCGTGGTTTCCATTCGAGGACCTTACGGCCGGCCCCATCGGCCATCGGTTCTGCGAAAGAGAGAAATGCCATAATCAATCCTTAATTCATAAAAAGAAACCATTCGGCATTCGGAAAAAATACTTAAAGTACTGTTAAGTAGCATGAAACGAGACAATTACTTAATCCCTGGCCGACAATTTAATGTCTCATTTAATTTTCGACGAAGGTCTAAAAAAAAACAAAAGTGGCTATTGTCTGTGGCATTACCGGCGCGGCGGCGTCCCACAGAGAGATGCGCATGATTCATTAACAAGGAATGTAAACAACTACCTGCACCTGGGAACTGAGATGACTATTGGCTTACGATCGGAGATGTATTGGACATTGGGTGGTCTGTCTTTCGTCCTTTATTTTTGGAGTTTGCTTATTAATTTTACATATTTATAGAGTTTACTGTAGGTTTGTGGTTTCCCGGGGTCGCGACAGTCATGTCGAAGCAGGATACCGTGGCCCGGGAACTCAAAAGGGCAACCGAAGGAACAGCGTGGATTTTTTTAGTAAGTCTGATAGTCCTTTCAGTTCTAGCAAGGGCTACATTTGTCAATTTTCGCTAAGACCAAAAAAAAACATTGGTGTTACTGTCTTGAAGTCAATTATTATTTTAAGTGAACCAGGGTCAGTTTTAGTCAGTATGAGGCCCACCCCAAAACGAGGTACTAAATTAGGTGCTAAATTATTGCTATGAATTTCATAAAATCCAGTCTGAATCCAGGCTCCAGACTATGGAATATAAACCAAGAACTCACGGTCAGTACTGCTGGCGTCCACAAGTCCAACTTTTCAGAAGTGTCATATCTATTCTATGTATTTTATTATAATGGATGGCCTAGCGTCACTTTACTTGTAATTCCCGTTAGGCGTCAACGTAGGTAATCCCGAAGAATTCGATCCCGTTGTTTGGCATTCTATGTTCTATTCTATTGCGTGCGTAGTAATACGAAATAGAATGGACCATTTTATCGCAAATATTATGACAGGGCTAAACTGGCCTTTTTAGACTCCCCAGCAAACACCTATAGATACAATGATCGTTAGGTTCTTTACTCTATTATCTAAGAATAATACTTACAAGATTCGTGGAACAAGGGATGGCTTAGTCAAACTGTATCCTGTAAAATAGGAATGACACAGTTTAATATACGGAATTAAAGTCAAGGTATAATCTTTTGGCAAAATAAACCTGTTCAGAAACAACCAAACGCTCAGGTGCGTAATATTCAATTCTATGACCTGTGTGCTATGACCAGTTGTATGAATGTGGACGAGGCGAAAGGAGTATTTAAATATCGAAAGTCAATATCAAAGCATTTATTTCAAATAGGCCAGAAATAATGGAGCCACCAAACTCAATCACAAGACAAAATAACTTCGAAAGTATTGTAGTTGCTCATGCCCGTATAACAGCAGGTGCTGTTTTGTAGTTCTTTAGTGAGTTGGTTTTCTTTCAATTAAAAGCTTAATTACATAAGTTATCATTCAAAACCATACTAAAACTTTCGTTCATTCATTCCACAGAGAGCGTAGAACAGGAGTCGGAGCCGGTGAGCCGCGACGTGGTGACCCTGAACTGCACAGTAGCCTACATGTCGCAGTGCATGTCCTGTGACAAGTGCCGCGCCTCCTGCCGGTCTATGGGTGCCAATAGTTTGAGGTATGTAGCCCATTTCTACCCAGTGGCAGTTTTACACAATTGCCGCCCCCTATACTATTCAAAATCCGCCCCCCCCTAAGGACTACTACTACTCGATTCCCTTTATGAAATCATCAAATGACACCTCATATGACCAACACATTTTTTTTTAAATTTCTGATAAATATATTGGCTTGATATTGCCGCCCCCTAAAATATAACGCCCTACGCTCTAGCCTATTCAGTCTATTGGTAAACCCGCCACTGTTTCTACCGTTAGTTCTTTACAGTAATGAGGTCGGGGGTTAAAACGGTACTGTGGCCTTGGAACGAAAAGGGCATGAAGAAAGAAAGGCTCCGGCCAGGGCTGGCAAAATCACTTTTTTTTTTTTTTTTTTTAGGGTGGCAAAATCATCAAATGAGTCCTCCCGCCCTGGGTGGGGCGGGAGGGACTGTCAGACTCTTACTGACTAAAATCCACCCGTGTTCCGTCGGATGCCCTTTACGTTCCGGGGCCACGGTATCCTGGATTAAGAAAAATCCGCGACCCCGGCAGGCATTTGGCCCCATAAGGGGCCCCATCGGTGACGCGTGAAACACGACGCGCCACCGACCCGGGCTTGGTCCTTGGTCGGACGGCGAGCATACCCATTACTCACCGTCCGCAAGCCCGCTCCGCCGCTGTGCCCTCTGCTGTTCAGAGGGACACGCGTTGGAGCGTCCACCCGACAGGCTATTTGCATACGGGCAAAGAAACCCCTTAGGCACAAGTGCCTAAGGAGAGTTTTTGCCCGCATCCCAGGGTGCACCGGCCCGAAAAACTGGTCTTCCCCCCGGACGTATCCGAGAGGGAACTCCAGTCCACGGGCGCACGTGGAGGTTTCCTGTCTTAGCACCCCTGGCAAAATCACTTGATGAATTTTACACTTCAAAAAAAAAATACCAGTTTTGACGACAACGTCACCAACGGTAGCCACCTCTTTTAGGTTTCCCATAGTATTATAAGTTATGTCTAATGTGTTCCAGGTGGTTCCATGACGGATGCTGTGAATGTGTTGGAGATAAATGCTTATCTTACGGAATCAACGAGAGCAGGTAATTATTGAAAAACAATAATATCACATAGAGCAGTGGTGGCCCAATGGTATCTGCCTCGACTTACGAGTTGTAGGTCGTGGGTTCGAATCCAGGCAGGCGCATTACTTTGTGTAATTTATTTCATCACAACTGCTCTCAAAAACGGTGAAGGAAAACATCGTGAGGAAACCTGCATGTCCTAGAACCAAAAATTCGAAGATATGTGAGATGTCACATGTCTTCGAATTTTTGGTTCTAGGACATGCCGGTGGATGCACTAACCCGCACTGGGCCCGCGTGGTGGATTATGGCCCACTCCCTCTCTCAGAGAGGAGGCCTGTGTCCCAGCAGTGGGAACATTTATAGGCTGATGAAGATGAATAATATCACGCCATGACTCTTTTGGTCCGCACGTCCGAACCGCTAAAGGAACTCTGCCTCTCTTTTTCACGTCACCGAAAGACGTTTAAAAATAGAATTAAAGATTCGACCCCGCCGGGCAGGACTGCGATAGCCTAGTTGGTAAAACATTTGGAGTACTTATACAGAAAGACGCAGATTCGAATTCTGCTCGTAGTATTTCTTTACGCGAAAAGTCGCTGCCTTTCTGTCTGTTGCTTTCTGTATCTTCTTTTGTTTTCAATATTTCGCAAAAAGGTAGATCATGTCGTGGTTAAGATAATGGATATTTTTAATCCTCGTAGACGTTTCATGGGATTATTCCTATCCCCACAGTGACGAAATGGCGTGTAAAACCCAGCAAATAATATTCGAACAATTCTGATAGTAAAATATTAGCGAGAAATAGTATGAACAGTGGAAGTGATTGCGAAGGCACACCTGCGCAACGAGGTCGGCTTGACATTAGCATATTACGTATAATATTGTACGAAGACGTATCGAGTTACCAACAGGTGTTGCCAATCAATTATTATTTAATTATCAATTCGGAAATATTTGTTATGTGCATATTATTAATTTATTTTACGATATTACTACGAGTAGCTTCTGCCAGTAACTTCATTCAAAGTGAAGTTTAGACCCCCGAGCCATCGCGTCACATATTTCTTCCTGTATCATGGGTGCGTTTACAAACATATAAAATTATAAACTCACATACACAAACGCCCAGACCCGGAAAAACTACTTGCAAATCATACAAATATTTGTTCCGTGCGGGGATCGAACCCGCGACACGCTGCGCAGCAGTCGATCGCTCAGCCACTGCGCCAATCATGTTGTCTATTGCCTAAGGATCATAGCGTGATGTTACATAGATTAAATACTCTTGCTAGAACTGGAAAAAAATTGAATTGTATCATTAGTTCCGGAGATTTAAATTACATTAACATTAGTAAAAATACAAACAAACTTTGAAAATAATGATAGTCCTAAAAAACTTTATTTAGAATAACCCTACGGACCTACATACAAAAAAAAACTTCAGTATAATTGAAGGGACCAGTGGTTATAAACACCGTACATTACTTCACTTAATGGGACATGAGCCTGAAATAAATTAATATTTAATTACCGCTTTTTAGGGTTCCGTACGTCCGAATACAAAAACTCAGTCAATTATCTCCGAATCTACTAGACCGATTAAGTTGAAATTTGGTACACATAGCAATTCCTGTGACCCAAGCACAGAGGTGTGACGTGAATAGATGAAATCTGTATATGGGAGGGAATTTTTGGGGGGGAAGTGGAAAAGCTGCATCGTGTGACATATCAAATGAAAGGTCTTGTTGAGATGATCTTAAATCTATTTTTTTTTTGTAATTTTAAAATAAATGGTTACCAAGTTATCCAAGAAAATAGACGAAAATTGACCATTCCCCCCCCTTATCTCTGAAACTACTGAACCTAAAATTTTGAAAAAAATACAGAAATTAGTTTTCTACTTATAGATTATAAGAAAACCTATGAGAAGTCCATGATATTGAAATAACATGGTAAATCACTCAATATTGTGCGTACCAATCTTCAATTATTCGTAAATTTCAATTCATCTATTATTTGCGGATAAAATTATAGGTAGGCAAAAAATAAATCGTACGGAACCCTCTTCACGCGAGTCCAACTCGCACTTGGCTGGTTTTTTTTTTAATCATGCCCTTTCTTAGGTATTTCTCCTTTATCATGTGTGCGTTTATTAACATGGAAACTCATAAACATCCATATACGTAACAACTTAAAATTGACTCAACAAATTACTTATTATTGATTCTTCAATTTTACAGATGCCTGGCCTGCCCCGGTGGTAAGGAGACCACGGTAAACTCCCTTGACGAAGACCTGACTTACGACGATCTTGACTATGGCGAGGAAGTAGAAACGCAGTCCGTATAACATACTAATATGTTGTAGTACAGTCACTGCCCTTCATTACATGACCCATCTTTTACAGCAGAATTATCGGGAAGATGGATCATGTAATGCTGGTTGACAGTACGTAGTGTAGTATTTAGACTAGAACTTAGTTAGCTTATGTGTCATAGACTTCTATTCTACATTATGCTTTTTTTGGGCCATACTTTCAATTAAAACCAGTGATCAGAGTATTGTAGGTAGAGCTATTTTCAATTCTATTTTCGGTTCAATAACCGCAAAGTTTGATATACATTCTCGGGCAGGAACTGGAACAAAAACTACAGGATTCGAAAAAAGAAACAGTAATCACATCCCAGTTATTCCAGGAGTGTTACTATTAAGGTGGATGCTCCAGGGTAGCCCGCGAAATTCAAATTTTTAATTCTGTAACTACATACGTCTTACAGCCGCGATCAATATTTTAATCAACATACAACCTAGCACTGGCCTGCAAATTGCAAAAAAACACAAGAAATTTTGAATTTCGCGGGCTACCCTGGAGCATCCACCTTAAGACAGTACAATAAAATGCTGTGGCTACTCCAGTCATCGGTCATCTATTCATATCATTCGACCGCTTGCTTGCCAGTAAGGGTTACACACTTATCTACGCTGATTCAAAAAGCTTAGCGAAAACAACGTCAATTGACTTGTTTCGGTTCGCCCCGCATAAAATAAATACATACTTCGCGTCAGTAAGGGTGCATTTCTGTATTGGATCAGCGACACGCATTCGAAAAAAAAATATCTGGCGCGTCCTGTATATACGAATGCATGTTGACATGCATTTCAATCTTAGAACGTTAATCTTAATACTTCCAGAATGTATTCTAAATTAGAAATGTTCCATTTTACTTGTAGATTGAGCATTATTTCATTTTTTTTATAATGAATTGACTTCAACGTCCATTTTCGTTGTAGGTATTAGAAAGAGACAACATTCGTGCCACAGTGTATTTTATAAAATAGTTAGACGACGATTGGTTTAAATATGATCAACTATTAATTTGTCGACTGGAGTTTAGTCTTTTCACATTTATTTTACACTAAAAACCAGCCTTCGTTTCGCGCGGATGCAATACAGATGCTTTATACATATAAACCTTGCTCTTGAATCACTGTCTATTGATGAAAACAGCATTAAAATCCGTTGCGTAGTTTCTAAGATCTAAGTGTACAAATGGTGGGAAGCAACTTAATTTTAGACTATGTGAAGATAATTGAGACAAAAAGTTTCGTTACAGTAAGCAACCGAAGTTGCCACTAACAAGTTTTTTTAAATCATTATGTTCTTTATTCTCACTTTACGGTTTATTGCTGTTGCCTGAAGTAAAATAACTATGAGAGGATAATTTCCTTTAAATTGAATATTTCTTTTAAAATTGGATCATTTAAGTGATTTTTCGGTTAAACTAGTCTGTTTCTACAAACGAGTTGATCCTTTCAACAAGATAATGTAAACTCTAGTAAGCAATCATTACAGTCGTCAATACATAATGGGAGATAGTTTCTAATATATTTCGTACCTTTTACACTAATTCCAGTGCTTATTATCAATAATTACTCTAAGCTTATAAATTATCGAACAAAAATATTATTTAAACTTTTGAACAAATATAGTGAAGTGCTGTTTGCCACAAAAAGGATTCTCAATCTTTTCTAAGCATTATGTTTATATTCTTCCGTCCCTAACATTTTAAGTAGTGAATTAGTCTGTTAAGCCTTGTATTCATGGTCAAAAAATGTAGAGTAATATTGTTACGGTGCATCCACACCGCCGGCAACATTTGTGGAGCAACAAAAGGCAACACGGTAACATTCGGCAACATTCGGTAACTTTTGTGGCTCCTTGTTACTATTTGTTGATTGTTACTCATCCACACCGCAGTAACATCCGCCAACAAATGTTGCCGTATGTCGAGTAACGTTGCTCGACAATCGGTAACATTGTTAGATAAATAATGGGGGTAACATTGTTGCCGAATGTTGAGCAACGTTACTCGACCACGTCAACACTTAGTAACATGTTGGCGGATGTTACCGAATGTTGAGCAACGTTACTCGACTTACAGTAACACATCAACACTTAGTAACATTTTGTTGGCGGATGTTACCGAGCAACATTTGGAAACGTTGAGCTACAAATGTTACCGGCGGTGTGGATGCACCGTTACAGCAACATGTTTGTAACGCAGAAATGTTAACAACATTTGCAACAATGCTAACACCTTTGAATAGATACAGGTTACACGCCAAGACCAGCGGTTGTAAAGAACGGTAAGCTCAAGAATTTGTTTTAGAGATTTCTTACCATCTCGCTTCTCGATGATTCCCAATGTCCACCATATGCTTGTGGCCCACTTATGTACAGTGACACGGGTTTTTTATTAAATTCAACTAAAGCACAGCGATACTCCACCAATGGTGGAGGCCATGAGATACATAAACCGAATTATTGTTAAGAACCGGGACAAGCAAATGGTTGACATTGGGAATAATCGAGAAGCGAGATGGTAAGAAATCTCGCTCCTACGTTTTGGGACTGTTCTTGGCACGAATTTTGACGTTTAATTTATATGAATATAACAAGAATTATTAATGTCAACCTTTAAAACATGTGTGTACCATGAAACTTTATTGAAAACAACGCCTATACGTTTACTTAGTACGTAGATATAAGCTATTTTATATTTTTATACTGTTGAGAGAAGGAATCTCAAAGTGCCAAATGTATTGCTTGTACAAAAAATGCCATTACTTTTTAATATATACATTATTTGGAGTAGGAATCTTAGTAGGCGATAATTATTTATTATTAGGTTTTGTTTCCACATTTCACGATTTTGCTTATATCTACAGTTTTATGAAAGTTCGAGATAGCCATTGCATATTATGTTTACTGTGATGGACAAACTCGAATGCAGCAAAAATATATCAACTGTATAAAAGAATTAAGAAACTCATTGGTTAATATTATTTAGGGCTGATTTTTCAATAGTCAGATAACTTTTATCTGAGGAATAAAAATGGCGGTTTGACAACATATCTATAGAAAATATGTCAAACAGCTATTTTTATTCCTCAGATAAAAGTTATCTGACTATTGAAAAATCAGCCCTTAGTCAGATAGATTTTAATTAGTCAAGTTTGACACTGACCTGCCACTCCACCCAGGGTTGGACGGCTCAGAATTTGATGATTTTCCAACCTTTATAGGAACCAAAGCAACTTTCAACTGGTGAAAGTTTTTTTGAAATCGGTCTAGCAGTTTCGTAGCCTATTCAATACAAACAAACAATCAAATCTTTCCTCTTTATAATATTAATGTAGACGTAAAAAAGGGCCAATCAGAGCCCTTGGTTATCATATTTATTTATGTGGAAACATTGCCTTAATTATTTTTTTTAATAATAATCGGAATAAGATAGTCTGTTATATTCGAATTTTGAATTTTACCGCCATAATTATATTATTACTTTTAGTAACTGTAAGTGCCTTTTTGATGTATTTTATATCTTTTATATACAGTTTTATATTTGATGTCAATATTGTGAATCGTAATAAACAATATTTTTATATGGATCTTGTTAATTTTATTATTAATTCAAATTCTTCACTGCTGGTAAAAAAAAACTTCCGTCATACATTTAGTAGGTTGTTGTATTTTTGTATTTTAGTATCTCTAACAAAAGTATAATTAACATTACATAGATAATAGTGATCAACAAATGGTATTAAGCAAGTGAACTCCTTCACCCATTGAATACCACAACATGCACAATACGGTTAGAAAACTAAGTTAACAAAGTTTGTAATTTTTTTTTTTTTTAATCTTTGTACCATACTAAAAATTTCTCCGGTACCGCGCATGAGGTTGCAAAATACAAGTCACAGTCGAAGCCCTGGTGGATTGGCCTTACAAAATATTTATTTCGTGCGAAAATCGAACCAGCGACACGCAGCGCAGCAATCGATCACTCATCCACTGCCGCCAAAATATCCGTGACATTATAGAAACATTTATTTATGTCTACGTTGGTGGTCTTCAATCCACCATTATACTAACACAATGTAAATGCAATTGAATTTCCATAAATAATTTAATTCAAGACTATCAAACGCATTTACAACGGTGTATCGAACGGATATGCCTCCAATATACATGCTAACAACTATTTAAAATGTAAATTCCTCATTAGAATTTCTTAAAACAAACGCTTTATGTCCTTTCTTTACATGAAACACAGACGGGTGGTCTGACCTACCAAAATTCTAATTAATTAAGTCGG
The DNA here is from genome assembly GCA_950005045.1 of Agrotis exclamationis. Lineage (NCBI taxonomy): Eukaryota > Metazoa > Arthropoda > Insecta > Lepidoptera > Noctuidae > Agrotis > Agrotis exclamationis. The sequence continues at coordinate 7,208,954 of OX465431.1, read as the reverse complement.
CAATAGCCAACAAAAAAATTCCCACTGATTATCATTGGTTAACAAGAAATAAAGGAAACTTGTGCACTATAATTATCTCTTGCGCAGATGGCTATCTCCGCTGAGATTGAGCCGAAATTGGTCTGGAGGACACATTATTATTGCGACAAAATGGCACAGAGAACCCGCAATGATAATTGATAAAAAATATCGCTAAAAACAATACAATAACTTCATGTTAAACGTAGTAGATCTTATCTGAGTGATATGAAAAACTCATTTCTAATTCCACTGTGTCTTTATCAATTAATTATCGCGAATTTATATTGACTTGCAATTTACGCTTGATCCAACAGTGTACGGCTTTACGCATGGTGTTAAATTATAAATCGATAAGATCTCGATCGAAATTTATATAATCGATTGAATAAAATTGTAGAAAAATTAAAGAAATAATTGTAGAAAAAGAAAATACTTGCTGAAAGTTTTAGAAATGCGCAGTTGAAAGCTGTCAGTTGGCTTTCGTGTCTGAAAAGTTCAGTAACTATGGGAAATATCAGTACGATTCATGTACAGTTATGTAGGTACACAAATATTTTACTGGATAATAGTTGAAATAATATATCTCTCGAATTAAGTTAAATTATTATGTATTTGCTCGCTCTAAGATTTTTTCTGCATTGTGGGTGCGTTTAATAGTACATTGTTATCCAAGGCGTGAAAGTTACTTATTTACGTCCCGAGACGGGGTTTGGCGCCCGTAACGTAGTGAGGGCGCTAATAGTTCGAGGGACTAAATAAGTACTTTACCCGAGGTAAATACTGTGCTTTTCATTACGAATACGAGGAAAGTAAAATTAACAACATAAATTTTAGCTAAAGAAAAAAATGAGTGTAGATCGAATCGGATTGTCACTTTGCCGCTTGTTTTTTTTTTATTTTTGTGCTGTGGTCGTCCAGCTATACAGCCAGGATTTTTCATGTTCATTATTTAAAAATTAGCAAAGATTTTGTCGAAATCTGTATTTTAGAAAAATAGTTGAAACTAAATTATTTTAAAGTCATTATTTATATTCTTAATACTTAACTTTATGGTATTTTAATTTTAAATCGCCCTGTAATTTCGTGGCTGTATAAAAAGTTTGAACATGGTTCAATAGAAATGTCAAAATAGAACTAGTTTTTTTTCTTAAATTTGGCAGCTGTCATTTGAAAGCGATTTGCCCTAGGGCGGCAATGGATAACTTTGGATAACTTTCAAACGGCTAATCAGACATGTAATGACCTACTTTCAGAGTATGAGTAATGAAAAAATACTTAAACTCACATACAGTACAGTAACAGTAGCACCCAGACCCGCAACGACTACTTGAAGATCACACAAATATTTGTTGTGTGCGGGAATCCACCAGACTAGTTCAAGTTAATCAAAATGAAGCATCCAAAAAAAATGTTTATTTATTTTAGACTGTTAAAGATACCAATCAAAAATAAATCATACTGCGTTCTCTTTTAAGTACACATTCGGTGCGAATGTTTTCCGATGCTAATCTGGCGCTAATCAGATAATTTGATTTATTGGTAACCTAATCACCCACCTAGTTTTATAGCGCCACTCAGTATTTTAAGATAGATATAAGTTTTTTAAACATTACAGAATTTGAACTTCAATAGCGATACTAGATGGTGTAATAGTACAGGGTTTTTTTCAAACAGCGGATTCGATGCCTGGCAAGGAATATTGATTTTTAAAAATACAATGGTTCCGTTTTAGTTTTAATCAAAATCGACCTCGAGGGTCATTTGAGCATTTTCCTATTTATTGCTATTGCACATAGTTTCGGATTTGACCATTCACGCGTAGTTGGAAAATTCACCCTGTATAGAATGCTTGATGAATGGCTTTCAGGCTTTGTAAAGGGTTTCCATTTGTGTTTTAAATACTGTGCAGCACAAACATAGATAATTTAAATCGTATAAAAGAAATGCTTTTGATGCTCCTGTTTTCAACTGTCAGTCAATCTGTCTATTCTGAGATACCTATGTTTAGCCCTAGAGCAGGCGGCTAGGTTATGCAACGCAATGCACAGTACTAAAGACAAGACAACGCCCATACATACATATACTGTATCTATCAAATAAGATGAAATGAAACATTATTTTCATCTTCTTGACCTTCCCTCATTTTACTTCGGATTAGCGCAATATGTTTTCTACTTCGAATGGAAGTAGAAATTGTCAGACGTCACAGTATCATTTACTATTTTTTTAGAGGTTTCAATTCAGTCATTCGGTCGGATTGTTTTTTCTGTATGTACACCGATTACTTCGAGGTTTCTGGTCCGATTTGTGCGATTCTTTCTCTCGTCTTGTCCTTTGGTCCCATAAAAAATCTATGCTTAGTAGTTTTTATTTCATGAGCATTTTTCCTTAGATGTTGGTCGAGGCTCTTGAGAATTGTAAGCAATGGGCCGATACGACTATCGGCACAATTATCGCTGACTCCACATCCCACATATGGACAACCTCATAAGTCAAGTTAAAATACTTGATTTACTTATCTTTCTCAACTTTCACGAGGTTCTCGACATAAGAGACGGTTATGTCAACAGTCATTGTGCGCCGCTCTGATCGATCGTCCACCACTAAATCAGGTCTGCTGGCTACAATAGTTCTATCAGTGATGATGGAATGATCTGTGGCACGGCACTTCTAATAGGGTAGTTTACTCCATAAATAAATTGAAAATCTGTTTAGTTAAATTTTTTGTTTTTTTTTAATCAATGATTATTGATATAGATAAACCGCTTCGCAATTCAGGAGTGGGGACTAGTGACGTCATAACGCCTATAAAATTATACCGACGTGACGTTTTGTGATTTTTTAAAGCGTTATATCTTCGTCAATTTTGGTTTACGTAACTAAAGAAAAAATACTGGTCACATATTTTTCTTGACCTATATTTCGGACTAATATTTTTTTGAGTCCGGGGCGAGACGGAGTGGGACGCGGTCGCCTCCTTCTGCGAAGCAGTCATGCTCGCGAAGGAGGAGGCGGCCGTGAGAGGGAGAGGACAGCGTCCTCCCTCCGCCCCAGCCGCAGTGGTAGACGCCCACGGCTTCTGACGTCGCAAGACGATCTCCGGCCACCGTAGGCGCGGGCATGCGGGCGGCGAGTAATGGGCAACTCGCCGCCCGGCCATGGACCATGCCCGGGTCGTCGGCGCGTTGTGTTCCACGCGCGCCACAAAGAGCGTCAGCAAGATGACGGGGCCCCCCTCTAGAGGGCCAAAGTCTGCCGGGGTCGCGGGACTTATTCCATTACCGTGACCCTGGAACGTGAAGGGCTAATGAAGGACACCGTGGATTTTAGTCAGTACAAGTCTGACAGTCCCTCCCACCGTGTCCTGGGTGGGAGGACTCATTTGATGATTTTACCACGTAAAAAAAGGTTGTAGTATAGAGCAAATGAGGCAAGCTTATTATTATTGTGATAAAATATATCTGACCTAGGAACACGTGAGTAGCGATAAGGAGGAGCAATAAACACACCTAGGCTTAGTATACTTAGTATCGAGGTACACGCGATTACACATCAATCTATGCTTAACCAGTATAAACTGACCTCTGAATGTGCGGAAAGATCACATAAAACGAGACCAAAATAAATTGGTTTTGATAGCTTGATGCGTAGCCCTGTGTACCTTTTAATCACATTGCAGTAAAATTATATCAATTAATTATCAAAACCCACTGTTATGTAATTTTGATCACTGTTTCTTTGCAAGTAAAGTATTTTTTTGATTACAAGATTTAGCATTTAAATGGATTTGATATCAATCTATAAAAATGTTAGCATCAATGTGTGTCAGTACTTAGCAGAAGCAAAATTATGGTAATAGAATATTATGAAAAAAAAACGACTTCAACCTGAAATAGTATTGAAATATTACCGGTTTTTAGTTGTCTATGTTTTTTACCACTTTAGGCACTTAGGCTTCTTTTCCACCAGAGATGCGCTATGCTACGTTGCTGCGGATGCGTTTGATATCCACCAATCAAAAAAAATTGACTGGCCTGTTGGTCTAGTGGTTAGTGACCCTGACTGCTATGCCGGAGGTCGTGGGTTCGATTCCCACCCAGGACAAATGTTTGCGTGATGAGCACGATCATTTGTTCTGTGTCTGGGTGTAATTTATCTATAATATGTATGTATTTAGAAATATATAAGTATGTTTATCAGTTGTCTAGTATCCATAACACAAGCTCTGCTTAGCTTGGGACTAGATGGCGTTGTGTGATAGTTGTGGAATATAAAAAAAAAAAAAAATCATATTCATTGGCTTACATATCACAGCACTGGTGGAAACGGATTCAACTAAGATGTGTTTTTATATGGAAGAATTCGTGCTATGGCTGCGTGCTATGGGTCGTCTTCCCTACTATCGATACATCGCATAGCTTAAGCTGCGCATCTTCGTATCGCAGCTACGCATCTTCGTAGCGCAGCTACGCATCTTCGTAGCGCAGCTACGCATCTTCTTATCGCAGCTACGCATCTTCGTAGCGCAGCTACGCATCTTCGTAGCGCAGCTACGCATCTTCGTAGCGCAGCTACGCATCTTCGTAGCGCAGCTACGCATCTTCATAGCACATCTTACTTGCACAGCTACATAGCGTAGCATCAGTGGAAACGGTCACACAGTTTCGTAGCTCAGCTTTTACATTCTCGCAGCACAGCTACATAGCTCATCTCTGGTGGTAAGGCACCCTTAATCTAGATTTTGATTTATTTTTGTAAATATCACTAAAGTTTTACAGATGTGGTTCTACTTTTTTTTAAATAGAGGGTTGTTATTTAATTCTTTACATACTGTACACAAACACCAGAAAAGTGTCTTACAATAATCTTAAGCATCGACAAAATTTAATAGCAGGATTACTCGATAGACGTTATCTAAACTCGCCTATAATCTACCATCAGTCAATGGCAAGCATATGCCACACCTGCTTAATCAGATAACGTTAGCATAACGACAAGGGGGTCGTAAACCCGTGGTTAATAAGATACCGATAACATCAACTTCAAATGATTAATTATAGAGGACACGGGAGAGCGTATTCAACTGCATACAATCCAGTATTATTTATAGTGGTGTTGATCAGCTGATGGAGCCGCGAGGCGCGAGTCGCGAGCGCGCGCGCCGCCACACCGCACACCCTGCGCACACGCCGCGCCGACACTATCTGCCTTATCGTACCAAGTAATATACACGTTAACCACCAATAAACCGGCTCCGCAGCCTTGTTTACCCGACTAGTCACCGGCCGCACAATTACAAGGCACGTCAAACTGAACTGACTGCAAATATCATTATTTTAACTTAAAAGTGACTTCAAGTAACTAAAAGTAACCTTCAACTTCAACAGTGTTTTTTAGTGTGCGTCAAGTAAAAAAAAAAACATAAAACCAAAGCATTTGTTACGCAACAATCAACCGCGTGTGAACGAAGATACAGTGCAGTGCTCCGCCAAGGAAATAATTCATAGGATATAAACAAATTATGGCTCCTTTCTAGGAACTCGCGTTGTTATAATTTGAACTCTGTGAAGTGGTAATAAGGTAAAAATGAGGAGCGACGTGTTAGCACCGAGCGAGCTGGAGGGGACCGACTACCTTCTCTCGTCCACGATGAGGTTGGAGGACAGCTTTCTGCAAATACTCGGTGAGTACTTGGAACTTATAAAAACTTGACATACTATTTTGTCTTGACAACTTTTTTGATACCATAATTGAAGGTAGAAAACGAATAGTAACACAAGATTTGTAGGTAGGTGCCGAATTAAAGATGATCTCCATAAAAAATAATCTCCATGGTAACAAAAACCTTCGTATTAGTATTCATTAGTATCAGTCTTGCATTAGTTATCTAAGATAATAATTACAAGACATCTACTAGGCTAACTACAAAGATTATCTAAAAAACAGATTCCACGAAACGTCGTAGTTTGTTCAAAAGAGTTTAGTTTTCAGCCTCACAAAAAATGGGCGTGTATAGTAAATGCAAACACTAAGAACAAAAAGAAATGTGTAAGTAGGTACCTACATGGTACCACATACTTTTAGATACACTACTAATACCAATCCATCAAATTGATAACAAAATGAAAACTCATAGTGTCCATGTTACATGACAAGTAACCGATTAAAAAAGTAGAATGATTATTTACAAGGAAGAATAATTATGTCTATTAAATTGATTCATTATCAACTGGAAATCCCTAACAGGGCCATCAGTGCAATGTCATTCATTATACTACTGCATTTTTCTTAATGGCAAGGCATAATGGTATCTGCATTTATTTCATTAGCTTTTCACTCACATTAGCTCGCTTCTCCACCCCACCTATTTCCTCCCCTTCTAGCCGTTTGTCCTATAATAGTCAGTTCTCGCGGGACAATCAAATAATGACAAGTCATTTAATTAATCAAAAATAAATTGCGAATTTTGAAGTCTGAAAAAAGTTCTTTAAAGTTTTTCTAAATTGGTCGCGGGGCTAACGAATTACCGTGACCCCGGAACGTAAAGGGCTATTGAAGGACACCGTGGATTTTAATCAGTACAAGTCTGACAGTCCCTCTCGCTCTGCTCTGGGTGGGAGGACATTTGATGATTTTACCACAATAAAAAAAAAGTATTTCTAATTTTTTTTGTCATTTTTTTATGTGTAGCAATTTATGAACATTATTTATTACATTAATAAAATTACACTTACATAAAACGCAATTACAACACTGTCTGTATAACATGGTGTCGACAACAGTATCTAATGAAATATCATATTTATTATAGTGCACTATTATAAATACTTGCATGTGCAAAAAAATACGACATATAAAAAGCGTTTCCTTGTATGAACGTAAACAGAAGAGAAGGGCGCATGTGCGTTTGCGAAACTCCTTGAACTTGTGGCGCCCTCTGTCACTGTGCAGTGTGCAATTATGCACATGCATCACAATAACAACAAGTGGATATTATTTTCTATTACGTCAATTTACAGACAACAGAAAATGGTAATTATTGTTTTTATGGACATTAAAAATAATTAATCACACAAGCTGTTGTAGATAAAAAAAGTATTTTAAATCATATTCAGGCTTATTTATCACTCTCATATTTTTCTTGGGCAAACTATTATATTTTAAAAAATCTTCATAAATATTATCCGTTTTTTTTAACAGGCCCGTATTTTTCTTAGTTATGTAAAACAGTATGGTCTCAAAAAGCATAATGTAAAATGATGTGTTAAATAAAAACTTTAATAAATTCAACATGAAATCGCACACAGACGTGATTATGGGTCCATTGACCTTACCTATTCGGTGTTTTACCAAATTCTACGGACTAGTATTTTAGTCACGTTCGCTTCCACTTGAATATTTACTTTTATTTGTTTATTCTTTTTTTATTTAAGTAATTTCTTGAATGCGTAAGTAATTTTCTTTGTCGTCTCAGCCATTAAACCAATCATCCTGAAAAGTTGCATATACATTGTCAGGAAACTATAGAATAACAATAACTGGGGTTTTTTTTTTTATTATTAAGGTGAATGCTCCAGGGTAGCCCGCAAAAATTCAAAATTTCTTGGGTTTTTTGCAATTTGCAGGCCAGTTCTAGGTTGTATGTTGATTAAAATATTGATCGCGACTGTAAGACGTATGTTACAGAATTATTATCATCAAAATCACCAATACAACCCTCCAAGTTCATAAAGCTTCAGGAAAAAAAAAAAACATAAAATGTCATTAATTTTGAATTTCGCGGGCTACCCTGGAGCATTCATCTTAAGGGAACGGGAAAATATGGGTGTAAAATTAGGTGCACCTCTACCCAACCCTATATAAATCTGGCGAATCTATACCTACTTAATCTACACTAATATTATAAAGAGGAAAGATTTGTATTTTTTTGTGTGTGTATGTTTGTAATGAATAAACTCTAAAACTACTGTGCCGATTTCAATTTTTTTTTTTAAATATTAAAAGCTACATTTCCCCCTAACTAATATAGGCCAACCGTGCGAAGCCAGGACGGGCCTTATAATGTGATTGAGGTACCTGATGCTATACCTGAAAGATGTCATTCTTCCATGACGATGTTGAGGTATTAATTTTTCTATGTTATTGAACATTTTTTACGTACTTATTTATGACATAATTGGCAAATGCATAATACATGCATTGCATACTGACCAAAATGAATATAATTTATCTTTATTTAAATTAGACAAACTCAATTAAAAAACGTGAAGCAATGCTGAATTTAAACCTGAAAATATACAAGTAATCTGACAGTTATAAATGCAGCAGGTCTTAAACGGCCACTTTAAGTAATATTCCTATTAAAAAAATATTAATAAGTATTTAGTTATTTTCCAACTTACGTCTTCTTTTTTATGAGGGTTTGATAACCATCAGCTGCAAGCTACAAGTCTTAACAATAAATGTATTGAAGTATCAATATGTCTTGCCTAAACGGCATGCAGTAAATTTTTATAGGTATTGGCATTAAAATTCGGAATTATTTTACATGCAAAGAAGTATTCAAAAAATCGGCCCAATTCATGTTGTGTCCAACAGAATTTGTAAATAAATAAATTATTCGTAACAAAAAACAATAAAACATAATATACAATATTGTGAGAATAAAATGCAAAAAATCATTAATTTAATTAATCATTTAAAAGTTTCTTTTATGTTACCTAACGTTAAAGTATTTAGTGGTCAATTCCATACAAACATTTTTTTTCGGTGTTCTGGAAAACTAATTATACCATTAAATTCTATAATTGTTTTCCTTTTTAATGATATATAGTTCATCTTTGTTGGCTTTATGGGCCGAGGCTTCAAGGGAAACTTGGCAATATCTTTTAGTTATAATAAATGTAAAAATGCAGAGAAACTAACACATGGTAAATACTAGTGGAAAACTCAATATTTATGCCAATAAGTAGACGATGCGCTCGTACATTTTCCGTGATATGACACGCGACTGCGCCAAGGTTAATAGGCACTAGTTGAAGCTAATATAAACAGTCTAAGATTTATTTACTTGTATTTATAGGTACAACCGGAATCGAGGGACAAAACATAGCGTTTTACGAACTGAAATAACATATTAATAATTATGAGAAACGAACTACCTACAAGAATTTCACCTAAAAATGCGAACAGAATTTAGAAGACTAAAAAGAAAATTGTAGCACAGATTGTACTACAATTAAAAAAATCTGTGATACCGTCAAATGCGTGTTTCTGGCATGTTTGCTGCGCCATGTATTTTTCAAAGTTGATGATGATGACATGTGTCTCTTTGGTAGCCGACCTTCTTTGTAAAGATTCTCGTACATTTAGGGCATATGAGCACTTCATCGATAAATAGTTTTTCCCAATGTTAAAACAATGTTAGGGTGCCTTTCCACCAGAGATGTGCTATGTAGCTGTGCTGCGAGGATGTAAAAGATGAGCTACGAAACTGTGTGACCGTTTCCACTGATGCTACGCTATGTAGCTGTGCGAGTAAGATGTGCTGCTATGAAGATGGGTAGCCTGCTGCGACACGAAGATGCGTAGCTGCGCTACGAAGATGCGTAGCTGTGATACGAAGATGCGTAGCTGCGATATGTAGATGCGTAGCTGCGATACGAAGATGCGTAGCTGCGCTACAAAGACGCGTAGCTGCGCTACGAAGATGCGTAGCTGCGATACGAAGATGCGTAGCTGTGCTACGAAGATGCGCAGCTCGAGCTATGCGATGTATCGATAGTAGGGAAGACGACCCGTAGCACGCATCCTTCCATATAAAAAACACATCTTAGTTGAATCCGTTTCCACCAGTGCTGTGCTATGTAAACCAATATCAAGAATATGATTGGTGGATATCAAACGCATCCGCAGCAACGTAGCATAGCGCATCTCTGGTGGAAAAGTAGCCTTAACAGCATCAATACAAATACATGTCAAATATTTTTTGATTATCTAACTGACGTAACGGACTAATAAGATTTTTTCAGTCTAAAAAACTTCATTCATGTAACGATGACAAATATCTTGAACAGCATGTCAATCTGCATAATAGAGTACTTAGAGGTGGTAACTAGCAAGAAGTCGGCTGGTTGGTAACTAAAACTAAACTTACCTTGTCGCAGTATCTCTAATCTTGTCGTTTAATGGGGTTAATAAAATAAAGAGACAACAACTAATTGCATACAGGTAAGGTAAACTGGTAGACGCGACCAACGATTACTTAGGATCCGTCTGTTGGTAAATGACTAAACAAGTGCATTTAGCTGGCAATTGCTTTAGATTATGACGATCAGAGCAGTTAGCAACATGAATAAAATTATAAAGTCCTGGATAAAATTAACACTAGTATGGCTATAAATCGTCGTTGATTGAGGCATATTTTGTATTTCTTCATATTGGTTTGAATTCTAGTGGAGATGTTTAATTTTTAACCGACTTCAAAAAAGGAAGAGATTCTCAATTCGCTTGGTAACGCTAATAACATCGTAAAAGTAAAAAATAAGCAAAAAATGCTCATAAAATAAAAACTACTGAACCAAACTGAATGAAATAATTGTGGAACCAAATGGCAAGTATACCAACTGCATCAAACAAAAAAAATCACACAAATCTAAACAGAAACCTCTGAATAATCGGTGTACAAACATAAAAAACGACCGAATTGAGAACCTCCTTATATTAAAAGTCGGTTAAAAATAGCCATCCATTCGCTGTCACCATTCATTCAAACATACTCGTATAATGAAAGTAGCGGAACAACATATTTCTTCGTTACTAACTTGGAAGCCAGCGGAAACGTGTTTTGATTTTAATTGTATAACCAAATATCTGTGCGCGGGTGTTCATATACCTATTTGACTTGCAAATTAGCAAAAAGTCTTTATACATCTACGGTTTTACCTATAGGTATCGTAATTTAAAATTATCTTTTGGAAGTTTTCAAGCAGTTTTTGCTTCATAAACCCTGAAAATACATCTATCTATATACTTATAATAAATCTGTAGAGAGGTCAATTCTGTACATTAAATATATTTCCAAAATAACTATCAGGGGTTGTTTAGGGATCGATACTGATGCCAAAAATGCAATCAGTAAAATTATTGTCTGTCTGTCTGTCTGTCTGTATAACCGCTATAGAAACAAAAACTACTCGACGGATTTTAACGAAACTTGGTACAATTATTTTTCATACTCCTGAGCAGGTTATAGTATACTTTTCATCACGCTACAATCAATAGGAGCAGAGCAGTGAAGGGATTCCGATTGGATTTTTACAACTCAATTTTGAGGCACTTTCCGATAAGCTAGCAGACTGAAATTTTGCACATGCTCTGAGTTCTGATGAAAATACATGACTAGCTAAGAAACGTCATTACAAATCCAATATGGCGGCCTACCCAAGATGGCGGACTGGCTGTTTGAAATCCACCCCCATGATATGAGTATCAAATGAAAGGGTTTGCTGTCAGGAATACGAAATAAAAATAGTCACGTGATTTAAATCCAATATGGCGGACGTCCAAGATGGCAGACAGGCTATTTGAAATGCACCTCTATGATATGGATATCAAATGAAAGGGTTTGCTGTCGGGAATACGAACAAAATAGTCACGTGACTTAAATCCAATATGGCGGACGTTCAAGATGGCAGACTGGCTGTTTAAAATCCACCCCCGTGATATGGGTATCAAATGAAAGGGTTTGCTGTCAGGAATACGAAAATTTAGTCAGGTGACTTAAATCCAATATGGCGGACGTCCAAGATGGCAGACAGGCTATTTGAAATGCACCCCTATGATATGGATATCAAATGAAAGGGTTTGCTGTCGGGAATATGAAAAAAATAGTCACGTGACCTAAATCCAATATGGCGGACGTTCAAGATGGCAGACTGGCTGTTTAAAATCCACCCCCATGATATGAGTATCAAATGAAAGGGTTTGCTGTCAGGAATACGAAAAAAATAGTCATGTGACTTAAATCCAATATGGCTGACGTCCAAGATGGCGGACAGGCTATTTGAAATGCACCCCCAAGATATGGGTATCAAATGAAAGGGTTTGCTGTCAGGAATATGAAAAAAATAGTCACGTGTCTTAAATCCAACATGGCGGACATCCAAGATGGCGGATCGGCTATTTGAAATGCATCCCCATGATATGGGTATTAAACGAAACGGTTTGCTGAATGGGATACGAAAAAAAATATCACGTGACCTAAATCCAACATGGCAGCCGTCCCAAGTTGGCGGATAAGAAGTAAATTAAGTTTGAATATGAAGAAGACTAAAAAAAAGTATAATATTTAGTGGGTGCTCAAAGCGTGTTTTTCCCACGTTTTGTCGTTCCGGTTGGATTTTTGCAACTCAATTTTGAGGCACTTTCCGATAAGCTAGCAGGCTGAAATTTTCAGGGTACCTTCAAACCCGATGAACAAAGATAAAAATAATAAAATAATTAATAAATTTAAAAAATCTAAAAGCCCACGTTTTTAAATGTCCTAAAAATAAGAAAATAACCCTACAGGGCTGAGAGATGGGCCAATCAAAACGTGGGGGCGTATCTTTGCAAGTTACGCCCACGAGCTATACACGTCATGTAAATATCTCATAAATAATTCCTTAAATAATTTACGCCCCCACGTTTTGAGTGGCCCCTCTCTCAGCCCCGTAGGGTTATTTTCTTATTTTTAGGACATTTAAAAACGTGGGTTTTTTAATCTTCCGTCGCGTGTGCAACCCTAATGGTTAAGCTACACAGAAATCATTTATGACGGAAATTTTCTCCTTAAAATTATATAAAAAATACCCCACGACAGCATATGTCTATCTTTTATGGTTGACTCACAATAACACGTGTAACTCCCGATAGCTTAGCAGTTCGAAGCTTTCTGATTACATTTGAATACTCTTACGTTTATAACACTCTCAGTCACCCCTAATTGAAAAAGTTAACATTAATTAACTGCTCCATAAAAAAAAAATCATATAAATCAGTACAGAAACACCAAAGTTATACATGAAATACGCCAATAAGCCATTGCGCGTGAATACTGAATCATGCTATAAGGATTATTTTTGAGAATCGGTCGCCGCGCTCGACGCGTCTCGCGGCCGAAGGTATAAAATAGTCAATTTATAGAGAAAGGCTATAGGCTATATATCATCACGCTAAGGCCAATAGGAGCGGAGCGCCAATGAAGAATGCTTCGAAATCCGGGTTAAATTTAACGTTAGCCCAAAGTAACTATTCCACGCGGACGAAGTCGCGGGCAAAAGCTAGTCATGAATAAAGATACTGTAATTATGGATTAGGACAGGACAGCTGTATAAAATTTGTAATAATATTTGCAGACGTCAAAATATTCTGTCAAAATGATTATGATAATTTTAGGTTCAATGGCGTTCCGCCAACACGCACTGGACCAGCGTGGCGGATTATGGTCCAAACCCCCCCCAATGGATAGAAGAGTAAGAGACAGGCCCCAAGTGCCCGGCGACTCCAGTGGCTGTGCTGGCGTGGACGGGTGCAGGCACAGCTCTGGTGTCAGGGGAGCTAAGAATCTCCGGGTGAGATCAAACAACCGTCAAACGACCTTGGCAAACCACATAAAGGACACCGATTTACTTAATATTTTAACCTACAATGTCCGGACGCTAATGAAAGATGAACGATTAATCGAACTTGAGAACTCTCTAAAAGACATAAGTTGGGATATTCTGGGACTTTCAGAAGTCAGGAGAGAGGGCGAACATACAGAAGAAAGAGACGATGCTGTGTTCTTCCACTTTGGTGAAACCAGTGGGCAACATGGAGTGGGTTTTATGGTGGCAAAAAAGTGGAAGGACAACATCATTGAATTTCTGGGGTACTCTGAACGTGTCGCTGTACTCAAGTTCCAATTAACAACTAACAAAACTCTGACTTTAGTACAAGTCTATGCACCGACATCTGCATATTCCAATGAAGACATAGAAGAGTTTTATGAACTTGTTGATAGAGCATGCGATGAAAACAGAGGCACTTGGAATCTCGTCCTTGGTGATTTTAATGCAAAAGTGGGACAAAGGCAAGAACTGGACAGTGGAGATACAGTCGGATGTTTTGGTTTGGGGGACCGCAACGAGCGCGGTGCTCGTCTCACTCAGTTCGCCTTTGGACAGAGCATGCATATAGCCAATAGTTTCTTTTCAAAGAAACCGCAACGACGCTGGACCTGGGTGTCACCTGACAGTCTCACACGCAACGAAATCGATTACGTTCTATCATCTGATAAACATATTATAAAAGATGTTAGCGTCATAAACAAATTTAAATATAGCTCAGACCATAGACCAATTCGTGTAAAAATCAGATTTAACTTTAGAATTCACCGTGCAAAATTGTTTACTAAACAAGTCAGAAGACTATCAAAAGAAACACTAATCAACAACTACGATTATTTCAACCTAGAACTGACAAATCATTTTAAAGAACTCAATATTGACGAAACCGACGCAGATGAACAATATGAAGCAATAGTTACAGGAATAACCAAAGCATATAAATCAATAAAAAATAAACCTAGCAATAAAATTAAACTAACAGCTCACAGTCTTGACTTGATAGAAAAACGGACAAAAAAAGAAATAGGAACAGTGGAGTATAGAATAATAGATAAAGAAGTCAAAAGGAGCATCAGGAATGATTTGAGAAACTTGAACACACATCTAGTTAAAAGTGCTTTAGAAAACCATACATCCCTAAGAGTATTGAAAGAAGGAGTAACAAAAGGCAAGACTTGGATAAATAGCTTAACAGATAGTAACGGTACAAAACACTATAGTAGAGTTAAAATTATGGAAATAGCGACCAAATTCTACACAAAATTATACTCAGACCATCCGCCACCCGATATAAACATAGAATACAGCCCTTCAGATACCATTCCTCAAATAAACGGTTACGAAGTGCGCAAAGCACTCAATACTATGCGCTATAACAAAAGTCCTGGGGAAGATGGAATCACTACAGAAGCCCTAAAAATCGGCTCTACCACCTTGTTGCCTCACCTTACCAACCTGTTCAATACCATATTACAGTCAGGAAAAGTACCGAAATCAATGTGCCATTCGAATATAGTTCTTCTGCATAAAAAAGGCGACAAAAGTGACATTGGCAACTATCGCCCCATCAGCTTAACGTCTCACATCTTCAAGACATTTTCTAAAATTATACACAATCGCATAGAAGGGAAACTTGATACACAACAGCCACCTGAACAAGCCGGATTTCGCCCTAGTTTTTCCACAACCGATCACTTACAGACCTTGAACCAGATCCTGGAGAAATATTCAGAATTTAATAAGCCACTTTACCTAGCCTTCGTAGATTATACGAAGGCTTTCGATAGCATCAAACACTCAGAAATATTCAAATCATTAGAAAATCAGGAATTAGAGCAACAATATATAGATCTTTTAAAAATTATATATCATAACAGCACCGCAAACATAAATCTAAATACTCCAGGACCCTCATTTAATATACAAAAGGGTGTCAAACAGGGCGACCCACTCTCTCCAAAGCTCTTTACTAGTACTTTGGAAGAGATATTCAGGCGGCTTACTCCCGAAACTGATTCGATTCTGATTTCGTTTCCATTCCATTCGAATTTCGAGATGGCGCTAGACGACTTGTATAGCTCTGTCTCTTTCCCACAACCAAAACAGGATCGAGTTAAGAGCACGTGGTAAGGCAGCTGAACCCTAGCAGCCTCATGGGCGACCAAGGGCATTGTGGTCGGCAGTAAGAGGCTTACAAACCTCCGATTTGCCGACGATATAGTTCTTTTTGCCCCCACAGCCCTGGAGCTACAGACTATGCTCCAAGAACTGAGCACAGCCAGCTGCAAGATGGGACTCGCGATGAATCGGTCAAAAACCCAGATCATGACCAACAGCACTAAGCGTAGGGTCGAGGTAGATGGGCAGAGAATACACTATGTCGATGAGTATATCTACTTGGGCCAGTTAGTGTCTTTCGAAAACAGGCAAGAAAGGGAAATCGATCGCCGAGTCGAAAACGCCTGGAAAAGCTACTGGTCCATGAAGACGCTAATGAAGGGTGATCTACCGATTTCCCTGAAGCGAAAACTCATCGATATGTGTATTCTGCCCGTCCTAACCTATGGTGCTCAGACTTGGTCACTCACCGAATCGCAAAAGTCCCGCCTTGGAGTTTGCCAACGGGCAATGGAACGCAGCATTCTAGGTGTAAAAAGAGAAGACAAGGTGCGAAACACTACGCTGCGTTCCAAAACTGGCATAATCGATGTTGGCAGGAAAGCTGCTAGGCTGAAGTGGGACTGGGCGGGTCATGTCTGTCGCATGCAGGAGGACCGCTGGGCAAAGATCTCCACACAATGGGTGCCGGGAGATGGACGGCGCCGCCGAGGCCGGCCCAGAAAAAGGTGGCGAGACGACCTGGACGCTTACCATGGGGGCTGGTTCGAAGCGGCCCAGGAAAAGAGTTCCTGGAAGGAATTGGGGGAGGCCTTTGCCCAGCAGTGGGACAGTACAGGCTAAGAAAAAAAAAAAAAAAAAAAAAATTTTAGGTTTTCTGCTTATTTACCTACTTCTTTGCCTAAAAACCTACACATTGTTGCCAAGATCTGTTAGATAAATAATTAAATTTTTAACACTTATAACATTTAATCATTTTTTAGGGTTCCGTAGCCAAATGGCAAAAAACGGAACCCATATAGATTCGTCATGTCTGTCTGTACGTCCTTAATTATGTCACAGCCACTTTTCTTCGAAAGTATAAGATATCCTGTTGAAACTTGGTAAGTAGATGTTCCCCATACTTAGAATTGAAAATCAAAAATTTTTTTTTCACTTCTTTAAAAATGATATTGACGTTACTAATATCATTTTTTTTCTAAACTGAACAGTTTGCGCGAGAGACACTTCCAAAGTGGTAAAATTGTGTGTGTCCCCCTGTAACTTTTAAAATAAGAGAATGATAAAAACTAAAAAAAAATATTATGATGAACGAGATTAAGTAATTAGTTTTTTTTTAGTACGTCATAAACCGTAAACCGCAATTTACCTTTCAAAGTTACAACCAACTACAAGAACTTTTATAATTATGTTACTTGCTACTACGGAAACCTTTATAGGCGAGTCCGACTCGCACTTGGCCGGTTTTTTTTCGTCTTGATCTCAGAATTCAGAATTCATTAAAAATATCATTTTTTGTTTTGCGAAGACCTAATTAAAATAACTTTAAACGCAAAACAAAAATCGCTGCCTACTTTGGGGAAGTCAAAAAGTTAACCTTGCCAACATTAAATAAGTAATTCACCTTCACCAATACTGCTATCATGTCACATTTATTGGGATATTTCTGATAAAAAATATTCGCTATAATCTAGATTTATAGCCGGGCAGATACGCAATATTTTGGCAAGATAAGCCCGGCAGAACCCCCAATATCTTTCAACTTAAATTCATTTATTAATCTTCTTCGTGTGATAAACTAAATAAAAATAACGGATAGGCAACAGTTATGAAGAATTATTGTTAATGAGTTTTGTAATTAATTTGTGGTCATTTCTGGTTACTTCTTATTTCATAATATTTTAGGGAGTAATTTATATTTATACATTTACTCAAAGGAGTCACAGTTTTCCAACCGAAAATTCTCGTCTAAAATCTTGATCACCAACAAATGATAGTTGAAACTGTGAGTAAAACATGTAAGTACCTACACGAGCAAATCGTACTATGTTCAAACCAGGAAGCAGTAAAGATTAGGGCCCTAAGTTCACACTGCCGCCGCCCACTGCTCAAATTGCCCCTGACCTGCCTAATGTGATGTAATGACGCCGAAAATGATGACGAGGGGACACGTCAAGTGACACCTCGCGCAGTCACGTATGGCCGACGCAAGAGGCGTAGGGGGATCTTGTGTTTTATTTGATTAGGATTATTATTGTCCTTCAACTATCTGCTATCTGCAATTTTTCCTCTTTAATCGGTCACTTTTCTCAATGTGCTGCAACTTTAAAATTTCAGATATATAAGTGTAGATGGCAAATCGCCCAAGAACTGGGATATCTCCACGAATTTTAATTCTGGTTTTTGTCTTTTAGTCAACTTTAGTAAAATTAAGTTCACCGTTTTGCAACCAATAGAATTTACGTCTATTTAACTTCGTGCTGAGGATCGTTATAAGTAATTTGACATACTTATTTGTTACTTTAAGATACCTACATAATTTAATGATTTCTTATTCACCAAATCTAGTATGTTCTATGCTATTTCCATGTTTATTGTTCTAGTGCTTCTCCAATAAATCACGGTTTTCCAATTGAGTCAGTTTCTTTTTTGTGAACCGGACAGATGATTTCATGGTCTAAAAACAAAATTGGGCGCATATGTGCGATTGTCTGTTGTTTTTTGACGGCCACAATAATAAATGTATCACAAAGACCCATATTTCCTTCAGATTTATTTACGGTAACATTGTGAAATAGCATAAGTCGGTCGAGTCATTTGAACAGTTATTTTTGTTACGTCTGACAAGATAACTTGTTTACCGTCTATCTTTAATTTGTTTACATCGCGGCATCAAGCCTTAAATTATTCCTGGTCGCGGGACTTATCTCATTACCGTGACCCCGGAACACAAAGGGCTATTGAAGGACACCGTGGATTTTAGTCAGTACGAGTCTGACAGTCCCTCTCGCCCTGCCCGGGGTGGGAGGACTCATTTGTAGATTTTACCACGATAAAAAAAAAATAGTGATACAATTGTAAAATTTTGTTGTTATTTTTGGAAATAAATATTGTGAAACAACGACGAAACAAAAACATGGAGGCGAGGGCAGTACTAGTAGGTATCTACTATCGGAAGGTCATGGGAAATTCTTTAACAGCTTTGATTTTAATTTAAAATCAGAATTATTTTCTTTTGCCTCCATACGAGTAAGTAATAAAACGTCGAAAAATAGGTGCACGGTTACAACACCGGTAATTTTCTCATATAATGTAGTTCACGTTTACACAATTAATCTTTACTCTAAACCACATTTGAATATCTATCGCTGATGGCAAAACCTATCATCTCTTTGCCGGACCCGGGTATCTAACCCAGAATATCATGCTCAACAGTCGCGATTGCGACTAGGTACTAGATCATAGTTCTCAACGGGGGGCGGTCCCGGCCCCTTGTGGTCTCTGGAGCTTTTTGTGGGGCGGTCGGGGGTTAAAAACGCAAATAGAGCGTTATGAGATATTTCCATGAAGTTGCCACTGACAATGACAAGTTGCACAGACGGGAGCCGCCCCAACTGTCGGGGGTTAAATTTTAAACTTGTTATGAAGAGAAAAGATTTATTTATGTTTGTAATGTATAATTTCAAAATTGCTGGACCGAATTAAAAAAGTTCTTTAGAAGCGACTGACCTATGCTTTATGGTGCTACGGGTGCTACCATGGAGTTTCTTGTCGGTTCTTCTCCATGGAAACGACCAACCCGAACCGAGCACCTGTTGTCGACTTTTATAAGTGGGCCTATGTGAATTGTGAAATAAAAACTAGATTTTTTATTTTTGAACGCAGAACATCACTTTCGGAGTGTTTTACATACATATATTTGACAGATAAGATAGTGATATTAGTTTGCAACTTTATCATCTGTCTAAGGTGTTCCTGAGTAGTTTGTATAATTTTGTAAGAACGGCATCAGCATAATATGTAAAATTAGGAGCACCTGTTTATAGAACCACCTCCTGCGGACTTCATAAAACTCCAGGAAGATTTCCCTCTCCGGAGATGATCTAAATTGGACTATTAGGAAGACACTTAGCGATTGCATACTCAAATAGCACAGCCACTGCAAATACATTTTGGAAAAATGGAGGATAAAAGGTACTTGGTATGTATTCGATGTTTCCAACCAAACAATGGACCACTTACTGGAGTGTCCAGTAGCATAATGGCCATAGATCTACCTCCTGCTGACTTCATCGAACACCAAGAATATTTTTGCCGCCGCGGACACAATCTTTAGTGGAATGAAAGACAGTCGATTGAGTATCCAAATAGGCCGCTTCAAACATATTTTGGCAAAATCGACGATTAAATGCTCAATTTACGATACTCAGTCTGAATACGGTGCTCCTGACCAGATCATAATCACTTGCTGGAGAGTCCTGCTATGTCCTATATATAACTACCTGCATATTGGAGGACTTGACGATGCCTATTCTGCAGACGCCGCGATATGTGTGGCCTCTTACTAGGCCTTATAGTAATTTAATAAGTCGGTATGACTTGGGTAAGAAAGAAGAAGAAGGATGACTCATCTTTAGGTATAAGAGTAGGAAACCATCATACAAAAAATAAGTTAAAATAACTAAAACCCGACTACGAAAAAATCGCGCACTAAAAAGTATAAAACAAGAACAATCCGTGTTACAGAAATGTTTAATTAATAGCCGTGGTCGTATGCCACCTAGCCAATAAAGATTGTGTGAAACAACCGCAGGTGGCATACGACCACGGCTATTAATTAAAAATTTCTGTAACACGGATTGTTCTTGTTTTATACTTTTTAGTGCGCGATTTTTTCGTAGTCGGGTTTTAGTTATTTTAACTTATTTTTTATTTACACTATTTTGGGGTTATTTGATATAATAAGCAAAGCAGCGAGTGAATTTAAAATGTACTCATTAAGCCTTTTCATTTGATACCCATGTTGACACTGTTAGAAACAGGCAAAGTAGCTAGTAAAAGCTATGTAATGTATATATATTACAAATGTGCTCATCAAGCCCTTTAATTTGATACCCATGTCGATACTGTGAGAAATTTTTTTTTTTCGGTTACGACTTTTCATCCCCTAGAGGGCGCCATATTGGATTTGGTGACACGTTACCTACCCTATAACCAGCGGACAACTGAGACGCTTCTAACGACACCTCATTTGTCAAGTAGTGATAAGTAGTTCAGAAGTTATGAGGGAACAGATGAACATACATACATACATATCGGTCAAAATCATAACCCTCCTTTTTGCTTCGCCGTAGTCGGGTAAAAATCCAGAACCACCGCTTTACGAACAGATGATGAGTCATTAAACAATAATGCTACTGTTAGCCGGAACCAAATCAAGAGATAAACTATCCCCCATATCAGTTTCTTAAGAAATATGTCTCGTGGATACATATCAAGTAGGTTTAGTCCTTGAGTGCCAATTAACTGCTCTATTAATGTCTAGACCGATTAATTAGCCTCTTTAGTATGTTGTGATAACAAATCAATATGTGGTAAATTCTGCGTAGTTATGTCATTAACCGACTTCAAAAAAAGGAGGAGGTTCTCAATTCGTCGGAATCTTTTTTTTTTTTTTTTTTTTTTTTTTTATGTATGTTCCCCGATTTCTCGAAGACGCCTGGACCGATTTGGAAAATTTTTCTTTTGTTTGAAAGGGTATACTTTCCAATTGGTCCCATGTTCATCAGGTCAGGATCTGATGATGGAATCCCAGGGAAATCGAGGGCAACCTTCAAATTTTATAGGCACATAGTACCATTTTCATATATTCTCTAAAGCTGTTCAAGTATTTGCATCTGATAATCATCATCTCAGGTGGATGAGCTGATGATGGAAGGTACAACTCCTCAACGGCTTGGAGTAGGCAACGACTGATTTAGTTTGTGTTCGCATATCTCTGGAACTACAAGTCCGATTTAAGTAATTCTTTTTTTGTTGTACTAAGTATTGTTTAACTTACGGAATACTGCAAGTTTCATCAAAATCGGTTCAGTAGTTTTTGAGATAGGGAATTTTATTAGCTTATTGTGCACTTGAGAGAGAATGATTTATTTGAGAAGAATTTGAGTTGAATATTTAAACTAAAAAGAGTAAAATAAAAAACTTTTTTTAAAAAAATGTAACCGCCTTCAAAAACAACCACAAAAAAGGGTAAAATAACCTACAAAATAACTTTTCTTTCAGAAGTCGGTGGCAAAAAAACAATGAAATGAAAAAAAACAAAGGCACCGACTTCTGAAAGAAAAGTTATTTTGTAGGTTATTTTACCCTTTTTTGTGGTTGTTTTTGAAGGCGGTTACATTTTTTTTTTTGTTACTAGATGGACTTTCGAGCTGCTATCGTGTTTGAGCCTCAAAAGACAAATGACATAGAGGAATCAAGAAGTTGATTACTCATTTGTCTACTAATGCCTTAAGAAGATTCTTATTGCTTTTTTTTTTGTTATTTGATAGGAAACAAGCCAACGACATAATTACGTATGTAATAATGATAAAAAAATTGGTCGTTCTCATTTTGGTCATTGGTCGGTCGAACTCATTTCAGCGGCAGATTTTTTTGGATGAAAGCTCTACCATAAGAGTGATAAGCGAAAGAGCGAAAAGGAGATAATTAATTAACAATAATTATGATCATCGATTCTCGCAAAGAGATTGAAAGCATCGATGTCTTTGGCATCTGACCTGCGTGACATATTATTAGGTAGTGATTCTGCTTGCCAGACTATTTGGGCTTCTGTTCTGACGTAACTACTATTGTAGCTTCTATTTTTCGAGCATAGTGACAATCACAGAAATCTATGGTGATAATGTTAGTATTGTTAGTCCACGTATCAGAGACGTTAACTGGTCGAATCGCTGGTCTGTACTTAGGATACTGCAGTTAGAAAAAACACTAACCGTTCGTACCACAAAAAGTTAAACATGTCTTGAAACCGCAGCAAGGAGTATAGTACCTATCTAGGTAGCTACTCCTTGTTGCTGTATTTCAGCTTTGGTCCGCGTAGGTCGGTATCCAGTAATATACTGGATACCTACCTACGCGTACCCAAAAAAGATCTGGCAAATGTGCCGAATGCCGCAATGTCTTCGGTAACATTGTAAATTGTAATATTGTTTTCACCTTTCACCAGGATAGTCCCTTTTTGGAATACTAAAACTATAAGACCTTTTTGCTCGTCAATGGTGCGTTCAAACAGAGTCTGCATAAAATTCAGCGTTCGTTGTTTCGTACTCATTATGTCACGTGTTTTGCCTCAATATTATTATTTTATAATTACTTGTAGTTCATATTATTTCTTACACAAATCCGGGTCATTGCGCCCTGCTATCTGTGTTATCAGCGCTCACGGATGTCGTAATCATCTTGGTAAATGTTAAATATGGACTATATGCTTGGTACCTGCTTACTATAGGGATAAACTTCTCACATCAGCTTATTGCCGTCCACTGCTGGACGAAGCCTCCCCCAAAGAGGGCCAACCCTCCCACTGCCGTACGCATAGGGAATACAGCACTAGGAATTAAGTTTAGTGTCTGCGTAAGCCAGAATTAGATTGGAATCACCAGGTGCTTTTCATCTTTTTGAAGCTAGCACTAATAGAAAAATATTTTTTTGTTTTCATTATTTGTAGAGTGGTAATGATTTGGAAGTCCTATATCCAATAGATCCTTTACTTTTCATCATTATCATCAGCCAGAAAACGTCCACCCACTGCTGAACAAAAGCTTTAGAACACCTTGTCGAACGACAATCGGCCACTTGCATTCAACTGTTGTCCGCGACTCTTACGTACTATGTCCTCGGTCCACATAGTGGGAGGCCTTCCTTCGCTGCATCTTGATCTCGTGGTCGCCACTTGTGAATTTTTCTTCCCTATCGGTTATCACTACTACAAGCGATGTGGCCTGCATATTGTCACTTCAACTTGCATTTTAAGAGCTAACTCTCGTTCTTCGGGAAAATCCTCGTTCCGTATTATATTACAAACTAGCTTCCGCCCGCGACTCCGTCCGCGCGGATGTCGGTCTTCGCGTGGATGGTTTATTTCTCCATTTTGAGTAACTCTGACAATGACATCTTATAAATATCTATTGGACCCAAATACGGCTAAGCCTATAATAATTAAGGAGATCCCTCTATTGAGCTACTGCTGTTAAGCTGGCGTTCTGTAGTAAGTATTTTTTTCATAGTAATTCCGACCTTGTATTTACAAATAACTGATCGGAACAGTAATCAAAAAGGTCGCGCTGAAAAGCACGGTTTAAAATTACACGCATACAATATTAATTCCACGGACGACCGCTCGCCACATTGGACACGTCCGCTCGCATCAAAATTCAGAATTTATATGCATCGCGCGGCGCTTAACGCGGCTCCTTATATAGGAGTCGGGGAGGCGTGGCCCGCGTGTGCCGCAAACGGTTCAAGCCAAATCCGATTTTCGGCGCTACAGGTTACGGCGCTGAATCCACTGCGGGTAATGCAACGTGTGTTCGCGGTTCTACAGAACAACGTCTATGAATAAAACTGAAAAATAAGATTTTTTTTCTACGTATATTTCCAGGATAAAAAGTATCCTATTTTATGCCCAGGATAATAAGGTATAATTATACCAAGTTTCATCGAAATCGAACCGTTAGTTTTCACGTGATACCTGCACATACATGGCAGACAGACAGACAAAAATTTTTTTAATCACATATTTGGGTTTGGTATCGATCCAGCAACACCCTTTTTCAATGTACAGAATTGACCCTTCTACAGATTTATTATATGTATAGATAAATCGAGCATAGCTCTTTCCCTTGCACATTGAGTAAGTATCTCAACTCAGAGCCATATAACGACACAGGGCCGGATCTAGGAGGGGGCAGGCGATCCACGTGCCCCGGTCCCCAGCTTCCGGGGGCAAATGCAACAAATATCTATTGATCAGGAGAAGTAAGACAAAAAAAATATTTTGTCAGTTTTACAATTAATTTTAGAAGGCTGGAGAGGGGGTGCCACTTATTATCAAGTTTTGCCCCGGTTAGAAAAAATCCGGGGTTGTTATGTCAACACAGACGAAACACTGGTTAAAGAACCTCTAAAATAATAGATTTTCTTCGTAATCACGAGTGTAGCGTATATTTAAGTTTGAAACAAGTAGGATGAATAATAAAATTGGAAGAACAATAGGGGTCCCGACCCCATGACCCCACAACTAACTGAAATGTTAAACAGTGAATGTAATACGTAATGTTTTAGAGTAAGCACAGAATACCTACTTAATAGTATGGAGTAAGTGTTTATTAGGTAGAGTACCTACTTATTTTGGGTTATTGTAAGTTCGCCACAAAAATAATACCCATCGAAAAAAAGTATTGATCCTGTTCTCCTAGTACTTTCTGTTCAGATTCCACATTGTGTCCTCGTTTTCGGTAGTTTTGTGCTGGATTATTATTTAATTGTTCTGCTATCCATGCGGAAAAAAGAAATGGGGCGAATTTACAATAATCAAAAATAAACTAATAAACCTTTGGCTAATTTATACATACTTTTTTTCGTGGGGAATTATTTTTGTGGCGAACTTACAACAATCCCTTATTTTTTGGGGTAGAAAATGATCAAATGAGTCCTTTCGCCCTTGGTGGAGCGGAAGCGATTATTCCTTCACTTGCCCTTTGCGTTCCAGTGCCGGGGTGCCCTTTGAAGGCAAGTCCCGTGATCACTTATTTTACAGTTACTTACACTAAAAAATATATACGGTGCATGTTTTATTTGTGTTTGCATTCCATTATATCTTCTTACGGTCAATAATTTTTAAAACCTTTTTAACCCTCTGAAAGTTAAAATTTTGTTTAATTAAAACGCGTTTTTTATTTATTCTTTAAATCCAATTTAAAAGTTTACTTGTTATTGTATATCAAGCATTCAAGCTGATACCTTGAAATGTTACAAAAGGCCAGACTTGAGAATAAAAAAAAACTGTACACAAGCACATAATTTATGTAATTTGTTAAGTAAACTAAATGCGGAAGGGTAATGAAACTGATTAGCATCGAGTATTGATAAATAAATAATTATAATGTTATTAATTACTTGTTATAAACACAAAAAAAAACCGGCCAAGTGCGAGTTGGACTCGCTCATGAAGGGTTCCGTAGTAGCAAGCATAGATTAGGGATATAATTATATTGAGATTAGTAAGTAATATACACAAACAATAAAAATAACTTTGTTTTTCATAGTATTTGTATGAATGGCAAAGTTATATTTGCGGTTTTTGAAAATGTACTATATCTCAAAAACTGCTGACTGTATCTCATCCAAACCAATTTTCGTTGGAAGTTTTTGTTGAGGTCTACATTATTTATTTTTTTTAGTTTTATCATTCTCTTATTTTAGAAGTTACAGGGGGGGACACACATTTTACCACTTTGGAAGTGTCTCTCGTGCAAACTGTTCAGTTTAGAAAAAAATGATATAAGTAACCTCAATATAATTTTTAAAGACCTATCCATAGATACCCCACACGTATGAATTTGGTGAAAAAAAAAATTGTTTTGTTTTTGATTTTTGTATGAAAATCCTAATGCGGTTCTCATAATACATCTATCTACCCAGTTTCAACAGGATAGCTCTCATACTTTCGACAAAAAGTGGCTGTGACATACGGACGGACAGACAAACAGACATGACGAATCTATAAGGGTTCCGTTTTTGCCATTTAGCTACGGAACCCTAAAAACATGTTTAAACTTCCTATCTGTCACAAATTAGGGCCAAATCACAGATTACCAAATAGTGATTTTAAAACGGAACCCTTATAGATTCGTCATGTCTGTCTGTGTGTCCGTCCGTATGTCACAGCCACTTTTTGTCGAAAGTATAAGAGCTATCCTGTTGAAACTTGGTAGGTAGATGTATTATGTGAACCGCATTAGGACACAAAAATAAAAACAAAACAAATTTTGGGGGTGCCCCCCATACTTAGAATTGAAACTCAAAATTTTTTTTCACCAAACCCATACCTACATGTGGGGTATCTATGGATAGGTCTTTAAAATTTTAAATTATATTGAGGTTACTAATATCATTTTTTTATCAAAATGTGCATTTTATCCCTCTCAGATTTATTAAATAAATACAAAACATTTTCAATTTTAATATTGAAATATTTATTTGACGTTTAGGTACGTCGCACAATCATGATATTTTCCGGAAAGAAAAAACAATTCGTCTTCAAAGTAGTACCTACAATAATTAATTATACTTTAAATCGTAAACTATTTCTATCTATAAATATATTATTTCAAACATTAAATAGAATCCCAGCTGATCGTGTAGCGTGTCTGATATAAAAATAAACTGTTTTCATTGATATAGCTGTCTGCGAGTCGTGTGTATCCGCCACACACGTGTTATTTTCCACTACTAATGCATAATAATCAGACATAACAGAAGAATAAGACTGCACGTTATAATTCAACTATGACTTGACTTTGTTTATAGTTATCGATAGGTGATTTAATGTTTGATTATATTTTCTAAGATACCTTAGTTAGATCTTCAGAGCAACTTCTGAAATTAATCCACAGGAGAGGATGATTACAGAAATTGTTGCGAAAATCTGAATTTGTCTGATATTCAACTTTCTTCAGACTTAATAGACGTTTGATTTAAACCATATACTTGTTATAATAGTTAATTAGCATAAAAACAACCCCTTTTCTGGAAAAACTCATTCATAACATGAAAATTGTTCAAGTGCCTAAACAGGGCACTTCAACAATTTTCATGTTCATGTTTTCCATTATTTCTATCTTTCTTTTTCTTTCTATTAAATAAAAAGTTAAAAAAAAAGATTAACAGTGTCTCTACTTTGCACCATTATTTACATTGTCGTGACTGATTCACTGATCTTATTTTCCGTGTAAAGAAAATTCGGTCGGAATAAAAAAAAATGGAATACTTACCTACTTAATATTTTTTGAAGGGTGTCGTTTAATGTTTTAAGAAGCGACACTATCTTTTCATCAAATACGTAATTTTAGCTGCACATCATCTGCACATAACAGATACTAAAACCTTAAACGATAAGCAACGTGAATCATAATCGTGGGATGTCGGTGTCACTCATTCAATGTAATCGATATTCTTAAGATAAATGGAAATTATGAAAATCAATGCAGATAGGAGGGTTTTTAGGGTTCCGTAGCCAAATGGCAAAAAACGGAACCCTTATAGATTCGTCAAGTCTGTCTGTCTGTCCGTCCGTATGTCACAGCCACTTTTTGTCGAAAGTATAAGAGCTATCCTGTTGAAAATTGGTAAGCAGATGTATTCTGTGAACCGCATTAGGATTTTCACACAAAAATAAAAACAAAACAAATTTTGGGGGTGCCCCCCATACTTAGAACTGAAACTCAAAAATTTTTTTTTCACCAAACCCAAACGTGTGGGGTATCTATGGATAGGTTTTTAAAAATTATATTGAGGTTACTAATATCATTTTTTTTCTAAACTGAACAGTTTGCACGAGAGACACTTCCAAAGTGGTAAAATGTGTGTCCCCCCCCTGTAACTTCTAAAATAAGAGAATGATAAAACTAAAAAAAATATATAATGTAGACCTCAACAAAAACTTCCGACGAAAATTGGTTTGGATGAGATACAGTTAGCAGTTTTTGAGATATAGTACATTTTCAAAAACCGCAAATATAACTTTGCCATTCATACAAACACTATGAAAAACAAAGTTATTCTTACTGTTTGTGTATATTACTTACTATTCTCAATATAATTATATCTCTTATCTATGCTTGCTACTACGGAACCCTTCATTGGCGAGTCCAACTCGCACTTGGCCGGTTTTTTGTAAAACATTGACAACATTTCATGGTCTGAAAGTACTTATGGTTATACTTAAACAACTTTTACTATGAAACTAACCCTAAAAGATCATAAAATATTCAGGTTTTTCATATTATATCTATTATTGTCAACGGAAAAATATTCTATTTTACAAATAACCCTATATACCGTACATAATTCCTTCTTATAGCAACAGATATAACGACCCAAAATATCAAAATACATTAACATAGTAGGTATTGACTTTATATGTTAGAGTGGTTGTGTACAGTGTTAGTTAACCTTGGCAACATATCTACTGTAAAAAGTTTAATTTTATAATTAAGTATGAAACGGTTTCAAACTACGACTAAGATCGGCTAAGTGGAGAAAAATAACACGTATAATTTTCCATACATCCATAATTTTACTTACTACGCACTAGAGACGATTTTCAGTACCTACTGAAATAAAATTAAAAAAAAAACACCAACCACAGTGCATGTTCTTATAAGCAGTAATGCGTTTTCAGCCAGAACTGCGCGTCAAATTTTTGTCTGAAGCATATTCTGCATATTATGGGAACTGTTGCTACTACTCCTGTCAACATGAAAAAGGGGAAACCCTAGTCACAAGCTTTTTTTTTTTTTTTTTTTTTTCGTGGTAAAATCATCAAATGAGTCCTCCTACCCCGGGCAGGGCGGGAGGGACTGTCAGACTTGTACTGACTAAAATCCACGGTGTCCTTCAATAGCCCTTTATGTTCCGGGGTCACGGTAATGGTATAAGTCCCGCGACCCCGGCAGGCTTTGGCCCTCTAGAGAGGGGGCCCCGTCATCATGCTGACGCTCTTTGAGGCGCGCGTGGAACACAACGCGCCGTCGACCCGGGCATGGTCCATGGTCGGGCTGCGAGTTGCCCTTTACTCGCCGCCCGCATGCCCGCGCCTACGGTGGCCGGAGATCGTCTTGCGACGTCCGACGCCGTGGGCGCCAACCACCGCGGGTGGGGCGGAGGGAGGACATTGCCCTCTCTCTCTCGCGGCTCGCCTCCTCCTTCACGAGCATAACTGCTTCGCAGAAGGAGGCGACCGCTTCCCACTCCGTCTCGCCCCGCAGCATGGCCTCGACCAATGCCGGGCGCGAGAGGTCTCCGCCTATCGCCGCCGAGAGGACACGGCGGTGCTCTGCCCAAGCGGGGCAGTCCTGCACCGTATGCTCCACCGTGTCCTCCGGGCGATCTTCGCAGTGGTGACACCCGGGCGTCTCTTCCCTCCTTATCAGACACAGGAACCTCCCGAAACTTCCGTGTCCGGTGAGGACCTGCGTCATGCGGTAAGTCAGGACGCCGTGACGTCTTTCCAGCCACTCCTCAAAGAGGGGTCTTACCGCCGCGATTGCGGCGTGCCCGTAGTCACAAGCTTAAGGGTTTAATTTTCCAATAGTTCTATAAATTGTTCATTTGAGCTTGACAAAAGTTTTTCTCATCACTCATTTATGTCTCACCTAACACCAGTTGATTTATACTTTACCTGTTTCTTCGTTATTCATAAAATACGTTTATTGCCTTTCAGTGAAGCAATAAATCTTCAGTCCGTAATATTGTGCTGTACTTACAATTATTATCATGCATCGGAGTGCGCATAATATTGTAGTGTTCCCATCAAGGCCGGACGATGACTTATTTTTGGATGCTGTTAACGAATCATGACGGTCTGTGACCGTATAATTTTGATCTTACATGACTGCTTGTATCACGGTAGGGTTTATTTTAATTGGTAATTTGGTACGGTGCTGAACACAACGTCTTGGTAGGTTTAAATATGATCGGCCTCTGCTTTGCCAAAAGTTTATCTACAAACTTCTCTGAATAAAATAGGTTTATAGACTGATGTTTTAAACACGCCCACTTCTTTACATGTCAATTATATATATACCAGAATGTAGCCAATTGCATAGCTTTAATATTAGCTAGGTACTCTTAATTTTTGGAAGGTGCATGTTCGGCAAGCATTCAGTACCTATCGTAATAACTCTGAAAATATGCCATAACATATTTTTATCATTTCATCTACGTCTTCAAAACAAACAATGTTGTGTGAATATTGCGAAACTAAGATAAATGTAGCAAATGATCTGTTGAAGGACATGTGTTACGAACACGGAGAGTTGAACGACTTTTAGTACACAAATATAATCATCTCATTTCAATCTTAGTGGAGCTTCAATTCATTATAAATTGTTTTTGTTTTTGGGATAATCCTGAAAAAGAACTACACACACAAATCAGGGTCGACCATCAGAAAGACGCCGAGGAAATTAAAAGTTCGAAGAACTCATGGAGAATCCAATCTGGAAAAATGAAATTAATTAGAAAATAATAGCGAAGGAGTAAGAAAAAACATAATTTCCACTTCTCTTTGAAATTGTTGACATGGTGACAGGAAAAGAAGAGTTAGCTCACAGAATCTTATCGATACCAATGTCATAGACATCTTACATTCCTTCGTTTTCTTCAGAGTCATTTTCATTATGCAGTTACAGACTCACAGCACCTCACAGACCTGCGATTATTTCAGCTGACACTATGTACATAGATACATAAATCGGTGTCATCGGAAAAACCCAAGCCAGTTCAACGTGGGAAAGGCACGCCGTTGGGCTGCCAGTTCCTAACCTATGCCAACGGTTCGGTTGGCGCGGCAACAGGCAGCGAGAAACACCGCTACGATACACTAGATATTATAAATGTATCTTCTAGTATTTTAACAATAAAAATTAGGCTCGTAATCAGCACTTTCTTAATGTCAAATATAACAGAGAGTTCGCAATACGTCTGTCTTTCAGAAACTGTTTCTGAGATCATATTGATCTGCAAAGGATGGGGATGTTTGGAGTATACAATATGTAGAATGTATAGAATAAGAAAATTATGAGTTTATCTGGGAAATAGAGGAAATCTTAAAGTGTCTCCGGTGTGGGTGAACCTAATTAGTTTACTGGTTTTCATTACTCGGATAGGTACGTGCGCGCACATTGAAGTCAGAGGCACACTATTTATGTAACGCAAGCGCCTTATATTTAAAGCTGAGTGCACTTCCGGAATGCGTTAGTATAATGACAGTAATTTGGATGGCAACGTCCCAAGTCTCGAGACGGGAGAATAGTTTCAATGTATGTTTATGGGAGAATCCTGGCTGTGATAGTGGTATGTCTTGATTAGGCTTGGGAAATTCCCAAAAATTCACACCAATGGTAATTCAGGTACAGCAGACCCTAAGATACCCACTGTACTGCAGCTCTCGACCCTAAACTTTGGGGGTTTTGCTAAAGCTCTTCTTCATATTGCAAACAAAAAGTCAACAAAACAAATATCAAGACGAGCTGTAGGATCTTTTCAGCACTTGAATGTTCTTTTGTGAAGTCGAATGTAAATACATTGGTAGATGTAAAGAACATGAAATAATTGCTAATGCATGCTAAACAAACTCGACACTCATGAAAAAATTTGTTATAATCGAGGCCATGTCAATATTTACGATTATTTTCAATGTTACAACCGCACTACGTCTTTACGAGACGCGGATGATAAATTATAGCCAACTACGAGTATTTACTAGTTTCTGAGTGAATATAGATGAAGGTCAGAAACAGGTTTATTATGATGTAGCTTGTGCCGAAGCTGCCATTCACCATGGCAACAGCGAAAGAAATAGAATACAGCTGCTGAACTTGAAATACCAAATCCTCCTTTCGTGGTGATTATCAATTGAGCATGAGAGTGGACATAGCTGCCGAATTTGGTGAGTCATCAAAAGGAAAGGATAAAGAGTAGTATTTTTTTCATCAATCAGTCTTTTGACTTACTTTTATTTAAATACAGAGAGCCTTAAATAGGGCTTTCCCGGCCACAGCGAGGGTCCTAAACCAACTCCTGAGCAAAGTGAGGACCAGAATCAGTGAGTGGTTAGTGCAAATAAATATTCAAAAGTATTCAATCGGTACATTGAAAATCTGCGTGTACTTAGATAATAAAAATATAAACCTAGGTACGTTTGCACTTCATGCCGCTTGTTGCCATTTTTTTTCAGCACCTACTACCTAGTTTATTGCATGCGAATGGGAATTAATTGCGTGTTTTGACGTTTCATTCAGGCGCAGTATGTAATGTTTTCCTTGACTGTCTAGGTCAGGTGTACGGTCAAGGTTTGTGTTTATCTCATAAATATCTTCTTAAAGATTACAAAGATACAAAGCAGGTACTTATCTACAATTTTATTTACATCCGTACAACAGTAAGATCTCTGCAACGTGATTGTGTTTGTTTATTGACAGACTCAGCTTATAAACACAGGTGATAAAGT
This sequence comes from Agrotis exclamationis, assembly GCA_950005045.1. Lineage (NCBI taxonomy): Eukaryota > Metazoa > Arthropoda > Insecta > Lepidoptera > Noctuidae > Agrotis > Agrotis exclamationis. Next base: position 7,175,867 of record OX465431.1, on the reverse strand, counting down.
GTCATTTATCGCAGATTACCCCACCTCAAGATACTGCATATTTTAAGCTGAGTGGCGTTAAGAATTTAAGATATCGATGACGCGGAGTGCGTCACTAATATCTGAATCTTCGAACAGATACTCGTAGCAGTAAAATTTTGAAGGAAGAAAGTTTTGTTACTTTTAGTTTTCCGGGGGAATCTTTCAAAACCGCATGGCGGTCTCTGTGGAGGAACCCGGATCAGACCGGGGCGTCTGAGATTATGGCATGGTGATCACATAGATGGTTGTGGCTGTTTCCTCTTCAATGATACGTCTCTCGGCAACGCCAGTCCCGATCCTATACAATACTGACACATTATGACACATTTTAATTTCGGACAGTCCAACCAAAGGTTGCCTGGAAGATATAGCTAATAGTAACTATACGATAGATGTGTAACAATTTTGGTGTACCTACAATAAAGAATATTCAATCTATTACACGTCTAGTGCCCTTTAAAAGTAAAGAAGCTATAACAAAGCAATCAAACAAATCGTCAATGTGCCGAGACTCGTTGAGAGAGAACTGAGCCGTCAATTTGTTGACACCGAGCCAAATAATGTATTTGAAGAAGTATTGTTAGGTGATGTGGAGCGTTAGAAGACTAGGGGCTGTTATCAGCCAGAAGGACGATGTCGACTGATATTCTCCGTGCTTCATTCAGGTGGAGAAACTAGTCGAAGCACGGGTCTGCACCCCCGGCTGTATTGATCCTCCGGTAATGCAGGTTATGCAGAGCACTGACTGGCCACTAGATAGATACATCAAAATCGTACTATATCTTCAGCTTCAATTTTAACTTCCAGAATTTATTTTTAAATCGGCATTTTAGCAAGACAAAACAAACTAGAGGAGAAAATTACTCTTCTTGTCTTCTTGCCCTGTGCAGATTATCTGTGTGCTGTATGCTGTATGACTATGCTGGTATCCGCAACTCCACGTCATATGCGCGTATTTTGCGACCAAAGCACTGGGACAATAATGAGAAGTCAAAGATCTCTATGTATCTGCACAAAAGGTGTTGTATTGTCAGTATAGAGAACAAAAGACGACTTTATCAACTGTATAAATTATTGGCTCAACGCCCTCGTTAAATAACTAGTGATAACTTGATAAGTAGAAAGCTATGCTGGAATGATAGATATTTCTTTGATAACCCTACTCAAGGGCGTCGCCAAGGGGGGGCAGGGGGGGGCCGTTGCCCCCCCCTAGAGATCCGAGGATACTGCACTATCGCCGACGAATCGGCTAACCTCCTAGCCGGATTGCTGCTCTGGGATCTGGAGGCGACTGCGCTCCAGCGCGTCTATGAGTGGCGCGTGGAGGCGCAGTGCCAGGGCGAATCCCCGCTGCCTTAACAAGTCGAGGCGCGGCGGGAAGTGCTCCGGCGCGATCTCAGGGCAGTGGCAGCGACTGTCGCAACCGAGGTCCGGGCACGCCGCGCAATCGCGGCGGTATGACCCCTCTTTGTGGAGTGGCTGGATAGGCGTCACGGCTGACCACCGGATACGGAAGTTTCCGGAGGTACCTGTGTCGTACCTTCACGACGGCGATAGGTGGAGACCTCTCGCTCCCGGCATTCCTTCTTCGAGGCCATGCGAGGGCGAGTAATAGGCGACTCGCTGTCCGACCGTGGACCATGCCCGGGTCGACGGCGCGTTGTGTTCCACGCGCTCCCTTTAGAGGGCCAAAGCCTGTCGGGTTCGCGGGACTTACGAAATGCCGTGACACCGGAACGTAAAGGGCTATTTAAAGACACCGTGGATTTTATTCAGTACGAGTCTGACAGTTCCTCTCGCTCTGCCCTGGGTGGGAGGACTCATTTGATGATTTTACCCAATGATATTATAAGTAAAAAGGTGTAGATACGTTATAGGCGCTCAGAAAGTGAAGCGCTCAAATGTGGTTGATTCACAAACCTTGACCTCAGTGCGACGTTGCCGGCGTCAACGGATGCACTTCACGTAAACAGAGTGAATCAAAAGTAAAAGTGACTCAAAACCATTGAAAATGAAATGAGATATTGTACAAATTATACAAGCAAGACTTCTAAAAGTCAAGCAATCACATATCATTCGTAAATATACTATTTTTCTTAATATTTTCCCAAAATAATAAAACATTACGTTTCTATAATAATGGCGTCGTAAAAGAAAGAGTGCGACAACAAATTCTCTTTCTCTATCTCTCTATGATGCCAACGTGCGGTGATTGGCACTGACAACATCTAGCTGTCACTTTTTTTCTTATTGGTTTTATCAAGCTATCCTTTTTACTTGTAGTGAAATGTAATGTGTGAATAAAAAGTGTGTGTGTGTGCAGCCTCTCGGCGCGGAGCATTTTTTTCTGTTGTTTTGTAAGTGTATAACATATCTATGACTTTATAATATCATTGATTTTACCACGATAAAAAAAGTGTAACGCTTCATGGTCTCGGCGTTCATAATTTTCATCCTCCATAATATTGCCCCACTGCCCCCCCCTTAGTCAAAAGCTGGCGACGCCCTTGACCCTACTAGTATCGATAGCATTACTTCTGTTGGCAAACCATTGTGTCACTTTGACATGCTCTTCGTAAACAAAGACTAGGTAAGGCCGGTTATTTACAGAATCCTTGAAGCAGTCAGCATTAGGCTTCCATCTGCGACTACATAGCAAACTACAGCCTTTTAAAACTATGTACACACATATTATACGTCCTTCGGGCGGTCGGACTGCTTGGTGCAGTCAGCAGGCACTCACTGACTGCTGCTAATAAAGCTTTTGATAAAAAAAATGTAGTTGAGTAAAATGGTTTTATTCATCTAGAAGACTACCAACCTTTTTCAGGCATAATTTCTCCAAAGTTCCGATTCCGACAAAAACTTTCTTCATGTGCCCGCTTTTTTCACGACAGCCCAAAAAAGGGAGTGTTGTGTTTTCAACCATTTTTCCAAGTGGTGCTTTCAGGGGTGCTAAGACAGGAAACCTCCATGTGCGCCCGTGGACTGGAGTTCCCTCTCGGATACGTCCGGGGGGAAGACCAGTTTTTCGGGCCGGTGCACCCTGGGATGCGGGCAAAAACTCTCTCTCCTGTATGCGAATAGCCTGTCGGGTGGACGCTCCAACGCGTGTCCCTCTGAATAGCAGAGGGCACAGCGGCGGAGCGGGCTTGTGGACGGTGAGTAATGGGTAAGCTCGCCGTCCAACCAAGGACCAAGCCCGGGTCGGTGGCGCGTCGTGTTTCACGCGTCACCGACGGGGCCAAATGCCCCTTATGGGGCCAAATGCCTGCTGGGGTCGCGGATTTTTCTTAATCCAGGATACCGTGGCCCCGGAACGTAAACGGCATCCGAAGGAACACGGGTGGATTTTAGTCAGTAAGAGTCTGACAGTCCCGCCCCACCCAGGGCGGGAGGACTAATTTGATGATTTTGCCACCCAAAAAAAATAAAAAGTGGTGCCTTCAGGGGAACTACCATGACATCTTAAAGCGAGAGTAGTTCCACTGTTTGAACGAGATGGCGCTAGACGACTGGTATAGCTCTATCTCTTTCCCATAGGTGGAACTACTCGCGCTGGAAATAATTCGTTGCTAACGTCATTTGCAGAGCATTGACGTTCATTTATAATTTTGTTTGCCAATTACGTGGCTATAATACGAGTACCTACTAATTACATTTATACTGTGGTCATTTGAATTTTATTAACATGTCGTTTTACTGATTATTTTTGTATTTGTTTTCTTTTAAGTTGTCCAATAATAGGAAACCCGAATCGAATCCAAATAGTAATCGAAATAGTAATGAGCCAACAAAAGCTAACCAGAGCGGACTGCGTTCGTTCTCAAGAAATAGGTTTGCACTTCCATCATATTTTCATTCATTCGTCTGTTTCTGTTGTCTGGTTTTTTTTCTTTTTGCCCGTTACTTCATTTCCGCTCGACTTATTTTTGGTGGAATCACATGTATACAGTTTTCACTTGTGAAGTAAAATAAGTCCTTAATGGGTTCTCTCCGCTTGCGGTGGAAACCGGGCTTAAGAGATACCGGAAAATTTTGAGGAAACTTTAGCTCAATTTTGACACTTTTATGTAATGGTCAAGTGAGAGTTGGTTTTCTACAACCCGATTTTTTCTTCCCAAACGAACGGAGTATCCAGGAACTCTACACCCTGGGGGCCTACCATGTCTTAAAACGAGAGTAGTTCCATTGTCGGAAAGAGACAGAGTTATACAAGTCGTCTAGCGCCATCTCGTTCACACTGTGGAACTACTACGACTACTACTACTTTAAAGATGTCATGGTAGACCACCTGTTCCTAATAACCTTAAAACATAGAACCTCTAGACATTTTCGAAGTCTGTGAGCTTGTACCTACATGTAGCTAAATAGACACGTCTATCCGTCTGAGTTACTTCCGCAGGTCAGCTAGTCTTAGTGTTGTCTAGCTTGATAAATTGCTTTGATAAGACGTAACTTGATCTGTTATTTACTTCTGAAAGAAACATTATGTTTGCCTTTAAAGTTGATTCCAGTACAATGATGGAAAGAAACAATTACATAATTTCTGTTAAAATAAGTACGTTATCTTATCGCAATATGGCGCCAAAGTCAGCCTATTCTTAATAAAAGCGCACAGTACCTTTTTATACCAGCTCTCGATAGGGGCATGCCTGATTGACACATAGGGTTCACTAGTTTTTACCTACCCCCACAGGAAATAGGCATGAATTTATTTATAAGTATACTGTACTTATACTTAGTATTTTTTTCCATTAATGATAATGACCAATCGTAGTATCATTAGTATTCCTTGATGTGATCGGCATTATCAATAATTGAAGGTAATTACAATATAATAAGACGTGGCCTTGTCAATCAAAGACCAAAACAAAATCGACTTGTACGAGTTGGTGTAAGCTCGCAGCACAGCATTGTTTTTCTGTTTTCAGTAAAAATCTAAGATGAGTTTGTGTATGTTTTTTTTTTAGTTTAGCCATTATGTCCTACTGCCGAATTCCCAGGACCTTTTACATTGAAGTATGTTAAATAAGGAAATCGGCTTAGAATTGCGTAGCCATTTTCGTAGCAAGCGTAGCCGACAATATTTCTAAAGCATAGAAATTTTTCATAATTTTTTGCTGCATACACAATAATGTTACTCTGGATTATATTATAATTCGATGATAATGATCGAATGATAGGCCTTGAAGTCCATTTAGGTGTATTATTCAAGTCGTTGGCCCTTTGCGACTTTGTGGTCGTAACATTCTATTAACAATTCTGATGACAAAATCAGAAATGCACTGTTACCGACAGGAAAATTCTATGAAAAGTCTGTCAAGATATCCAAAACCTTTCCAAAACGATTCTGATCTGGAAGCTTCTATCGCATTAGTATCCTCATTAACTTCTTCGGCCCCGGTATGGCAGAAAGTATGGATGTCAGATTATTCTCACGAAAACCATAAGGTTTCTTCTACTGAGTTATTCCGGGGGAGCGGGTACGCTTGCGCAATCGCAGCTCACCAGGCCCTGTAGCCATGCCATGTTACAAACGATAAACGCAAACGCTGAGTAGGCTTCAATAGATTTTCAACTTTATGTGCTTGGGTATAACGTTGAAAATCTAGTGAAGATTGCTTATCGTTTTCGATCTTTCCCGACGCTAACGCTCAGAAATCTTAAATAGATTTTCAACTTTAGGCGCTAGGTATAAAGTTGAAAATCTATTGGGGAATACCGAGCGTTTACGATTATCATTTGCAACTTGTTGTGACTTGGCTAGGGGGCAGATCCTTCGGAAGCTGCGTAGAAACTAGAAACCGTTTAACCTTGAACATTCAGAGGTGTCCTCTAATGCTGCCAATGCCACCTGAAACATAATTCATGTAAGTATTCAAAGTATCTAAAAATACAGCTGTTAAACCAATTATACAACTCGTGTTTATAACTTGAGCAAACATATGGTTTATCAAAATTATCACTTATCTTCACACCTTAAAGTTTTATTAACGTGTTTTAATAATATTTATAGTTGTTTGTTTTCATACAAGGCGTATCTAGACTTTTTGAACAATGTGCTAATTCATTCTTTATTAGAATTTAGAAGATGTAGGTAGGAGTTAAAACAGCCATGCTGAAGTGGGTGTGGGGGGGCCACATTGATCAAATGTCGGGTACATTTCATCAATGTGAGAAAAAGGTAAGCAAAATCTTTTTCTCATTGGACCCCAGGAGGACATTTCCGTCGAGGCCCAAAATAGAGAGGTTTGGAAGGAAAAAAAGGAGGCCTTCGCCTATAAGCTATTTGAAAAAAACCGGCCAAGTGCGAGTTGGACTCGCCCATGAAGGGTTCCGTAGCAGCAAGCATAGATTAGAGATATAATTATATTGAGATTAGTAAGTAATATACACAAACAATAAAAATAACTTTGTTTTTCATAGTATTTGTATGAATGGCAAAGTTATATTTGCGGTTTTTGAAAATGTACTATATCTCAAAAACTGCTAACTGTATCTCATCCAAACCAATTTTCGTTGGTAGTTTTGGTTGAGGTCTACATTATATATTTTTTTTAGTTTTATCATTCTCTTATTTTAGAAGTTACGGGGGGGGGGACACACTTTTTACCACTTTGGAAGTGTCTCTCGCGCAAACTGTTCAGTTTAGAAAAAAATGATGTTAGTAACCTCAATATCATTTTTAAAGACCTATTCATAGATATAACACGTATGGGTTTGGTGAAAAAATTTTTTTTGAGTTTCAATTCTAAGTATGGGGGGCACCCCCAAAATTTGTTTTGTTTTGATTTTTGTGTGAAAATCCTAATGCGGTTCACATAATACATCTTTCTACCAAGTTTCAACAGGATAGCTCTAATACTTTCGACAAAAAGTGGCTGTGACATACACGGACAGACAGACAGACATGACGAATCTATAAGGGTTCCGTTTTTGCCATTTGGCTACGGAACCCTAAAAAAGAATTTTGAGATATTATTTAGTGTGAGCGTGAAAAAGTTGCTCCGTGCGGAGAAGCGGTGAGCACCCTCGTCCGCGCGGTCGGACGGGCCATCATCGCCAGGACGGTGTCGTGTGTTAACCGCCTTATTTTTGACTAACTAGTTTTAAGAAATGCTTTATCGCTATTTATTTGTTTTATTAGATAAACGGATTAAGAAATTGGATCTAATCTTTTAACACCGAAAACGTGTGTATTTGAGGTTAGTAAGACTTCTATCGATACCGCCTAGACTATACTAATTAATCATGTAAAACTATATCACAATGATAAGATTTCGTGAAAAATTGGCCTACTTACATTAGTCGCAATGCAATAGAAGCTTCTCGTTAATCCTTGTTGAAGTTCCGAGGGAAACAAGTTATTCGACAAAATTCTTTGAAAGTTCTCAATTCTATGCCGACCATGGAGCGAACTATAGTCGAATGGTACCTACTCTTAAACCTCCTACAAACGGCGACATGGCTCATAACACGCGGTGGACCCAGTCACACCAAGCGTTCGACTCTCTGTTTATGCGACACAGTTCTATGCAGCTGTGGTCCAAAATCTTCTCAACGTCGCCGTCATCACCAGAAAAATCAGTCAGCCGTGCTTCCACCCGAGTTAGTCGTAGATTCCTGCCTGGTTCATGGCAATAGCCTCACCCCTATTGGTGAAACGTGGGTATGCTATTAAGTAAAGCTACGTCTAACCGTTCAAGCATTACAGGCGCAGGGGCGTAGCGTGCCTTGGCGGGGCCCCGTATAAAAATTTGTTTGGGGGCCCTTAGTTAGGGTAAAGATTTATCACTCAAGAAAAAAAAAATGCATTTCTCTGTATCTACGCCGAAACATAAACAAAAAACCGGCCAAGAGCGAGTCGGACTCGCCCATAAAGGGTTCCGTAGCAGCAAGTAATAACATACTATAAAAGTTCTTGTAGTTGGTTCCAACTTTGAAAGGTTTACGATTTATGACGTATTAAAAAAAAAAACTTGAGAGGTGTCAAGGCACGTCGAAAATCGCTATGAACCTGTTAAAAAGGTTCAAGCGATTTTCCACCCTCCACCCCACACTACCCCACTCCACTCCGCTCCACTTCGCTCCACTCCGCTCCACTCCGCTCTACTCCACTCCGCTCCGCTCCACTCCCTTCCACTCCACTCCGCTCCGCTCCACTCCACTCCACTCCGCTCCACTCCACTCCGCTCCACTCCACTCCACTCCACTCCGCTCCACTCCACTCCACTCCGCTCCACTCCACTCCACTCCACTCCACTCCACTCCACTCCACTCCACTGCACTGCACTCCACTCCACTACCTATTATAGCTGTAAAAATGAAGTTGACAAACTTACATTTGCAGTTGTTCTCCGATACATTTTGTTTAGGAAAATGTTATCCCAGTACGTTTTATAAGTTGGTCAACTATTACTCGTAAACTTGTAAAGCCCACTGAGTCATGATAATTTTCTTTTAAACTTCGTTATATATACTACTATTGTAAATTTTTTCACACCCCCAAACATAACCGTTTAGCTGGTAGAGGGGGGGGACACTCGAGTAGGGCAAAAATTAGCACTTTAAAGCTTAATATTTCACAAACGAATCTTTTTATCAAAAAATTGTTGATGGAAACTACCAATATTTTTTAAAGGCCTATTTAATGATACCCCACACTAAGGGGTACGCGAGAAAAAAAAAAAACATCCCCGCTTTACGTGTACAGGAGGTACCCTAAAAAAAATATTTTACGAGATTTTATTTTACCACTTTTTTGACGCAACAAATCCGTATATTTACACCAAATTACAGCTTTCTAATGCTGGGCGTCTCTGAGCTAAGCTGCGGACAGACGGACGGACGGACGGACGGACATGGCGAAACTATAAGGGTTCCTTGTTGACTACGGAACCCTAAAAATTGAAGAAAAGTCATCAAAAAAATTCAAGATGCGACTGATCAGTCCAGAGGTTGGAATTAGGTAGAGTTATTTTAGTACTTGCATCGAAATGTACATATTAATATGGATCTTCCCGAGATTTCTAATAGAAAATCTCGTGCTTAAAACAGAATTACATATAAATAATCAAAACACCAGAGATAGATCAGACAAATAAATTGTGTAAAAGTAAATAACTATTTTATTTAATAAATCATTAAGTTTTTATTAATTTTTGTTTACGCTCGCTGGGGGCCCCTGTGGCCCGGGGGCCCCGTATAATTGATACGGCAGATACGGCGTTAGCTACGCCCCTGTACAGGCGTGTTACGACGTGGATGGATCATAAACTCCCTGCAGACCTCATTTCAAGGTATGAATGGATCGCGTCATTCTAAACTGTGACAGGGTTCTGTCAAAGAGAATCATGTCATTGAACGACCGAAGCGCCGCTGCCAACTCGATGTGCAGAGCCTGCCAATTTCGGCATGACGTAGAGGTGTAAATCATGATTCATTATAATTAGACTGTTGCATAATTGCACATGATGCACCGCACACTAGGTATTGGGTATTTTTGCAAGTGTTAGAAATTCCATTTTTAGTTGTACGTTGTCATGGGAGCTTTGCCAACCTGCTATGTTGTACTTACTTTGTAATCACTACGCTTTTTGAGGCGTCCAAATTAGTTGTGATTGTTTTTAAACAATGTTTATGTTCGGATTGTGACTAGCCTATTGGTTGCGTTTGATTCTAGTACGGCTCTGCATTCCTTCAACAGAGGATCCACCACTTACAACTTTGTCTATGAATGCATTCTCATCCGGCTCGAAGGACTAGTCCTTCGGTCAATCTCACAGAGCCAACATCCACATGTTGGCTCTGTGAGATTGAGCCTTCGAATAATGAACGTGACCGTTCTACTGTCACTGGTTATGTTAAAAGGTCTCATTAATTATCATCAGACTATAACGTTCCCACTGCAGGCCTCCTCTCTGTGAGAGGGAGTGGGCCATAATCCAACACGCGGGTGGATCGGCGGCTTGGCCTCGTGCTGGTTAGTAATAAGTATGATTTACTTAATTTTCGCTACTTATCAAAGCTCAAACCTAACACAGCGAAACAGCTGTAAAACACTTGGTAATTTCTTATAGGTGTTTTGTAATGCTTTAGACTTTCCCCATCACATTAAAAATGCTTCAAACGCTGCACATGTCATTCTTCTACTGTAAGTACAGCAATAGACAAAAATAATACAATAATCAATGTAAAGACAAATAATATATGAATGAGTTTATTTTCAGCCAGCTGTTCTATTTTTCGGACAATCTACAATCCCAAGTGGTGCAAATCAATTTATGTCTGTATTTCTGAGTGTTAGAGAACCGTGAGCCGTCTATCGTAAATTAGTCACTACAGAGCCAGCTGAATTGAAATGCATATTTCATCACATTTGTGTCGCGAACGACATGTGGTTTGGAAGACGTAAATATTGTCAACAGAATATTGTAACACAATGAATTCTAGTGCCATGTAGCATGTGTGACTAAATAATACGGTTTCTCACCATGTGTAAGATGCTGTGCGATTAATGATAGTTATTCGATTCTATTTTGTTAGCCTTTTTAACAGACTTCAAAAAGGCGGAGGTTCTCAATTCTGTCAATTTCTGTCAAATTGTAATCATGTTTGAACCATATTTAACAAGAATCCATTCTTCCTTAATCAAATGTAAATCTGCAGTAACGTTACTATGGGAAGCTTGTTGTAGAAAAAAAATGATTGCGAGCAGGATTTGAATTTCCGACTTTCATTCAGTATTCAAAAAGCTTACATACAACACATGCGTCAATGCATATAAAATATTTAAAATAATTATAATAAGTCAAGGAGCGTATTATAGGTAGTAGATATTCAATTAAGTATCTATACGTAAAAATTACCTCAGGTAGTCTATTTTTCGAGGATGGCTATAGGGTATATAAAATCACGCTACGGCCAATAGAAGCCGAGCAGCGAGTAAAACCGCGGCAAGAGGAATAGCTAGTTAGTTATTTAATTTAAAGTTAGTTTAGTTATCAAGTAATTAGTTCATAATTCATTATCCATTGACCCTCATCGAAGTGGGAAGAGCAAGTCACAGTTCGCCATTAGAACAACAAAATCATAATATAACAAATTCGTCTATAACCCCGCCGTACTTGACACACATTCCTATATCTATAAATGTTTGTTTTGCTCCGAACTTTGTCGGTTATTTCAATATTAATAATAGGTACCTGCTGTTATATAATCACCGATGGAAACTAACATGGAAATAGACTAGCTATTTTCAATTCAAAATCCGCTGATATTTTGGTGAACTGGGAAGGTGCCTAGATCCCTTATTTCCTATCTTATCATTTAAATATTCTAACTTTAAAAAACCCGACTACGAAAAAATCGCGCACTGAAAAGTATAAAACAAGAACAATCCGTGTTACAGAAATTTTTAAGCAATAGCCGTGGTCGTATGCCACCTGCGGTTGTTTCACACAATCTTTAAATGGCTAGGTGGCATACGACCACGGCTATTACTTGAAAAATTCTGTAACACGGATTGTTTTGTTCATACTTTTCAGTGCGCGATTTTTTCGTAGTCGGGTTTTAGTTATTTTAACTTATTTTTTATTTACACTATTTTGGGGTTATTTGATATAATAAGCAAAGTAGCGCAATGATATTATATATAATCTGAGGTAAAACCTCATTGAAGTAGCGAGTGAATTTAAAATGTACTCATAAGCCTTTTCATTTGATACCTATGTTGACACTGTTAGAAACAGGCAAAGTAGCTAGTAAAAGCTAGATAATGTATATATATTTCAAATGTGCTCATCAAGCCGTTTAAATTGATACCCATGTCGATACTGTGCGAAAATATTTTTTTTTTCGGTTACGACTTTTCATCCCCTAGAGGGCGCCGTATTGGATTTGGTGACACGTCACCTACCCTATAACCAGCGGACAACTGAGACGCTTCTAACGACACCTCATTTGTCAAGTAATGATAAGGAGTTTAGAAGTTATGAGGGAACAGACAAACATACATACATAATAGGTTGGGGAAAAAGTTTCTTCGCATTTTTTAAGAAAATTCAAAACATTTTTTAATAAAGTTTATTTACATTTAACTAAAGTATGTAGGTACCATTTTGTTCGATAACTTTTTGCCATCTTGTAGGTAGGGACATGATCCCATTGCTATAGAAATTTTGGGACTTCTGGTCAAAATACCGCGACAAGTGGTTTTGGCAGTCCTCTCGTGATGTTAACCTGGCACTGCCTAAAGAATTCTGAAGAGACCGAAACAGGTGGAAATCTGAAGGTGCAAGGTCAGGACTATACGGCGGATGCATTAACACCTCCCAGCCAAACTTTCTTAATTTTTATTGGGTGGCTAAAGATGTGTGAGGTCTAGCGTTATCATGATGAAAAACCACACCCCTTCTGTTGATTAATTCCGGCCGCTTTCTTTCAACTTCTTGCTTTAATCTCATCAGTTGTTCGCAGTAGAGTTCAGAATCGATGGTCCTGCCTGGTGGTAACAGCTCATAATGAATAATGCCCTTCCAATCCCACCACACACACAGCATCACCTTGTTGCGAGTTAACCCGGGTTTCGCCACAGTCTGTGAAGCCTGATCGGCCTTTGACCACGACCTTTTTCGCACGTTCTTGTCATACGTGATCCACTTTTCATCACCAGTTATCAGCTTCTTCAAAAATGGTTCGGTTTCATTACGTCGTAATAAAGAATCACAAATGAGTACACGGTCCATTAGGTTTCTTTCAGTGAGCTCGTGAGGTACCCAAATGTCGAGCTTTTTTGTGTACCCAGTTTTTTTCAAATGCGCTAAAACTGTTATGTGGTCAATTTCCAGTTCTTCAGCTACGTCGTAACTACTGGTATGCCGATCTTGCTCCACTTTTTCAAAAATGGCATCCATTTTATCCGTAGTAGGGCGACCAGAGCGACGTGAATCTTTGACATCAAAATTTCCGGATTGAAAACGCTTAAACCAAATTTGTGCTACTCTCACAGACACTACACTAGGTCCATAAACATCGCAAATTTTTTTCGCGGCTTGCGTTGCATTTTTACCTTTTTTGTAGTAAAATTTTAAAATGTATCGAATTTCTTCATTAGATTCACTCATCTTGATGGTACGAAAAACAAATGAAAATCACACATTTTCCTAATTTGAATTTGGACTTATGTTCTTTAAAATTTAAACTTTCAATGATACCAAAACCAGCCAGATACAAATAGTATAGCCAAAGAGATTTTATTACAAGTTCATACATACTGTAATGCGAAAAGACTTTTTCCCCAACCTAATACATACCGGTCAAAATCATAACCCTCCTTCTGGCTTTGCCGTAGTCGGGTAAAAAACATTAAATTGCGGCGTGCTCTCTTATGCAAAAGGACCAATTACTGTGCAATTACGGAAAAAAAGAAAAGTAACCAACCAACGCCAAAAACAAAAAAAAACACATCTAGTCCCAAACTGGGTTAGATTGATATGCTGGCGTCTGTACCTACACATATTCTCCTTATACCTAGTACATTTTTGTTGCGCGGACAAATTGTAACTATCAATAATTTAGATGCTAAGAATTGTCTGCCGACGAATATCCGAGCTAGTAACATTATCTTAGATCGTTTTATGCTTGAAATCTGTAACTGAATACTTAAGTTTTTTTCTTTTCTTTCAATATCTACAGGGTGTGTGTAGAATGTAGGTATAGTATAATTATGAATGGTGTCTGGACTTGTGTACTTGTGTAGTGCAGTGGCTGAGCGCGAATCTACTGCTGCACTATGTATCGCCGGTTCAATTCCCTTACGTTTGTAAACCCGCTCTCGAACAGGAAAAAATCTTTAGAGTAAGGTAATAAATCTGAGTAGGTGCGGACCACGTACGTGACATTAGAAAAAGTGCTTTGAGTGTGTTACTTCAGTCGCTGGTCAAAAAACCGATAATTTTATTAATTCTCTTCATCATAAACAACTTGTTTTAGTATCAGTCAGCTTGGTCAATGGTCAGCCATACTGTAGAGGTACAGCACAAATGCAAATGTCTAAAATAAAAAATACAAAAAAGTAGTTTGTAGAATCGTGAATTGCACTTTTGCATTGTAGAGAGTCACGGTATTCGAGCAAATGACTTCAAATAAGAAAATATTCTTAAACTTAAAAAGCCATCAATATCAAAAATTAGGTATCTACTCGAAGCAGCTAGCTCTATCTTGTAATAACAATGTGAAACGTGTATTTTACATTCGAATCAACAAACATAGATGGCGCTGTGTCGAATTATTTACCTATTTGATTATCATTCACTCACTCTTCCGTTATCATGTTTGTGATTTGTCCCGTACTGTCAATTGAATTTGACAGCTGTCATAATTGTTAAAAATTAATCATCAATAGAATTTATAAAAGTGAAAAATCAGAGAATTGTTTATCTTATTCAATAATTTCCATAAAACGTAAAGATTGACTCGACAATGGGACTCTGCGATGAAGGTAAGAAACTTTAATGTATCATATTACTGACTAATTGAAGAGAACATGATCTTAGTAAACAAATTAATTACTATCAATGTATCTTACTGATTATAGAGCACATGCGCTTTATATACTGTATTTCTTGCGTTAATCGATTGTATGATGGCTTATAAAGAATATCAGCATGTTATTGATAGCTGCCATGTGTCGTACTTCGCCGTTGTATAACTTGAGTTGTTCGCGACGTGTTTTCAGTTTGTTTAGTTAAATGTGTTTGCCTTAACACTTACGAATCTTGTGATATTTGTATGATGACTTGATCGCGGATGTGTGCGAGAACAGGTTTGACCTCTAAATGTTGTTACCCAATGTTTATGTTTAATGGGTTATCTGTTACTTAACTATGTAGGTCAATAAAGTAGTTTTAATATACTTGGGCACATCTTACTACCTAGATTTGTATTGCCCTTTTCTTGCATACATAAATATGCCTTCTGTCATCATCAGCAACAACTGTCTTGCCTATAAACAACAATATTAGGATTGACTTACAATCTTAACAGATGCAGCTGAATTCTATTATTTTACTTGGGTCCACTACTTATCTGATTTCCAACACATAGTTAAAAGTGTGTCACCAAATAATAGATCATAATCTCAAGTTTTTTCGAAATAATAGAACTGATTTTAATAAACCGTTGAATGCATAAGTGGGATACATAGACCTAAAAATTAAAAAGTACTCTTAGTTTGTAAAATGTCCAGATTCCGGTTTCAAAACAATGTTTTTCATGAAGCTAGTTTTGTTAAAATGTTGTTCCTTGACATGTGACATAGGGAGCGAACAAAGGGGATTTTTCTTCCTTTTTATTGGCTTCAATAAAATTCTCAGTTGCCTAGTGTTAAAAATCTTGAATTAATATTAGTATCAAAAGTACCTTAATTTTTTTTTATTTTTAAGACATAGTAAATGCTCCCTGGTATATAACAAACAAAAGAATACATAAGAATTTAAAGATAAAAACTGTTAAAGCTAATATCATCACAAACTCGACAAGATTAAAAGTTCACCCAAATCAATTAGCAACAAATTAATGACAAACCCAGTTACTTTCTCAAGACTGAAAAGAATGGCACCTCAAGACATATCAACCAGCATAAATGAGCTGTAGTATTGATCGGATGAGGCAGTGGCTTCATACCGTGCAAGATCAAGAACCATCATCTACCTATTGCTGAATGTCCCAGGACAGATTGCATTAAGGCGATGACAAGAGCTAATGTACCTCTCGCTCGCACGTTTCGACATTTTGAAAGATATAAAATCACTGATCCCATTTTTGAAAAATTGCAATCAACCATTTTGTGTGCAATCACATTGCACAGTTTAGTAAAAAAAAACCATTTTAATCGATACAAGTTTACCTACTCAAAAGTTTGCTTAAGTACTAAAACTAGTGAGACCTCTCGCGCCCGGCATTGGTTGCGGCCATGCTGCGGGGCGAGACGGAGTGGGAAGCGGTCGCCTCCTTCTGCGAAGCAGTCATGCTCGCGAAGGAGGAGGCGGGCCGCGTGAGGGAGAGGACAATGTCCTCCCTCCGCCCCACCCGCAGTG
This sequence comes from Agrotis exclamationis, assembly GCA_950005045.1. Taxonomy (NCBI): domain Eukaryota; kingdom Metazoa; phylum Arthropoda; class Insecta; order Lepidoptera; family Noctuidae; genus Agrotis; species Agrotis exclamationis. The sequence goes on along the minus strand of OX465431.1, from coordinate 7,159,746 downwards.
GTGGACACCCACGGCGACGGACGTCGCAAGACGATCTCCGGCCACCGTAGGCGCGGGCATGCGGGCGGCGAGTAAAGGGCAACTCGCTGCCCGATCATGGACCATGCCCGGGTCGACGGCGCGTTGTGTTCCACGCGCGCCTCAAAGAGCGTCAGCAAGATGACGGGCCCCTCTAGAGGGCCAAAGCCTGCCGGGGTCGCGGGACTTATCTCATTACCGTGACCCCGGAATATAAAGGGCTATTGAAGAACACCGTGGATTTTAGTCAGTACAAGTCTGACAGTCCCTCCCGCCCTGCCCGGGGTGGGAGGACTCATTTGATGATTTAAAGTACTAAAACTAGTAAATTTTTCAAAAATGGGATCAGTGATTTTATATCTTTCAAAATGTCGAAACGTGCGAGCGAGAGGTACATTAGCTCTTGTCATCGCCTTAAATAAAGGAGCTTAAAAAAAACGGAATTTGATTTTAATTTGTTCTAAACAATAGTACCATATTGAATGACAAAGGAATTTCTCTTCTCTCAACAAGTACTTATTGACATGTTAATATATTTTACTTTACATGCATTTGTATGATAATTTAATTTATCAGTCTTACCGCCTGCATCCTATTACCCGATGTTCAGTATTGGTAAACATATTATTATGATGCAACTAAAATATTTATTTTACTCAACAATGTTTTAAATAATCTACTTATCTTTAATGTGATTAAATTCAGAGCATACAGCCATTGTATTTATCTTTGTTGATAAAATGTAAAATGTGATAAATTCTGTAAGAGTGACATATTTACTACTTTTTTAAGAATATTTTTTTAATTTAAAAGTTGGTTTGTCAAAACTAAAACAATTCCAATCAGCTACAAACTGAGATACACAACTCTATTCAATAATTTTACTTAGTTTTTATTAAAAACTTAGTAAAATTATTGAATAGAGTTGTGTACAAAACCTCCACCTTTTTATAAGTTGGTTAAAAACTTTTTAACTAACTTATAAAAAGGTGGAGGTTTTGTATTGAACACTTTTTTAGTGACCTTGACTTTTACATGTCCAATCATCTATCAGCAATCAGCTGGATTATTAGATAATTTTCTTGCCAATTAAGTACTTGTGTAGTGGCGTAACCTTGGATTATTATAAATAACTCATGTCTTTTATAAATAATAACTGGTTAGATGAAGTTTTTGTTGAGATTTGAAGCCAAACATATTAGAACTGTGGTTTTAAAATATAAATATTACTAGCCGTTCCCTGCGGTTTCACCACTGTGGCTTGGCTCCTACCTTCCTCGATAAATGGACTATCCAACACTAAAATATTTTTTCAACTTCAATAAGTTGTTCCTGAGATTAGTGCAATCAACCAAACATAATAGCTTCAGCTTTATAATATTAGTATAGGTTGCATCTGCCAAAATCTTACGCTTTTATTTAGGAGTGTATCTAATGTAGTAGGTACACTTTAATTTTACAAGTAGCTATGTTAAAAGTCTCATGTATGAGGGAAATACATGTAAATTCCAATAGCAAACAGCCACTTCATTTTTGGGCGAAAAATTCTACATCAACACGTAATCATAGGTACATAATAAAAGATACAGACAGATAATATTTACCCACACTGGTAAAAAATATGTTGTTCATCATGATCGGCAAAACACTAAAGCAATAAAAAACAACTACCTAGGTTTCCTTATGGAATCACTGCATTCCTGTGCTTATTTCTAAGAAGGTAATTAGAATTAAGTACCTAGTATTATTATTTAGATACCTACTTGAAACAATAAACTGTGCAATAAGACAGAAAAGAATGGATAAACATTGCCACAGATACGGAAATCTGTTAAAGGTTTGGATGCATGTTGTTGTTTTATGTCTAAAAAATATTAAAAAGCCACAACGCCCACAATCAATTAATTAAATCATCTTATACACATTATGATTTCTTCTTAAATAACTACAGAATAAAAATATATAAGCTTCCAAAATAAAACTGGTATGTTTCCCAGAAATAAGAATAAACTTAATGAAACATAAGCCACCATAAATGAGTAAGTAATAAAAAACCGGCCAAGTGCGAGTTGGACTCGCCCATGAAGGGTTCCGTAGCAGCAGGCATAGATTAGAGATATAATTATATTGAGATTAGTAAGTAATATACACAAACAATAAAAATAACTTTGTTTTTCATAGTGTTTGTATGAATGGCAAAGTTATATTTTGCGGTCTTTGAAAATGTACTATAGGTATCTCAAAAACTGCTAACTGTATGTCATCCAAACCAATTTTCGTTGGAAGTTTTGTTGAGGTCTACATTATATTTTTTTTTAAGTTTTATCATTCTCTTATTTTAGAAGTTACAGGGGGGGGGACACATTTTACCACTTTGGAAGTGTCTCTCGTGCAAACTGTTCATTTTAAGTAAAAAATTAAATTAATAACCTCAATATCATTTTTAAAGACCTATCCATAGATACCCCACACGTATGGGTTTGGTGAAAAAAAAAAATTTGAGTTTCAATACTAAGTATGGGGGGCACCCCCAAAATTTGTTTTGTTTTTATTTTTGTGTGAAAATCCTAATGCGGTTCACATAATACATCTACCTACCAAGTTTCAACAGTATAGCTCTTATGCTTTCGACAAAAAGTGGCTGTGACATACGGACGGACAGACAGACAGACAGACATGACGAATCTATAAGGGTTCCGTTTTTGCCATTTGGCTACGGAACCCTAAAAATATCAAAAAGCCACAACCAATTAATTAAATCATCTTAAACACATTATGATTTCTTCTAAAAATAACTACAGAATAAAAATAAATATTTGCTTCCAAAATGAAACTGTAATGTTTCCCAGAAATAAGAATAAACTTAATGAAACATAAGCCACCATAAAAGAGTAAGTAATAAAAAACATCATTGGATGTTAAAATGAAGCTTAAATAGGTAATTGCAGTGATGTATGAGCATTGTGCATTTAGCAGCGGCCTAAGGACACAATTAGTCTCAATTGTAAGCTTGCACTGCTAGACCCAATTGAATGCCAGCCCATTTATTGTTGCTATCATAATGCAACTACTGACATTATTGTATAGGAAAACTTTATCAATTATTTTATATTGGCGATTTTTTTTTGTTTTCGATAGGAATGATAAATTGTAATAACAATATTATTGTTTATTTTATAAAGCAGCTTGGAAGTGAGCTGATAATAGTAAAAAAAAGGTAATTGTTATCTGTGTGGTTCTTTCTTCAATGGACTATCTCATACATGAGCATACATGGTCACGTGGTTTGACTAAGACAGACAGTACTAGACTTTTAAAGAGTTGGTGACCTCGGTTAGTTTGTTTCGGGCCATTCTTTTGAGAAAAAGTACGAAAAACCAACCTCATCTATTTTGAAAAACACAAGTATTTTTTTAGTTAGTTATCAAATATCATTAGTTGATTTAAAAACCAACTTACAAAAATATAAATCTTTTCGTACCTAATAAAAATTGCAAACCTCCTTTAATCATCCGTAAACACGACATTTCTAGCCCTAACATTTTTAATTTGAATATAACATGCGATTACAATATTACAGTGATATGTATTTGCAAAAAAAAAAAACTAAAGATATAACAATAAAATTATAAGTAGGTAGATATGTTGTAACGAATGGCTGCTTGCTTGCCTAACTTTACATTACCAATCATTAGATTACCTACCCAGTAATTTGGGTGCGGAAATAAAATGGCAGTCGCAGCGTGTGAAATAATCACTCTGAGCTAGCTAAATTAGAAAGGCTGGGATGGTCGATGACTAAGCAAAACCGTGGCTCATTATATCAGAGTAAAGGAATACCTACTAAATTTTAAGTGTAGACTAGAAGTATAGCCTTATAAGGAACCTTATAAAAAATGTTTGTTGCCTAGCCTAGTGGGCACGGGTCAGCTAGTCTTGTTATATTCCAGTCAGAAAAAATACAGAAAGCCACCTGCTTCTATTCTTCCATATTCCTGTCACCCCGGCCACGTTCATACACCTAGTTTTATACGCACGTGACACGTCACAATAAAATGAAAAAAAAACAGTCTGACTGAGAACGTACTCCTTTTTTAATTCGGTTAAAACCCTAAGGGTGAGGCCAAACGAGCGTAATTTTGTGAGTCGTGAGTCGCAGAATTTCGGTCGCGTAATTTCTGCTGCATTTGGTTTCATACAAAAGTCCTGTTTCATTCACACGCGACGCAAAATGAGTTGTCTGCCGACTCACACGCATTATTCGGACCGAATTGAGTTTGCAGGGCCGACAAAGCGTCAGTCGGTACATTTTGCGTGAGAGTCGACACGTATTTTTACTCACAAAATGTTAGACACATAACATAAAACTATAATTGAAATACACAAAATGTTCAATGGTTCCATTGCTCGACAAAAACATCCACTATAAACGTTCGATAGTAACTGAATAAAATGCACTCGTCTGGCATCCCAACAGAATTTCTGCCAGGCAGAATTTCTGCGACCGAAATTCTGCTACTCACGACACACAAAATTACGCACGTCTGTCTTCAGCCTAAAATCAATTTGTTCAAAAAGGCAGAAACCGATCCTTTAATCGTCTGTATCTACACTACTGACACGTTGACTGTTACTTAGGCTGCCTGTCGACAGGAGCAGAACGAGGCTGCGGAGAAACGAAGAAATATTAACTAATAATAATATGATTGCATCACTGAAGAGGAGCGGAGATTTAGTGCAATCCTATTGTTTAATATTTCTCCGCTCCGCAACCTTTCTCCGCTCCTGTGGACAGGTAGCCTTAGTCTAGCTCACAGAATACATAATAGTAATTTCATTGAAAAAAAAACCACTTTTAACTTTCGATAAAAATCAAAAAGTTATTGAATATCACCATTTTTAATAATTTACTAATAAGAAATTGTAGGTTGACTTTCAATTAGGTACCTACGCATTTTTTTGTATTTAATAATTTCCGTATATTAAATGACATTTATGAATGCAACTATAATTTTAGTTAATGAACTGCAAATATTTACACATAGTTTACTGACCATTTAAATTATCCCTTTTAAAGTAATCTTAATAACTATTAAAGACTTGCAAACAACTGATAGTGACTCATTGGATTTCAAACATGTAAAGTTTCCAATAATATTAATTATTATCAATTTTACATCATTTATTTGGTCATAAATAATTTAAGTCTTTTTTTCTGCGAAAAAAAAAATTATATACTTAATACAGAATATTTTTATTTATATTTGTGTGTTGTCAACTGCACAATAAGAGATGCAGGAGGATAGTCAATCCGGAGTAGTTCTATTCATACATTAATAATGTTTTTGGGGGAAAAAAACGTTGTTTTATTAACTTTTTCCTAGAATTTTAGCTAAATTATTGAATTATCCACTATTGTAAAAAAATTCGTATAGGTATAATTTTTAACCGACTTCAAAAAAAGGATGAGGTTCTCAATTCGTTCGGTATTTTTTTTAATGTATGAACACCGATTACTCCGAGGTTTCTCGTCCGATTAGTGTGATTCTTTTTTTGTTCGATGCAGTATACTTTCCATTTGGTCCCATAAAAAATTCATCAAATTTGGTTCAGTACTTTTTATTTTGTGGATTTTTTGTGATTCTATGTGGATGGTCTACTCGTATTTTTTGTGTATTTGTTACGCGATTACTCCGCCAATTGTGGACCGATTTTCAAAATTCGAGATTAGATAGTTCTGTAGTGGTCCCCATAGTCACCAAGTCAGGATCTGATGATTGTATCCTGGAGAAATCAAGGGCAAACCTCAAATTTTAACGGCGCACACATCGTTTTTCTGAAATCTTATGAAGTAATTTAAGTACTTGCGTATGGTAATCATCATCTTATGTAGCTGAGCTGAAGATGGAAGGTACAACTCCTTAACAGAAAGGAGTAGGCATTGATTGATTTCACGTATAGTCTGCGGAACAACAAGTCCGATTTAAGTAATTATTTTTTTGTTGTACTAGGGATCGTCCAACTTAGGGAATACTGTAAGTTTCATCAAAATCGGTTAAGTAGTTTTTGTGATAGGGAATTTTTTTATTTCATTGTCTTTTTTTTGCCACCGACTTCCGAAAGAAAAGTTATTTTGTAGGTTATTTTACACTTTTTTGTGGTTGTTTTTGAAGGCGGTTACAGTTTTTTTGAAAAACATTTTTTTTTAAAATAAGTTTTTGTTGTGGTTGTTTTTGAAGGAGATTAATTTTTTTTGAAAAAAATTTTTTTCGTTGTTACTGAATGCCAGGTAGGATTTTTCCAACAAAAACCCAGTGCCATCAGTAATTACGGTTGATTTCTTAGTAGTAAATAATTATAGCCGTTTCTTGCATAGTCATCGTGACAAAGTTGCTATTACTAAAAAAGATAATTGTTCCTGTATCTTGTTATGTATTTATATATAATATGACATCCTTGGGTTATCTTAGGCTGAGTAATGAGTGACTCAATGAGGCATGCAAGAGACATAGGTACTTTGTTTTAAAACCACAAAGTATTTTTACTATTGTTTTAATTTTGCTTGATAATTATGCGGATTTATTGCATAAAATATAATTAATATGGGTTTTATTTATTATTCAAATACCTAAGTCTAGACCAGGGGTTCCCAAACTTAAATTTTTGCCGAATTCCTTTTAATTATTTATATTAAAAAAATAATTATTAATTTTATATACTAATTTTATCATTATAATATTTTTTTTGTCTACTGCCCACTTTGAGAAAAAAATAATTTTTAGCGCCCCATTTTTTCACCAAATCGCCCCCCGAAGCCTCTACACAATGCCCCTATTTTTTTTCTGGGTCTCTTACCACCCCCCCCCCCCCCCTTTAGGCCTGCAGCGCCCATAAGGGGGCATTACCGCCCACTTTGGGAAAGGCTGGTCTAGACTGTCACTTGAAAAGTATGGTTCATTGACGCTAATAATCGTGTTGGGCATTAGGTACCTAGATAGACCTGAATCATAAAACAATTCATTTTCCTTACAAAGTCCTGATTCACATTCATTGTGTATTGTATAATGACTCATCTCTTTTTAAATATTAAAGGTCAAGGTCACGGTCATTTTCAGTTTTGTTTTTATTTATTTGGACTTTGAACCCTTGAAATTTAAAGTTTAATAAAGTATCAGCAACAGTTTGAAGTCCAAATTAAGTAATGGAGCAATATGATTACATGTTTCATAATATTACGTTGTTTTGAGAACAGCAATCAAGTTATTTTTGGACATCGTACGATCTCGGACCCACCAGACAAGTAGGTACGTGTTCGTTGAATTTCTTTTTTTTTTAACAGCTAGGTATTGCCTGTGGTTTCACTCGTTATTATTTATATCTAGAATGTTCGGACATTAATGCTTGTTTGAAAAAAAAAAAACAGAAAGAGAAATGCTGACAAAGCTTTTTTTAATTACAGCTGAGCAATTATTTCTTATTGCAAATTATGAAAGTTGCATTTACCAGAAAATGTACCCATGTGAATATGAATAATCACGTGTTTAGTCTTTTAGTTGATACATATACAAATTTAAGTAGAATAGAACTAGACTTTGCACTGTAACTCGACTGTTACTCAGAACTATTACATGCAAATAAATCATATTATTTACTACTCAATGACCTAATGAACTAAGTAGGAGACTCACAGCCATATGCTTTTGTTACTACATTGCAAAAAATACTGTAAAATAACCTTTGGACTGTATGTATTCAGACATAAATTGTATTCTTAAAGGAAGAAGGTCGTAGTTCAATCAACATTTGGTCATAACTTGTATAAAAGTTTCAATAACAATCTTGGACTAAAAAAGTATTTATTTACTGTTTTAAAAGTCGTTAAAATACAAGAAAAAAAAAACTTTTTTTTTTAAGAAATAACATTTAAAAAAAAAGAAAACAAATACAAATTAGTGATTTGACATGAAAACCAACGCACAGACAAGCAAAACTAGCACAACTGTCTATTAAATCTAGTCCCCAGTGATTTCCCCACATTGAATCAGCGCAATCGGCGAATCGGACTTTGTACCCTGACATTTGTGTACATAATGGAGGTCCAAAGTCCGACAACTAGTTGCGTAAATGTCTAAAAAACTAGTAGTTTTCTAACTCGCAAGTCATCGTGATTCGGGCCTTAACTAGTTTCTGTGCTAAAAATAATTACAGTTTTTGCAAATGCCATGTTTGGTAACCCACGTTTTTTTTTTTGTTTCATAAGGAAAATGGTTATAATTATGTCGTCATTTTTAACTTCGTACTTACGTCAATGTTTTCTAGCCCATTTATGATTAACATATTTGTTTATGTTGGAAAATAATTTCGAAGTTTGTGTTGTTGATAGTGAAAGTTGGAAGTGATTCTGATGGTTTTATTATTGGATTCAAAGTCCAAATTACAGACAGCTAATTTTGAACGGTAAAAAATGGGTTCTACTGTGTTGCTATGAAACATGAAAGGTGTCATCTTGTGGTAGTCTGTTCAAGATAGACATTTCAAAAGCTCCCAAAGAGTTGAATTTTGGTAGAGACCTTGAGCACCGATAAGGTGGACAAACGATGAAGACCACAAGATAGGGCTGGGTGCAAGCAAGCCTCTCCCAACCAGTCCTATTCGAAATCTGTAGGGGAGGACTATGTTCACCAGTGGACGTCCTACGGCTGATATATGATGATGATTTAAACAAGTAGAAATCAAATTCCCCCGAACCCATGTGTGCTAAATGAGTTATTCAAATTCAAAGTCAACATTTTCGTTTTGAAAAAAATGAATTACCTATAGGTATTTATTTCTGGCATACGTAATACGTACCCATACAAAAATGTGAATTTACAATTTATAACAATAAATAAATATTAAAAATTAATAAAATTACATTACATTTCAATTTATCAGTATTTTGGCTGGAATATTGATTGCCATTAACGAAGAAAAGAAGAAGTTTTAAGTGATTGGCCGGAGAAAGCCGCACAAAGGGAAGAGTGGAAGGTTTTGGGGAGACCTTTGCCCAGCGGTGGGACAATAATGGTTTAAAACATATAAGACATAAAAATGGATATAATAAAACTAATGAGGACGTCCTTCATTCGTTTTTTTCCTAAGAATCACCGTTCCTAAGATAAGGTAACGTTCTTTGCCCGGTCTAATCTTTGGGTATGAGTAAGAGGTAGACGGCTTTAAAAACTGATTAAATTAGTGCCATGTGCACTGTGCACTGATGAAAGTTATCTCGGATTACGAAAAGTATGTCCGTCTCACAGAGTTTAAACACCTATAATTTGGCGCTACGATAAAATAGGTAGGTATTATCAATTGACAAATAAGTAGGTACATCTGGTGTTTTACCCGCTCTGCGCAATACCTAATATGTAGATTAAAAGTGAATTAATTAATTTTCATTGATTATCTTGCTCACAATCTTTGTCTACAAAAAGCGATATGTTATATGTAGATAGATTATGAAATGTTGTCATTTCTAGAAATAAAAATTGTAATCTACCAACTATTGGCTAAAAACCGGCCAAGTGCGAGTCGGACACAAGATGGGTTCCGTTCCGTACCGTCATCTTTAACTACTACTAATTTATTGAGTCATGTTACTTGATTTAAGAAATTCTATGCTATTCTATAAAAATGACAAAAAATCATGTCTGTTGTATGGGAGACCCCTTAAATATTTATTTTATTCTGTGTTTTTTAGTATTATTTTGTTGTTATAGCGGCAACAGAAACACATAATTTGTGAAATGTTTAACTCCCTAACTATCACGGTTCATGAGCTACACCCTGGTGACAGACGGACAGCGGAGTCTTAGTAATAAGGTCTTGTTTGAACCCTTGGGAACGGAACCCTAAAAATGGAGGTTGTAGTTTCAAACGTTGTAAAAGACATTCATCGTGTAAGCTATTTGTAACTTTCGGCTAAGCAACTAAAGTTAAAAGTCTTTCAACACGGGTAAAATCCCTTTCGTCATATTTTGATTATCGAAATACAGGGTGGATTATAAGTACGTGTCATTATATTATTATTATCTTAATCTTTTGAAGGTACACCTCAAGGACGTGCAGGTACATAGTTCAAAATTACGGATATAATTTTAAGCCTTGTATGAATAATGATATCGTGTGCAATTATTTGGTAATCAATGACAAAATAATAAAGTGATGTAACTTTTTGGAGTCTAATTAGGCGTTGTACATTATTATTATATAATTATTTAGTTCTCGATTATCGTCGTCTGTCTACAGCTACACCAACTTACACTGTTACTTAACATTTTCCTTTTGTCAAAACTCAATCTAACTCCATTGCCTGTAACTCGATCCTGTGTTTTCTTGTTAGAATACCGTTTTTTTTTATCGATGTGAAATTTGTCCTCCCACCTAGGGCGAGACGGGAGTGAATGTCAGACTCTTACTAAATAAAATCCACGGTGTCCTTCAATAGCCCTTTACGTTCTAGGATTATCGTGGAGATATTTTTTTCTAATTTTGCCTTTTATCCCCAGATCCTTTGATTTCAAACAATTCTGCCTTTGAAATTTTCAAATTAGGTACTGGCGAGAGCAGATCGATGGCTCTAAATGCAATTTGTGAGTTTTTCTGGCCTGTTCTATCCCACAGCTGGGCTAAAGCTTCCCCCATCTTTTTCATCAAGTATCATGCAGACAGCATCGTCAAAATGACTTCAATTAAACAACATATATGGCAATAATAGTGCTGTTTTGCGTTTCGAAGTAATGTATGTCAGTTTAACGTTCTCTCTTTATCAGTATCTGTACTGGAACTGCGAAGTATTGAAGTTCACTTTCTTCTGCGTTTTACTTGTACTTACCAAGTAACGAAGCTGGCAAATCGTAAACATCGAACGTCTAGATACTTCCAGGTGTTCTGAATGGACGTCTCACGTGCGTTTGTTGATGCGTGTGCGACGCAAGCGCAACATATCCGTCGATTCGTATCAATAGGGTGTAGAAATGAGAAACCAACCGAGAAATTTCATGTTGATGATCAGAAAATGATATACAATTTTACCTTTTCAGCCACAAGTTAGGTTTGGATGCATTCATTAGCAATGACTATTATTCAAGTTTTTCTGTTAAATATTTGTATTCAGTCAGTAACTTCATTTAATTCAGAAGAAACGTGCATGTTTCTTTAAAATCTTGTCTCCAATGACGCCAGTAAAATTATGCATATTATTTTGACCTTATACTGATTTACGTAAGTGAATTGTTCATATTGTTGTATTAACTTATGTGTTTTACAACTTGATGTCAAGGTATGGGTCGCAGTCTCTGCAATATGACGTACATAAGAAAATGGATAATTATTATTAATCGCACGTTACTAGATTGTCGTGATTTTATTATAAAGTTTTGACTTATACTTCATAATTAAACAAAAAACTACTTAACAATTTAAAATTATTCGTGATTAAAATGCAAACTCACAGTGGCAATGCATGATTTCACATTTGAGATTAATTATATTATACATGGTGTTTACTTGAGATGAAGAATCTATACATATAATAAATCTGTAGAAGGGTCAATTCTGTACATTGAAAATATTTGTCTGTCTGTCTGTCTGTCTGTATATGCAGGCATCACGTGAAAACTAACGGTTCGATTTCGATGAAACTTGGTATAATTATACCTTATTATCCTGGGCATAAAATAGGATACTTTTTATCCTGGAAAAATACGTAGAAAAAAAAATCTGTAACAAACCTTATTATGGAACCACTGGCGACACCTTTTATCAAGTAGAACATTACGCCACGCCTGCCTCCATTGATTTCTAAAATGGTTCCACCACTCACCACTAGATGGCGTTGTACCTATGACGCGCATTTCTGAATCGCGGTGTTAAGATTCTCCGAGAGTTAACGACTACCGCGACTTTCTTATTTTTCTTTGTGACTGAACTGGCAGTGCACTTGCGGGCTACTGCCTAATTGGAATAGCTACACAAGACTCGGCTACCAAGTTTTATCATAAAGTTAAACAGTAAGTAATTCAATTCTGTTATTTTTGGTTTAGAGGACCAAAAACCCCTGCCTCAAACCGTGCTTTTCAGCGCGACCTTTTTGATTACTGTTCCGATGTCCGATCAGTTATTTGTAAATACAATGTCGGAATTACTATGAAAAAAATACTTACTACAGAACGCGAGCTCAACAGCAGTAGCTCAATTATTAGATCTTGGACTTGGACTGGGCCGGTCGATCCCAGGTTCGAATCGGTCGAACAAATGTGGCTTACACTCACAATGAGTGGCAAACAAATTGCTATTGGTACTGCGTACCGGCCGCCATGTTTGGACCTTGCACTTTTTCTTGATGCCATAACAGATTCTCTTACCTCACTGGCGCATTGTGACCATTGTATACTGCTGGGTGATTTTAATGTGAACATGCTGGATACTAGCGGCACAAAAACAGGAAAAATTAAGGAGTTTTTAAATAGCCTCAGTCTTGATCAATTAGTTACAACTCCTACTCACTTTACGGCTTCCAGTGAAACACTGATCGACGTTCTGTGTACGGATATAAGAGCAAGATACACGTTGGTGGAGTCTCTTAGTTCTCTTAGCGGTCATTCACTTATAATTGCTGAATTTCATATTAAACGTGACAAGTTAAAACCTTATATAATAAAATTTAGGCCACTTAAGAATATATGCGTGGATAATTTTAACATGGACCTGTCGCTTTTGTGCTTTGATAATATCTCTTTGATGAACAATGTAAATGACATGGTGCGTGTCTTTAACTCGCGTGTTATTTCACTGTTCGACGCTCATGCACCAGTCAAAACTTGTACCATTAAGGAAAAGTCTTATCCGTGGATAACTGACACAATAAAAGTCATGATGCGTTTACGTGACAATGCTTTAACTTGTTACAAAAAAACTAAATCAGCTTCCAAAAGGGAATACTACAAAGAGTTGAAGTCCCTTGTTTCACGGTCTTTGTTTAGCGAAAAAGTGGCGTATTTTAAACACAACATCAACAATAAAATAAACAATCCCAAAATATTATGGAAAAATATAAAACCCACTTTATCGCCTTACAAACCTAAACAAGACATTCCATCACATTTTTCTGATCCAGATCTCATTAACAACACCTTTTTGGTAGTCCCTGGTAACCCCGAAGCAAGCTTGTCACTTAAGGCTTATTTTGAACACCACAAATATGGAGAAGCAGTTTTCAAGCTTGATCCGGTAGAACAGAGAGACATTGCTCGTATAATTTCTAACCTAAAAAGCAACGCCGAAGGTTACGACCATATCACACTTGATATGCTAAAAATGATCCTACCGGACGCTTTAGCTACCGTAACAGAAATTATAAACCGTTCTATAATATCTGCAACATTTCCTGAACAATGGAAAATAGCATCCGTTAGGCCCATTCCGAAAGTCAGCAATCCTATTGAAGTAAAAGACTTGCGTCCTATAAGTATTTTGCCGTGCCTGTCCAAGGTACTTGAGAAAATCGTCAGTCTGCAGTTAACGCACTTCCTGGAACAGAATAACATATTGCCTGACTTACAGTCTGGTTTCAGGAAGCAGCGCAGTACCGCCACTGCTTTACTGGATGTTACCGACAATCTCCTATCAGCCCAAGACAAGGGAATGTGCTCTGTGTTGGTCTTGTTAGATTTTTCCCGAGCTTTTGACGCAATCAATATTTCACTTCTGTTGTCTAAGTTAAGTTACTACGGTTTTGATCCAAGCGCTATAGAGTGGTTCCGTAGCTACCTTAGTGACAGGAAACAGCGTGTCGATCTACAGCTAGGCGATGGAACAGTTCTGTCGTCTACTTGCACTACGATAGTAAGAGGCGTTCCGCAAGGGTCCATATTAGGACCGATTCTTTTTATTTTATACTGTGCAGATATCGTCAAATGCATCCGAAAATGCAAATATCATATTTACGCTGATGATGTACAACTATATCTATCTTTTAGACCGGATGAATATGATAGTGCTATTAGGGATCTAAATGAGGACCTTCACAGAATCGCTGCGTGGTCTGAGGAAAATTGTTTGTCACTAAACCCATCAAAAACGAAATATCTAGTAATTGGCACAAGACAACAACTTCTTAAAGTACCTGCAAAGATTGGTTTGGAACTGATGGGTGTACAAATTGACAGAGTGTACGAGGCGCGGAATCTTGGGCTCATTATGGACAAAGACCTTCGCTTTGAAAAACATGTTGCCGATTCGGTTCGTAACTGTTTTTACCGCTTAAAAGTCCTTTATAAAATGAGACCTTACTTATCAGAAACAATACGTGAACAACTTGTTGAGACACTAGTGTTGTCTAGGCTTAACTACGCGGATACAGTTTACGGCCCGCGCCTGTTGGCCCGAACCGAGCGGCTCATCCAACGAGTACAAAATGCTTGTGCTCGTTTCTGTTATAAAATTCCACCCAGGACACATGTAACCCCTTTCCTAAATAAACACTATACACTCAAAATGAGATCGAGACGCAAGTTGCACTTGGCGTGCCTTCTGTTCGGTGTTATAAAATATAAAAAACCAGACTACCTGTACAATAAACTTAGTTGGCTCGGGAGTACACGCGAATGTAATAGAAGACAATGCTCTCAGCAACTTGCGTCTCGGTCTCATCGTACAGCGGCTTTCAGGGGTAGTTTTCGATACGCGGCGTCAAAGATTTGGAATAATCTACCACCACCCATCCGATCTTCTAACACGATCAATGCCTTCAGAAGCCGCTTGCGACAGTACTTAATTGAAGCACAGCGGAAATTGGATATGGCAAATATAAATGTATCACTCATATAACGTAGTGTAAATTTCAAATTTCAATCATGTCAAGGGTACTTTCTTTTTCTGCTGCCTGTTAAGTCCATGAGCTGGGGTTGTTTGGGTTACGGAAGTCGTGTCCTCCGTCTCGTGAATTGAAGCTGGTGGCCTGTGGGTATCGTAACATAATTCCATTAGTATAGGATTTCACCACTATTCCGTACATTGTAACACATCACTGATTTTTAAAGCGTAAACTTACCGAATGTTGCAGGCCTGCATGTAAACAAGACGTGAGATAACTGAACAATGCTGTAGGCCCCTCTCTTAAGCCTTTAGTGTAGGTGGACATTAATTTTCCGCCCTATGTATCGTGCACCTACAAAAGCAAAAAATAAAATAAAAATTTATCTAATGTCAGTCTAACCCTACAGAAAACTATAGGTATAAGTATTTTTATTTGATAACTGTTCAACTTACCTTTCTTTTCTTATTATTATTACTTTTTATCACTCACGTTCGCATTTTAAACGTAACTCATGGAATAATTACTTTGCTCGTTTTTGTGTCTAATACTAATAATAATATCTGTCATCATGTTCATTTTTATTTAAATACCCGCACACGAAATATGGCTTCATTATTTTAAAATGTGCAACCTTAGGCCGGTAGTTCGTGCGTCACAGGAGGCTGCATGCAGCGCACTGTGAATGCCTCGCACTTCATGGTTTACGGTTGATACGTCCAGTATTTTTAATTAATTATTTCTATTGTGTAGTTGTTGTACCGCTTGAACTATTTACTATAATATCATATTTCTTCAATGTTATCCTTATTTATACATATATATTTTATCTCTCATAAACTATTTATATATTTTATTCTATAATTTTTAAACTGACATTGACATTCGGACACACCAATTAGGTTCATTTGAAAACCAGCGTCGGGCACCAGTTGTCCGACATTATGCTGAAATGGGCCTTTTTGGCGCAGCCGTGAGTCACACAGTATACATGCCTATATTCTTGTTTGGCTTAGAATATTGTATTACCTACCTTAAATTATTTAGCATTAAGTTCTATTTCTTGTGATACTGTGTGCACTTGTGGCGTGTGCCAATAAACGTTTTTTCTTTCTTTCTTTCTTTAGATCTCCTTATTTATTATAGGCTTAGCCGTATTTGGGTCCAATAGATATTTAAAAGATGTCATTGTCAGAGTTACTCAAAATGGAGAAATAAACCATCCACGCGAAGACCGACATCTGCGCGGACGGAGTCGCGGGCGGAAGCTAGTGTTGATATAAGGTTGATATTTTTTTTCTAAAACTAGCCCTTTTCAGCAGCTTCGCCCGCGTGTAACTTGTAAATTATAATTATCATGATTTGGAATGTAATATCGGTATAATCGGTTTCATATGTCTTGTGTTAATCTAGGTATAAAACTGTATGCCAAAAATGTTCTTAGGCTGCTTTTCCACCAGAGATGCGCTATGCTACGTTGCTGCGGATGCGTTTGATATCCGCCAATCATATTCACTGGTTTACATAGCACAGCACTGGTGGAAACGGTTCCAACTAAGATGTGTTTTTTATATGTAAGGATGCGTGCTATGGCTGCGTGCTGTGGCTGCGTGCTATGGCTGCGTGCTATGGATGCGTGCTATCGGTCGTTTTCCCTAGTATCAATACATCGCATAGCTCGAGCTGCGCTACTTCGCAGCGCAGCTACCTTGTGGCGGCGCATCTTCGTAGCGCAGCTACCTTGTGACAGCGCATCTTCGTAGCGCAGCTACCCATCTTCATAGCACATCTTACTCCGCAGCTACATAGCGTAGCATCAGTGGAAACGGTCACACAGTTTCGTAGCTCAGCTTTTACATCCTCGCAGCACAGCTACATAGCACATCTCTGGTGGAAAGGCACCCTTACTTCTATGTTTTTCTTTTCGTTGCGGGATCCAAGACAATTCAATTCGTTCTCCGGGACTTCGCCAAGTTTCAATGCTTCGACGCTTGACTATGGGCCACCACTGGTAATGGATCAATAAAGAGAAAATATTGTCCTGAAAATATTTCATATTAATTTTATTTCAATCAGGGTTGTTTCGCTTGTTTACGTAAATAAAGTCGAGCGCACTTGAATAGTCTTACTTAAATACGAGTATAACTAAGTTAATGATACCTAAGCGCCAAGGTAGACTTAAAGATTTCAATAATAACACCACCTATCATATAATTTTCTTAGCCTTAGTAAGAAACACTCAGTTCGAACCGGATTTTCCTCATATTTTTTTTTCTTTTAACACATGCCTCTGATTTGTGTAGGATGGCAACTTTTTATGACTTATAAACTTTTTGTTTATCACTTTAACGAACATATTAATCTTGTGTCAATGGAAACTTTAAGCTATTAATACTAGAAAAAAAAACTTAATTTTCCGATGAAAATAAGTAAATATACAGGGTGATATGTGGTAGATGACAATAAAACACCCAAATATTTGGTAAGTAGGTACCTACCACCAAATCACGATATTTACGCATGAATGTAATAGTACATTGTTATCCAAGGCGTGAAAATTACTTATTTACGGCCCGAGACGGGGTTTGGCGCCCGAACGTAGTGAGGGCGCTAATAGTTCGAGGGACTAAATAAGTAATTTACCCGAGGTAAACACTGTGCTTTTCATTACGAATACGAGGAAAGAAAGTAAAATTAACAACATAAATTTTAGCTAAAGAAAAAATGGGTGTAGATCGGATTGTCACTTTACCGCTTGTTTTTTTTTTAATTTTTGTGCTGTGGTCGTCCAGCTATACAGCCAGGATTTTTCATGTTCATTATTTAAAAAATGGCAAAGATATTGTCGAAATCTGTGATATTTTAGAGAAATAGTTGAAACTAAATTATTTTAAAGTCATTATTTATATTCTTAATACTTAACTTTATGTTATTTTAATTTTAAATTGCTCTGTAATTTCGTGGCTGTATAAAAATTTTGAACATGGTTCAATAGAAATGTCAAAATAGAACTAGTTTTTTTTTCTTAAATTTGGCAGCTGTCAGTTGAAAGCGATTTTCCCTAGGGCGGCAATGGATAACTTTCAAACGGCTAATCAGACATGTAATGACCTACTTTCAGAGTATGAGTAATGAAAAATAAATTTGAATAGTAAAGAAAAAAAATATGAACATACGTATTTCAACACAAATTAGCGTGCCTTGAATATCTGCGAATTCTATAGTCTGTGGCTTATGCACGTTACATAATGTTTCGACGTGTAAAATACTAAGTAAACGACACTTACATAATATGTATTTACAAATCTTCTTCAACACTCATAAAGATATCATACTAAGTATATGTTGCGGGTGGATACTGAAATTAAAAAAAAAAACGGCCATGTGCGA
Source organism: Agrotis exclamationis (assembly GCA_950005045.1). NCBI lineage: Eukaryota > Metazoa > Arthropoda > Insecta > Lepidoptera > Noctuidae > Agrotis > Agrotis exclamationis. Next base: position 7,141,484 of record OX465431.1, on the reverse strand, counting down.
GTCGGACTAGCACACGAAAGGTTCAGTAGTTCAGTATCATTATCCAAAACATCATCATCTTCCTGCCCTTATCCCATTTTACTTGGGGTCGGCGGAACACGTTTTCTTCTTCCATTCTCCCCTATCAGACGTCGCAGCATCATTCACTCCTTTTTCATAGATATCATTCCTTAAACAATCCATCCATCTTTTCTTTTCTAGCCTTCCTCTTCTTCTCCATCCATCAACATTCATACTCATCACTCTCTTAGTCACATGAGTCTCACCCCTCCTCATCACATGTCCATACCAAGACAGACGATTCCCTTTCATTTTTTCTGTAACAGGCGTCACTTTCAAACTTCCCCTTATAAACTCATTCCTTACTTTATCCATTCTTGTCACTCCACACATCCATCTCAACATCCTCATCTCCGCTACATGCAATCGTTTCTCATCCATCTTTTTCACAGCCCAGCATTCGGATCCATACAATACGACAGGTCTAATCACGGACTTGTATATTTTCCCCTTTAACTTGAGGGGCATTCGTGGGTCGCAACTTGTTCCGGTGACCTGTCGCCATTTCATCCATCCCGAGTTGATCCGGTGTGTTATTTCCCGGTCTACAACGCCATCTCCTTGGACAAGCGACCCGAAGGTCAAGCGAGGTACCGAAAGTCGAAACAGACTGGTATGGGCGTTCCGGCAAGAACAATGGGTGCAGGACTGGAGAGACCGCCAAAATCGCAAAATGAATATTCAGTTTTAGTTCTGCTCAATTTCAGGCAAACGTTCTCCAGTCTTTGCCACCACACCTCCAATCTGCTCTGGACCTCTCGGCAATCAGCACAATGTCATCGGCAAACAGCATGCACCGGGGGGCCTCTTCCTGGATGTCCGACGTCAGAGCATTCATTATCATCAGGAAGAGGTACGGGCTGAGAGCCGACCCTTGGTGCAAGCCAACCGCAACATTGAAGCTGCCGGTAGTGCCCGCTGTAGACCGGACTTGAGTACTGCATCGACTATACATTGCACGGATCAACTGTACATACTTCCCAAGCACACTTTTCTCCTTAAGGACCCACCACAGTACCTCACGGGGCACCCGGTCGTATGCCCTTTCCAGGTCGACGAACACCATGTGCAAGTTTTTATGCGCACCTCTGTATTTCTCGCACAGTTGGCGGATAGCGAAGATGGCATCCATCGTACCCCAACCAGGCATTATCTAAAACACGTAAAAAAATATACGTTTGCTGTATGAGAGCTCTCCTTAAATATTTATTGTATTATGTTTTTTAGTATTTGTTGTTATAGCGGTAATAGAAATTTATCATCTATGAAAATTTTCAACTGTCTGACTATCACGGTTCATGAACTACAGCCTAGTGACAGGTGCACAGCCAGACAGCTAGGCGGACAGCGAAATCTTAGTAATAGACTTATAATCTTAGATATTTGGGTGTGGAACCCTAATAAGACTGACTTATTCCGTCGATGACAACATTTACCATGATCTGGTAAAAATGAATTATTTCTACTGCGTTGTAGTCGCTTGCCTTGAAAGTTAATCGTTAATTATTTATTATACAAACGTTAATTATTATGTGTCTGGGTACTTCACCTCTCAGATTTCCGTATATTTTTGTTTCTTTTTTTATCGTAAAGGGCACGATTTCGTTTTGGTAAATAAATAAGGAACTGCAGCCTTGACTCATTAAAATATAATGTCGCCTAATGTATATTTTTTTTTATTGAAGTTTTTATGTGATTTATTAATTAATTCTTTAAAGACATACCGTTTTACTAATTTTAAATATTTTATAAGCATTAACTTTACCTAGCTTTTTTTGGGAAACGAAAAATTACAATGATAGCATAAAAAGTTAAAAATGGAATGAAAAATTCATAAGTTCAGAGCTGTGAGTGAGCAGGTTTGCGATGGCTCGGTTGTAAAAGAGCGTCTTAAGATTACTCTTACCGTTTTCTGATATTATAGAGCAAATGTATTTTTACACAACTAACAGTTTAACTAAAAGCCAATAGATTTGCTACACACAAACGTAGTCTGTAATATTCGCAAAGTTAGCATCCAATTAGAGATGGGTCCTTTATGACTTTGGCCGACTAGACTGGCCAAACTGAATCATTTCTTACTCTACTTCAATCTTCAAATTAACTTACTCAAATCTTCAAATTACGGCATTTCTCGTTCTCATTGTTCAAAATTTCACTTTTGCATCTGGGGTAACTATCCTGAACCCTTGATTTAGTCACTCTATATAAAATACTGGTATTCTTTGCATTCTGTACGAGCAGCCAGCCCCAACATAGTTAAGAAAAGCTTAAGCAAATTATTTTAGAAGTTGTAGTTTTTTTTTTACATTTGCTTCTATTTTACAATGATTTCAACGAACGTTTATCTAAAAACTCTTGTTTTACGATAGAAAGGGTTATTATGGAAGGAGTATCAGTACCGTCGCTCGGCCGAGATATCGCGACCCCGACTTGGCCCGTCTGCCGATAGCCCCAGAATGCCGCCACTGTTTACATCTTATTTATTACGCTTTAATACCAAATCACTGCATTAAACACTATTAGCATTCAGACTGCTATTAGCTTTGTTTGTCAAGGATATGATGGTGAACTTACATTATGATTTAGACTAATTGCCTCGTGATTACTTGAGTTGTTGTTTACTGATTATACATTCTGAAGGCTGTTAGGCTTGCAAGCTTTGTTACACCACAACACATAGCGCTACTGTTAAAACAAAATTTAGAGCTATCTCTGTGTGAAATGAGTGACAATGACAGAATTCAATGATATGTGTCGTGTCGGTCATTACTCTTATCAGCTCTGAGATAAATCATCTCCACGAACATTATCAGAATCCCTATAGATAGCAGCCCACACAATAGATGCACACATGGCAACAAAAGAGCGTACGAACAAAGCCAGTGCGTGTGACCACTAATTAGTCACCCGGCAGTTTGTTTACTTAATGCTACATGACAGTTATGGCAAAAGGCTGTGTTTGTCAGCTGCTCGCAGTGACTCCTCAACGCCGCATTCGATTCCACATCCGCTGCATTTCCGATAACGAGTGAGTCAGCGGCGCGGTGTCGAATGTCGCGGAATCGCTACCATTTGCTGACTTGGACACATCAAGCGGGTCATTCATAGGTGTTGTCAGCAGATCGGCGAAGCGGATGTTAGGTGCGAAGGCGACCGCGGGCGTCAGTCGCAGTTACACCGCGAGCGCGGAAGGTCGCGTCGTGTCCGTCAGTTAGTCACCCGAGACCGGCGTGATTCTCTATAAACAACGCTATCGAGTACTGGTACACAATAACTGTGTGATAAAAACGAAAACATTACCGGGAAGCGGTGCAGTAGCTGTCGCCTAACTTATTATCGGATCAATATTTGCTGTGATTAACTTAATATTTGTTATGATCTACGTTTCGTAAAGTTTTCCGTGATAAGGGGTTGTGTTATTTGGCCTGGCTGAACCACCTGTTGATTAATCGTGTTTATGTGGAGTATTATCGGGGTTATCGTCTGTTGTGTTGCTTCGATTAGTGGATAACAGTTGGACGTGGGTGTTGTTGAGTGGTACGCGGCTGGAAGATGCCGGTGCTTGGTTACGAGATGACGTCACAGGAGTTGTGTCCGATGTACAGCGCGGTGGACTACATGATGGGTGCGCAGCCGCAGTGGGACAAGCACGTCAGTAGCAACTACTACGGGCCCGTAGTGCGCAGTCCGCCGCAGGAGGCGCGCCCGCCCACCACATACAGCGAAGGTTTGTTGACACCACAAACTAGTGATCACGTTTTTTTTCGCACATTAGCCATTTAATATTGATGTGTCAAACATTTGCAAAGTAGGTAGGTAAAGAAATTATCAGCGTTTAAAAATACTGATGACTGAATTAATTTTGTGCCTTTTTATCATGTTTTCGGCTGCTTATTGTAATCTATGCTGATAACAGCTGACACCTTGTGAAGAATGATGTGTTTAATTACAGTTTCGTATATTATCATGTGGATGTAGATATGTTTACGTATGTACCTATATGTAATGATGTAATCAAAACAATAGAATTAGGATTTCTAAATAGATAGGTAGGTACTGCGTAATTATTCGCTTTTCTTTACGTAGTCACACAAAACAATGACGATACAAATGAAATCAATGAATAAACTTGCATCAGTTTATTGGAAGACTCATAAAACATCATGTTTTCTGATGTCGGTATTTGTAAATGTTGGCAGCCTTGTTTCATCCACTGTTGATTTATAGCCCTCTCTCTTTAGTCATAGTTTTCGGACATCATAATATGAAATATCCATCTTCATCTTTCTAGCCTCTTCCCAGATATGTTGAGATCGGCTTCCAGTTTGGCTGGTCTACACACCAGCTGAATTCGAGTAGGTACCTATTTTACGTATGACAAAGCCAATCTTTGTACCTCCAGAATCCATTTTGGAGGTAAAAATGGCTTTCGTTAGTACTGGTTAATTCGGAAAAACTGGTAAAAGGTAATAAGCGATCAAATTATTCAGGAAAAGTTTAATGTTTGGGATTGCAGAACTTTTCACATACGATCGTAGTTTTTGCTTTGGAATAAGTAACGAAAAAAAACATCGTATACCTAGCCATAAGAGTCCAATCGAAAAAACGGAAAATTCAAGTAGGTACGATGACATTCTCATTTTTCGTCCAAAATTTCTTTTATGCCATTACATTTTAACCGTTTATGTTTATGGATAAACCCTTTAGTATTGTCACCACAGCTTATTGTTCTCAAACACAAATATCACACTATGCATTGCCATTTCACGTAGCAATGCTGTCAGCTTTTGGCACTTTTGCCGTTGACAGCGATGAAATACTACAGGTTGGTTGTAAATATGGCGGATTCTGATTGGGCCACTCAATTTCAACTCTGTGCTATCAACTTAAGGTTAAAGAAAGATAAACTTTTTACCCTCAATAAACATTTAAAATAGGGATCTCTATCTATCTTTAACCATCGTTCTAGGCCACTATCTACATCGCAATGTACTTCGTACTTTAAGTGAAAGCGGATTAATTATGAATCAGTTCTTAAAAAGTAACATTATCTTTCATTATTTATTGGAAACGTGTAATCCTATAAAAAAAACAAAAACAAGATAAATCAAATCACATGTGCCATAAACTTGTTCTAAATTTCAAGTATTGACTTTTATACATGTATGTATTTTTATACATACAGAGTGTCCTGTATGTATAAAAATAAGTATTTTTTATAATGAAGTTCTGCAGTTGCATTATCTTTAAAGATTGTCAATTTTTTTAAACCATCCCAGTATTTTGTCAAGAAATTGAACATTAATATTAGCAATCATTTCAATATAATCTTGGTCTAATTAATAAAGAAAAAAAGTTTATTTGGAATAAAAAGGAAATTACATACTGTGGCACAACTATTAAAAACTAGGGGCCTTACTTATAAAAAATTGTGTTGCTTAGCTACCGATTAAATATCACCTGTCCTTGTCATTTCTATTTCAATGAATAGAGATGTCAAGTGACTTAAGAGCTATTTAAGATAAGTAACGTCTAATCAATGTTTATAAGTAAGGGGGTAATAATTCATTTACTTGTGTCAAACGTGATTATAGTTACAAAATGGCGCCAATATCATCCAATTCTTTGTATAATTTATTGACATAACTAGGTACAACAATTAGATATTTAATTCACGACATCATTTTACTACTCACTTCAATAAATTAACAGTACTTACACAAGTGCAGTTGAATAATGTTATAAACTTTCAATAAATGATGTTCTAACAGTCACATCCAATTGTGACGTCTTTTCACTCACTACTGACACATCAACGCCGTCTTTTTTCCCGAGTTTGTTGTGGTCGTTTTGTAGTCAAACAAAGTAAGGGTTTAACCCGATTTATGACTACATTTTTACCTTAACCAAATTGCTTGCCTGTCGTATGTCATAGAACACATAAACGCCTTTTTAGGAAGGAGATGTGGAACGATTCTTTGAGAGCGCGAGCGTGTACGCCGTACGGTATTTCATACAAACTTTCAAGGCTTTATTTTTCGAAATGACTGATCCGATTTTAATGAAACTCCATACGCAGGATACATAGGTCCAAAAAGTTGTCAGACAACAATTTCGAAATGTTTTTATTTTAGAAACTGTAAAATATGTAATTGGAAAATCTCTGTTCCTGTGAAAAAAAAAATTGCTATAATTTAAGGCACAGAAGAGATTCAAGCTCTGGATCTCTGCAAATATGCTTCCCCTCACTTTTTACTCTAGTCAGTAACACCCTAAATTGAAATATGCAGTCAATCGATAACGCACCCAAGTGGGCCACAGGGCCACAGCAAGCATGATTAAAATAGAAAATTGCAGATCCTTCTACACACAATCTGAAAGCGGTGCTCTTGACCATACCATAGATCTCTTGCTGGAGCGACCAAAATGTCTAAAAACGGCTGCATTTTTGAAAACTTTAAAGCACTTGTAAGCCAATTTGAAAGGGCGTATCATGGACCAAATCATCATGTTCCTCCCTTTATTCCATTTTACTTGAGTCGACGCAACACATTTTCGTCTTCCATTCTTCCTTGAAACGTCACAGCATCATTTAATCCTTTCACCAAACACTAAAGTTTCTTTTCCTTGTTCCAGACAGCGATATGCAGCTGGAGACGAGTAGCAGCGAGGCAAGCGCAGCGTCGTCCGCGGCGCTGTCGCAGCACTGCGCCATCTGCGGTGACCGCGCCACCGGCAAGCACTACGGAGCCTCCTCTTGTGACGGCTGCAAGGGCTTCTTCAGACGAAGCGTCAGGAAAAACCATTTATATACATGCAGGTACTTAAATGTCTAAATGTTTTTGAGAAGGAAAAGGATAATAACACTTGTGAGAAAACACTAGGACCTCATGTTTAAGTTTGTAGTTGTTTTGATAATTGAATACAACATTAGTTCAACAGTTCACTTGCTCCGGCTTGAAAATACGAGACAGATATTTCGGATGACAAATTCATTCATTTCAGTGTTTGTCATACTAGTTCAATACAATACTATTATTACAACTTCTCCATGATCATGGACCATGGCGCTGAATATCTAAAACATAAAATATCCGAAATCTGCTAAATTAGACCAATTTAAAATTATCCATAGAAACAGATTTCCAATTAGCCTTTTTAGGTAAAACATTACTTATATGTGAAAATATTCTCTGATAACATTTTAGACCTATGCTGCGTATGTATGATTTTACTAAAATTAGTTCAGTTAAGTATGTCATAAAAAATACTTGAAAGTTTGTATAAAATGTCGTTCGTCACACTCATAAAAATTTTAATCGGTCAAAAATATTTACGTTTATGGCGGGGACGGAAACGCACATCAATTTTATGTCAAGGATCATTATCAATTTTAAACCATATGTTTATGATAAGTACTATTGGGCAAGGTCATGGTTGTCCACTGATTCACAAATGGTTAATAAACGAAGAGGAAAACATTGAAGTTAATATAATGTTCTATGGTCAATTGGTTAAGTCGGTAGGCGCATGTTGGAGCTGTAATCCATCTTGATTTGTCACAGCCTATTATGAGACGCGTAATTTGTTGCGATACTGTTTCACACTCTGATAGTGTATGGTTTAGCTAGTAGCTATTGTCTTATTATTTTTTTTTAATTTTCTTTGTCATAATGTCCGATTGCTGCTAAAGCTTAGCCCGACTCCTTCCATTTTTTTTTTTCGCCACCTTTCACTAGCCGTTATGGTGTCCAGGTGGTCTACCATGACGGCTTACAGCGAGTACGTAATTTCACTGTGGGAACGATGTGGCGCTAGACGACTTGTATAGCTCTGTCTCTTTCCCACACTGGAATAACTCTAAGACGTCATGGTAGGTTACCAGTTATGCTATTCTCGAAACTGCTGCTGTAGAGAATAAAGTTGAAAACCTTTTGAAGACAAACTGTACTTTCAACGCTGGGGCAGTGCTGGCATAACGCAGTATTCTAAGAGAATAGCACTCTAGGTCGCCTCGCTACCTCTTTCTCGTCAAATCTTGGCGACGCCATCCATCTCCAATCACTAATTTTGTGGAAAAATTTTGGTCATGCGCTAAAAATCTAAAAATAAAATAAATCTACATTAGACATTAGGGTTACTACCTAGGATCGAATATAGATTTATTTTTTTGTACTTGCCATTGAAATAAAATCTATTATTATTTAATAAACCAGTTCCGTATGAAAAAACCCTGTAAACCCATAAAAACTAATGCTCAATTGACTCATACAGGATATTGTCCACATATTTAAAATGTTTTGTAATTTTTACCCATTGTGTATCAGATGAGCATGAATAACTGAGTCACGAAATAACATATTTTTGTTGCCAAACTTCATATTAGGTATTATTATGCTGATGTTGATCTTTCCACTTTTCGCGATCTATTACAAATGCACACCAATCTTGAAAAATATGTCCAGGTCATCCCAACATTTTCCTTCATCTCACTGCTGGGCTGATATCTCTTCTCATGACTTCCAGTTTCCATGATTATTTGCCAAAATAGACTACGGATCTTTGGTTTCATCCAGCTTTTCCTGTCATCTTCTAATAGGTTCTTTAAGAAGATTTCTTGAAACAGTATCTCCTGTGGGGATGAATTTAGAAGTACCATTTAGCTGTTCCTCGCGGTTTCATCCGCTGTTCCGCTCCTATTGGTCATAGCGTGATGTTATGTATTCTATAGCCTTCTTTTTTAAATGGACTAGCCAGAACACAGAAAGGATTTTTTAATTCAAAGTAGAAGTTTCTGAGATAAGCGCGACCAAATTAACTCTTATGTTCATAAAAAATATCGATGGGCAATCTCATCGGACACATTGCTCGTAGTAAAATATGATACCTTTATTGTACTCTTGTGTTGTTACATGTGGAAATATGTAACAACACAAGAGTGCGCTTGTGAAACTATGAATGACAGAAGTTGGCAAGCCGCTGGTATTCACGTCAACGGTGTGGGAACCTCCCAGCCGACGAATCTGGGAGCACGCCAAATGAGGACTATTTACATTTATCCGCTGCAATTTGCACGTTACTGATAGCTGCATGTCAGGATGTCTAAATAGGGCAACTTTAGCAGAATCAATAAGCATCACCATCATATCAGCCAGGGATCACCCACTGGGTATAAGGCCTTCCTCCTTTTTCTGCCACACTTCTCGTTTCTATTCCCCGTGACTTTGACGATACAATAAAATTATTCTACTATTACCTGCTCGCATGAGCAATAGAATCGAATATTTAATTTTATCGCAATTCATATTATATACCCTTGATTAATGAAGAATGATAGGAATAATCAAAAGTATTGGAAGTATCATGTAGTAGCCGTTTCCCTCGTGTTCCCTCCCTGCTGGTTGAAAAGTGGGATACTTTTCAACTGTAAAGTTTAAAATACAGACTATGCCACTTTGGAGATAATGCACGCAGAGAAATGTATACGAGAACTTCTAGTTGCAATCGTGACAGCAAGACTCACTAGTTGACTTTACAACATTTCTAGTTATAAATACTAAGTCCTTATTATCTCTGCTACTTACTTAGTAGTTATTACTAGAAATGTTGTCAAGTCTTGCTGTCATGGTTGCAACCAGAAGTTCTCGTATAGGTAGCCAGACATTTCTCTGCGTGTGTTAAAACCTTTGTTGAAAGAATTTTTAGAATCGGTGTTCCTGAGATATACCTACCCCTTATTTCATTGGTATAGATTTGTACGCCTTCCAGTACTAAATTAATAGCACTTTAATAAGCAAAAGTAAAGTGCAAATCTTGTATGTTTTTTTTTGCTTGTACAGGTAAGAAAGTGCATAGTACACTTATGTTGAGACACACCTTTTCAATTAGTTGATACCTCAATTAAACAACACTTATTGCAGTTAATGAGTATAAAAACATACCGTCAGCCAAAAGTTACACCAATTAAGAAATATTCTAAACAAATAATATTGTTATTGACATGAATGAAAAACGGTTATTTGTTAATACCTAGCATGGAATGCTGAATTAATTAGCTGTTTTGTACAAAAAAAAAACCTTTATTGATCAAAAATGAAACTGATGACTTCTAGAAAAACATAAATTTAAAATATTTTTTTCTTTGGGAAGTCGATAACTTAGTTTCTTATTTCCTTGATTTTGTGCCACCGACTTCTGAAAGAAAAGTTATTTACACTTTTTAGAAGTCGGTTACATTTTTATTCTTTTATTGTTCTCTTTTAATGTCTCTGTGGCGTAATATTATGTTGTGTGATTTCATTCATTGAAGAGTTCCCTCGATTTTTCTAAGATTTCCCCTCATCAGATCCTGACCTGATTATCATGGGACCTAATCGGTCCAGGAACATACCTACATAAAAAAAATTACAAAAAAGCTCCCCTACGAATTGAAAACCTCCTCCTTTTTTCGAAGTCGGTTAAAAAGTATCAATGTTTTAGTCCTTCAAACGTCCATACAACTTTTTTTGTTAATTATTGTAACATTTGTATCATATTACGTCAATGGTGAATAAGTAGAATGCTGTTTACCATGACTGAGAAACATGTTTCCTCTTAATCTGTGGACGTGTTTTTGTGTCAGACTCTACGTCATTCATTACATGTGTACCTAACTATACGGATGATGTTTATTACCTGTTCTTAAAAAATGAATACATCTGAGAATTAATTTATTTTACTTAATATTAGTTACCTATTAGGTCATTCGGAATTATTTATTAGTGAGAATAATTAAGAGGTAAATTATTCCATAATTGAATAAAATTGGTGGTAAAGTAAAGGGGTTTTCGTACCACTTGCTCAAAAAAGTGACATTCTATGCCACAAAAAGCGAACATAACAATAGTCATTTTTAATCTGTTAAAAACAGGGAAAGAAAATTGTACTGAATTTCATTCCTCCTCTAGGGGGAGAATGTGATTTAAATTTGGAATAGGGTCGTTTCGCCGGTTTCGCGACCACCTTCAGTAGGCGACCATTTGACGGACTAAGTTTCTTTAAATCAAGAAAATAGTTTTTGTAGAGATAACATACATAAAAAATAAATCTAACGTGCTTTATACATTATTGTGAAATAAGAATTTGCAAAGTTTGAAATAAATGGGTTAACCCAGAGCCAAAAAAAAATTGATAAATGCGCGTCTTGATTCCGTGGTGAGGGGACGCACCGCGAGTTGAAAAAAAACTAACACGGCGCGCGGCACTCAAAGGTAAGTTTTATTACTTTATTTCATGTTTTACACACCAGTTACATGTTAAATTGTACAATCGATAAGTATGGATTATATTAAGTTGTATTTTGCTTTTTTTAAACTTATTATTAAGATAAAATCAAGTGGTCGGTAACCGAAATGCTTATTTATCAAAAACGTTAGATAGCGACCACATGGTCGCAAACCGACGAAATCAGCATTATTTTGTTTTGATTAATTTGATCCTAATGCTTCATACAGGACTGTTACAATTTTGAATTTAGTATTGTAAAAGTTTTTCTTTGTAGTTCCTTAGTAAGCGACCACCAGTTTCTTTGTAAGAAGTTTGTTTAATTTACCTACAAAACAGGTGGTCGTAAACCAAAGTAAGCGAAATAAAGACATTGGTTTCCGGCCACCATAATTTAGTATGAGAGAAATAACGGCCGCTAACAGAAATACCTACTATTTTTCAGTTTAAAACAAAATTTAGTCATAAAAAGCAAACTACATACTTATATTTTTTTTTAGATGGAGCTTCCAAATAATTTGGAGTCAACAAAAATAAGAAAAAGACTGTCCAGTACACAGAAGAAGCATTGAAAAAATCTCTCGATGATATCCGAAAACAAGGGAAGGGAATAAGAGAAACATGTAGACTGTATCAGATCCCAAGGATACTACACTACTACATATTAATGATACTGTTTGACCGATGATTGTTGATTTTATTACAACTATGACTAAGTCTCTACAAAATGTAAGATTGTTATTTTTTAATTATAAGAAAACATTACACCAAATGATTACCATTTTTGTTTTTATTAAAAAGCAAAAATTAAACTACTTATTTTTAAAGCGATTATAATTGTTTTATTGGCATACTTTTCATATTATAATAGCGGTCGCAAACCAGCTCACTGGTGGTCACAAACTGATAAAAATGGTCGTAAACCGACGTTTTCGCTATATTTTCACTTTTTCAGCATTTTATAAATATTTTTGTATGAATGTATTTCATTTTATGTTTTTGTATCCAAACTACATTATATTTGGGACAAATTCACATTAACATATACTATTTTGCGTGTAAACAACATTTTTATTTCCTCATCTGAAGTGAGCAACCCAGCTAACTGGTCGCTAACCGGCGCAATCACCCTACTTACCGAAATTTATACTGAACTACATCATCTGTGTTTACACAATTGAGTTTGTATATAAAGCACTATACATCTTTTTGAAAAAGGAATATGCATTTACGCAGTTATGATTAAATAAAATTACGAAAACCGACGAGGCCGTATGAGCTTGACGCCTTTGCTTTTCCGACAAAAAATATTAGTCTAGGAATTTGCCGCGATTTTGTTTTCTTCAAATACATAAACGTGAAGTTTAATTTATTTTAATTGTCATTATTTTTAATAAATGCTTATCTCATATTATTATTTTGTTTTTTTTTTCACAACTGGTACGAAAAGTAGAGTATTTTCCTCGGTGATAAAGCTGTCTTAGTCTTAGGTGAACTTAAATCCCTCGCTACACTCAGGACTCGTCTTAAATCCCTCGCTCCGCTCGTGATTTAAGTTTTTAACACCCTCGCTACGCTCGGGAGTAAACCTCGAGTCCTTCGTTACGCTCGCGATTTAAATCGTCACCCGCGACAGAAGACACTGCTTTACCCCTTGGTTAATAATCCACTATTTTTACTCTACTAAAATAATGACTAAAGAAATATATGTAGAACATAATCCAATCTTATTTATTACGTTTTCACACCGAAATCGCTGAACCGGTTTTGAAGAGTTTTGGTTAAGAGGCTATTTCTTTTTGCGTGAAACTTAAACGGGGAGGACGAGCCAATCCACGAGCAAAAGCTGTAATTTGAATATTATATCCCATGGGATGCAAAAGAATGCAAAAAAAAAAACAAAGAGTAAATTAAAAAAGTCAAATGATGTAAAGATTGTGATATATTCACAATCTTTTTGACCCATCAGCACAGAATATGTTCATCGGTTATGTTTTTTGGTTTTCGTGGTTTTGGACCACGTAAATGTTTTTATAAACTATCGGTGTTTCGTCCAAATCTGTTCAATAGTTTTTGTGTGAAAGAGAAACAAACAACGGTTGATCTTCACAAGCTTTCGCATTTATAATGTTAGTAAAAATTAAGATGTATGTAATGAAGTTGATTTTTTTACCTTTCGGCCCTCTCACGAATTTATAATTCTGTTTACATGTTATGTAATTTCTATACATATAAGCTATTCATGTTCAACATCTGAACACTCGTATTTATTCAAATATAAGAAAAAAAGGCAAAAAACTTAACTACCTTTCCGTAGCATTGACGTCTCTAAATATGCAAATTATGTGTAAAGCCTTCGCGGTTTAAGTTTGCTATGTAAAGTTTACATATTTTCGTATAAAACTAGTTCAAGATATACGATGATATCATCATTATCATCTCAGCCATAGGACGTCCGCTGCTGAACATAGGCCTCCCCTTTAGATCTCCACATATACCGGTTGGAAGCGACCTGCATCTAGCGTCTTCCGGCGACCTTTATAAGGTCGTCTGTCCATCTCGTTGCTGATACGATGATATAGATAGGTTTATTCATGAAAAAGTCACATCAGGCCACAATTTTTATGAAAGCTCTAGCCATTTGCCGAGGTTGGTCAGTGAATGGGTAAAACCATCTGTCATAGCAAGGTTCCACCGTGTCTCAGAAAGCCCGTACAGTCACGAGCAATAACATGTATACACTTCACAAAATTCAAACGCAAATTACTCGTGGTCTTATTTCAAAGTGGAGTGGAGTGGACCAATAGGTCCACTCCACTCCACTTTGAAATAAGACCTATTTCGTAATAGTATTGTTTCCAAAATAGAAGTCTAATGAAAAGACAAAAGTTTAATCAATATAGTAGCAGAAAAACGCTTTTGAATACTGCTTAGTGTATACATACTATTGCTCGTGACTGTATGTTGTGGAGGTCCGATAGGCAGTCGCTCCATGTAAAATACTGATATCTAGTTGCATCTGACCCCAATATAGTTAGGAAAAGGCTAAGCAGACTAACCATTTCCAACGTATTCGCCCAAGCTTATTTTTCGAAACCGCGGGGAAAAGCTAGAATAATAATTATACTTCCAAACTTCATATTTCACAAAATATCTTCAAAATACTCGTAGTTTTCTATTTTCCAAACATGTATAAAATATACTTTTTTTTTTAGCTTGTTAAAATTATCAAATGAGTCCTCCCACCCTGGGCAGGGCGGGAGGGACTGTCAGACTCGTACTGACTGAAATCCACGGTGTCCTTCAATAGCCCTTTACGTTCCGGGGTCACGGTGATGAGATAAGTCCCGCGACCCCGGCAGGCTTTGGCCCTCTATTATGCTGACGCTCTTTGAGGCGCGCGTGGAACACAACGCTCCGTCAACCCGGGCATGGTCCATGATCGGACAGCGAGTTGCCTTTTACTCGCCGCCCGCATGCCCGCGCATTATAAAATATACTAGCACTTTTTTTTTCTTCCCCTTAAATTAAATAGTTTTTTTTATCAATTGTTCCAGATTCAGCAGAAATTGTGTGGTGGACAAAGACAAGAGGAACCAGTGCAGATACTGTAGACTAAGGAAGTGCTTCAAAGCGGGCATGAAGAAAGAAGGTGAGAAATACAACATTAAGCCGATAGGTACCTACCTACATTCGAACGCATGCTTTTCTGTTTGGTACTTTTGAACCAGGGTTGAAGTGAAAGGATTGTTTAATTGGCCAGTTTCTTTATCAACAACTAAAGTTAAGTACAAGTTAATTTTTTTACTTGAACATTCGTCATCTACCTAGCCATTTCCCAATGTAATGTTGCCAAAAATCGTAGGGAGCAACTTACACAGAAAATAAGATTACTTTAGCTGTTTACTTAAAGAACTAAAGTAATCTTATTATCTACTTGGAGAAACTGGCCGTAAATATGATAAATGTAGGGTTTTTTCTAAAATCATTAATAACGGAATATATGAAACTAAATTCTTGTTATTCACTCATTATAGATAACTTGAATAAAAAAATAACCAGCGTTTCAATTTCTTAAATTTGTATAATCGTATGTTGGGATCGCTTATAAGTCTATCCAGCCCCCCTAGCCAAGTCACAACAAGTTGCAAACGATAATCGCAAACGATTGGTACTCCCCAATAGATTTTCAACTTTATAGTCAAGAGCCTAAAGTTGAAAAACTATTTAAGATTTCTGAGCGTTAGCGACAGGAATGATCGAAAAGCAATCTTCACTATTTCTTCAACATTATACCCAAGCACATAAAGTTGAAAATCTATTAAAGCCTACTCAGCGTTTGCGTTTAGTGTTTGTAACATGGCTACAGGGCCAGATACAACTGTATACCAGTATTTTATATAGAGCGACTTCCTATCTGACTTCCACAATCTAGTAACTTGGATAACCCTTGCCTAGAGTCTTAGACTAGTTGTGAGACCATATTTCTCCTCATAAAATTAATGCGTTATAATTGTTTGTCCTTATTGCTTCTTGGAACCAGTGGGTAGGTCACTAACCTATAATATTATCTTCAGCAGACGATAATACTTTAATTACCTCAGTTATTGAACAATACAAGTATGTATAGTAATGTTAATTTAATGTATAGAAACGTGCTTTATTAATGTACCCTATATCGGATGTAGATAGAAATTAGAATTAATTTTTGATTTAAAATCTTAGGCCTGCTTGCACGTTTAATCCATTTAGCGCTAAATAATTTATTTTTATATCACTTTTAATGAAAAAAATGTTTTTTTTTCGTTTTCTCGCAAAACATTTTTCTATTTTTGTCAACCATTTAAAAATTACTTATTGTTGAGGTTGAAGAAAACCACTGAACGCGTGTGTCCACCATTTACTATAACTGCCGTCTCACCTTTTTTATTATAACTTAAACCAAAGTTGAGAAGTTGTTTTCAATCTCAACATTTATACATTTTGCTGTTTTATTTTATGTAGGTAGGTATAGAGGGCTTTGAGAACAGATGTAACTTTTTGCATGGCAACTTAATTTTCTATTACTTTTGCGGCTTTTACTATAACTTGCATTCCATTCCATACATGTAATAGTGTACTCATTGTTGAAAGCCCAGATAAATTAAATTAATAAACTTTTTACTATCCCTTATTTTCTCTCTAAAATTTCGTCACTATAAACTAACAGTACTAAACACCCAAAATGCTACTATAACGGTGTGGATGCACCATAGAGTTTCAATATCTAAGCAAAATGTCAAAAATGTTCCTACAATGATAGTACAAAACAAAGCCACATAAATCTGTCTGTACACAGTGTACACGCATAACTTCCGAACGACTGCACCGAATTTGATAATACTTTATTAATTTATTTGTCGTATTCGTTATTGTGAGGTTTCTATGTAAGAAAGTTCTCGGAAAATCCATCGGGAAGATGGAGAATCCGTGCGAAGCCGGTAAAGGCCGCTAGTAACATAATAAAGATATTATTCACATTCGCTTTGTTCCTACGCAAGCTGGTTCATTAGAAGCTAATCTGAACGGCTATTTATATGGTAAATCAATATAATTCATGTGAATTTATTTATAACACGTCATAACCGCATATTTCACACTTTATTATTCTAGACAAATTAATGACGTTCAGGAATTTGTAATTATAATAATTTTCCTTTTATATTTACGTATTTCAATGAATAAGATATTTTTCCGTTAATTGTTTTGAGTTTTAAATGAATTTGCGATAATACAAATTAATTTTATTATTGGACTGTCATTATTATCAAAACGGGGAAAAGGTGATTCCAATTTAAACCGAATATAATAACAGAAAATAGTACTTAAGTACAATGATTTATTTAGTCTTTCAGTTTCAATAAGAAAGCATGCTTTTAGAAATCCAATTTTAGGCATCCTTTTATTAAAAACCTTTGTCTCAAAAGGCCACTTTATGCGATAACAAAATATAAAGTAATATTATGAGCAATTAAATTCTTAAAATGGAATATTCTATTCTATTGCTCAAACAATAAAGTGACTTTTTAGACCTATGAGTCTCGTTTAGACGATGCAAGAAATTGCATGCAACAAACATTCAAGTTTGACAGCGGGGTATTAAGGAACAATTAATTCAGTTGATCAAACAAATACCGCAATGTTGGAAAAACGCATGTGAGTTGCATACACATTGCAGGCTTGCATGCAACTTACAGGCTTGCATGCAACTTACAGGCTTGCATACAACTTGCATGCCTTCATAATTCAGTGTAATAAGTAATGGTATATGTTTTCAGCGGTACAGAATGAGCGGGATCGCATCAATTGCAGACGACCGTCCTATGAGGAGCCGACGCAGGCGAACGGACTGTCCGTCGTGTCGCTACTCAACGCTGAACTACTCAGCAGGAAGGTTATTGATGAGGTTAGCTAAATGCCTATTATTGTACTTAATATTATAAATAGGTAAAATCTCTTTCTTTATTGTATATAGGGGAAAATCTCTTGAAAAATCATTCACAATTCGGTTTTAAAAATTCTTTCACTAGTACAAAGCCACGTTAATTCTGAGTGACATATAGGCTTTATGGAAGCAGCTGGCAAAAGTGTGGATGGACGGATGTTTTTACTCAATCACATCAGAACAGCTGAACGCATATTCGCTTTGCTAGGACAAAGCGGCTGGCGGAAGCTTCTTCTGTTATATGTCGTCGTATGTTATGTCTCTGTCACCTGCCCATGGCCTTGACTAGAGTTAAGAGCAAACCCATTTCAAATAAAAAAAGGTATCAATATAACAGAATAGAATAGAAAAACATTTATTTGATATTGGACATACACACACAGAAATAGAAAAAATAATAAAAATAATAGAATTAAAAATACACAATAAGAATTCTGACTGAGTATGTCCACACCAAAAGGGTTACCAACTCAGCATTTGCTGAGCGAAAGACACCAAGCGCTTGACACACGGACGAGGGTAGTCAAATAAAATAAATAATGAGAAATGTGTGTAAGGAAAAGTGTAGTGTAATAAATAATTAAATAAAATTATATTAAAATTTATTATAGTATAAAAAATGTACGCTGTAATAACTTACATAAAAAGTATTTAAACAAAACACGCCACCAATGGCGTGGCAACCGACCAATAGGGACCGCAGCCCGTGCTATGGCGCCAGACAGGCGAACAGAAACAACAAATTCGCTGCAGTAGTTGGACTAACACTTAAAACCCCGCTTTTTGAGAAAATGAGTTCTAAACAAATTCAAATTAGGACACAGTTATGGAAGGAGTATATGTGTGTAAGTGCAATCACATAATAAGTAATCGATGTCCACAGACAAACAACGTGACAGACGCAGAGATAAACAACCGTAAGCTGGCGAAGATCAACGACGTGTGCGACTCCATCAAACAACAGCTGCTCATTCTGGTGGAGTGGGCCAAGTACATCCCCGCCTTTACCGAGCTGCATCTAGATGATCAGGTGAGCTATCCGTATTATACTTGTGAAACTGTGGCTGTTACTTCTAAACGCTTAAGAGCGTATACGTCTAGTTAGGCGTATACGAATATTTGTAGGAAATGCCGTATTTCCTGCCGCATTTCCTACAGACGGAACTAATTTTTGTATGATCTACAACTAGTTATGTCGGGTCTGGGAGTTTGTTTGTAAACGCATCCATGACACAGTTCCTAGTATGGGGAAAGGTTTTTTAACTATTAAGTCCTCAAGTTTGGAAATGACTGAGGCCCAAACAGCGATCAACATATATTTCCGCCATCGCATGCATCGTTTCACGTCATGTTTTTAGACACTTAAGGAGCGTTTCCATTTGTCAACGTGACGTCACATTGGTAAACAAGCTGATTGAGTTGAAAAAAAACAAATATACAGTTCAAACTATCTACTTGCAACCTGTAACTTGTATGCAAGTTACTTGTATGATGGAAACGCGGCCCATTTTAGTCAAACAAATTACAAAAAATTGATATTCAATATTTCGTAATTTGTTTGACTCAAAATATCATAATTATCCTGACGCATACCTATTACGTTCCCAGGTGGCCCTACTTCGCGCTCACGCCGGCGAACACCTGCTGCTAGGCTGCGCTCGTCGCTCGCTACATCTCAACGACATCCTACTGCTCGGGAACAATTGTATCATCACCAAACACAATATTGGTAAGTACCTTTTTAATCGGGCATTCGGGCAGCGAGTAATGGGCGACTCGCTGTCCGACCATGGATCATGCCCTGGTCGACGGCGCGTTGTGTTCCACGCGCGCCTCAAAGAGTGTCAGCAAAATGACGGGGCCCCCCTTAGAGAGCTAAAGCCTGCCGGAGTCGCGGGACTAACGAATTACCGTGACCTCGGAACGTAAAGGGCTATTGAAGGACACTGTGGATTTTGGTCAGTACAAGTCTGACAGTACCTCCCGCCCAACCCTAGGTGGGAGGACTCATTTGATGATTTTACCACCACGTAAAAAAAGTACTTTCTTAAGGTGAATGCTCCAGGGTAGCCCGCGAAATTCAAAATTTCTTGGGTTTTTTGCAATTTGCAGGCCAGTGCTAGGTTGTATGTTGATTAAAATATTGATCGCGGCTGTAAGACGTATGTAGTTACAGAATTATAATCAACAAAATCATCAATACAACGCTCTAAGTTCGTAAAGCTTCAGGAATGACTTTTTATGTTATTTTTTTGTTCCTGAAGTTGGAAAAGGAGCTGCGAGTGACAAGAGCTGTCGAACTATTCGCTTTTATTGAACCACGCTAGAAAAATAAAATAGTAGTATATTGATATATGAAGTTTTCCGATCAATTATTTATTTGCATTATTTGATTTTTTGCTCAAGCTCCAAAAACTGACAAACTTGTATTGATTTAACACCGTGGAACACGGTAAAGAGTGTTCCACAGTGTTAAATCAAAACAAATAACTAATTAAACAATAAAAGGATTATTTGCACGTGTTGTCTTTTCAATTTATTCAAAGTTTTGATTTGATCGTGCCGAGAAAAATCCCAAGTTATATTGCATATTTTTTGCGAATCCTAAATAGGTCGTAAAGAAAAACCCTTGTAGTGTGAGTGAGATATCCCATCACTATGGTTTTTCACATCTAGTGTGTTTATTTCCAGATGGTCGTATGGACATAGACATAAGTATGATCGGTATGAGAGTAATGGACGAGATCGTCAAGCCGCTGCGAGAGATCGACATCGACGACACAGAGTTCGCGTGTCTCAAGGCCATCGTGTTTTTCGACCCTAGTGAGTATTTTTATCTGACAGAGCCAGAAGGATGTTTATATTTTTTAGTAAACTATTTCAAGTGATATAAACTCTCATGAATTAGTAAATGCCTCAATTTTGAATAAGCGAGATTGAGAGTAGTCAGTCCCACAACTACCAGAGTATAAATTAACATCCGGATTGTTACACATCTGTTGAACTACTTGTCTAAAAAAAGCAATGATATTATAAATAAAAAGAGGTAGATATCGCACTAGCACGCACAAATTGTTGAGAACAAAGTAAGCCAATTGTTGCACCTTGATTTAGTCGGGTTATAGCAGCCAGCGAAGCAAGGTGAGTCCGCTTCGTAACAAAAATGCCAAGTTGTGTAATAAGGAAGTAAAAAACTATGGTGCCAAGAAAAACAAGTGTTTTGGAGTTTCATACCATACGTAGGTATACTAAAAATATATCATATTTGTATTTTTTTCACGATTCATTTCTCTTTATCAAATAAATGTCGAATTATTGACGTGGTAGTTAGAAAAGGATAGAGAATAGGATGGCAATCTGCAGCGTGACAGCAAAAGCAACACACAAAAACTAGCTATTTCTTTCTATCTTATACGTTCCGTATTATCTATCGCTGTCGTAGTTTTGTATCCATTCAAGTAAGTACTTATAATAACAACGCAACGATATCTGAACGCCATTTAGTATGGACATGGCGTATCTTTCTTTATAATATCATTGAAAAAAAGTGTAACTGCAAAACGACCCTAATATAAACGTCAAATGCCGTTATGCAATCGACAGTGTTTTTAGACAAGTGTTGAAGAGATGTTTTACTTTTTGTAGTAAGACAGTAAATGTATAGAAAACGAGGGGATCCCTAATTTATCATTTCATCTGTCAATAAACATTTTGCCGTCGGATTTGACCCCCGATAGAAAATGGTTTTTTAGTTTTTCATATATTATCACTTATCAGTATGAATTTGTGCCAGAATTTAGCTTTAGGGTCGCTCGCTGTAACATGAATAACATGCATAACTGTTACAAAATAAAATGTGTGTACATCATATCTGAGTTCACAACTCCACACTACATACAAAATCTTCATAAATATACTCATTTATTACTTTCCTTACAGACGCGAAAGGCCTCTCCCAGCCTCAAAAAATCAAGCAACTCCGTTACCAAATCCAGATAAACCTCGAGGACTACATCAGTGACCGTCAGTACGACGGTCGTGGCCGCTTTGGTGAACTTCTGCTGTGTCTGCCGCCGCTGCAGAGCATCACCTGGCAGATGATCGAGCAGATACAGTTCGCCAAGCTGTTTGGAGTGGCTCATGTTGATAGCTTGCTGCAGGAGATGCTGCTTGGAGGTCGGTTACCGTGTTTTATGGTTGTTTTTAACGGGTTTTTGAGAGACTGCTGTTTTTTTTTCTGTTGTCAAAAATATTGTATTAAAATGCTGGGCAAAGGCGTTTGTTTAAATGTTAGTTGATGTAAATAACTGTTAATTATTTGAGACAGATTTAACAGCTAATTAAAAACAGGCTTTCAAAAATCAAGCTGTATTTTTAGGCATTCTCACTTTTTTGTAATGTTTCATTTTTATTTCTCCTAACAAAAAGAATCCCATCAAGTTAAATGCAATTTAATTGTGTAAAAAAATAAGTGAGAGTGCTTATTTGAAAATGTCTTAAAATCGCAATTTTTATTATTATAACGAAGAATAAAGGGTTGTCTAATTAACGAGTAGACATCAGCTCTTGATATGCCCCTCACTAAGCATAACTGGCATAATGGATGCTTAATTCTTCAGGGTCATAAGCGTGATGGAGTTTCTTGCCCGTTCTTCTCCATAGAGATCTACTCCTTGGAATGGCATCTACGGTACTTTCACAGTTTTTATGTCTTGTGACTGGGGACTGCAGCACCATAACTATTTTATATATATATATTTTTTTTTTGTCTTTTGAATATTCAAAAGTGCCTGTACCTGGCTTACTTGAAATAAATCATTTGAATTTTATAATATGTGATGTTATCAGCCCACCAAATTGTGATACACTATGTCCATTCCCAACTCCAACTAATGTCTGCCGCAGGGGCGTCAACAGAAGCGGCAATAGAAGAGCCGCCAGCTGACGGCGCTGCGGAGGCCGCGTCCCCCATGTCCTCACAGTCCCCCCCGCTAGTGCCACAGCTGCCGCTGCCAGAGACCAGCTTCCTGGAGCCGATGCCCTTCAAACAGGAGCCTAACATGTGAGCATCATACTACACGGTTATTAGCATATAAAGAAAAAAAGAGCAGCAAAAAGCCGAAAAGAATCACTCTAGAAAGCCATCAATGCGGTCACTGTGGCCGAAATTGACTAGACCATCAGTGGAATTAGTGCCTTAAAACTTTCTGCTATTCCTGAAATGTTGGATTTGAACGAAACCAGTACGAATAAGTTAACGAAATCACGACTCGGAAGTCTGACAGATAATGTACAGACGCCAGCACATCAACCTATCTCAATCTGTCAAATTTATTCAATAAATTTTTAACATTATCCCAATAGTGGAAGGTTAATGTTCGGTAAAATTTGACAGATTCGGGTAGGACCTGCTGGCGTCTGTACCATTTGGAGCCCCGAAACCGATTCACAACTTGTCCGTACTACGTTACGTTGCATACGATAAACGAGAATGCATACGATCGACTTTTGTCGATGATCGACGTTTTTATATGACTGATTTTTTAATAACGTCCTTGTTGTAATATTGTTCTATTTACTTCGACTTTTTGCATTCATTGTAACGATGATTTGATTGTATAAATAACATATCCAGACATACTGACTGCTAATGTTATATCGATGTTTTAAGTTAAATATACAGGGTGTTTGGCAGAACGTTGAACATACGAAAATGCTGGATAGGTGGGGTCATCTACTACTTACTCAGCCCAAATTTATTTGGCCCTGGCCCACCGGATATTTAAAAAAAAAATTCTTTCTTCTTGTTTCACCACTTTCTTAACTTTAAAGTTTAATTTTTATTAAAAATGGGTAAAACAGGCATAATTTCAAGAAAATATTGCCTGTTTTACCCATTTTAATAACAAATACACTTTAAAGTTAAGAAAGTGGTGAAACAAGAAGAAAAAAAAAAATTTAATATCCAGTGGGCCAGGGCCAAATAAATTTGGGCTGAGTAAGTAGCAGATGACCCCACCTATCCACCATTTTCGTATGTTCAACGTTCTGCCAAACACCCTGCATTAGTCGATGTAATAGAAATACCAGTTTTAAAATACGGATATGTTATGTATCTTGCAAATTGTGAAATAAACAGGAATAAGCCGGTGCCTTATATATCTAGTTTTAATAATGTTTTAGTAGGACAATAATATCGTCTCAGTACGATACCATGTTGCCTTCCCGAGGAAAAGTCTTGATCATGTCATTCAAGGTTCGCATTGCTAATAATAGATCTCATTATATAAATAGATTAGTCTCATAGTACCGGGTAGCAATCCAGATATGTCAAATTATATTTTGAAATAGTTCCCTTAAAAATAGTGCAAAATACCGAAACTTTAAAAGCAAAGCAATTTTTGTGTTTATTCATAGTTTCGTCAATTATATTTTTCTTTTAGTGTCGATGTCCCTAAAGTTATATAAAATGTATTTTTAAACCCGAGAACCTTTAACATGCAAATTGTGCTCTCTCTATACCGTTTAGAAATCAAACTTAACGGCTATTTAATCATTAAAATACTAACTTAGTAAATAAAATCATAACTAACACGTCTTATGTAAATCGTGGTGGTTGGGTGACGGTGGTCATTAGTTCTTAGTTCTGGTCTAAGGAATTAAAGATGCTATAAACATGTAGATAATGATCATTATTGTTTGACCAGGAGCCCCGAACACGATCCGACAATGCTGAAGACTGCCGACATTACGTTGTTATAATATCTAAAACCACGCACATAAAAATGCTTTTAAATGAATGAAAACATCCTCGGGTTCGTCCCGCAAAATGGCGAATAAGAGTTGGAAAGTTTTTCACGTTAAGCACTTGCATTTTACAAAAGTTTTAGCAATGGTTAATCCAAAATTGAAATGAAAAACCTTGAAATAAATGACTGCGTTGATTGACTGTTTTTAAATTATAAATCATATCTACCTGTACCCTTAGCACGAGTTTTCAGTATTTGAGACGTAAAGTAAACTGGAACTTTGACAATTTCAAATTGACAATTTTCAAGGAAAAAATAATTTCCTTCTTCGCACGCCAGAGGCGCTGTTCCATTTTTTCATACAAGAAACGCTGTAAATACTGAAAAGACGCTGTAAAGTAAAAGAGTGAAAACTCGTGCTAAGGGTACTGGTTATAATTTCAACGGTATTGTATTGAAATGCCGGGAACCAAAGTAATTGGTTGTTTTAATGTGAACGTTTTTTACGTAATAATAATTGCCTTACTTTTTAGTAAATTATATTAAGAATGATGCCTAAATTAACCAATTTGTAAATAAGAATTTGTAACAAAAGAATCAAGCATATCGCTATATTGGACAGAGTTAAAATTGCAGCTTTAAAATTAAGGAAATTGTGGGAAATGCAATGATTTATATAAGAGAAAATGTAGCCATAGATATTATATTCAATTATGTATATAAAATGAGAAATAATTATGTAACCTTTTATAAAAGATCGAACAATTTTTATGAAATATTTATATACAAGATATGTAGACTATACCTTTCGTGCCTGTATTTTATATAATTGTTTTGTGTGTAGGTGTAGGAAGAGCGTTTGCCAATTTTTTTTTATATAAACTTATTATTTAAGCGTAGGTGTTGGATTCTACAAGTGCTGTACATCCGTTCGGCTGTGTAACTTTGTAGCAAAGTTAATGAAATTATTTACATGCCTACACTTGTTGGATTTTTGTACTATTTACTAGATTAAATCTTAATTTATTTGGTGTCAAGTCAAAATTGTTAAGTACTACACTATGTATTTCGCTCTAGTATTTGGAATATGTAAGTTACCACAATCGTAACAAGTAGGTGATGGTATTATAAGAAATCACTAGAAATCTTTATTTGAAAGTTTAAGTAGGAGTGACGATATGATTTTATAGGCATTTTATCTCGATTATATTTAAATAGAATTATATCTATACAAGTTAGAGAAGTGATTTTTGTAATGTGTCTGCATATTATATTGTGTAGGCACAGTTTATAGGTAGATGAACCATTTGTTAATAAATGCTCAAAATAGGTATGTTATATTTCCTTGTTACTTGATTGGTGTATACCATTATGTGGTGAAAGTTACTCTTGTGTATGAATTATTGTCATGAATTATTTTATGGGTTTAAAAGTCGTAGATTTTATGTTGTGTAAGTTAAGAGATAGGTGCTTTATTGTCCTATTGAGGTGTACTGTTGAAAATGTACATACTATGTTATGAATTTTAGTAGAATATATTTTAATAAATAATGTTACAAAAACTGTGGTTCTATTATTTATTTGTTCGTGCTATTCCGTGCTTGATTGGAGAAGGGCTGGAGAATTCGTAGCGTAGATCTGTACACAGATAACGTCTTTCTCATCATATTATAATAATACTATAGAAGCATACTACGCGAGCATTGCAGACGATGGGCACTCGGAATATAATGTGGATTACTGGGCATACTAATGTGGCTACTACAGGTAATCCTTCATTAAATAAGAAATGGCTATACACATAAAACTTGCAGCTAGCCAACCGACTTTTACCAACAATAAAACTTCCAAAAAGAAAAGATCATCGCGTATAATTAGTTAAAACTAATACAAAACATAACATTCACTAAAGTTCAGTCATCGTCGGAGGGCTTCTCTTGCACGTCCATGTAACCTTGCCGGCTTTTGCCTCTGTTCTTGCAGTAGAGGAACACCACAGACGCGGCTGATACAGCAGACATCACTACTAGTGGTACGTACACCGGGAACATTTCCTAAAGCACACAGTTGGACTCGAACGGTTGTTTCCAAAACTTTGGTGTTTTTCTAAAAATCATTTCAATATGTGGTAAGAAAGCTCTTGACAGTAATATTTTGAAGGCATGACGTGGTCTTTGCAAAGAAAGTTATAAAGTTTCAAGGAAAAGTTTTTATGTTCTGGATTGTAGCCATAGAGATATGTCATGATCATCCTCTATAAATGGAGCAGCAAACTATTTAATTTTATAGTAATTATTAAGGGCCGAGTCACACCGAAATGGCAGCGACCGCGGGCGACGCCAGCGTCGCCGCTGGCAGCCGTTGGCGGCCTCCAGACCCCGCGCGCCTAGTATGGCGCGCAGGGGCGTAGCTACCGCCGTATCTGCCGTATCAATTATACGGGGCCCCCGGGCCACAGGGGCCCCCAGCGTGCGTAAACAAAATTTAAAAAAAAAAACTTTTTAATAATTTATTTTATTGATTTATTAAATAAAAAAGTTATTTACTTTTACACATTTTATTTGTCTAATCTATCTCTGGTGTTTTTATTATTATTATTACTTATATGTAATACTGTTTTAAGCATGAGACTGTCTATTTGAAATCCCGGGAAGATCCTTACGAATATCAACATTTCGATGCAAGTATTAAAATAACTCTACCTAATTCCGACCTCTGGACTGATCAGTCGCATCTTGAATTTTTTGATGACCTTTTTTGACCTATTTTTTGTTTATATTTCGGCGTAGATACAGAGAAATGCATTTTTTTTTCTTGAGTGATAAATCTTTACCCTACCTAAGGCCCCGTATAAAAAATTGTTTGGGGGCCCCCAAACAATTTTTTATACGGGGCCCCGCCAAGGCACGCTACGCCACTGATGGCGCGCTCAGTCAATGTTGCGGCGGGAGCGCGCAGCCGCCCGCGGTGCCGCAAGCGGCCTCGCGTCGCCGCTGGCAGCCGCGGGCGGGCTCGCGACCTCTTCAAACTTTTCTAGCGATACTGGTCTTTTAAGTATGTAGTTAAAGTTTAAAATTATTTCACACTGAAAGTGCCCGCCGCGTCGCTGCCATTCCGGTGTGACTCGGCCCTTATAATTGCTATGCAGTCTTGGTAGTTTTCGTGATATGTATTGCAAATAATGAAAACCTCGAACAATTTCAAACACTGTATTAAGCTTTCATGGTTTAATAATAACTTAAAACTGTCACTTACGGGATTTCTTCCGTTATTTTTAGCTCCCGATATTTCGACGCTGTTGCAGGCGCCATGATCGCGGGTGGATGAAAATAAATTGTTACGAACAAACAATTCTGTCTACCCTCTTTTGTAGTCTATTGCTACGCGCACTACTGGAACTTGAAATACTAAGTCACGGCAAAACACTCACTCTATTACGATTGCTACTTTTGAGCATACTTACAACTGGATTCCACGTATTTGACACCATCCCTCGATTGTAATTCTTGTATTTTCTGTTTTCAATCGCTTCTTTTGTCAGCCTTGGTATGTAGTGTTTGTCCGTGGACAAAATACTTGGCTTTTGAAATTCTATTCTATCCTGTGATTCGGCTCTGACTGCAACAGATACTTCGCTATGGCAGAATTATTGGCAGCTCAAAATAATGAATAATGACGGAAGATATCCCGAGTGACAGTTTAAAGTTCAACCAATTATTTTGTCCCCGGGATCGCGGGACTAGCGAATTACCGTGACCCCGGAACGAGGAACGTAAAGGGCTATTGAAGGACACCGTGGATTTTAGTCAGTTCAAGTCTGACAGTCCCTGCCCACGGTGGGAGGACTCATTTGATGATTTTACCACTCTTAAAAAAACAGTTTGTTAAAACAGTGTCATTAAGTAAATAAACAGCATTTCTTTAAATTCAGTTAAATTAAACAAAAGATTTATAAAAATAGATTTTAATAATTTCTTTCATGCAAATAGCACCAATTCACATCCGATTCATCATTCCTTAATTATTAACAATAGGTACATTATTTTCTAAACCTTGGTTTTAGGAAAGAAAAAATCGTCACAAAGCATGCTCGCGGCAACCGCGGTAATAATTGTTTGGCTAAGCCAATCGGATCACTTGACTTGGACGACTATAATTTTCATTCCAGAAACCAGATGATTTTAATCATAGAAGTAAAAAATTTTGAGATCACAGTACAAAAAAAATTTGGTCAATATTTTTGTCTTAAGTATTAGACGGATATAAAACCTATAGTCCTATGCTTATGTAACAAAATCGAGTACATACTATTAATATTAAGATGTCTGATGATGATAATTATTATCTACATAGAAAATGATAATTTTATCGAAAATACAGACAGATGAAAATTAGAAAAGAAATAGAGAAGCGTCAAAACGGCAAACATAATACAAAAATACAATAATGATGTAATAAAAATCACTTGTTTCTGTGTAACTCAAATTCGATTGGATTTTGTTACATTACAGACGAATGCTCAGGTGACGAATGCTCGGCAGCGCCGTGGGAGCGCGCGTATTCTGAGATGAGGCAGTACTTAGTTGCGTTTCAAAGTCGCGCGTTTGAGCAGCGCCGTTCTGTAAAAGCGCGCTGTTCGTGCGCTCACGCGTCGCGTCAGAACTTAGTAAAAACTTTGCTACAGCGTTTGTAAATTTTGAAAGCGTCGTACTTTCGTCAAGTCTGGTACGTAACAAAATAAAATATACGGGTCAAATATTTTTGATTTAACTGACGAACTACATAATAAGTTTTTTTTTTGTCAACTTTCCTATTATAATACTGACCCCATCACCAATATAATCATAGGCCTATTGAAATGTAAACATATAGCATTGGAACGGAAAATTAACAAATGAGACAACAATTTACACTGACATGGAAAGAAACATAATTGGTTTTTCCTACGGAATTGTACAATGTATAGTTATTTTTTATCTAATTTGTATTTTATACCATTAACATAAAGTTAATTATGCCATGGACAGAAAATTGCCTTAGGTTGACTTTCTTCAAATTATTGATAGTAGGTGCCTGTCACATTCCTCTATATAATACCTGCATGTCGTTCACTGACCTGCATAGATCACCAATACAATGGTCAATATAATTATTATAATAATTGTCAGATAAACTTATAGTAACTAAAATTAAGAATTAACGAAATATCTATGAACATCTTTTTTTATAATTTTTAAACAATATAAAATATTATGTGAAATTAGACTAGAAATAAAAATAAATTCTTTATGGATTTATTTACTTGCGTTTCCCCAATATTTATTTTGATTATGCTTCCATCCTATATTTCCATTGGGGTTTTGTTTAACTTATCATCATAAAGTAATATTGCTGTTTTGAATGAGGATAATTTTGCCATCTTATGTTTTAATTTTGCTAACAAGATGTCAAAATGATGATAATAAGTCCCAATCAACTAAAAGAATCTCAGACAGGAATGCGCAACATAACCCGTTGTAAAAATAATAGTTACTGTAATTTTGTCCCATAAATTCTTATCACATTCGCTGACGGCGAAGACTTCGTTCTTTTTCGAGAAAGTTCTGCCCACCGGGATCACAGTCAATTAAGCTGCCTGTAGGAACCCCATAGGGTTTCGACTTACAAATATAGTAATACTAGCTGACCCCGCGAACTTCGTAGCGCCACAGAATCAATACTACTACACTACTACTACTTACATCATTTGTTACAAAAAATGTGATAAATTAAGAACTGCTCGACCGATTTTGTGCAAACTTCACATAAACCAACTACTAAATAGTCCGAACAAAGCCTAAACTTTTTGTTTGGATAGGTGAGCCCGTTCTTGAGTTATAACATTACAACGAAAAGTGGCATTGTTGATTTTTATACATATTCATATGTATATTGATGATGATGATAATTATTAGTCCTACCCTACTCTGTGTTGGTCGGCCTGGCTCTTGAGCGCGTGGTGTTGACGCCGACGTAGCAGAAGCCGGCGTCAACTCCACTCTGTAGGAGGTACTGCAGCCACTGCAGCTGCTTTATCGATGGCTTGTCCGCGTCTGTCTTTACTTCTACGAACTTTATCTATGGAAATATAAAAATGGAATTAATGACTATGAATACATAATACTTTGGAATATGGTTTACTTTGGGCAAATCTATACGCTGTATTTGCGATGACCACATTATTGAGAGTCATTATATTTGGCAATTCTTGCTAACTAGATATTTTGATAATTATTTTCGGCTTCTTCATAAATACAAAAACAAAAAAAAATCTCTTAATGACATCAGTAATAGCATTAGTTACATGAGTCAGGATGCTATAGTCTTTATTCTGCAAAACTATACACTTAGATTAGAAGGGCCCCAAACAAGTTTTGATACAGGCTTCTGGCCTAGCTTCGCCATTGGGAGGGGTATGCGAAAGACGGAAAAGGATTTAAAAGTTACAAATTCCCTAAAAACGTAAATAATCACCTTCTTAGTATGTATATTCCACAGCGTAAGGTCAGGAAAGCCACTCTTGGCGTATCCATAGTTAGTGGCGAGGCGACGACACACGGCCGCCACAGTGCGCGGACGCAGACAGCTACACACCTCACGCACACACTCCCACGACATGCTGCGTTGGATCTCAGATATCTCACCTAAGAGTATAGGAAGGAGATTGTTGATTAAGTCTGTTGTTTGTGAATGAATTTGAGGTTATTACGCGAGACGACCTAAACGTGTACGATGAGGGCTGTGCTGGGGCGCTGGAAAAAGTTAAAAGGAGTCCACCCAAGCAGTGACAGCACAGTTGGTCTAGTGGCTGAGCGATCGACTCCTGCGCAACGTGTCGCGGTTTCGATTAAAAATATTTGTATGATCTGCAAGTAGTCGTTCCGTATCTGGGTTTTGTGTATGTGACTTTCTATGTTTGTAAAAGCACCCACGGTACAGAAGAAATACTTAGTGTGGGACAAAGTTTTAAAAAAGTGGACTGTGTATAGGTTAAGGACGCCTTCAAATTAGCCGCGCGGTGCTTCGTTATTGATATATTGTAATTAGTTTTTTTCTTTTCAATGGACTAACTAAAAAACTTGACAATAATAAAATAGCTACAAATATTCAAAAATGTAATTTTTTATATTACGATTCTCCCATAATTTGTGACATTATGAGGAGATCTCTCAAAGCCAGAAGGTTACAAAATTATAAGATTTGTTTACTTCATCATTAGCTTTGTTTATTTCATAATTATTACCATAGTTAGAAGATTCTTGTTTACTGAGCCATTATGGATGTTACTTATCTGAAGTACAGAGTAATTTTTATTTATTTATAGAAAATGAATAAAGCTATACAAGGGACATGATATACAAAGTCCACCCTGTCCAGCAAGCAGTATAGTAAAATAAAAAAACTTACTCTCAGGCCGTCCATCCCAGTTAGCTTGCATCATTGCCAGCATCATGTCCTCAGTGCACTCCTCTATAAACAACAGCCTCTCATCGATGTCCCTCTTGCGGTTGAGGTAAAAGTCTTCAGAGAACATATCTAGTGGAAAGCGCTGGTAGTGGCTTATGAAGACACCCGGGATGCCTCGAGGCTTGCTGTAGATAATGTCCCAGAAAAGAAGGAAGAATATTGTGGAGACGATGCGGCCTTCCCAGTGTTCGCCTGTAAAATAATAATATATTTATACACTGAATGAGGCATGTGTGAGGGAGAAAAAATCCTCCATCTCACGCCCCAGCTGCCGTGGGAGACTTCGCGAAGAGATTTAGGGACGGCGAGTAATGGGTAGCTCGCCGTACGCTAAAGCCTAAGTCGACAGCTCGTCGTGCTGTCGGCAAACTGTAGGGACCCATGAACATCCAAAGTCCAGTGGACATCCTACTGCTGATACGATGATGATGAAACATTAAGGTGCCGGTTGGCGCGCGAGACTGCGACAGGAAACAGCGACAGGAGACCGCAACACTTGTCATACCTAATGTTAAGAAGTATCGCGGTCTCCTGTCGCTGTCTCGTGTCGCGGTCTCGCGCGCGAACCGGCACCTTTAGAGCTTTTGCAGAGGAGTGGTGACTATGAGTTGTAGGATTTAGGTAGCTACGAATTAACTGATGGGGTCCGTATAGGGCCAAACGACTACCAGGTTCGCGGTACTATCTCAACAAGGTACCGCGGATCTGGAACGCAAAGGGGATCTAAAGGAACAGGGTGATTTTTAATCACGAAGATTAGGTGAATACGCCAACTTAAAAAAAATAAGGTAATACAAGCTACTCACCATGTGTATACTGCTCATTATTGACATAGTGTGCAATACAATATTCTTCACATGATAATGTAGACCTCCCCTCTTTAGTGTGCATTTCAAATTTAAGCTTGCCTCGTTGGTTGTAGTTACTGTAACAAAAAGAAATTGTCATACTTACATTTTTTTTGTAGATTTCACGTGATAGTGAGCAAGCCTGCACATTATGACGATTTTTGAAGGTGATCTTTATCAAGCAGTTTAAGAGATGATGGAACTTTGTGACAATTTATTAAATCGATTATTATCAGTTATTAAAAAAACAATTATAAAATTAAAAATATTTTACGTATTTAAACAACGTTTTTGTGTTTAAGCATTCGTTGACTTCTAGGAATTTCCTCTACAACATTATTTTTTGTTTATGCGAAACCCGATACATCTGTCTAGTATTTTTGTGAAAAAAATCTATGTACAAAATTTTAAAACCGTATCATAAGAAATCACAAAGTTATAGGCTTGGCACACACCCGCGTAAACCGCGTCTCCTGTGTTATACACTCGTGATAATAGTTTGGCAATAGGTACCTAACCGTACGGTGAATTAACTGGAAATAAAATTTAATTAAAATATTTTGAAAAAAAAATAACATGGTGTAAAAATTAATGGAATCGAATCAGTTACTGATTCTGAACAAATTATATTCAGGTTTCGCATATATACTAAAAATAATGTTGTATATCGTGGGTGTGGTTTCAAACATTTCTAACCCTGGAACAACCACATGTAACCCAATCAAATATTTGTTCCATGCGAGAATCGAACCCGCGACAGGCAGCTTTCAACCTCGCTGCTTCTACCGTGCTGTAAAAATATGAAAAATGTAATCATTTGTATTATTAAACAGATCCTTAAAATAATGCCATCATCATGGCAAAATAATGATGATGTGAATACTTACTCCATGGGCTGTTTATAAATATGGTCTCCAGAAAGTGTTTTCTCAAGTATAGTCTCTTTTTCTGCGTAATTTCGTAGTTCTTCCCTCGTCGATTCATTTAATAATATGTTCCGTTGGTTGGCGATCTTTAGAGCGCGGGGCCTCATGGCGTCTTTCATCTCCTCTGTCATGTCGGATGATTTGAATCCTTCTAACAAAATCTTTGCCGCCTAAAAACATGTTATTTTTTTTAATTTGATTACTCAGCCGTAATATAATTAGATTTGGATAAGACATTTTAACTAGGCTGTACTGAAATCTAATTCTACTGAACATGATTAGATAAGATTGTATTTTTATAACGAACCAATGTTTTTTTTTCGAATACTTTGCTTTTTTATTGTTTTAAGATTAGTATTTTACTTTTAAATTTTCCTTAATTTCTTAATGAATTTCAATACCATTTTAGCTAGTCATAATTTTCGTTTTAAAACCGTAATATTTAAAACCGCTATATTTTAAAGAAAAAAAAAAAATAAGATAACTTATAAATTACTGACTGGCCTGTTGGTCTAGTGGTTAGTGACCCTGACTGCTATGCCGGAGGTCGTGGGTTCGATTCCCACCCAGGACAAATGTTTGTGTGATGAGCACGATCATTTGTTCTGTGTCTGGGTGTAATTTATCTATAATATGTATGTATTTAGAAATATATAAGTATGTTTATCAGTTGTCTAGTACCCATAACACAAGCTCTGCTTAGCTTGGGACTAGATGGCGTTGTGTGATAGTTGTGGAATATTATATTATTATTATTTTGCGATTAAGTTGAAAATCTATTAAATAAATTAGACAGATTAGGGTAGGTTGATGTGCAGGCTGGCGTCTATACAATATATTTTATAGATTACTTTAATTGCAGCTTTCCTTATATTAATATTGTAAACATTACCTGTTCTGAGCTATCCAAATGGCTGTGCAATATGAGAGCTTTCTCAGCATACCATCTTGCTTTCTTATGTTGTCTGAACTCTACTTGTTCTATTAAAGTGTCAAGCATTGCTACTGCAAGATTATAAAACTCTTCACTCTTCTGTTTTTTCAGTTCTTGAACACCACTCTCCAGTATTTTGACGAAAATGTTTGCTGGCGTAAATCTACGTAGCCATTTCGGTAATGATTTGTATCTAAGAATGAAAATAATAATCTTTAATGGGTGCTGCGCTTGTAAAGCACAGAATTGGTGCCGTGAAACAGTGGCACAGGGTCGCGGCATACAACAAAAAGGATGGCGGTAGCAACTGTATGTCTTTTTTTAGCGTGGTAAAATCATCAAATGAGTCCTCCCACCCCGGGCAGGGAGGGAGGGACTGTCAGACTTGTACTGACTAAAATCCACGGTGTCCTTCAATAGCCCTTTATGTTCCGGGGTCACGGTAATGAGATAAGTCCCGCGACCCCGGCAGGCTTTGGCCCTCTATAGAGGGGGCCCCGTCGTTATGCTGACGCTCTTTGAGGCGCGCGTGGAACACAACTCGCCGTCGACCCGGGCATGGTCCATGGTCGGGCAGCGAGTTGCCCTTTACTCGCCGCCCGCATGCCCGCGAGCAACTGTACCTATGTCTTGAAAATTGGTAGGTGGCGCACAGCCATGATTTTTGGTGGTAATGGAGTGAGACCTTGGACCAGCAGTGGGACAGTAGACTAATTAATAAAATTTTGGTAGATAGTGAAATTGCTGTAGGGTAAGGAGGTTTAACACATAGAATATCCAAGTTTCGCCAGTTATGTTCGATATAGGGAGCGAGCCTATTGCCATCAATTAGGGACAAATCCAGGCTCCGTGACTGCTACTGAGAAGTTCTTGATTAACCCAGAACGTCTCACTCAGCAGTCGTTCAAAGAATGTCTGACATTGATAAGTAAAAACATATTTCGCAAAATTAGGTATATACTCTATGAAGGTACTTGTATTACTATTCTTATAACATATTATATATTTTTTTACCGTAACATATGCTCCTTTTCTATTCCTTTAAACAAGCTGTGAGCGTGTTTGATAATTTCACACTTTTTGTTAAGGTCCGTTTGTTCCAGATAATTCTCATAAATTACATGTGCTTGAAGATACCTGCAACATATAAGAGATCTTTAAATGAATGTTACATTTTTTTTCTAAGATATTTTAAAAAACGCTAAATGAAACTGGTGTTTTATATATTTCCATATAATAAAAACGAAAAGACGCATTTAGCATTGTTTCAATAATTCAGACGTCTCGCGACGTGGTTCGATGCCGTGACAAATCAGTGATACATACAGGATGATTTTTTAGTCACCATCCAAATTTTGATATATTAATCTTTGGCGAAAATCATTGAATACGTGTTTTTTCTTTTTGTGTCACTCCATACAAAAACATTGAGATATCTCGTCACAAAGTTATCTATAAAAAGTTGATGAATCTGGACACCGCACTGTGATGTGTCGCTCAGGTGTAGCGGGGCGGGGCGGGGGGTAAGCGGGGTGCGCTCTGCCCGTTTCATGCGCCGGCAAGTGTAGTATTATTAACGTTTAGCTTGGTGACCACGCAGAACGGATAATTCTTATGAGAAAATGATTTAATATGAAAATTTAACGTATCGATTTTTTTTTTTAAATGGGATTAGTGATTGATACCTAATGCCTAGAAAAAATTTGGACGGTGGTAAAAAAGTCTACCTGTATACTACGAGATCGGCTCAAATCGATTCCACGAAAATATGTGCCACTCTATGCCTTTTTAGGGTTCCGTAGCCAAATGGCAAAAAACGGAACCCTTATAGATTCGTCATGTCTGTTTGTACTCTGTCTATCTGTCGGTGTATGTCACAGCCACTTTTTGTCGAAAGTATAAGGCCCTTCGTCCACAATGCGACTCCAGTATCCGATACCTTACGACTTTAGTATCCAGGCGACTATCGCAATAGAAATCCATATACGTCCGTACACATGCACGCGACGCGCGACGCCAATCGCGCGCTACCTATCTGTTGACATCGCCGCTACTCGAGTTTCCGCGACTTTCAAGATGGCGGAACCATTTATTTACCATTATTAATTATATTTACACTATAAAGGGTTCCGTAGTATAATCTTGAATCATTTGGAAATGATAAAAAATATTTACAATCCTCGTAACAAATCTTTTAATTTGGTATGCAGTTTTATCAAGTTGGGAGAGATGTTTTTTTTTCTATTTTATTGAATAACATTTTAAAATATACTCAATACGAATAAAATATTATTTACAATCCTCACAATAAGCATTTTCATTTAATTTTGATGTCATATGCAGTTAACTTTGTTTTTCTTGTTGCCCCTCCGATGTCTATGTTGTTTTAAGATCATACGAGTACACTACTGTGGAATTTTCTTGTAATCTATATGCAAAGGACTATTATTTGTATCTATTTCAAACAAGGGATAATACAGAAAACACACTGAAATGGCATATTTAACTGTTGTAAATGTATTCAATAGATAAATGTTTACAACTTAATCGGCCATGTGTAAATAGATAAATGTTTACAATTAAATGTGAAGGGCGGACGGTCACACAAGTGATCTTATAAAGATTCCGTTTTTTCTTTCGAACCTACGGAACCCTAAAAAATATACTTTGATCGTCACAGTCATGTGTCAGACATTTTAAAATTTTTATATATCGCCACCCTGACCTTTTGACGCGGCGCTAGTGTCTATGTCATTACATCAAATTGCATTATAAAAATGTAGTACCTCAAATTTTCCGCAGGTCAAGAGTAGTGGACGAAACTCTAGTATCGGAAACTTGCGTCGCGTTGTGTATGAAGGTTCGTACACAAGGCGATTCAAATTTCCGATACCTTACGATTTTGGTCTCCAGGCGACTATCGCAATACAAATCCATAGAGGCTCGTACACAGGCCGGCGTCGCGTCGCCGACGTTTTGGTGATGCGTCGCCGACTCTAGCCGCGCGCTACTCATCTGACAAGATCGCCGATACCCAAGTCTGCGCGATTTTTAATCGACGAAAAAAAGGAGGAGAATGGCGGAACAATTATTATTAGACATCAAATTTGTATCTGAGGTAGAAAAATATCCTTGCTTGTATGATTACAATTAAAAAGAATATTCTAAAAAAGATATTAGGTAGGTACGGAAAAAGTTTGGGCAGCAGTTTTGTAAAATTTATTTTAATACACAAACACCCAGACCCGGAACAACTAGTTTGCAGATCATACAAATATTTGTACCGTGCGGGGATCGAACCCGCGACTCGCTGCAGTCGATCACTCAGCCACTGCGCCAACCGTGCCGTCAAAAAAAAATCTTAAAGAAATTTGACAGATTGGTGTAATTTGATAAGATAGGTAGTAGTTGACACCTTTTTTTTTTGCGTGGTCAAATCATCAAATGAGTCCTCCCGCCCAGAGAGGACCAGGGGGCGGGAGGAACTGTCAGACTTGTACTGACTAAAATCCACGGTGTACCTGAAATAGCCCTTTACGTACCAGGGTCACGGTTACCAGGTGAGATAGTCCCGCAGGCTTTGGCCGACTTAGGGGGGCACCGTCAGATTGCTGACAGCTCTTTGAGGCGCGCGTGGAACACAACGCGCCGTCGACCCGGGCATGGACCATGATCGGACGGCGAGTCACCCATTACTCGCCGCTCGCATGCCCGCGCCTACGGTGGCCGGAGATCGTCTTGTGACGTCCGTTGCTGTGGGCGTCTCCCGCGGCGGCCGGGTCGTGAGGTGGACGCTGTCCTCTCCCTCACGAGTTCCGCATCCTCCTTTGGTAGCATTACTACTTCGCAGAAGGAGGCGACCGCTTCCCATTCCGTCTCGCCCCGCAGCATGGCCTGGCCATGACCAGTGCCGGGCGCGAGAGGTCGCCGCCTATCGCCTCCGTGAGGACACGGCGGTGCTCTGCCCAAGCGGGACAGTCCTGCACCGTATGCTCCACCGTGTCCTCCGGGCGATCCTCGCAGTGGTGACACCCAGGCGTTTATTCCTTGCCCATACGACACAGAAACCTCCCGAAACATCCGTGCCCGGTGAGGACCTGCGTCAAGCGGAAGGTGAGGACGCCGTGACACGTCTCCAGCCACTCCTCAAAGAGGTGTCTTACCGCCGCGATTGCAGCGTGCCCGAAGTAGTTGACCCCTAAACTGGCGCATTGCTCACTCATTAAGTAGGTTGAATAAGAAGCACGCATTTTCTGAACTTACCAAAACAAAATCCAAATGTAATACGATCGTTTTTGATGGCAGTAGTGGACAGGGCTAAAAATCATATAAAAATGGTTTTCGAATATCTAATGGATCATTATGGGGGCTGAATACGACGTCATTTAGTATTATCATTCAATTCATCCATAGTTCAATTTAAATTAGCAGTGGTTGTTGGTAACGAAACCATAATAATTTACTAAAGTGCAAAAAGTTTGACACCATGCTCGATAGATGGCGTTGTCGTCGAGTTAGATCGCGCTATCGTTTGACATCGATTTGGTTGGGTTCGCGCCATATTTTAATTCCATTTGAAATAGGAATGCACTCGTCATTTAAAATAATAAGTATTCTACTGTATGAGATTATTATTAATGTAAGTACATTTTGTGTTTTGGTACATTGTACTATTAAGGTTGATTAAAGAATGGTGGCCGAATAGACGATTTGAGTCTTACGACTCAAATCGCTATGTGTACGGATCATGCGCGACTCGAGTCGCGCGATTTAAGTATTCGACTGGAGTATCGGATACTGGAGTCGCCTTGTGTACGAAGGGCCTAAGAGCTATCCTGTTGAAACTTGGTAAGTAGATATTGTATTATGTGAACCGCATTAGGATTTTCACACAATAATAAAACAAAACCCAATTTTGGGGTTACCCCCATACCTACTTAGAATTGAAACTCAATTTTTTTTTTCGCCAAACTCATACGTGTGGGGTATCTATGGATAGGTCTTTAAAAATGATATTGAGGTTACTACTATCATTTTTTTCTAAACTGAACAGTTTGCGCGAGAGACACTTCCAAAGTGGTAAAATATGTGTCCCCCTGTAACTTTCTAAAATAAGAGAATGATAAAACTAAAAAAAATATATGATGTACATTACCATGTAAACTAATCATAATCAGTTTTTTTTAATACGTCATAAACCGTAAACCGCAATTTACCTTTCAAAGTTACAACCAACTAGACACAACAAGAACTTTTATATTATGTTACTTGCTGCTACGGAACCCTTTATGGGCGAGTCCGACTCGCACTTGGCCGGTTTTTTTATTTATTTTAGGTGTAAAATGAGTCCTTCTACTCTGGGGAGAGAAGAAGGAATTCTCAGAAAAACTCTTCCTGACTAAAAACTACCCTGTTCCTTCACATGCCTAATGCGTTCCAGAGCCGCATAGCCCTTTTACGCACTTGAATTTCTTCATTTGGTGGCTGCTGACAATAGATTTGTTTATTTCTAAAAAACTTTTCCCCACTCTAGGATTATTAAAAAAGATTAAAAATTGATAAAAAGATTGAAAATTGATCTTTATCTTTATTGTAAAGAAATTTGTTGTGCGAGAAGCTCTATAAATATATATTTAAAACAATAAATAAATAAAATACAGTTCATTTTTCTAAAATACTGTTTAATATTCTTCATAGACCTGAATATACTTTATTTCTTGAAAAAAAAGTTGGCATCCCTATATAGCAGTCCAATTTCTCACTGCGGCAATCGTGTGTTACGCGACAGCATCAATCATTGCAATTTTAACTTTAATTCAGTGTTCATAAAACACAAATTGAACACAGTTGTGGCGGACGGACCGGGATGACCAACGGTGCTCCGCCGAATGAGGGAGAGGGGAGGAACGGAAAACTTTTCGACGTGCCCCCTTGTGCCCCTTTGTACGCACGTGCCTTGCGTTGCTGGTGACGCACGTACCCACGCACCCCTGAATGCGTAACGTTTGACGACTTCAGAAATAATACTGGGGCTGGGACCACGGGCAACGGAATAAAACACTGCACTAGAGTTCAAATCTTGAAGGCTTCGGTCTTCTTTTTTCTAGTGTTGTTTCCTCTTCGGTGGCTCGGCTGCGACTGACGCAGTGCCGGCGTTCGTTCCGGCTTTTATACCGGCCGTTGTTACCTTATAGAGGCCCTCGTATTTTGAGCCCATTTTCCCTTACATTTTCGCTAAGACCGAAACTTTCGTAGCCTTTATTTTCATTAAATTTCTACCTTACAGCTATGTATTATACATCATTAGAATCCTTTGTATCTCTACTTTAACCTAATCTAATTGTTTTATACATACATTAACATACAAAAAATTTCCTAGAACAAAAATAGTCAAAGTTACATAGGAACAAAATTTTCACTTTACAAAAATCGCAATAACTTGAAAACTACTGGACCGATCTTCATGAAACAACTTGTAAACCTATTTTTATAATGAAATACAACCCTTTTTAACACTTTAATTAACGTACATGCATAAACAAAAAAGTGAGTTTTCAAGTTACGTAATTATCTAAGAAATTTCAAACTTTTTCCAATTTTCATAAAAGAAACTTATCTAACTAGAATCTAATATGAATGACAAAGATAATCTAATAAGAATTATAAATGTACAATAAACATAAACATAATTAATTCCAATTAGAAAATCACCTTACAAAATTCCTTACAAACTATACTGTACAACGGCAAAAGTCCTCCCACTACTTGCACCCCTTGTCCCTGCGTGGGTCTCGCCGCCGACACACACAATTTTACTTTCACAACACTGTCACTATGGAGGCGCTCCTTCCACTACTTGCACCTCGTGTCCCTACGTGGGTCTCGTCGCCGACAGTCTCCCCCTCGTGCGTCGCACCATCTTCCTGGCTCGGCGACACTCCCGGCACCAGCAGCACCACTCTCGAACTCGGTCTTCGTAGCACTCCTCCTCTGGTCTCGACGTCGACGACTCTTGTCCGCCCGTCTGGTCCCGGATACACCCGCTGGATTCTGCCGCGTGGCCAGGTGCATCTCGGTAGGCTGCGGTCGACGATGAGCACGACGTCCCCGACGCGTAGATCAGCAGCGTTGCTCCTTCCCGACGTCTTCCTTGGCAGCAGAGTGGGCAAGTACTCGCGCAGCCAGCGTTGCCAAAAGTGATCGGCAAGTCGCTGCGCAGCCTTCCAGGTGTGTCTGCCCACGAGCTCGTTGTCGGTGAAGCTGCCGATCCTCGCCGCGCCGCAGGAACGCCCAATGAGGAAATGGTTGGGCGTGAGTGCTTCTTCTTCAGGATTCTCGGAGAGGTGGGTGAGAGGCCGAGAGTTGACTATGTGCTCGGCCTCCAGGAGGAGGGTATGTAGGACCTCCTCTCGTGGATGTTGCTCGTTGAGTGTGGCGCCCAGTGCGGTTTTGATTGATCGCACCAGACGCTCCCATGCGCCGCCCATGTTTGGCGCACCAGGAGGGATGAACTTCCACTGCACGCCGATCTTCTCTGCTTCTGAGGTGAGGTCTTCTTGCTTCATGTTCTCTAGCGCTTCTTTCAGTTCGTGGTTAGCGCCGACGAAGTTGGTCCCGTTATCACTATAGATTGTCTTCGGCATTCCTCTTCTCGCAGCGAATCTTCGTAGCGCCATGATCATGCTGTCCGTGGAGAGTGAGGGAGCGAGCTCTATGTGTACAGCCCTTGTGGTTAGGCATGTAAATAGAGCGCCCCACCTTTTCTCGTGACGTCTTCCCACGGTGACTGTCAGCGGGCCGAAGTAATCTACGCCGGTGCACGCGAATGGAAAGCTGCCGTGCATTAGCCTTTCTACCGGTAAGTTGCCCGTCGGGAGTTCTTGTGGCGTTGCCCTCTTCGTCTTGCACCATTGGCATTGATGCTGAACTGTCTTGATCGCTGACCTCAGTCCCAGCACCCAGAAGCGTTGCCTTATTTCGTTCATGACCGTCGCGTGATTGCCGTGATTGAAGCGGCAGTGGTATTCTTCTATGACGAGTCGTGTTGTCCTTTCCTTGCTGTCGAGCACGATGGGTCGCTTGTAGTCCCTGCTTACACCCTGTATCGCGTCGATTCTTCCTTTCAGCCGTAGAAGACCCTCTTCCAGCACTACGTCGAGCTTCTTCAACTTGCTACTGCCTTCTAGTTGCTTTCCTTGCTGTAGACACCTGATGTCTTCTCTGAAGCTTTTCTCTTGGCTTCTTTTTAGCAATAGAATTTCGGCTTGCTCTAGTAGTCTGGCGTCCAATGGCAGGTACTTCTTTTCGGCGTTCTTCGAAGACTGATGTCGCTTCTCTGCTGTTGTCGTCTTCTTCCTTTCTGTCGCTCTCCATGTTGGATCTTCCTTGCTGACGTTGACCTTTTCCTTTGTTCTGCAGAGTTGGATGAACTGCAGTACTCTCGCTGTAGCACGCCATAGTCTCTTCCATGAAGAAAACCTTTCAGGGTCTGGTACGGGATACGTGACGCTTGCAGCCGCTACGACGTCCGTTAACCTTTCTTCACCGGTGGTTTCCTTCTTAAAGGTCCTCGGTGCCGGCCAGTGAACTTCTTCTTTTCGCAGGAAGTCCGGTCCGGTGAACCATCGGTGATTGTGGTCGA
The DNA here is from genome assembly GCA_950005045.1 of Agrotis exclamationis. Classification (NCBI taxonomy): domain Eukaryota; kingdom Metazoa; phylum Arthropoda; class Insecta; order Lepidoptera; family Noctuidae; genus Agrotis; species Agrotis exclamationis. The sequence goes on along the minus strand of OX465431.1, from coordinate 7,098,071 downwards.
AGTTCTCTGGTACGTCGCGCGTCGCGTCGTCTGCTCGGTTCTCCTGTCCTCCAGTAGACTGTACCTGCGCCGTCTCAATCGCGTCGGTGTGCAGCTCCCCCTCGGTGCGATGTGGCGCCGGACACCTCGGTATGTGAAGATCTCGGAGCAGCTTCCATGTTTTCTTGTTGTCTTCTGGTCCATCAGGGGCTTCTTCTGCATACTTGCTGTCGATTAGGTGCTGGATTTGTTTGCTATACTCTGCTTTCAACTGAGGATCCTTGTCCATCTTCCTCTCGATGTTTATCAATCGGTTCCGTGCAGAAGTGTAGCTCTCCGGCATCTGCTCCTCTTCGTTCTTCCACAGGAGCCCAGCTTCGAATCGACCATCTTCCAGTCTTCTGCAGGTCTTCTCCAGGATGGCGAGTGCTCTTCCCTCTGAGTCAGTGGTGGGTCTTCTTGGTAACACCCCTAGTGCTTCAATGGCGAAGTGTTCCTTGATGGCTTGATGCATCTCTTCTTCAGCCGTGTTGATGTGAAGACACGTATTCAGGAAATGTACTGGCTTCGTGCCCCTGCTGCTGTCCGACCCGTGTAGCACCCAGCCGAGTCCCGTTCTTGATGCGACTGGTTCCCCTGGTTTGCCTCTTCTTATTTCTCGAGTCACGATCAGCTCCCAGTTATCTTGCCCGATGAGTAGCTGTGGTGACTCCCCTGTATAATAGAGAGAGTCGGCGATCTTCTTCAAGTGTTTACAATCTTCAATCCTCTTCTTGTCTAAGAACTGCGGCGCAAGCTTCAACTCGTCGATGGTTCGGACCCTCTTCAATGTCTTCTTGCTTCCCTGAGCACCTTTCACTATCAGGTCCAATGTCTGAGAGTCCTTCTTCCTCAGTAGCTTGCCTCCCACTGTCTCGATGACCAGTTCTTCCGTGTTTCCTTGAGCGCCGACCTCTTTCGCTATCTTCTCGTCCAGCAGTGACACTGTTGACCCTTCGTCCATGAGGGCCAGTATCTTCTTGGATCCTTTTGACCCGAAGACTTCCACAGGAACTATCTTCAAGTACGCCCTCGTACTGTTGACCGCGTTCACTGATGCGGCGACACTTGTTCCTTCTTGTGGTTCCTTATCTTCTTTCTTGTCTTCGGGTTTCCTTTCTTCTGACTCGACGTGCAGCAGATGATGATGCCACCGCTTGCACTCCTTGCACGATGGCTTCCTGCAGCTCTCCTTCCTGTGTTTCCCCTGAAGACACTTGAAGCAGACGCGACTTTTCTTCACTGTTGCCCACCGATCTTGGACCGACGCGTTCTTGAACTTCTGACACTCGACGAGGAAGTGTTCGCCCTCACACATAGGGCAAGTCTTCTCTTGTTGTTTCAAGTTCGAGCTCCTTTCCTTTTCTTTCGTAGAATGCGCCGCCTGTCGATGAGTCCTCTTGAACCCGCTCTTCTCTTCTATTGTAGCGAAGGCTCCACACTTGTCTGCTTCTATGTTCAGGAACTTGGACACCAATGTCAGGTTGGAGAATTCGCCTTCTTCTGATGCTGCAGTGAAGTCGTACCAGCGGAACTTCAGGACCGTTGGCATCTTCTCGACGATCTGTTTCACCATTTCCGGCGAATGTAGATACTGGGGTTTCTTCAATCCTCTGATGGCCGCCACACTGTTGTTGATTTGACTCGCGAAGATGCATATGTCCTTGGGATTCTCTGATATCTTCGGCAACGTCTTGATTTTTTCCAGTTCCGCCAACACTAGTGCGTCCGGCCTCCCGTATCTTCTTCGAAGAGCTTGCATCACTTCCAGTGGAGATGCTTCCGAATATAATAAGCTCTTGATGGCTTCCCTTGCGTTCCCTTTCAATGCTCTTCTTAGTCTTGCCATGTTTTGAACGTCGTTAAACATTGGCGCCGTATCTTCATAGACTACTTTGAAGGCCAGCCACTCGCTGCTGCTGCCGTCGAAGAACGGTAACTCATGGATGTACTTCGGCTGCGACGCTGGTCCTTCCCTTGTGGTAAGAGCTTCCTTTAACACCGACGCTAGCGCTTGAATTTCGATCGTAGCTCCCTTGGTTGCCGAGTTCTCTTCGGCTTTGACTTTCTTCGGGTCCTCGGGGGGGCGTTGACCTCGTAGCTCGGTTTGTTCTGGTACGTCTTCATTTAGTACCGACGTTTCGATCCAGTTCTGGACCTGTGCTGTTCGATCTTCCTGATCTTCATCAACGGAGTCCTCATCTTCATACTGTGCCAGCTCCAACCTGACGCGCGCTAGCTTGGCCGCAGCCTGTGCTTGCTTCAGCTCCAGACGTGCTAATTCTTCTCTGGCTTCCAGCTCGCGTCTTCTGGCCGAGGTGCTCGTTGTCTTCACTGACCTGGTGCGACGACTGACCCCCATCGGCTTAAGAGTGGTTCTTGACCCATACACCTCCTCAGCCGGGGCCTGATCTGGGGTCTTCTTTGTCGTCTCCTTACGGGTGGCTTCTGTTCCTTTCTTGCTCTCTGAAGCCGCTGTGGTGGTGGTCGCAACCGTAGTCTTCGTTGATTCAGTAGCCGTGGTCCCCTCTGTAGTCGTTGTGCCTGAAGAAGTGTTCGTGCCCGACGTAGTCGCTGTACCCGACGTGGTTGCTGTACCCGATGACGCTGACGCAGACGTGACCCCTTCTGTCCCTGAACCTTCTTCTGCCGCGTCCTTGACGGAAGGACGTGACGAGGGACGTGAGGGAGCATCCTTCTGAGACCTGGTGACGGGCATCTTGCAATCTTCTTATCTTCTGTACTCTTCTGGTACTCTTCTGGGTACCTCTTCTGGCACCACCTTCCAACAGGGATCCGGTTCACGAAGGACCAAAAACTTGTGGCGGACGGACCGGGATGACCAACGGTGCTCCGCCGAATGAGGGAGAGGGGAGGAACGGAAAACTTTTCGACGTGCCCCCTTGTGCCCCTTTGTACGCACGTGCCTTGCGTTGCTGGTGACGCACGTACCCACGCACCCCTGAATGCGTAACGTTTGACGACTTCAGAAATAATACTGGGGCTGGGACCACGGGCAACGGAATAAAACACTGCACTAGAGTTCAAATCTTGAAGGCTTCGGTCTTCTTTTTTCTAGTGTTGTTTCCTCTTCGGTGGCTCGGCTGCGACTGACGCAGTGCCGGCGTTCGTTCCGGCTTTTATACCGGCCGTTGTTACCTTATAGAGGCCCTCGTATTTTGAGCCCATTTTCCCTTACATTTTCGCTAAGACCGAAACTTTCGTAGCCTTTATTTTCATTAAATTTCTACCTTACAGCTATGTATTATACATCATTAGAATCCTTTGTATCTCTACTTTAACCTAATCTAATTGTTTTATACATACATTAACATACAAAAAATTTCCTAGAACAAAAATAGTCAAAGTTACATAGGAACAAAATTTTCACTTTACAAAAATCGCAATAACTTGAAAACTACTGGACCGATCTTCATGAAACAACTTGTAAACCTATTTTTATAATGAAATACAACCCTTTTTAACACTTTAATTAACGTACATGCATAAACAAAAAAGTGAGTTTTCAAGTTACGTAATTATCTAAGAAATTTCAAACTTTTTCCAATTTTCATAAAAGAAACTTATCTAACTAGAATCTAATATGAATGACAAAGATAATCTAATAAGAATTATAAATGTACAATAAACATAAACATAATTAATTCCAATTAGAAAATCACCTTACAAAATTCCTTACAAACTATACTGTACAACGGCAAAAGTCCTCCCACTACTTGCACCCCTTGTCCCTGCGTGGGTCTCGCCGCCGACACACACAATTTTACTTTCACAACACTGTCACTATGGAGGCGCTCCTTCCACTACTTGCACCTCGTGTCCCTACGTGGGTCTCGTCGCCGACAACAGTATACAAAACAGGTTCCCAACCAACTTTTTTGGTTAAAACTTACCTATAAAATTCATCCTTGTCTTTGAACACAACACTTGCATCATCCACTTCCATTGCTTTGTCTATGGGAAAAGTCTCCCTGTTTATTTTTTCATGTATCAGTGTGAACTCGAGCTTCTTATCCCTTATTATTGTGTAGTCCATGCCCAAATACATCAACACATACAAATTGTAGAATGTAGTTCGCGCCAGATCTGACATCTTATAACAATCACCTGTTTTTGATTTCAATCTGTAACAAATACTTACATTATTTTTTTCACTACTATTTTAATAATATTTGTGCTTTTGTAAGTTAAAACTGTAAATAATTGAATTAAATTTAGTATTTTTTCATTTGTCGAAGAAACAACGCTAAAAACCTATACAAAATTGCAATTACAGTTTAGTATATTTTTTACTGGCATCTGACGTCACGAGCCCCGACTTTCGAGTTTTGATTCGTCTTAGCTTTGTAAATAGTAACTGATTAACTTAATATTAGCAATTTACTGATGTTGTCAGTATGCCTATTGAAATTAATAGTTCCTTTTTCTTTTCGCTATGCTAACTATATATAAGACAGGGTTGGTTTTTTTTATTATTATTTTATAAAACAAACAGTTCAAATGGTTTTAAACAAGTGGTTTTTTTTAGTTTGGGCATTATTTCATGTTAATTAGACCTTTATGTCGACGTCTAAACTTATAAATAAACTAGCTTCCGCCCGCGACTCCGTCCGCGCGGATGTCGGTCTTCGCGTGGATGGTTTATTTCTCCATTTTGAGTAACTCTGACAATGACATCTTATAAATATCTATTGGACCCAAATACGGCTAAGCCTATAATAATTAAGGAGATCCCTCTATTGAGCTACTGCTGTTGAGCTCGCGTTCTGTAGTAAGTATTTTTTTCATAGTAATTCCGACCTTGTATTTACAAATAACTGATCGGAACAGTAATCAAAAAGGTCGCGCTGAAAAGCACGGTTTAAAATGACACGCATACAATATTAATTCCACGGACGACCTCTCGCCACACTGGACACGTCCGCTCGCATCAGAATTTATATGCATCGCGCGGCGTGGAACGCGGCTCCTTATATAGGAGTCGGGGAGGCGTGGCCCGCGTGTGCCGCAAACGGTTCAAGCCAAATCCGACTTTCGGCGCTACAGGTTACGGCGCTGAATCCACTGCGGGTAATGCAACGTGTGTTCGCGGTTCTACAGAACAACGTCTATGAATAAAACTGAAAAATAAGATTTTTTTTCTACGTATTTTTCCAGGATAAAAAGTATCTTATTTTATGCCCAGGATAATAAGGTATAATTATACCAAGTTTCATCGAAATCGAACCGTTAGTTTTCACGTGATGCCTGCACATACAGACAGACAATTTTTTTTTTAAACACATATTTGGGTTTGGTATCGATCCAGCAACACCCCCGCTATTTATTTTTTCAATATTTTCAATGTACAGAATTGACCCTTCTACAGATTTATTATATGTATAGATTATAATTATGTTCCATTTCTAGACTACATTTTTAATGAAATATTTACAAAAAATGATCAATGGATGTTTTTAAGTATATTTTCATTACAAATGCTAATAAAAGTTCAAAAATATGAATAGGCATAATTTCAAATGGTTTTATGTCAACCTATTTAGGCTCCAGAATATTATTTTTTTTTTTTAAGTGTGATAAAAAAACACTGTTTAATTTCAAACTGTTTTAAACAGGTGTTTTAAAACAACTTGTTTTAATCATGCCAACCCTGCTATAAGATGTATACTTACATTTCCAAAACCCTGTTACTATTATTATTGACTTTGTTTAATGAAAAGTAGTTAGTGATGGGAGCTCTTTTGGAGAATGTTCTCAATGCATCCACAGCATCCTGTTTGGATTGCATCTTCAGTTTCAGCTCCTTGGCTATCTGCAGGAAGTCTGGTCTCTTCAGCAGCTTCACATAGTCATCAAATGTTAGATTTGGTTCACCTAAACAAGAACAATATTTGAGAATATTCACAACATTTGAGTATGTTTAAGCTGAGTAATGCTGACTGAGACGTATGTAATACAATATAATATAAATACATATATGTAATACATTGTAATTGTGGTCTATACAGCAACATCTGACATGCTGACGTTAGCAGTGTCCTAAGTTGCTATTTCTCATTAAAATAAGCGACTGAGCGTAGGTACGCGACCGCGTAAGTGGTATTCATGCCTTAGGATCTTACCATCAGTCCCAGCCTGAGTGATCAAGCCAAATCCTTTCAAGCAGGATATCATATTGACAAAATCGGGAGTACTCAAGCACTCCTTATCACCATTTTTCTTCTCAGCAGCAATCTGGCTCAGTTCCTCCTTACGGTACCACCCCGGCTGCCGCCAGTATAAGCGACACATCAGTTTCATGCCAGGCTTTGCTACTTCCATGCATTTTTCTAAAAGATTCTTTGAATCTTCTTCTAGTAACGGCCTTAGGGTTTCAGATTTGAGGTACTTGTCAATTATTGATAGAAGGAATACAGCTGTAAGTTAGAAATTGCTAGTTAATGTTTTTTTGAATAGTTGTATCTATTTGTAATTAGTATTTACATTTTGCGTGTACAATGGAATAAAATAAAAGGAAGTGTTTACTGTTAATGAATGGGGGTACATCTCCAATCTTTATTAGTACATACCTATGTATATTGGCGTTAGTTAAATATTTACAAAACTATCAGATAATTACCAATAAGTAGTGAGAAAATAATGACTGAAGATTAGATATAAATGGGTTTTTATTTCAAAATAATATGCATGTAAGCCATTAGTTAGGGTTAGGCAGAATTGTCCCTAACAGTACACCCATATTTCTCCAGTGTGCCCCTATTGCCATTAATCTAATAACACTGACGAACCGGGGAATTGAACCCAGGACTTCTTGTTCAGCAGTTGCAGTTTCAACCTCTACATGTATAAACATCAATAAATAAACTTTGGTCCCATTAGTGATATCAATTTCACCACCAACTAATGACAAATACATTTAATATAATGCTAAACTAATTACAAGGCAATTATTGTAACAACGGTTCCATAGCCAGAATTCAAGTTTTGTTTCAGTTTAATGAACATTAAATGGAATAACTCATAATGAAGTTTATTTTTAGTATGGCCCATTAAGTATAACTGGTATCATTATTATTTTTTTTCTTATTGTACAAAGGATTACTTACTCTTATCATCTCTGTCATCAACATTGTGAGCAAAACGTCTTTCTTCAAATGAGGTATTTGGTACAAAGGTCTCATTGAACTGACTGGCCAAGTTCCTCTTCACCGGAGATTTCTTCTTCACAATTCGTTTTTTAGTTGGAGAGTAGAACTCTTTGGTAGAACTTGAACTTTTTGATGAAGTAGATTTTTGAGAAGTTGGAGTCATTGGTGTGCGTGCCAACACTGATCCAGGAGACATATCATATTCCATCATTTCTATGGAGGTATTTGATGTACCAGCACTTCCCAATACTGCCGCAGACTGTTGTTGATTATTTACAGGTGTTCTGTTCATTTCAGACTGTTGCTGATTATCTACGGGTGTTCTGATTATTTTAGACTGTTGCTGATTACGTACAGGTGTTCTGTCTCTCAACAATTCAATAGGTTTAACAGAGATGCAACCTACTTTACTTCTTTTTACTGGAGTTGCTTCATTTTCACTATCACTTGATAAAATCACGATTTGTTCGGCCATTTTCACTGATTTCTCATTTTCTGCTACATCAGGATTTGTTGTAATTTTTTTCGGTGTTGTTAGTGACATTTTCGGCGTACTAGGTGACAAAATTGGTGTTTTAGGTGACAATGTCGGTGTTTTGGGAGGCTTACCCGGTGTACTAGGTGATTTGCTCGGATTTCTCTTGAGGCTCAAACTACGCTTTTTAGTACTCATGGTCGGAGTCGGCGTCGATATCGCTTGAAAATAGTGCGTCAATGTAGACTGTCGACTCATTATGAGCGCCCATAGAATCCCACTGACCGGAAAGTATGTTTTGTAGAGAATACAAAATATACTCACAGTAAAAGATCAATGTACAAGTTCCAACTTGTAGGTATTGCACCACACTTTATGACCATTACAGCAAAAAAGGACATGGAAAGTGGAAACCTGTCACCTTGCTTGTCTTGTGCTGAACATTTTTACTGGTTGTGATACGTTGGGTACGGTATGGTAGACTCATAACCTACAAATGTCCAAGTGCAATCAAGATTCTATCAGCTTGAAAGTGGCCGTCTGAACACTTCACCACTTGTCTTTGGATACACAGCTATTTGGATCACAATTTGCTGTGTTGTTGTTGTTGTACAAGTAATTTTCGTCTCTTCACCGCACAGCTTCACCGTTTCGCGATGAAATCGCGCCAAATTATGACAATGACAGTGACAATGACATAAACAAACAAGCCCAGCCAGCTGATAAGAAAAAGATAAGTTGAGCATGGAATCAGTAATTACTATTATGCTATTTTTTTGGACTTTCATACAATGTCCATGTTCCATCGCTGTTATTATTAAGGCTATTGATACTATTACAATATTTTAGTTTAGGATTCTGGATTATTGGATTCATAGAACCTGGACAATTATAATTTCACAAAGAGTAATCGAAGACGAATTCAACACTCGCAGTTTGCAATGATTTACACATTAGACCTTAACATCACCATTTTTATCGAGCCCACTAGTTTTAAAGTGATCTAGTAGGCTACCAAAAGTCGACTCAAAAATGTCGCGTGATTTGAGAAATTCAGTGGTCAGAACAAGCACCGTAATAGGCAGATACGTCAGCTTTAGAAAGAACAAAGCGGTAAAATAATAGCAGAGATTGTACTTGCTAGTAGTGGCATTAATATAGATTTTGTTGTTTAGTAATATTAGTATTTAGTGTTTGCTGGTTTTGATTAATTGGTCGCTGCTGTCCGATTGTAAGACTGTACAGTACTGCTCTTAACGTATAACGATGGACAACAATTCCAAGCTTTGATTAGAATATTGTTTTGCCTATAGCCCTGTTATATGTATCAGTACTAAGTTGATCCTAGTTTATAGCAAGTGATAATCCAGCGGTCGCGACCCCTGACTGTCTCATCAGGTAACCGTGACTCTGGAACGTAAAGGGCTATTGAAGGATCGGTCAGTACAAGTCTGACAGTCCCTCCCGACCCGCTCTGAGAGCGAGGGACTGTCTTAGTAGATTTGTTACCCGATAGTGATTGTGGGAGACATACTCGTAGCAACATCACGATAAAGTAAAACTTACTTTATATCATAATATCATGCAATGGCATGTTGCTATGATCCCCCTTACATTTTTGTATTGATTCAACAAAATGACTGAAGACAAACCTAAACAGGTCCGAATTTATCAACCAACTTATCGGCTCAATCCAAAGAATCGTTTCGATGCTGAGAAAATACAAAAAGTCCTCAAGAGAATTGTGGATGCAGAACTAATGGAAATAGAATACAGCGAGAAAATAATTCCTGATTTGTGTTTAAGCCTCGCCGAAACGTTGCGTAACGCAGTAAAAGAAGAAAACTATGACAGGTAACCGTGACAGACTTCATAATTCATCAATAAAGATACACAAATTCATGGTTGTTTTGTAAAATATTAAATTGTGTGGGAACAATGTGCACAATACCAATTCCATAATGTATATTTTGCCGCTACTGGCCGGCTGCACGCTATTCTCATGCTGTTACTGTTGCTGCTTTCGAAGAAGATGTTAACTTGTATTTCGTGTGTAAGTACCTGTATGTTTACTTAAATAACGTGCGATGTTCATAGAGCATTGCCAGCCGTTATTTCTGAGAAGCATAAATAGAACAGGAAGTACCTACTAGTATATTTTGGGTAAATAAGCCGTCATATTTCGAAACTTTCCCCGTCTTCTACCTACCCACATACTGCTTGTCTACTAAGTCCGTTACCTACGTTGCTAACGTACTAACGTACGCTCTCGGGTTAATTAATCTGCAGGAAGCGACAATCTTTCTTTCTTTAAAAAACGTTGCCCCACACTAGGAATTTCTCCTGTAACGTGGGTGCGTTCACAAACAGAAACTCTCTCACATACACAAACACGAGACCCAGAACAACTAAGTACTTGTAGGTCATACGAATATTTGTTCAGTGCGGGAATCGAACCCGCGACACAGCAGTCCGCAATCGCTCAGACATGATAATTGGAAAAAATGGTGTAGGTAGAGATCCGGCCACGCTGTTGCTGTGGTCTACGGTGAGCACCAGTGACACGTCCCGGTGTATTTTTTTTATTTCGCATTTTACCACTATCTCGCACTAAACTTTGACTGTGAATACTACCGCTATTTTATTTTCATTGTTCTTTTCAGGTACAGAATCATTGTAAGCGTGTGTATCGGACAAAAACGGCAGCAAAGCGTTTACGTGTTCCATTCATTCCTGTGGGACCACGAACGTGACGCCTTCGCCTCGTACAATTATGAAAACCCTCATATATTTGCAAATGTTGTCGTGTATGCTGTTTATTTAGACTAAAGTATGAAATAAATAAATCTTGAAATTCTTTTAAGATTACGCCTATTTAATCATTTACCTTACCTAATCGAGGCGCTGCTACTATTGCAGCTCTTAAACTATCAGGCGCGAAAGTGCGCTTACATTTTTATGTATCGTTATCGTACGCGTGCGTGTTACCGTTGTTACGGGCGGTATTTAGGTACTAAATTGTCTCGAAAATACGCGCGGTAGCGGTACACGCTGCCGACGCGTACGAAAATCTTAAGGCGCTTTCACAATATACGATAACGGTAACGACACGATATTTGTTAGTATTTTTATTATTTGGGATAATTAACAAGAGCGGACGATATGCTAGTGTAGTATCGACTATCGTTGTCGTCTAATGAAAACACCCATAGTCAACAACTTTTGCAGATTTCATTTCATATCACGTCTGGTGTGAATTAGGTACCGCTTCTTAGGCTTCTGCCTCGAATCTTGCGTGCAGCGAGGCGGCGGCGGCGGCGAGCGGCGCGGCCGTCGCAGACACGTTCTCGAAACTAGCGGGCATATCGCGCGTCACCATAGCCGCATAGTGTTGTTTTCGTGATTGTGTTGTCGAGATATTTGTTTTTATTCGCAAACAAAATGTCTGAACAATAGCAGCAACATCTTTTTGATTCAAATTTATTCCTAACGCTCGATATTGTGGGCAAACACTACAACGCAGGCGCGCGGGCGGTCACCGCTAGACTAGCCCGCTCCCGCCCCGCTGCCGCGCCGCTGTTTTCGAGGGTCGGTCCATTTGATTATACGCATAACATCCTGCCGCTCCCGCGCCGCTGCCGCCGCCGTCGCGGATCGCGCGCGTGTACAGTCGATATCATGTATATAGCACGCGAGCGGCGATGTTTCTAGGAAATCAGTGAGCGCCGTTGCGTTAAATTCTCCTCACAACAATCTAGACGTGACATATACATGATATCAACTGTACACCCGGGTGATCAAAGAGCTGCGAGAGGCGGGAGACCGTTGCGGGCGTCCGCGACGGGTTAACTTTGTCCGCGACGGAGCACGGCGCGGGTCCCCGCGACGGACGCCCGTTTAACGCAGCGCACGGAAAAAAGGTTTTCGAAATAAAAGACTTTTATAAGCATTTTTACAGATCATACATATTTATTTATTTATTTCATAGTATAGATATCACACTGGCCCGCCCTTATAAAAATAAATGTGTAATACAATAACGACCCAGTCTGCTATGAGCCTGCTGGCGTGACGGCGCGAGTTTCTCCTCCCTTCTCTACCACCTCCAGTTAATAAATATTGGCATCAATTTGATACTAACCTACAACAATTTGGACACAATCACAAACGGCGTAGTCACCCCAGCTCTATTACTATTGAATTTCATCAAATATCCTTATAGAAGAAAATTCAGAGATAATTCTAAACCATTATACAGGTCGATATACACAAGATTTAATTAATATAGGTTTACATTACAAGAAATTCGCACATATTTGACACACAAAGCGAAGAATATTACTGATAAGAAGACTAAAAGTAGCTTTAAGATATTGGTCCGAGACACTGAAGCGAGATGTATCCGCATACGATACGAAATTAGCACCAAGCCACCGTACGAGAAACAAAAAGCAGCGTCATACACTCGTGTGCCACTACTGATACTGATACAAAAGCTACTAGAGAGTGCGTCACTCCGGTGTTGCCAGGCTGCCGCACTACTCGTCACAACCCACGGCGCGGGCGGTGGTACATCACTACGTCGCACCGGATACGGAAGCGGAGCAACGGTACTACGGTCGGATCACAATACGCGCTCATGTCTAACTATGCTTTGCAAAAATGTTCAAAAAGGGTAAAAGTTTATAAAAATTCAAGTCTGTCAAAGAAGTCGGCGGTAGTTGAACACACGATACAGAGCGCGGCGAGTGTTGAGCAGAGTGGACTAGTACGCAGTTGCTGTAGCAGTGATGCTTTACTCCGGCGCACGCGCACCGGACTACGATCAGCCTCGAGTTACATTTTACATCCGCATGATATGTGTTTACAGATAAAACATTAATTAGTACTGGGTACAAATACCTACAACCATACTGTACATTTATATGGCCGAAAATGTTACAACCTTAAGAAATAAGGGGTAGACAAATACAATATGCTAGTTATATCAAAAGAAATGCAGTGAATATTGGTATCAAAATATTAATCCTAATATACATTGTGTGAATGTGTATGTTCGAGTAGATATGTGATAATCGTGTGAGAGATACATAAAAAGCTTCATTATATGAGATGAGACGCGGCACAGTACTTTATTATTGGAATATAAAAATATTACTTATATCATAGGTGACATCGATTATGTTGATTCGTATGAACTTAGCCACAAAAATATTTCACATTTGGGATACTATAAGCTCGTCCCGAGTTAGGTTAAGGAGTAGAAGACTCTAGCTAGGCGGACGATTGTGTCTGCCACACAATGACCGGTGCGTTCAAATAAACTCTGTGAAATGTCCTCTTAACTAGAAAATAATTTACAAAACGTTAAGTATAAAAATATAAAGTAATTGTTTTTTAAAATCAAAGTAATAAAAATAATGTCATGTAAATGCAGCATAAAAATACTGCAAAACATCTAGCATACCTACCACAAAATATCACACGTAAGGTTTTTCATTCGTTAGTCGCTGAGAACAGACAGTCGGACGTGCGACGACCCGGGCGGGTGCGGCTGTGGGTCTCGTGGGCCAAATTTTAAACATTTACTAATAAAATATTAAAGCTTAACATACATAAAGATTAAGCATCTCTGCACCTTAGATATACAATAGCCATTCAAAATAACTGCAGATTAAAATATCTCATCTTAAAAATAAAGTCTTAAACATTAAACTATAATAAAAAAAGACTGCATGTATTATCTGAGACGATTCTTAACTTAGGCCAAATTATGAAATTAATTTATAAAATAATTAATTGATCAAAAATTAAAATTCATTGTATTTTCGCTGTCGTAATTTCATTGATTAATTTCATAATAATTCTAACAAAACTAGGAGAATGTGATGATAGAGAATAAAACGAATAATTAAAAACTAAAATTAGCGAGCGACATCGTTCGATCGCGCGATACAATGGTTACAATGATGGAAACATTTATAAATAGGATGTGGCGACCGAAGGATGTCGGGTATCAGACTTGTATATAAGATAAGAAGGTGAGGCAACATATAGTGGCGCCGGCAGCAAGCGAGGCGCGACCTCCAAACAGCTTCAACTCTAAAATAATCAATTGGCGGTGGTTTATCTGGTTCAGTCCTCTGGGGAAGTAATTCAGCTAGATTCCTTTTCCTTCTCCTTTGACTCTGTAATTGGACAAACGACAATATAATCACTACAAGACCAGTTAAAAGAAATACTTACTGATACGTCAGTACACTTGAACTAAGAAAATTAAAGGTAAGACCGCACTAGGCGGAACTGCGCGAGTCGACGCGTAGCTTTGCTACGCATTTCGGTTGTAGTGCAGTTCCGTGGCCGTTGCAGTGTCGTTGCGTGATGTCTCGTATAATTTCATAATACATATATAAAGAATATTTTGACGGGTCGTGTCGCGCAGTTCCGATGCGGTGCAGTTCCGCCTAGTGCGGTCTTACCTTAAATGCCACGAAATAAAGGCGCGTTTTCAAAGTGTCAATTGAAGTCTCACTATACATTATGTTGTCCCTCTCATTTTATGCCACTGTTAAATTTAAAAACATCGGTACCTAAGTGGTATCGTTGTATCTCTAGCTCCAAATATGGCGGTTCGGTACTGCGTACTTGCGTAGCGCCTGCATAAATTCTCCGTGCGTGCATCCCATTTCAGTTTGGTATGACCCATTAGGCGCCCGCTTAAGTTTCAGGAATATCAAACTAAACGATGGGTAACGAACTGACACATGGGGTGCGCTCTAAGATTTAAATCATAATCTACCACAGGCCTTATCATGAGTTTTCACTTATTGTGACGTAAACTCGAACTTTGACATTTAATTTCAAGGAAAAAAATAGTTCCTTCTTCGTACACCAGAGGCGCTGTTCCATTTTTCCATACAAGAAACGCTGTAAATACTGGAAAGACGCTGTAAAGTAAAATAGTGAAAACTCGTGATAAGGGCTCGGTTATTCATTAATACTGTCGTGGCAAAACCAGCTTTATTTTTTTTAATGTTATATGACTTCATTTCTTCAGTCATTTAAAATCATATTCTAAAAGCATGCTCTGCTACATACACCAGCACATCAATCTTCCCCAATCTGTCAGATTTTCTCAATCTAACATTAACATTCTTCTCGTCTTTTATGATAAAGTCGAAAATCTATTGAAGATATTTGGCAGATTGGGGTAGCTTGATGCGCTGGCGTCTGTACTTATTCTATTTCTAAGCATTAATAAGATAAAATTAATTTAAGGGCCTGTTTCACAATGGCCGAAGCCACTAGATATAATTAGAACCGAACTGATATTATTATGTAGTCAACTCTTAGAAACAGAGGCGTCTCTAGCCCTTATGGCGCCCGTGTGCAACCAGTACCCTGGCGCCCTCTAGTCTAGTAGGAGCGGGGTCAAAATGGAATACTAACAGTTATATTTTGGGAAAGCGACATTATGAGAAAGCGACACATCGCGAAAGAGACATTTTGCGAAAGCGATATTTTGCGCCTCAGCCATCGATCGACGCATCTTTGGAGGTGTCGCATTAGAGGGCGCTCGGCGCCCCCTTAGACCCGGCGCCCGCGTGCACCGCACACCCTGCACTATAGGTAAAGACGCCTCTGCTTAGAAATTACTAAAAGTATAGCCTTAGTAGGTATATTTTTTTAATTTTTGATAGTAAAGAACCGGTCGGAAGTACTAGAACGGACAAACGGATGAGCTCCAGACGTGGAAAAATCGATACAAATACCCACAGTCACTGAAGTAAAGAACTGTCGGTGTCAAAGATACCTACTAATGTACGTGTATGAATAATAAATAAATAATATAAATAGGCCTGGATAAATAGTCGTTACTAACAATCCAAAGCTAAGCCTAAGTCAGTGCTTGGCTACGTCAAATGTCAGAAATTTCCATGAAAATGCTTGACATTTGACGTCCGCAAGCACTAACATATGCTTGGCTTTGTAACGACTATTTATCCAGGCATAAGCCTCGCCTCGTCTATTGAACAAAGCGTATGGCCCGGTTTAAGTTTAAGAACAGTTTAAAATCTTAGGTAGTGAAACAGGCCCGGAACATCTATTCTCTAAGAAATGCTAAAGCTATATAAATTATAATAGGTAAAACCTAGTTTTTATCAAACCTATCATCTTATTAAGAAAACGCAGACCCGAATTTTTATGACCAAGCTGGCTAAACGTATATTTTTTTTTAATTACACAGCCCTTAGACGAGTTTATTTGTGATGTTACGAATTACTATGTAAGAAAAGCAAGATAAATGTAGTGAATTTATTCACAAAGATAATTTATTTTTCTTTTTTTTTTTTAGAAAATTAGCTAATTGCCAGTGGCAATATTTCACGTGTTCGAAAAAGTTTTAAATGTTTTATATGCACTAATAAGGTGCGTTGCGTCCAGGATAACATTAATGTATACTTAATATAATCTCTAATTCAGCTAAAAATTAAACTCTTATATTTATGTAACGTAGATATCTATTTTCTTATCACGGAAAAACGTAATTCAAACGTTCAATATATAAAAAATCATAACTGGATTATAAAAGCAAAACCCCAAACAATCTTACATGCTGCAGCTAAAATTGAAATATTAATGCATTCTACTAATAATACTTAAATTTGCTTGATTTCTAAAGCATATAGAATGTTTTAAAAACCTTTGTGTAAACTAAATGTGTTGTTTTTATTGCATTTACTATTTATGATCACATGTGATAAATAAATAATAACATGACAATCTATGGTATGGTATCTATGATCAATATTGTTGCAAAGCAAGATATTTTTTTATAAATAAATGCTACTGGCAAGTCTAAAGGCTGTATAAATACTTGAATATTGTTTCACTATAGGGCTCCGCAAAAAGCCAATATATACGTATAGCCAATAAATGCGTGCGTAGTTAATTAAAATAAAAGCCATAATAAAAATAATAATAGGGTGAAACACACAACCGCGGTCAACGAGCTCGAATTGGTTTCTGAACAAAATTAACATCCTTCCAATTGATAGACAAATTAGAGTTAAAAAGGTCATCAATATCAATTTATTGGGAAGGGTGCATTAATTTCAGAAGCCAGAAAAGCAGTTTTAAACCAACAGTTGTTAATTTCACCCGCATGATGAATAAATACTCGTTACTTGTTTACATTACTGAATTGTCTATGGAAGTCGTGCTTCGTTTACACTGCAGCGTCAACTGCTGTGTTCCGAGCTATGACGTCACAGGCGATTCAAAAATGGAGCAGTGAAAGCGTGTTCGCACTACGCATGCCTGGTCACAATAGTTCGAGACTGACCTTCGTCGCTGTTACCGTTAGTGAGCGGTTCTTCACCGTTCTTCTCACCGTTCTTTTCTCCGTTCTTCTCACCGTTCTCAGCTGGCTTCTTCTCCTCCTCCTTGGTTTCCTTGTCCTTCTTGTCTTCGGAGCTCTCTTTGGCTGGTTTCTTTTCCTTGCCGGACTTGCCTTTAGCGGGGGTGGCGGGTTTGGGCTTCGGCTCCAGTGATGGGTCGAGCACGAGCTTGCCGATGTTTTTGCGGTCGTGCATTTTCTGCATGGCTTCGCCGACCTGGTGGTGGAACGTGGAAATAATTTTACGGTTTTTAAAGGATAGATTATCATCATCATCATATCAGCCGTAAGACATCCACTGTTAAACATAGGCCTCCCCTATAAACTTCCAATAGGACCGGTTGGAAGCGGCTATAGTTTATAAACAGTTAGAATTAACTGCTGTAGAATCAGCTTAAGTTACTGCTGCAAAGTCATATGTCAGGGGAAGCTAATTCTAAATGGCTTTCAAGTTTCGTCTAAACTTTGTCTTTTCTAGGGACTTAACCAAAGCCTTACTAAAGAGCCACATCTCCAGCCACCATCTAGAAGTTCTACCATCAACAAGCGTCGGGCACCAGTTGTCCGTCATTTTGCTGAAATGGGCCTATTTGGCGCAGTTATGGCTCCATGTTTTTTTGGCTTTGATGTAATTTAACTCTTTTTTTAGTTTTAAGTTCTTTTCCTTTGTTTCACTGTGTGCTTTGTGATACTGTGTGCACTTGTGGCGTGTGCCAATAAACGAATTTTTAATTAAAGCTAAACTTACATCCTCTAGCGCCCAGGTGGAGTCCACCAGCGGCTTGACCTTGCCCTCTCCCCACAGCGCGAACACTCGCTCCACCGCACGACGCACGTACTCTGCGCGGCCATGTTGGAACAACAAGTGTCGCAGGTTCAAGCCAGCTAGGCTCTTGTTCTCGTCGAACAACTTGATCGGAGACACCTTGTCTACTTGCCACCACTGGAAGTAATGGAACATTTTTATAGATATAACTTTTAACGTTCTAAAGCTAGAGGCGGAGAAAACCACCGTCATATCATAAGTCGTAAGGGTAAGGTTGATTTTCACTTATAGTTGGAATTGGTCGAATCGCGTCGCATCGCGCCATGGGTATGCTCCCAGCCCGTACAGACTCACGGCGAGAAGTCACGACGAGAAATCTCCCCGAGACGTCAAATAAAGGAAAAGAGACGTAGAGAAACCTCTCACATTCACGGTTCTCGGGGTTTCTCGCCGTGAGTCTGTTTTGGGCTTTATTAGGAGTTCTTGAAGTGAGTAGTTACAAAGTAATGCAAATGCATTAAGATTCTGGTAGTGGTAAGTCAGCCCTTGTGGCGACCACTTACGGAAACATACCGTACTGCAGTATCTATCAGCAGCTTTAATTATCATGATATTGGGGCTCAACCATATATCATATATTAAGTATTATAAATGAAATAAATTACTAAAACATCTAAACAAGCCATTGAAGTACCAACAAAAGCTCCACAATCTCAATTGAACGCATCATCGCATTATTTATAAGGGCCTGCGCACACGCACCTTAGCGCGGCAAAATCAGATAATTAGTTATTGAGTACTCACGGCACGCGCGGCGCTGAAGAAACTCTTCGTCTCGCCGGTCACGATGTTAGATGATCCTGTGATACACACCATTGTTTACTAACACGCATTTAACACACACTCTGTGGATATCACGTATAATACATTAACTAATAATAAAATGAATGTTTAGAAAAGACCGCTTTAATGAGTCCTCGGTCCGCTTTGTCCGTTCCCCATGAGCGAGGAGTCACTAACGCCCAAAATTATATTATTTCTCAATTCTAATCCTGATCCGTATTTAGACGGTCTTGTCTTGTCATTTGACATCTCATATCAAAACTCAGATTAATAAGGGTCATTGACTGGTTACAGACAAAGACTGGGATCAAAATTGCGACCGATACATCTTTAATTTCCGGCATCGAACGGTGGAGGAGGTGAAGTTGTTATCGGTCTATAAATTCTATTTAATTTATATTTTTCTTTAAAATCTGGAGTGATGATGAGTATAAAGTCTATTAGTACAAAAGTTATCTGATAGATTATTTTTATTTTGTATCAATGCCAATATGCACATAGCAATCTTTTTAAATGTACAGACCAAAAAAAATATGCCAAAATCACAAAATGTGTTAAATGTGAAAATGTTGTAGAGAGATAACATGGTACCTGTGAGTCAAACTACAGCCCAATTGGCTGTAGTTTGACTAACTATATTATGATAAAATGTCCAAATATGTTCATAAAAATAATACATACCATACAAGATGTACCGTCCCATCGGCTTCAGCAGCTGGTAGCCACGGTTGCACTCCTCGCCGCAGAGACAGTCCAGCACAATGTCCACGCCATCGGGAGTCACCCTGTTGATAACACTAGGCTTTAGACCAACGAAGTTTATGTGCATGAGGAACTGGGTCTAAACTTTATATACTCAGTTAAAAGGAAGAGGCACATGCAAGTTAATAAGCTAATGCATAATAATCTATTTTACTGAAAAGTCCGGTAGTTAGATTTTGGAACAAAAAAAAACGTGTCAAATATGACACTTTTTTTTTATAATAATCAAAATTGACGGAGATACGATGCTTATAAAGTTGGCACAACTTTGTACAATTTTTACTAAGTTCTGACGTCACATTCGAGCCCCCACCACCCCCCACTCTCGAGTTTTGATGATCGATGATTCGATTCGATGATGACATTGATTAATCGATGATTTTACATCTTAGTAAGTTTTCATTGATTTATCAAAAGAAAAAACACGTCCCCATTATTTTTCGAAAGTCAAATGACGATCTAATTAGATATACATACAATACACTTTAGTGATACTCTCAGCAACATTCCTATAGATTCGCTTCGCTCCCCCCTCATCTATAGCTTAGAACCGTCTCCAGAGCGTCCTAATCCCAATCACTTTTGCATAATATCTACAGTCGTTTAATTAGACAGGGTAAAATAAAATATTAGAACAAAAACATATACATATTGTGTGGCAATGTTTATGTGTCTCTGAATCTAACTTGTTATCAGTAGTTTTGCACCGGTACTTCCTTTAGCAGTCGCTTCTTCTTCGAAACAAAGGATGTTGAGGAAAAGGTGCGTAAACATGTGTTGGAATTTACATAAAGGCAATGCTACACAACAACCTAAGTAGCGCACTGTATGAAAATATTGGCTAGAATCGTCCCCTGCGAGTTTCGAGCCAGGCCCAACACCGTTCGAATTTCATGATGTTCAGCGAATTATATTTTATTGTCTCGTTCTGAATCGATGATTTAACTTAAAAACATTTGATATCGGTTGTGTTGTGCGCTCATCAGGGTGTAGTGAGCACGTGAACGCAGAATAGCACTACGACACACGAAGGCGTGTCTGGAAAACAAATGAACTGCGCTAACGTGGCGAACCTCACCATGCATATCCTATAAGGCACGGTTTCCACCAAAGCAGAGAGGAGCTGAGACGAGAGGATATATGTTTTGAATAACCAATCAGATTCCCACCGAAGCTAAATGGAGAGGAGATGTGGAAATCTATTACACATCTCCTCTTTTCTCGTGTCTGCTACTCTCCGCTTTGGTGGAAACGGGGCCTGAAGCAGTGGACGGTCGCTTAATTGAGTAACTAAATTTTGCCCGCGCCTTTCCCTCTACGAAATTCATGAAAAGCGGATAATCGGTTTTGGCGTGAAAACGTAACCCAAAAATGTTAGTAGTATGTAAGTAGCATGTTTAGATAGCACACTTTATATTGTAAATCAATATTGTTTTATCTTGTAAGAGCATTTCTACGCGCAGTAGATAACTGACTATTTATTTACACTGAACTTGTGTGGCTCATTGTTTACGCTGTAAAGTGCTCACAAGATATAAAAATATCTTTGTCTATTTACGAGAATTAAATGACGCGCTTGTTACGAAGCAGCTGCCCTAAGGAGTGGGTTATAAACCGAACAATTAACGTAGTACGCGACCAACAAAACCTGATCTCAACTCCAGTTATTATGTTCCCTTTTTCAAACCGTTAATAAAACCTCTAAGGAGGTGGGAGAGGTCTTGGTAAAGTGGTACTGCACATATCACACGAGGAGGAGTCGCATTGAAATATGTAACTGTAATAAGCGCCAATTAACTAAGCATGGGATTGGGAACAACATACTTGAGCTCTGAAACGCCGGGAAGTAGATCATCAATGATTCAACTTTAAATTTTTAAATGACGAACCAGACGATTATGGCTCTAAGGAATCCGAAAGAGGTTTATGTAACACCGTTATAAAAATAACTGACAATAAATTGATAGCCCAACTAGTAAGAATTTATTGTGACAATAATAGGAATACACGGGCATAAAAATGCTCGCATACCAAACATTTAGTGCGTGTAACGTAAACAAAGGTATTATTAGTAAGATGAAGGGCCGCTGAACGGGATATTTTTAGCTCAGTGGTATCACGATTGGGATCCTTCCCTTCATTTTTAGAATTCTTCATGATTGTTGAATACATTAATTCGTTCTCGTGATTCATGGCGTGGCATGTTTTATCACTTAATGCGATACTGTTTCGCGAAGTGGCGATTGTTAAAGATTGCCATGTACATAAAGGTTTAATAATGTTTATGACTGGTAAGAAGCTCTCGTAATCATAATAAATGGGGCGGTACCACATTGATTTTTTTCACTTTGGCATGTGTTCAAAGCACAATGAAGCCCATTCAAACTATTGATGATCTCACCGAATTCTCGATGTGAACTTTAAAATTCGATATTTATCATATACTTTTCAGATCGAGAGAACGCAAGGGCGATGAGGCGAGGAACTTCACAAATTAAGATATGGTTACTGAAATATTTTATAGTTTATCGTCTCATCAACTTTTAGTACGTTATACAAAATATTAAATATTTAAATATTTTCCAATCGAATATGAACCTTATGCTTTTGGTTTATGTTTTAGCCAGTCTGTATAATCGTATCTCTCGCCTGCTATTCAGCATGATTTTTAGTTGTCATCTGCCTGCTGCTAGCCAAGCCACCCTAGAAAGTATAGCTGTCCGTCTAACTAACGTAATGGCTAGGAAGAACTTCGCAATACATGAAGAAGATGGGATCCTAAATCAGGTCTCTAACCAAATTGCTGATGTTCATTTAGTATAGAACTTTTGGAATTACGCATCTATGGGTAGTGATTATAAGCCAGAGCAATTTCAATCAAAAACATAGTTCTGGTAAAGTTTATTTACAAAAAACATGGCTGGTAACAAGGTAGGACTAGAATATAAAAATGTGTGGGTAGTTGATAACCGGTTGAAAGCCGATACGTCAGATAACGTGATATTTAGGAAATTGAGATTGGCAATCCCATACCTAATCCCAATTTGCAAGTGGTTTTTGATAAATTTGATCCTTATCTGTCTATTTTTCTAGATTAACTAATATTTTCTTAGACTAAGACCTGCATCTTTTGCTGGAAAAAATGCTTCCTCTAGCTAGCATACTATTAAGTATTTTGTACCTCTTAGGTGCTATACTAAGCCTTACATTGCCATTGGTCAATTTCAAGAAACTAAAAGCGAAGATTTCATGTTCACGTAATGAATCCTTACCACGTTTTCCCTAATTTAAGGTTCCACACCCCGAAGTTCCTTCTCAAAAACTCAAGGAGATTATCATTTAAAAGTTGTACTTACTTCCTGACTTCGCTGGTGTAGTCACTGCCGCGTTCCAGCAGATGGTCAATATTGTTGTTGTTAGCCTTCAGAGCCTCGTGCTTGGTCTTCGAGCAGACGCCGAATACCGTCACGTTTTCAACAGTCTTGGCCAACTGAGCCACTGCTTGGCCCTATAAGGGAAATAGGCATATTAGTAGATGAAGTTTTAAACAAGAATGCACCTAATAACGCCACTGTAGTTGAAATTGGCGTGGTTTGCTACAAGGCACACATATAGGGCCACGTATGTTTACAATCGATACATAAATAAGGAGTAGTAGATGTCTTTAGACCAGTTATTTACAACCGATGGTACGATATTTTGCATTAGCAACACGAAATGCAAATCGATTACTTTTGAAACAATTATTGCGCAAGATAATTTGCACTATTGTTACAAGACAATATCAATAGCTAGATTGTCCTCAAATCACTGATTTCCGTACCCGCTGTTACCATCCATTATGCCCAATTCCTTCAGAAACTTGTCAAAACTCAATATCATACACAACAAGTTCATCAGTTATCAAAAGCTTTCAGCCGCAATTAAACTAAAACAATATCCACATTTGCCATCACATTACCATCAATAGTTAGCTTAGTCGTAGGTTATTTGCCTATAAATTGGTTTTCCCTGTTAATAAATGTCAACTAATTGGTATTGTTACCCCGCCCAGCGCCGAGCTTCGAATTACCGGTCACCGACACGCAAGGGTGCTCACGTCATATGGAAACTCAAATTCCAGTACAAACATATTTTGTGAACTATTTAGAGCAACTATTAGACATCTCGTTAGTCTGTTTGTACAATAATTATCAAGTACACAGCAGTGTGTGAAGCGTGCTGTGTGCTCAGGCACTACGGACACAAGGGTCAATGCTACCGCGGAGTATTTTCGATTTCATTCGGTATTTGTCAAGCAAGTTCTGAATAAACTTAATTTTAGCTTTGCATTCATGAGTTTTTGGCGTGAGTCAGTTTTTATGGACGATAAAAACGTGGTATTGAACTTCACTTTCATTTTCTGGAGATACGCTTGTAGAGTATCTAAACAGATATTTTACACAAAGATTTGTACTTAATAGAAACTGTTTTTTGTCTGTCTGTCGTCTTGAAATCTAGTCAGTATTAATGTATTTTTTGCATCCACAGCAGTTATTAAATTCGTTCGTTGAAGCCTGACGACTGTTTGTCTGTTACTAATTACTATAATCCGAAGATTATTGATGCTGCTGTAGAGAGCTCTTCCAAATAATTACAAATTAAAATAAATTAATAGTAACTTACCACACCGCCTCCAGCGGAGTGCACAAGCAGGCTCTTGCCGGGAGTCAGGTTAGCCATCTCGAAGAGCAGCAGGTAAGCAACCACGTAGTTGGTGGTCACAGCGACGGCATCCAAAGCAGTCATCCCTTCTGGCAGCACGTACACGTACTGAGCTGGCACGGAGACGAGCTCGGCCCAGGCGCGGTATTCTGGGAGGGCCACGACTTGGTCGCCAACCTGATTGCAAATGTTGGAAGATAAGAATGAGAACAGAAACACTATCGAACAAATCAATTGATCCGTTTCGGAGCTAGGATGCCACATACAAAAACACTAGTCAAACTTATAACACCTCTATTTTTGGTTATTACATTCAAGTTGTCCACATTACACTAAAGTAGACATTAAAGTAGAGAGAGACTTTGCAAGTGCATTGTTGTTCCAGAGACAAGGCAATCCAACATAATGAAGATCGAATGCAGTTTGGTGTTGGCATAGGCATTTTTATGATATTAGAAACAAAGTTCAAAGCTCAGGGATATTCAAGAAGATTTATCAGGAAGAAAATTAACTTTATTTGAAACCAAATATGCATTCCACCCATAACACTAGATCGTGTAAAAATAGCAATGTATCAAAAGCCGCGGAAACAAGGAGAAGTGTTTATAGGGCCGCCCATTACAAAGCTTTGATGTAGATTCCTTATAGGCATTCGTGGAAGATTAATCGGCAGTCGAATTCGACACATGAACTAACATTTTGATTTACGACCTCATGAAGTCAGCTGGTGAAGCGTGGCTATGGTGGATAGAGTTACTTGTTAAAGAGAGGTAATTATAAAGTTGATAATGCAAAGATAAACGGTAGAATTCAATTGAAGAATTATGATTTACTAACTGATGAAGGAAGGAGTGTACAAA
This sequence comes from Agrotis exclamationis, assembly GCA_950005045.1. Lineage (NCBI taxonomy): Eukaryota > Metazoa > Arthropoda > Insecta > Lepidoptera > Noctuidae > Agrotis > Agrotis exclamationis. The sequence goes on along the minus strand of OX465431.1, from coordinate 7,073,074 downwards.
GTTACTTTTTGAAAAAGCATTCAAAGAATAGCGGTGATTATTAAGTGAATGATGAAGAGAGATGACTAGCTGAAGAGCTATCAGTATTCGTCAATAATATTAACAATGAAGTTGAAGCAACTCGTGAAATAAAAGATTTAATTGTAATTACGGAAGAGTGTACATATTAGAAGTAAAAAAATGGCAAACAAAATAGTGCAGCCGATTTTTCTTTTAACCATTTCAGGGTCCCCAAAGTGAAAGTTGTTCATAATGATGAGTACAATGACCTTGAGAGATTTTCAGTTATTTCAATTACAGCTTGTATACAAACCGAGCTAGCTGCTAGATCTTTTTACAAAGATAGAAACGGACGTTTATTACCCACAGACATTGCAATTAAAATTAATTTAAGTTAAATTAGAAATAGCGGCAGTTGCAATCCGTTGCGATATACCACGACACCGTGACCGATTTACTTTAAGTAAAACTAACAAATACAGTATTGAAAGAAATGTAATTAATGACCATTATTATATTAATTATTTGGCCGTGGCTTCTGCAGCGCTTATTTGGAAATGCTATGGAAACATAACATCGGAATAAAAGTATCCCATGTCCTCAATCAGGAAAGACTGTATTTCTGTGTTAAATTCTATCCAAATTCGGTTAGCCGTTAAGGCGGAAAGACGTTAACAAACAAGTTTGCCTCCACTATTTTATAACATCAGTTAAGATTGCGATAAAACATCAACGGAAAGGAAGAAATTTTAATTAAAATAATTTCCCAGCCAGTAGAGACTCTGGTTGGCACATTAATTGTTTTATTCATTAACGAATTAATATTCCGGAGGCGTGTGAAATTTCACATAGTGGTGGTGAGGAATTGCACAAGGAGACGTATTGGAGAAACTAATTAAGAGTAGGGTTGCCCAAATGTCCCTGGACATTCCTAAAATGCTTGTCTGAAAATTGCGGTGGAACTCGGAATTTTCTACGAAGGGGAAAAGACAAAAACAAAAGACTGCTGTGATTGTTTTCACCCTCTCCTTGAAATAAACTTACTGCTTTGAGAATTAAATTGGAATTCTGAAGGCAGAAAAAAAAACACATGATAGTCTACGACGCTACTTTCTGGCTTTTTCTCGTGTGTCATTTCATGTCTAGTCCCTAATTTGATGTTATTATGCCCATATGTTGAAACAACTAACGTTTCAAAATATGATGGATTTTCTTGTAGCCTCTCTCCTTTATATGGAACTTAAACTTATTTGGCAAAATATGGGTGCCTTTTTAAGTACACCCCTGCCTTACCCTTCACCTACATCATAATTTTAGTGATTACAAGAACAAGTATTACAGTGTTTTCAAGTGCGATAATAATCAATGGTTACCTTGAAGTTAGTGACTCCCTCGCCGACCTGCTCTATCTCTCCAGCGCATTCGAAGCCGAGAATAAACGGTGTCTTGGGGGGTGAGTCGATGGCACCCTGGCGTACAATCAAGTCTTGGAAGTTCAGGCCACTGAAACAAATCAAGTAGACGTCAGTATTTTGTAGTTTAAGAAAAGAACCCATGGTGAAAATGTTTCATTATCAGAATTTGCAGAAGTATGATAAATTCTGGTCATATCCAGAAAATTAAAAACTTTTTGTAGGTAGCTTGAGAGTAATATGAACAATGACGTGTTAATTAAGGCTGAAATTAAGACTCCCAGATTTTTGTGTAAGTCTCTACTGTACTGTAAATATCTATTGGTAGTGGTCAAAAAACGGATGGAGGAAAGTGTTACACTAAATGTCTTAATCCTGTCGAAACACCAATGAAGCAATCGAGCAAATCGATACAATTTGAATTAATTGATCTCCAAGTAATCATTCAAGTTAATAGTGACGAACGATATCCATAAACAAGTGCGTAGGTACTTACAAAGGTAGGTGTTACTTAATTATAAGGCTGGACTCAGGAATGCGGTAGCCATTTGTTATTATACTTATTATGTTCTAGAACACGCGTACAGAATAAAGAAGCCCATATTTAAATTTTTAAACGTGTTGACGAATCAATCAGTATGAATATGGCAGGACATGGTGGCCTCACTATTGTTACACATAAAGGACTCGATAATTTAGGTTAATTTAAGTCACAGCGCCCTCCCATGTCAAAGATGCTGTTGTAGTAGCTCAAGATAAAAAAACTACAGTTTTATTATTGAAACCTCAGTTTTACGAGGTCTACCATCTGGGCGAAAGATGAATGGTTAATGGAATGGGCCATAAAGATAGTTCAAGACTGCAGTACCACATATTTTACGTCAGCATAAAAGCACAAACGACAAACAAACAAAAATAAAATATAAACATAAATGTAATAGTTACGTTAAAAGGCCCAGACAAAGACAGTACTGTTAATGAACTGCAACTGTAGCTCTCGGAAGATGTGATCCGGTGATCAGCTAAATTCTCAGATAAGAAATTAATAAAACAACCCGTTGCTAAACCAGCACAAAACGCAAAGACATTTATAAACACGTGTTACAATATTGCGCGCCACCATAATGGATCCAGTCACTGCGGGCGTCCTACCTACTCGTCCCTGATCGATATATATGTCTCGATGGTCCTTCCTCAAGTACCGAAGTATCTATACGTACTAACTACAATACATTTACTCACAAAGCGGTTTTATTTACTTGCATGCTGCATGAATAGGGCTTCTGGATTGATTGAAAGTAGAAACACAGTTATTATATTATTATGAACCTATAGGTATACTCGTCTATTCTTGCGCCTGCTGTGAAGGCAGTGTAAAAAGTCCAATTTGGTGTGTGGTACACAAAATTGAACTTTCAAGCACACTTCTAGAAAGTCTGTTTATTGTAACATCGTTTAAAAGTTTACAGTCGAAAGCAATAAACGTCTGATGTGTTAAAACAACCGAATGCTTAATTTTCCACCGGCCTATTGTACCTACTACGACTAAACAAGGAAATTCCATTGGTCGGCTATTAGAACTCCGAAAATATCCATAGTGTTAGTGTAACAAACAATGAAGGCTGGAAAACTCCAAACTCGTATTACGGTAACAATTTACCTAGCAACAGTAGCAACAGCATTATGTGGATACGAGAGGTTTCACACGTACTTAATGAACATGAACACAATCTTAATATAACCAATTGTTTTGAATCAATGTTGTTGATTAAATCTAGCTAAATTGTAGCCCTAACCTAACGGAGGTACTGTAGGCACACACAAACACTGTGTAATTTAGTGCCCTCCCCTAGTCTGATACCCTCCAGTGTTTCCATGAGTCATCGTCTACCCCATTCCCAGTATCGATGCATTGTGGTGAAAGCGGAAATTCGATATCATTTGTCATCGGCGCCGATAGTATTAAACTACCCGCAAATCACAATTTATAACTATTTACTTATTATTTGTTTCGATAATTGATACCCTTGGTAGTAATTCTCCAAGCTACCGGATTTTCAGAATTTCTGGCAAATACCATATTTGCAATTCAATCACGGTTCAATGACTAGTCAGAGATAATAAAATTGAGGCGTATTATGTAAATGTACGTAGTGATCTATAGTTGGTGTCCTGGGATGAGTAGGCGTAGCAGCTATATTGTAACCCTCGCCTACGATAAATCTACGCTACGAATTTGTTAAATGTTGCTACATGCTCTAAGTTGTTACCGTTCAAACTGCGTAATCCTACATTTTAATAATCCTGAAAGGGTTAACGAACTTTAGTCCTTCACGTGCTATCAATGGCTGACTATAGTAGTGCGTTGTTCAACACTTTCCTTATTAATTAATTGAGTTGCACTAGTGCACAATAAACAAATAAGAAAATTAATCATATCGATGAATAATTTCTCTATAAATATTACGCCTTTGTTAAAACACACAACCTGGTGATTCACTCGTATCTTTATATGCACTTCAACTTTGTTTCACGCATGATGGAGTTAAAGAAAAATTGTTGTGTTCGTAGCGTGTCATATGATATTAATGCATACTGAAGCCTTCAATTCAGGGTAATTAGTGCGGCATGGGAGTCGAATGAGTCGCAAGTCGCCACGGTGTCGGCTATCCCACGTCTGTCGCCCGCATAAGTTTTATTGGGTAAATTGGGCGCGGGTACTACGGATTCATCATGGAAAAAGCTTGTTCTACATCAGTCCTCTATAGACGACGATCCTGGGACCCAAGGGTCGGAATGTTAATCTGAGATAATCTCCGACGAGTCTCGCTCGTATCGAATTTTACGCACGCTACCTGACCGTTTATTCAACATTCATTGAATGGCTTCCTTCTACAACAATAGTTCGTTACGAGGACGTCATGGGCAGGTAAACTACTTTTTGTTGACGCTTGCACTACTTGAAAATAAATAACGCAAACTGTATGTACGCTCAAGAAGATAGAATTCCTTGATGAAACATTCCTAGGGTCACGCACGGCAAGTTGGCAAGGTTCATTAGGAAAATTGTGACAGGCTATTTAAGCATGTCAGTAATAGCGCTAAGGGTGGTTGGCACTTGAATAAATTATTTTGTTACAACATTGTTTCCAAGTGTTGTTGCCAGTCGCGTGTCTGAAACTCCTTATGTCAAGGCCTGGGGTCGATAATACCGTCGGCGCGACGCGTCGTACAGCCAAAAGGCCGAACAGCCAGTCATCAACCCTGCCCTCCTTCGATTATCTTAATTACGGAGCCATTTCCACAAATTCGAAGATAAACGAGTTAAACATTGAATGTTAACTTTAAATACTTATGGCACAGCATGAGTCACGTAGATGACCTACTACCTACCTATGTTAATTACATTCATTATTAACCGTAAAACCTGGAATTTAATAAGAAATAAAGTGTATAAAATACCGATGTGGTATTATAACATCAACAACGGCAAGGGCGCGGTAACTCCTACGGCAATTAATTGGATCACGTACAAGTTTAGGATTACTCAAAGGGTCTTCAGTATTCGCACGTATACAACCCCAGCAAAGTGCTAATGCGATTAATGCGTTGCGTTGCATACAATTTCTATTCACGCAATTCAAATAACTTCACGGTTTATTGAACACTAGCAGAATGATATGTCGAGAATAATTTTGAATATGTTATTATTTGTGTTGCTGTTCGCCCCCTCACGTGTGCACGATCATTTAGAATGGACATTAAAATGAACGAATGAACACCCTCAGTACGGGGTAATTTAAAAATTGCATCGGGGTTGTGGTGGTGACGCGACCGACCGGCGGCGGCGGCGTCAGGCGTCGGGTCGTCGCCGGCGTCGACGCGACGGCTTCCAACATGCTATAGGTACCAAGTATAGCATGCTATAGTTACGAAGCCAATACGTAGGTACTACAAATGGCTCCCAACGTAGGGAAAGTTTTGCTATAAGAAATTCATGTTCATTAACATTAGCGCGAGCAACCGTTTCGATGTCTAGACTTCTCTAGACTGTAATTTTATGACTTGAGACTGAGAGAAAACCTTCATTGGTAATTTTCTGGTTCTAAGTAAAATCAAGTTAATCGATTTTCAGTAGGAACGTAAACACAGTGATTGTTTTAATCTGCAACGTTTCGTGGTTCGTTCAGTCCAGGCAAGGAACTTGCACAAGTCGGATGTCGGGCGTCACGTTCCAGTGCACTTCGGCGAAATCCACGCCACGCGCACTTAACTTGCACGAACGAAATTGCTTTTCTGAACTTTGCACTTTCATTTTCATCGTGCGACAGAGAAAACTACTGAACCGAACCGATCACTTGCACTATCTACAATTTTAGTCATTGTTGTCGTAGAGTTTTATGGTTCGTCACTGGCAAGTTAAAACAAAATTGGGTAGCTATTGTAGGTGTAACGACTGTATTTTTTCAAGTTCGAAAAAATGATACATTATTTATTCGTTTGGATCCATCTACCACTGAATACAGAAAATTCATAGAATCATTAATGAATTGCGGTCGCTGAAACTTCCTTCCTTTTTAGATTGATGTTTTGAGAAACCCGTGACTATTTGAGTTTAAAGTTAAATCCCATTCAAATGACGAAGAGGGGTACAATCACATCACCAGCAAAACATTCCAGAACAAATATCAATAGGTCGTCTAAATTGCTGTAACTTCCTTCCGTTTCAGATTTAGTTTCAGGAAAACCGCAACCAATACAAAAACAATATGATATGTACTCAAAACACATTTCTACAAAGTAAACCTTCTACGATGTCTAGTCTAGCGTGTTATCAAAACATCACAGAACATAAAACCACGTACAGTCGATTCGTCAGCGTCTAACATTTCCTACGAAAGGTTGAGAGCGCGAACATCATTGTAATTCAGCGTATGTGCCACGTATAAGTTAAACTCTCTTCCGCCCACGCTCTGATCCGAACGTGTTCATAGTGGAAGTGACTGTTATCGCTTCAACTCCGTTAAACTCGTGTCTTTCACGAAGATACTTATTGCTCGCTTTATTGTATTGAAATTGAAAAGTTACCGTGTTACACTTGCTTTTTCGGGGTTGAAAATGGGTTACCATCAATTATTTGTCATAACTTAGAACTCAAAGAATATGATAGAATATCTGATAGAAAACCTTAGACTGACTTTGTGGAAATTTAATGGAGTTTAAAAACACTACATCATTCTTATGTGGTATTTAGTAAGGGAGACCAGTGATGAACGTACCTACCCACCTAGTAGGTTATATTGATGATTTATTAACAGGACGTAAAAAAGAGTATTTTTGAAAGAACCATAAAAGGAGAATAATGGAACTAATCCGTATTTCGGTTTCCGGCAATATCATCATCATCCTCAGGGCGTTAATCCCGGTTGCTACCTTGGCTTCCACCTCGGTGCCCGGGGTCCGCCTTCCTACCTAGACGCCTCCACTTCGCACGGTCTTGTGCATCTCCTGCCGTGAGCCCATTAGCACGCATATCGTCCCTTACGACGTCCTAACCACTAATTCGAAACATTATCCCCAAGTGCAACAGGCAACTCCACAAAAACTAAATCCGGGATTTGGGATCCCCAAGTCATATTCCTAAACATGCTACAAACAAGAAAATCTCGCACAAAAAGAAAGCCGTTCCTGGGAATCCGACCTTCCAAAACACTTCATTGTCTCCGATTACAAATGTTAGCTCATTCTTCGTTACATACAAATATGTTAATTAGGAGAGTTATTAAAGTGTAGATGTTGGAATTATGAGTAGTGACTCACAACCTCCCCGCCAAAGACGACGACTTGTGAATTGGAATAGCTCATAGTATTAGTTTATCATACATGTGCCCGTACGAGTACGACTGCACCGACCGAATGGAATTTCCTTATTCGCGTACTTTCTGATTCATTTGTATTCCACACTGACACGTTTCGACGTCGAGTTGCAGAGTTAATACACATTAACTATAATGTTATTATGAGCTTATAAAATAGACACCGGAAGTTGAAGTGGCTGTATCGATCAGTCAACGCATTCAACCTAAGTCCTGAGTCTGACGCATCTTTGTGGTTGTGGACTCATTGCATGATAATTAAAACTATTGTCGTTATTTATTATGTAATAAGACAATGTTTATTCATTAGGTCTTTATGGTGATGAATATGCGGTCTTTGAAATTCCAACGCATAAATGAATTATGTATTATTTTTCTCACTATTATCTATTAAAAATATTTTTCTTGGGTCCTTTTCATCTTGGTACTTTCTTGTTCAACTACAATAACATGTCATGTCAACCTAGAAGATCCAATAAATAGGGTCACATTTAGTTATTCGTGCCACAATACTTAATGGTTAGCGTGACAATATGACCTTATTTAACAGAAACCTCCGTTTTGTGTTAGTTGTATACCTAGAAATAAACCACATGCAAGTGAGTATATAGTTATATACCTAACGAGCAGTTAAACAAAGAAAAAAAACAATAGGTTAGTACAATTAACTGGAGCAAATAGACCACACTTACAAGCGCCATTGTTTTTATACATTACTGTAAAAATGGCAATGTCAGTAAGACCAGTACCCTGAGCACGAGTTTTCACTCTTTTACTTTACAGCGTTTTTCCAGTATTTACAGCGTTTCTTGTATGAAAAAATGGAACAGCGCCTCTGGTGTGCGAAGTAGGAACTAATTTTTTCCTTGAAAATTGTCAATTTGAAGTTGTCAAAGTTCCAGTTTACTTTACGTTTCAAATACTGAAAACTCGTGCTCAGGGTACAGTACCCTGAGCACGAGTTTTCAGTATTTGAGACGTAAAGTAAACTGGAACTTTGACAACTTCAAATTGACAATTTTCAAGGAAAAAATTAGTTCCTTCTTCGTACACCAGAGGCGCTGTTCCATTTTTTCATACAAGAAACGCTGTAAATACTGGAAAGACGCTGTAAAGTAAAAGAGTGAAAACTCGTGCTAAGGGTACAGTATTATAGTCAAACCCGTAAAACGGTGTTAGCATAAACAACATCATAGACTAGGAACAGCTAGCCATTGCAAGGAATCTGAATAGATTCAACGATTAAAGCAACATGTCCGAATAACTGCAAAACGACATAGTGCCTTGGTGGGGGCCCATGGCTTATCAAAGGCTCGGAAGGAATAATTGAGGTGGTTCAAAAAAGCGTTAATATCCGGCTAGCGGGCCATGACGCTGACCAGAATGAATACACCATGACACGCGTGACGAAGCTATCGACTTCCGATCAGTGGCGGTGACGAGAATGCAAGCCAGCCGTCTGTGACACCCACTTTACTATTACAACCGTAGGTAATTAGCTGACGGTGATAAAGCTACAGTGATAGATGCACCCCAAATTACGTTTAAATGACATTCCTAATTAATATTTACTTTTCAAACAAATAGTCTCACTTTTCAAGTCTCACATACATTAATGAAGGTTTGTTTTAGAAGAGACCGTAGAATTAACTGCAGATTATGGAGAAAATGCACATTTTTAAATTTGGATGATTTCTTTCACGAGCATCTTCAATATTTCTGCTGAAATATTCTAATTCCACGAGAGAATGGAAATCATGGGAATTGCCACCACATGTGGTGACCAATGTTAATAATGTCAAATTGTTTCTACTGGTTCAGAGTTCTTTCACGAGAAATCAATTTAAATACACAAACAAACAGTCATATAAGTGTTTTATCTCATTAAATAACAACAGCTACTACTAAATTCTTGCATTAATTACGTGATGTTATGGTGCACAGAGCTGATTGTAATGTGCAAGTAGTAACCGAGTAGCAACCTCATTAGTCATACGAGTACATGCTAATGGTGAACATGTCAACGAATGTTTCGGTCCGTACGTCAGTCATCGGCTTTAATTGTCGACTCAGGAAGTGAACTTGCATTCCGCAGATGGCTGAACGTCCAACGTTTAACTTTAGGGTGACTAAATAATTTCAATTGAGCCGTCATTAAGCCGGTCTCTCCGGTCTCGTACGAAGCATCTATTTCATAAATTGTTGCCCACAGTACATTAAGCGCACGCATTAGCCACGCACTGCCGTGCTCTATAAAACAGACAAGAATTCGATTCAGAACTGCAATTATCGCTTTCAAAATGTGTGTTACACAATTACTGATAATAGCTCTCGGTTTTGTACTTCCATCTACCTTCGCATCTACTGTTAAAAGCTTTAGATAGGTAATTTTCATCGGAGCTACAGAAAAGCTACGTGAGCGAAAGTTGGCTTTCGCTTCGATGTAAAGGAGCTTATACGTGCTTATTTATCTATAAACACTCATTTTATTGCAATAGTCGATGAGAGAGTTTCATCAGACAACTACTACAATATTTTAATATTCATATCTGAAAGATGCGTCCGTCTTTTTATTCTTTGCTATCTATATTCTTGTTGTATTGGTAAATATAACAATAGTGTTCGTTAAAGCACAAATTGTTCGGAAAACTATCTCCTTTCTTGTTATCCAAAGATGGAACGATAAAGAAAACAAACAAGGATAACTTCAAGTTCAAATAGCAGACATTTTTCGGATGTGACTAATAAAACTTGTTGCGTTGACTTGAGGCTCCCCTCGCTGACAATAACAGATTCATGAATCGCTATACAATTCCGATTTGATACTAAATAAAATGCCTTTTAAATGCCAAAGAGAGAAAACCCGCATTCGAATAAAAATAAATGTTACAATAAAGTAAAAGCAAACAAACCGAACCTTCCACATTACGGTAACCGTAAAACTTTTAACAAAGCTATAATATCTGTAATCAATGTAGCCGACACCCTCAAATGAAACATATGCGGGCCAGCAAAAAAGTCATCTACACAGCGTGACGCGTCGCTCGCAGGGTAATAAACGGAATATCATATAGTGGCCGACCCGAAAGTCGGCAAGCAAAAAGGTGTCGGAACGAAACATATTAGGGAGTGCGTGGATTCTGTATGAGGGTGCCCTTACTGCTACCTAACTAAATATAGATCCGCAACGACTCCGCTACAGGAATTTGTACTCTAAACACGTCTGCGATGTACCCACGGCCCACTGGCTTTGAGCAGACTACTTTGCGAGCTACCACTAAATTCAAAATCCTCTGTCTATTGTTTTTTGGGACAGATAACATTAGAAATATGTTACCTACCCCCAGTTCGTCGCGTCGTCACGATTACTATAATACGTTCCCACTCCATATTTTTAGTTGTCAACCTGTACCCTTAGCACGAGTTTTCACTCTTTTACTTTACAGCGTCTTTCCAGTATTTACAGCGTTTCTTGTATGAAAAAATGGAACAGCGCCGCTGGTGTACGAAGAAGGAACTAATTTTTTCCTTGAAAATTGTCAATTTGAAGTTGTCAAAGTTCCAGTTTACTTTACGTCTCTAATACTGAAAACTCGTGCTCAGGGTACTGATTATTTTGATAAAATTGTATGTACAATGTCAATTTTCATCATAATCATAAAGCAAAAAAGCTTTAGGTTTTAAGGTCAATAACGAAACGTAAATTAGGGTAACCATGGGGGTAGGAGTAGGCAGGAATCGTATCTTGAATTTGGAATCTCGTAAATTATATTTGCAGACATCTAAGCGATAGTTAATACTGTTTTAAAAAACTTTCAAGTTTATGGTCCACGTGAGAACAAAAGGTCGTAGATAATAATTGAAGTAAAGGCGACTGCGATAACAGTACTCGTAAAATAAGTCAAAATAAGAATACTAGTACCGCTACTCGAGGTTGGAAAAAATACCAACACATGCTTTTATTCATTTATCGAAGAGCATGGTTAATAGGAGCTATAAAAAAACAAGCACTGGCGTCGAAAGACGTAGGGCCTGCGGAGATTGGTCGGGCGGCATGGTGCGGGTAGGGGACGCGCCGTATTGATCCGGCGCGCGCCCCGTGCCCCCGGCCCCCCGCCCCGGGCTCGCCAGACATTACAGAAGCACTCGCAACCCTCACCCCCGCCTACCCCCAAGCCCGACGCACACAAATACAAAACCTAGCCGACACCCGTGTATAACGCAACCACACCCCTTTTTCATCCAGAATCGAGTCACGGGATTTTCCAATTCAATTTACTTAGCAATCTAGAACATTTAAAGCAACGGCTTTGAGATCATAATGGATAGAAAATGTGATAAATAACGAGACTGATGTCGGCATATTGGCATCGACGACAAAAACCATAGAGGCGAAACTTTCTCACCACAAGATTGATTACATATTAAGATTCAATAAGACATTCACGAAGATTGTGGCTTCCAGAAAAGCTTGCCGAATGTTCTGGGAGTTGTATATGCTGTCGCGAGTGTTTTATTTGTCAAAAAAGATGAAAGTATGCGACGTGTTTACTACCATATACAGTAGCGACTTGATTCGATTATGGGCACAATAAGCGAAGGAGCATTTTCGTAAGTTCGTTGACTCTGCGAACAATGTGCCCGCGGGCGGCGGTTGGGCCGGCGCGACCCCGCCTGCCGCATCTGCTGTCCGACGATGGATTTTATAGAGACAGCATATGTTACAGCTACTTCCGAAAAGCACATCTTTTCGAGTAATATGAATATGTATAATGGCCGAAAAGACGTGTCAACAATCAAGCAACTTTCCTATTCACTAAACTGAATGCGAACAGGAATTTGTAATAAGCCACGTATTATGTTTTAATTAATAACATTGTTTACTACATTTTATCCTGATTTACCCGACACAGCATGGTACCAAAAGCAGCTAATGTAATGATTAATCCCACTTCAATACTCAATGAGATAATACGAGTAGGTATATTAGTTGAACAATTATCCTTGTTGAAAACTACTCGGATGTGTAATTAAATTGGAGTACAATAATACATAATATGTCAGTTCGGTAAACATTTCTTGCAAAGGAGGTACGAACACCAGAAATAGCCAGAAACTGGTGAAGGTCAAAATTGTTTGTTGAAACAAGTGCACTAATTGAAGGGATCACCTACAAATCGCACGGACAGCGTTGTTATCGCCGTATTTATGTGTTAGGTGAGTCAGTCGTGATAGCCTAACTTGCTCTGACTCATCTGAATAAGTTGGTTGCAAGTAATACGGGAATAAAGTCATGACGCATCGCAGCACTCATACACACTAATTATTCAGCAGATGAAATAATGTGTTTAAATACATACTATTGAAGTACATATTTTCCCGACTTGAAACTAACGTGCACGACTGCACGTGTAGTAATGCTGTCGCTCATCATGTTTGATTGATGGATGAATCGTATCCCACAGGTCATGCTAACGATAGCATGTTATTATAAAAATACGAATATAATAATAGGCGTCATTATTATTATACCACAAATTATACTTCGTGTTGAAGGTACAAGTTAGGGAGGTGCTACAGTTTAAATAACTTAAATAGGTAGTGAGGGATCACAAATCAATGGCGAGTTAATCGAGGAACCGAGATTAATAAATTATGATGGCACTGAATGCAATGATCTATTGAAAAAGTAACCATTTATGATGAATAACAACTTAATAAAAGAACACAATATACCCCCATTATCAAATTGACTTCAATGGGCACATTATATTAACAAATTGTTCATTTATATTACTTAAATTAAAAAGTTAAGAGCAGTGAGAATAACCTTCCAATTTATTGAATAAAAGAGAGTTGTTTAACCAGAAGGCAGGGGTATTAAATGATACACACAAGCAAGCCATGTCCCTGTCCAGTACAGTACTGAATCGCTAGCGAATCCACCCACTCACTCGCTAGTCAGGTACCACTGCAAGTTATTTGAATCGAGTTAGCTCAAGAACATAACTTTCTAGTGACTCATAGGAAGAGAGCTATCTCGCGCAGACGCTCTCAATAAGGAAGAGGGTAATAAACAAATTCATCTCTCCCATCTTATGCGGCTTCGGAGCCCATTAAAATGCACAATACTGCACTCTATACCATGGAGCCCGGCCCCTGTACTCGAGGGGCAAATGTTATTTTTAGGCTTTAAATTGATACGCCAACAAAGGAAAGGATGTGAGCAATTAACACTGCACTTTCGATACAAAAGTACCACGATCTTGTACTGATAACTACACAGTGGCATCCTTGATATTTACGATATCCCTGACCCCAAAATAAACTCGTATTCCAAATGATGTAGGCCAGACGCCCAGAGCACATGGGTGCAACAAAAAACAAAAGTCCAGCCATCACATTTCCCATCATCTCCACATACAATTAAGCACTCTCCATATAAAAAGAAAGCCACTTATCCGAGGCGTGAGTACAAGCATTGTTCTTGGAAGACATCTCTTACTGATGCTGGCTTGACCTAATTGAAAATAATGACGCGTTATTCATCGGATCCCTTTTGAAATCTTACAAACATATTAGCCGAAAAGGCGGCTGCACGAAAGCGATCCCTGTAGGCACCGGAGCCACTCACGTCCATATCATAATAAGATGAATTTCAACAATCTATAAATTGTAACGTATCATTTATTTTAGAACGCCGTTTAACAGACGTTTTTGTGTACGATAAACATGATCACCTTGTGGAGCATCAAAAAAAACGTAGTTAATTTTGAACTCAGCTTAGTCAAGGGAATCTGTAACATAAATATTGTAATGATGCCTGTAAACTAAATAACCAAGTGTTAGAATTTAAGACCCATTAATAGCATTGGCAAATATTTATCATTACTTAACCGTGTTTTAACGGGATGTCTCATTGTGAGCTTTATTTATCGTGACCCTAGTGAGTGACGACTGCGTGACTTTAATACAGGTATAGTTTTAAACAACTGATGTAATATAAACGACTTCTTAATTGCGGTTCAACATACTCTGGCAGAGATACCTTCTTATAATGGTCCTACTTTTAAAACATCCAAAACCAAAGCAGTAACTATCAAGGACATACATAAAATTAATGTGTCTGCGTGTGATTTAGGGCAAAGTTTTTGACATCTGTTATAATAGATTCGCTATCAATGTGATTTATGATGGGATTAACTTACAGCTCTTCACAGAAGCTACAGTCAAATTTTAATATTCTTCTTACCGCGCACATTAGAACTCCTCATACAACTGAATCCGTTGTAATTGCAGTGAACTCAAACGGTTTCGAAGATATGACGATAACAAGGAATGTAGAAATTGGACCTCAGTCATCCGTGAAACGAGTTTGGTATCAAATCGCACTGGACTCTAGAGAGCATTCGTTTGAAGAGAACTTTGTCGTATGAAAGCTATGGTCCTAGAAATAACTACGAATGGTTTTCTGTATTTGGAACTCCTTTGTGCTTTTCTTCAGATTCAGTTTAATACCATTTGCAATATCAGCTTTCTTTTCCAAATCTCCCATATAACAATAAGACTTAAAGAAAAAGTTCTGGGAATTTTGAAGACGATAAAGGCATTGAAGATCCTAGATTCTCTTCCACTGACTGTAGAACTTTGAACTTTTCACATATTCCTGTGTTGATCAGTTTTAGATGACTGATTTATATGCAAAATTTCACAAAGGAATGACCCAGAGACTTCAGACTGTAGACCGCTTAACATGGATTTTTCGCTCGACATGTAGGCGGAACTCACACGTTTTTGCGACTCCAAGCTAGAGAGCAAACTTGTACTGGTACCGGTCCGGGACTCAACCAGTCAGTTAATATTTATGCGGCAGATGGCGTCGGCTATGTCGCGGTCATTTACATAGTAAGTCGACGATAAGCGCGCTATATTTAGCACGCGCGGGGATGCGCCCTGGCTGGCCGTGCCTCGCACCTCGCACTGCACCTACACACCTCGCCTCCATTCCTCCCTTGCCTCTCTAGTACGCCTCCGTACCATACTATGGCAAGTTGCATTAGGTGTCGTCATAAAAATTATTTTTCGTGAACCTAAGTTTTACTGAAATTCTAAGTTTTGTATATGACCTGAGACCTTCGTAAACAGACCGGATTCCACCGAAAATACTTCTTGGAATCCAAGACACTCTATTATCAATTCCTGATAAAATTCCCGATAAAATATGGAGCTAAAAGAAAAATTCTGTCTGCCTTATCATCAAACATCCTTAGCCATTGAACGTCTGACCTTATCCCAAAGTAGCTTCTCATAAAAAGTATTCATTCATAACAAAACATTTGTGGTTTAACGAAACAAATACCTACTTTACAGTTAAGTGAGTGTTTTGTTAAGCCTCTAACGAAGCAGTTAACGTTAACGAGAAAAGTGGCAGATAACTCATGTGTCGCGGTTGCAAGTAGCACGTTGACGAGACTCGTCCGTTGCATTATCTGAAGCAGTGGAGCGATAAAAACGAACAAAGAACAATGTCAGTAGGCGCTCAACTCCCTTTCGCACGAACTCCGCTCGCTCGAGTAATCTGTGCTCGGGCTTCAAATGACAAAATAACATTAATTTGTTACAACCGTCGGCGACGCTGCGTCCACGCAGCGACGCGCTCCGATGCGCACATGCATGCAGTTATTCCGATGTCGATTGAAAACAAATTTCCATAGTCTATTGAATAAATAATCTGGCGAAATCGAGTGAAATAACACGGCTATGTAAACATATTGTTCATGAAGTAAGAGAGAGGCTAAAACAAGCCCATAAACAAAATAGTTGGTCGTAACATCGACGGCGGGCGGTCGCCGAAATGTAAATCCGCTTTAGGGCGCGTCGCACGATCGGGAGTGGGTGCCAGTATGCGTGCAGAAATTTCAATCGGTCGGGTGCATGAGCTGTGCATCTCGACGGAGGCAGATGTTAATGAGGCAGCCGAGAGCCCGAGATGCGGCGAGGAGCGACCGAACAAACGGGACCTATCCGGGCAGACACTGGCTAAGTGGGTACACTACACGAAGAACACCGGCCTACCCAAAAAATATCACCCAAAAAAACAATAGGGTGTAAAAAATAGCACGTTCTTCAATACCAACATAACTGTAATTACAAGGATCGTTTGCACCCACTTATTATTTCACAAAATCACAACTAAATGGCTGTTAAAGAAAAATCAATTTCGGAACGTAATAATATTCAAACGCAACGTCTTTTAAAATGTCGAAGTGTATGTTGGTATGAAACTTGAAATTTTCGATATGATTAAAATTCATTGGTAAGGATATGCAAGGAGTAGGTACTTACCATGCCTTCACACGAATTAGGACTTCGCCTTCTCCAACAGTTGGTTCAGGCTTCTTCAGGATCTTGACAGTTTTTAGTCCACCGAAGCCGGTGAGGACGACAGCGCGCATCTCCTTTGGTGGAGGAGTCTCCTTTTCCTTTTCTTCGGTTGCCTTCTCTGGGGTCTCTTCGGGCGGGGTCTCAGTAGTTCCATTCTCAGTGGGAGTCTTTTCAGGCGCAGCTGCCGCAGGGGTTTCTGTGCTCTCCGTCATGATGGCGAGGTGTTCGGCTTGGTGGTGCGATCGGAGCGGTGCGGCTAGCGGACGCGATGGGAATGAGCCCGGGCGAGTGCAACGGAGGCCGGCCGGCAAGTATACGCGTCGCGAAACGAATGATTCTAGAGAAGGGAGAAGCGCGCGCAGCGGCGGACGAGGGTGCAGGGGCGCGGGCGGGGCGGGGGGCGCGGGGCGCGGCTGCGGGGGGCGGGGGCCGGGCGCGGCGGCCCGGGGGGCACACGCGCGCCACTGCGCGGCGACAGGTGGCCACCGCGCCGGCCGGTTTACCCCCCCGCAGCCCCTCGTCCAATATTACACTACACAGGACCTGGATTAACTTTATTGCACGGAGGTCGATATAAAAAGCTGTATTAGTTATGTTTTGGTCCACGAAGTAGACGCTCTGTAGCCTCGAATCAACACCTCCCGAAACTGTAGGTACACACCCTGAACGTGACTTGGCAACGGGATCGATATTGTAATTTATTGCGAGTAAAGTTGCATACACGTCGGTGCTATTGAGCGACCGTGTCTGACCAATGTGTAGCTAGCATACGAGGATAGGCAGGAACTGATGCAGACGAAGCTTTACAAAACGGTCCAAGTAGTCATGAATTCATGATCTACCCTCATTAGACAGCATGCATGAGTCCGTAGAGGCAACCTGTTGATTAACGTTGATAAAGTAAGGCCGATAAAAACAAATATTTTCATTGTTTATTCAAGTCACATATCGGTCCATGTAATAAGTACAGTGGGTACGATATGCATGTGGACTGATTCGCCTTTGTTTAATATTGAAAATGTTATTAACGCATTGTTTATGTGATAAAAATGAGGTTGTTAATTTTATCAGCGCGACCTTCGACGGAGAAAGCGTAAACATTGTTATAATTATTATAATACTGCTGTACAATGTGGTACCCATACATACCTAGAATTATTATTGTTAATTGTCAAAACAAATTACTATTTTTGTAAATTTTATAAGACCGTATTAATAGTCAGTACTGTATAGATAAGAAATAAGTCTTGTATTTCTATTGTCACTACTATTGATATTGCTCTGGGTTTACCCATTCATTCCATAGATCTATGGGTTTATTAAACTACTTCCACGAACACAGGATGACTCAGGGTTGAAAGAACGAACACCTCATAGAGGGTAGACTACCCCTAGAATGTCTAAGATGGTTTTTATATGACGGATTTATTATTCGTTATAATTTCCATTGTCTTACTGTCATACGCCCAAATTTAATATTCTATCTCAATAAAAAAATTGGAGCGTCCTTTTGATTGGACATCTTTAGGTAATACTCGAATATGCAAATTCGGTCGTTGATTTATTACAGACGAAAAGAACAACCAAGGTAGATTTTAATTTCCAGCGTAGGTTGGGGATCGAAATAATACACAAGAGAAAAAACAGTAACTATTACAGCTGGACAACAAAGGGCAACTGAACTGATCAAGTCTGACAGTTACTTCCACTCCTCAGTCAGAGCGCCAGGAGCCCTAATCTGAAGATTTTCCACCAAAAGAAAAGGGGTATTCAGAGTCCGCGGGCTGATACTGGACTGTCGTAACTGCCATAATTTTCAAGATTTTTGACCACGGGCTGGTACTGAGAAAATTTTATACAGTCGAGCAATTCGAGAAACATTAAAATTGTCTGGTTGGTATGGACTACACGCTAACTGCTAAACAACTCCAACAGTCTATATCTCTGTGTGCCTTTTAAGTACCTAACTGTGAGAACTGCGCGTCGAATGATTAGTAGGTCTTATTACACGACTGGTCCTCTTTATTAATAGTGAACCGGTCCTTTTAGAAAGCCTAGCCTATTGCCAAGCAAAAAAGTCAGGTCAAAAGTTTATCACTCCCTTTTCTTTCACACATCCCCTGCTGTGATGAGCCAGGCATTGTGGCTAGGCCCTTCGATAAGCATAGCAAAAACTCAAGGGACAAATAAGCAAGCTTAGAACACTACCTAAGTTAATTTTGCCCAGCAGAGGGGGTCAAAAGCTTACCACTCCCTTTTCTTTTACACATCTTCTGCAGTAATGAGCCAGGGTCTGTGCCCAGACTCTTGGATAAACAAAGCAAAAGCTGAAGGTACAAATAAGCAAGCTTAAAACACTAAGTAAATTTTGCCCAGCAGAGGGGTCAAAAGCTTACCTACCGCTCCCTTTTCTTTCACACTTCTCCTGCAGTAATGAGGCAGGCATTATGGCCAGGCCTTTCGTTAAGCACAGCAAAAGCTGAAGAGACAAATAAGAAAGCTTAGAACACTAACTAAGTAAATTTTGCCCAGCAGAGGGGGTCAAAAGCTTACCTACCGCTCCCTTTTCTTTCACACTTCTCCTGCAGTAATGAGGCAGGCACTGTGGCCAGGTTCTTCGATAAGCATAGTAGATAAAAGCTGAAGGGACAAATAAGCAAGCTTTGTACACTATCTAAGTTAATTTTGATTAGCAATGGGGTCAAAAGCATACCGCTCCATTTTCTTCCAGACATCTACTGCAGTAATGAGGCAGGCATTATGGGGCCAGGCCTTTCGTTAAGCATAGCAAAAGCTGAAGAGACAAATAAGCAAGCTTAGAACACTACCTAAGTTAATTTTGCCCAGCAGAGGGGGTCAAAAGCTTACCGCTCCCTTTTCTTTCACACTTTTCCTGCAGTAATGAATGAGCCAGGCCCCGTGGTCAGGGCCTTCAATAAGCATAGCAAAAGCTGAAGGAACAAATAAGCAAGCAAGGGGTCAAAGGTTTACTCCCTTTTCTTCGACACATGTCCTACAGTATGCTTGAAATTGACATTCGCGCTACTAAATTTGACCCAGTTTGTAGTGCATATGATGCAAGTTTTTATTTGTTGTTTTGACTTTTGTTTAATTGTTTAGAATAGTTTTTAAATAGTATTTATTTACTTATTTTTAGTCGATGAAGGCATATTTGTATATTGATCTAGTTAATTTAAATAATTGTCCCATTTAAACTGCAATGAAGTGATGGCCTGAAACACAGGTTTGAATAAACTTAGTTCAGGCAGGTCGCTACATATACTTTAAATCCCTAGTTAAATATCGTGCACCTGTAATGAATATACTTTAGTTATTCACAAATTTTAATTTAGGCACTAATTAAACCATTTTATAATAAGACTTTACTATTGTAACTTTCTGTGGCTAATGTATACCTACATTTGTAAAAAGTTTATGAATAAAATTTATTATTATCTTTAGTAATGAAGCAGGTACTGCAGCCAGGCCTTTCGACAAGCAAAGCAGGGAAAAATAGGCAAGCTTAGAACACTACTTAAGTTAATTACAGCTACGCAATAGTTACGGCGGTACCTCTTACAGATTGACGGAGGCACTTATTTGATTGGATGGACCAAATTGATTTACTTTTCTCAGGCCAAGCTAGATTTTTAGTTAACTGTTTAACGGTCATTTTGGAGTGATCATGAAATACTGAGCCTAGGGTTCGACCCTCGGTTTGAACAATGTATAGGGTTTTCCCTTTAGAAAATTCTCGGTAACAGTGCGGAGCCTAGATTTGCTCAGTTAATGACAATAGAATCGCCCCCCTAGTGTACGGGACTTAGGTATAGCATGACTGATGATATTATGTGGGTGTATACAGTAGCTACATGTTTGCCCACCCTTCGGGGAATACAAAGGTGCAATGTTATGGTATAATAAAATAAAATTGTTATCCTACTTATATTTTAAGTGTGGAATTACCGTGATGCTCGAACGTAAAGGGCTATTGAAGGACACCATGGATTTTAGTCAGTACAAGTCTGAGTCCCTCCCGCTCTACCCTGGGTGGGAGGACTCATTTGATGATTTTACCACGCTAAAAAAAAAAGTGTGGACATTCGTATGTCTTGATGTTTGTTACTTAATTATGTTAAAATGGTAAGACCGATTTGATAAAATTGACAGACAGAACTGGGTGTTAAAAGGTATCCTACCTTTTAACACCCAGTTCTGTCTGTCAACCTTTCATCCTGGCACTGCGTTCTCGTAGAATATTTCTAAACTAGGTACCACGCGAGTGATGCCGCTGGTAAATTGAATAAATACGTAAATATTCGCACAGCAAAATAAGTTTTGGATTTCGTTCGAAAAACCTAACCAATTAAACTAATCTTAATTCCAATCTAGTTTTTATAGAGAGATATAATTTAGCTTATGACCAAAGTAACGACTAACGATGGATGAACTGTGGGAAAGACGATGAGATGACGACTTAAAGAAAAAAATACAATGACCCGAAATAAATTGGAATACAGGCAGAAGAAAAATAATTTACTTTGAAAGCTAAGCTTAGGTATCTCTTAACAGCCTTACCATCATCTGCTTAATTGGCTTTTCCTAACTATGTTGGAGTCGGTATCTAGTCGAACCGGATGAAGCTGAATATCAGTATACATGGAGCGACTATCTGACTTTTAACAACCCAATAACTGGGTTATGCTTGTTAACTCCTTGGTGTAACTGGTAGATTTTCGAGGATCTAAAAATGACAGCCAGGACCAACGGATTTACGTGCTTTCTGTGACACGGAGGAAACTTACCATAATAAAATATGATCACCCATCTTTCTTTAGTAGCACAGTCCTCAAAAAGAAGGTGGAACTGAGCGGACTATGATGTATATTCAAGTGGAGACCAAACAGACGAGAAAGAGGAATGCAATGTGATAGCTAGACATGACACAATCGCCAAAAGGGAAAAGATTTTTAAAGATCTACACTCGGCATTGGGTACCTAAGGTTGAAGAAAAAAACTTATTCCTGCCTAACAGTAACTTGTAACCTACCTACATTGGTTGCTAACGTTTAAAATAAGTTAATAAGCAAGAAGAGAACAGCGGCTTTAAAAAAGACACTTTATCAGAATCATTAATGATTGTTAAAATAATAATATTTTATTCTATCTCCAGCAATGTAGAAGATAATAGAAAAAAAAATCATATTATCAGAAATCTACAAAGGTGGCCTTTTAAAACCCTTTGTTTTGGCGATAAAGTAAAGCTGCATTATTCGAAAGCTACCATGAAGTTTCAATTGAATTCAAAGACCATTAAGCGTATTCATCATGGGTCAAAAACAATAAGCAGCGAAGAATGACGAATGCAGTGCCAATTGTTACTAAAGATTTAGTGATAAGCTATATCCACGTGGTTTCTTATGCGTCACGAAAACGTGTTTTACGATAGAATGGAGGAAACACCGTGGAATTCTTACCATTCTTATCATGCCAATTTTTTTTCTGGTATCTTGCCAAATAGTATACAAAGGAAGGAAATTGTTTCACCATAATGTCATGTGTTACTAACAAGCTCATCTATAATATAAAAGAACAGGGTTTTTTAAATATAAAAGAACAGGGTTTTTTATTAAGACTCGACTACAGCCGAAACCGCTAAACGCAGTAACTTAAATTTTGGACAGCAGTTGCAGTCTACTATTTAGGGAAGCAATAAGACGAGATTTTGCGAAAATCATCCTCTAAGGGGGTGAAAAGGGGTGAAAACGTTTGTATGAAAAATCTTATTCCTTGGGTGTATAAATTTGAAACTTGCCACGAATAAGAACACGAGTAAATATAAAAAAAGATTGGCTCTATTATTTGTTTTAAACTACCCTCCATTGGTAATTTAGGCGTTGTTAAAGTTTTTATGGGAACATCGTAACGCGCTAACCGATGAATTTGAAACTCAGTATACAAAAAACAGATAAAAAATAATCAAACACGTGTTTTTGGGTTTTTCGAAAATCACCCCCCAAGTTAGTGAAAAGGGGTATTCAAGTTTAGAGGGGAGGATCCTTAACCGCTCAACGTATAACCTGAATTTTAGTCGGTAGTTGCAATTTATTATGTAGTTGAACGGTTTTTTTTTTTTTCATATTTATTTGCAAACATGCGATCGGTTCTTGAACCATAAGCAGTTGTTTTAAAAGAGTATTTGGCATGTTAGGCTTGCCCTCCCATTGTTAGGCTGCCTTTGAATATTGCTTTACTCAGAGTATATTATCCCAAGTGTGCAGTCTTTTAAGACGTCTTGTTGGCAGCGATTTACTTAGTGCCTGAGCAAGTCGGTTTTCGTGATTTGTTATCCTCTCTCTGTAAGCTTTTGTCATAATTCTGATTTCCTCTTTGATGGTGTGAACTTTCAGATAATCGTGGATTTCATCCATTCTTGTGTACCATGGGGCATTCACTATGGCTTTAAGCACGCCATTTTGAAACCGCTGGAGTATTTCAGTGTTTGAGGTTTTTGCTGATCCCCACAGCTGTATGCCGTAAGTCCAGACTGGTTTTATAACTGCTTTGTAAATCAAGACTTTGTTATTGACAGAGAGTCGAGATTTTCTTCCCAATAACCACTCCAGTGTTCTCCATCTGTGATTGAGTTCATCGCGCTTTATTTGGATGTGGGTCTTCCACGTTTGTTTGCGATCGAGGTAGAATCCGAGGTACTTTACTACAGTATTGTGTGGTAGCTGCTCATTACCCAGTTTCACAGCAGGGCAGTCTCCCTGTTTAAGGGTAAATGTGATGTGGTTGGATTTAGCTGCACTAGCTTTGATGCGCCAGCTCTTCATCCAGGTATAAAGCTTATCCACGTGCGACTGTAGCTTACTGGAAGCTTCCAGTAAGCTACAGTCGCACGTGGATAAGCTGACATCTGACGCCAACCCAGAAGTAGCTACTTCTGGGTTGGCGTCAGATGTCAGCACTGCAGTATCATCGGCAAAAGTGGCTGTCATTACAGTTTCCGATTCAGGGACATCTGCTGTGTATATCAGATACAGGAGGGGCCCCAGGACAGAGCCTTGTGGGACTCCAGCTCTTATGTCGTAAAAGTCTGAGGCGGCATCATTATATCATAGTTGAACGGTA
Source organism: Agrotis exclamationis (assembly GCA_950005045.1). Taxonomy (NCBI): domain Eukaryota; kingdom Metazoa; phylum Arthropoda; class Insecta; order Lepidoptera; family Noctuidae; genus Agrotis; species Agrotis exclamationis. The sequence goes on along the minus strand of OX465431.1, from coordinate 7,049,265 downwards.
AAAAAGGATTTTGCGAAAATCCACCTATAAGGGGGTGAAAAGGGGTGAATACCTTTGGATGTCAAATCTTATCCCTTAGGTTTATAAACCGGAAACTTAGTACGAATATGAGTATAAAGTTAATAAAAAAGATGGGCAATATTAGTTTTTTTTAAACTACCCTCCATTGGTAATCTAGATGATGTTATAGTTTGTATGGGAAAATCATAACGCGCTAACCGATAAATTTGAAACTCAGTTTATAGAAATTAGACCAAAAATAACGAAACAAGTGCTTTTGGGTTTTTTGAAAATCACCCCCTAAATTGGTGAAAAGGGGTGATTAAGTTTTAAGGGAAGGATTTTACTGCTTTCTTCGATAAACTCAAATCTGGGCATAAATTATCTCTCAATCGAATAATGGATTCGTATTTATTTATATTTCAAAAATCAACCCCTAGCAGGGTGAACATCGGAAAATCAGATTGTCACACATTGTGACACTAATATTTCAAAAAGAGGAAAGATTTGATTGTTTGTTTGTATTGAATAGGCTCTGAAACTACTTTAGATTTCCCAAAAGTATCCTGTAAGGAGGGTGACCGGGTATTAAATTCACTGAGTTCGGAGTTAGAAACACGCGCAGACGAAGTCGCGGCCGGAGTGCTAGTAAACTCAAAGTGTTATGTCAGGTAGTGGGTAATTGATTCGGAAGTGTCTTATCTAATACTATATTGTACTTTCGGATGTAGTTTTTGACACTGAATATTGTAGTACTGTAGTGTTTGATAGTCTTATAGAAAGCTGTGATGATGGGTAACGCTTTCATCCATGTATTGAGCGTCTAAACTAGGAAGAAGCATCCTTACAAAAATAACATGAACGTTGCGCGTGAAAACGACGAACTTCCACATAAAGTGGCATCTCCCATTTTACCCTTTTAAGGAAAAATCAAACCTAGATTTAAAAACATGTCCCTTTATTATCTCTCTAGCTTTTCACGGAAATGTTCATAGGTTATTAATAGTTATTATAGTCACTAGAAGTGTGACAAAGCCTATGCGTTGTCGGTGATTAAAAGATACCAAAAATCAATCTACGCAATATCTAACAGGCTCTTCCCCTCTCTTGAATGCGAACCCAGTGCATTATAAATTAATCAAGTGTCCAGACGGCGCGGTAGATAGCTATACACAAAGTTATCGTCATTTATGTCATTGTCATCATCATAACAGCCAGGAAACGTCCTCCGCTAAGCATCGGGCTCCCTCGTAAGTTACAATAAATGGTGCGAAGGACTGATGTTATCATTCAAAGGGGCGTTTAGAGTTCTAGGGTTATAAGAACTAACTCGTTTTTGATTGGCTTCTTATTTGGTCATTATCTGGCTAGCATTTTGGGAGCTATATTGGGGTTGGCTCCAAGTCTAACCAGATGCAACGGAATACCAGTGTTTTACAAGGAGGAACTGCTGGCTATCCGACTTTTGTTACCCAGTAACTTGGTCATACCAATATTCATTTACCTATCAGACTATACCAAAAGGACCATGACTCATGATTGTAATAAAAGTTAATCGGTTCCCGGTTCGGTAAACCCCAGCAGTGGGTGATCCCAAGCTTAAAATGATGTTGACGATGGATCGATAGAACAAAAACACTAACGCAAAACAAAGGAGCTAATAATCTTGAAACCGCTGAGCCGATTTTGATAAAACTTTTCTAAGAACCATCGCTAGAAAACCTTCTTTTAATAACCGTTCACCCGTTTATTAGCTACGGTCCTACAGACAAACAAGTACAACCTTCTGAAGTGCAGATCAAGAAAGAGAATGATGACTTTGAAGTCAGAGTCGAAGAGAATGATGACTTTAAAGTAACGGTCATGGAGGAAGACACACAGATGGCGGTCAAGCTCGGGGGGAGTTTGACCAGCAGTTTGAAGAGCAACTGGACAGAACACTTCTCTTCTCTTATAAGTTATAACATCCCTCTTTTGGTCGGGGGTTCAAAATATAGATTACATCCGATTACGGAATTTCGATAGGAGCCTGGGACTGAGACAAGGAATGCATCCATAAGTGGTCCTATTTGCCAATCTTGGCGCGGAAAAGGAAATAGTAATTTATAAAATAGATCAATTGGATAGTATTTTTGCTTGATGCAAGCGGATGTTGTATTGGAACTTTATTTTATTTTATTGCTTGGTTTTGGCAATCCGAAGTTATAAAGTCGAAAATACATCCGTATCGTTCTGTGTGACATTCCAAGTTCCAACTGTGGAAAATATTAAGTCGCATTATTGAGGGTGTCATTAGTTAAGTAGACTTTTTAACCCCTTTGGCGTAATTTAATGTGCATAATTTCCAAAAAGTGAGTATGGGTCAAGCGTACCTACCATACAAATAAGACTTAACCAAACACTTAAATAAGGTTAATTTTCGAATGAAGTGTGACTGAGCTAAGTAAGTCTAATTTCGTTCTATAGATTTTATATTTTACCACAGAATACACATTCATATATTAATAGTACTAATTTTACTAGAATTAGTGTTTAGTAATGAAGTCGGTTAAAAACTACCACGAATCCGGTAAAATAAGCAATTTTTATCCAATCGTAAGCCTTTTTAGCGACGTCGGCAAACAGCCTACTATGCAATAGTAATTTGTTGCCTCGAATAAATCAAAGAATAAATTGCAATCGCCGAGAGGATTTGTCGGTGTCCATTATCCTCCCGATTGGTGATAGTTAAGCACATCCGGTGCACTAAGTCCAGTCTGTTTTGATATCTGAGTAAACCAATCATAAACAAACTGATTATGTAATAAAATAACATTAACCTCATGGTTTTTTATCATGGGGTTATTCAGAAACCACAGAACGAACCTGCTACGATCCTTATTATAATTATGACCTATTCACCTTTCACCTCATCCATGTTAATTTCACTGGTCAAACAAGACGTACGCTAGTTCATAGTTATAAAAACGTCTAGCCGAGATCAATCCACATCGAAGGATCGCTTCTCGAAGTTGTGAAGTAGTATGAATACCAAGCTAGAACAAGTCGTCCAGCTCGGTAGCTACACAACTTTCAGAAAGGAGAGGACAGGATCCAGTTAGGTTGGGGGTATTTGGAAAACTTCGTCAAAAGGAAAGCGTGGTGTGAGACGCTCCCTAGATAGATTGATGATGATTACAAGGTGGCTTGGGACAGACTGGATGCGTAAGGCAGAGGACAGGGTTATGTGGCCTGGGAGAAGCCTATGTCCAGCAGTGGACTGCGATAGGCTAAGTTGATTGAAGTACGCCAGTACTAACATCCCAGGACTGCGATAGGCTAAGTTGATTGAAGTACGCCAGTACTAACATCCCAGGATTGCGATATAGGCTAAGTTGATTGAAGTACGCCAGTACTAACATCCCAGTGGACTGCGATAGGCTAAGTTGATTGAAGTACGCCAGTACTAACATCCCAGTGGACTGCGATAGACTAAGTTGATTGAAGTACGCCAGTACTAACATCCCAGTGGACTGCGATAGACTAAGTTGATTGAAGTACGCCAGTACTAACATCCCAGTGGACTGCGATAGACTAAGTTGATTGAAGTACGCCAGTACTAACATCCCAGGACTGCGATAGGCTAAGTTGATTGAAGTACGCCAGTACTAACATCCCAGGACTGCGATAGGCTAAGTTGATTGAAGTACGCCAGTACTAACATCCCAGTGGAGCATGGCCGGGGTCGACATTGGTTTAGTTAACAGCATGAAACTGCTAGGTCTCACCATCGACAATAAACTTACTTTCAATGAGCATACGGCGAATGTTTGTAAGAAGGCTGCTGAAATATACAAGCAGCTTTCCCGAGCGGCTAAGGCTAGTTGGGGGCTAAATAGGGAAGTCATCCGCACGATTTATACCGCCACAATAGAGCCGATAGTCACCTACGCGGCTGCTGCCTGGGCTCCCGCCACGAGAAAGCAGGGAATACGGAAGAAGCTTAGCTCTGTCCAAAGAGGCCTCGTCCAAAAGATCTGCAAATCTTACCGTACAGTCTCTCTAAACTCGGCACTGGTACTGTCTGGAATACTACCTCTAGACCTACGCATACAAGAGGCAGCCGCCCTGTATGAAGCAAGGAGAGGGTCGTCCCAGTTTTTGCTAGAAGACCGGGAGATTGAATGTATGGTAAGATTTGCAGAAGCCCCTCATCCAGCAAAGCAAATGCCCCTGGAGTTCGTGTGCCTAGCTGATCAACAGCAGGTAGACGAAAACAATATGCAGACAGTGCGAATCTTCACTGACGGCAGCAAGATTGAGGGGAAGGTCGGAGCCGCATTATCCTTGTGGGATAATGAAGGCGAAATCCAGAACCTCAAACTTCGCCTCGCCGCGTACTGCACAGTCTACCAGGCGGAACTCTTGGCCATTTGTAGAGCGATGGACGTGGTCCTCAAGCGTAAAGAGACGAGCTATGGTTTGTATAGTGACTCAATGTCAGCATTGCAGACGCTTACAAACCATGGCTCTCTACATCCGGTGGCGGTCCGCGCACGAGCCAACTTGGCTCAGGCTTTGGACCAAAGGAAAGATGTTTCTTTATTTTGGATCAAGGCACACGCGGATCTGCCGGGGAATGAGCGCGCGGGCGAGCTGGCGAAGGAGGCAGCATTGTCGTCACGGAGGAAGCCGGACTATGACCTATGTCCGATTTCATTCATCAGAAGCCAGATCCGCATGGGATCACTCGATGAATGGAATCGGAGATATGTGTCTGGTGAGACGGCCTCAGTGACGAAAATGTTTCTTACAGACGCAAAAGCAGCCTTCCGTATTGTAAAACAGGTGCAGCCAACAGGTGTACTGACGCAAGTACTGACGGGACACGGTGGGTTCTCCGAATACCTTCACCGTTTCAGGTGTAAGGCGAGCCCATCGTGCATCTGCGATCCAAGTGTGGATGAGACCATCCAGCATCTACTCTTGGATTGCCCCGTACATGCCATCGAGCGATTTAACCTGGAGCAGGAAATAGGCATAAAGTTAACAAGAGATAGCATAGGGGGAATTTTCTGCGGAAAGCACAGAAATGATTTGATATATTACTGCTTGAGTATAGCGTCAACGGTCGTGAGGAGAAATAAGACGGCATAAAATCTATGTTCCATAGAATATTAGTAGATATTATTATGTTAACATAGAAGTAAGTAATGTAAATAAAATAGCAGTAATTAAGATAGATCTAAGAAATAGTTGTAAAAAGTAATAGAATTAGCATAGCAGTGTAAGTATAAGTAAAATAATAAGTATTGTAGTAGCAAATTGTACTTTGCTTTTAAAACTTAAATTTGAAGAAAGATGTTTTAGAGTATCAAAGAAAAGGAACAAAAAATGTGTTGGATAGATGTTATTTCCCCGATGTGTTAAAAGGAAAAATAAAAATATAAGAAAAGAGAACAGTTAAGAAAATGGGAATCCCACCCATCGAAATGAGAGTGATGTATGCAAGAAAGATCCAGTATGAAGAATGAAAGTGCGAGAGGCATAAACGTGAGAACTGGCATGAATGAAGTAGAATAGACTAGGCGCCAATTACGTTGGTGGAGAAAGATTAAAAAAAAAAAAAAAAAAAAACAAAAAAAAAAACATCCCAGTGGACTGCGATAGACTAAGTTGATTGAAGTACGCCAGTACTAACATCCCAGTGGACTGCGATAGACTAAGTTGATTGAAGTACGCCAGTACTAACATCCCAGGACTGCGATAGACTAAGTTGATTGAAGTACGCCAGTACTAACATCCCAGGACTGCGATAGGCTAAGTTGATATGTACCGGCTGGCTGATATTTAGTGATATCCGGTAAAATTAAAAGTCGGTTCCAGTAAAGTTGGGAAAACCTTAGGTAATAAAGAATTTTGGGAAATATTAGTTGGATTTAGCACCAATTTAACCCGAACCGAACATGATTACCTATGTATTTAATGCTTCGAGTTGATTTGTTGTTCAAAAAACCGAATCTTATGTGCCTATCGGCTTATACAGTTAATTATTATCTACCTATGCGATAACAAAGATAGAATTATTTTACATTTTTACTATTGTACACGACTGTCATATTGGTCCCGACATGAGATAAGAAGAAGCAATAATAAAGTCACGGAGAGGAGAGTAGGTATATCTCGATATTAATCTCAAGACAGGATATGATGAATTGCACTATCAATGTCTCACCTAATAAAAATGTCATTGGCGTAACTAATTCTAGAAATTCCGATGAGTCGTTGCAATTGCATTGGATTTAATCTGATAAAATGAACACGCAAGTTGGTAATACATATTTGATAGTTTAAAAAAATCGGCCAAGTGCGAGTTGGAATCACGCACGCACGGTTCCGTACCATCTACCTACACTCATATTATAAAGAAGAAAGATTTGTATTTTATGTGTGTGTAAAACAACTGTGCCGATTCCAAATTTTTTTCACCATTAGAAAGCCACATTCACCCTGAGTAACATAGGCTTTATATCATTATCTTTAAAATCGGCAAAAAATACATGTGTGTTGTATGGGATAGCGACAACAGAAATTCATCATCACGTTTTAAGAGATACAGCTTGGTGACAGAATCCTTATTTAATTGATAACGATCACCATCATATCTTATTGTAGGGTAGGCCGCATAATCGTACTGATCCTACGTGTTATTTTGATTACCTAGTCAATATTGGCTGCTTCAAGCAGCGACTGCATAATAAACTAGTTTCCTGCGTTACATACACGTTCGAAGCTGCACTGCTCAAGTATTTATGATGTGTCAATTAAGTAGACGAGGTTCAGAGATTTTACAATTGATTTTAAAAATCGACGAAATCACAAGGGGAAGAAGCGAGCTTAGGCGCCATCTCCACGAGCGAGAGAATCGCGACGATATTATCGTCGTGCCACGTATTTCCATACACTCTCTATGAACGCGTCTCCACACGGCGATATTATCGCGGCGATGCGACGAGTGGCAATGTGTGACATTAGTCGGGCGCTCGACGACTCGCAATGGTATCGCCGCGCACCCCCGACGAGCGCGTTACCAGCGTAGCGAAACAAAGCACAACGACACGTCGCGGGCGCGCGGCGATTCCGTGACGATACGCTGGCGGAATAAACGCTCGTCGTGGAGATTCTCCGACGATAGAAGGACGGACTCGCAACGTTTTCCTCGCTCGTGGAGATGGCGCCTTACTCTTTTTTTTAATAGCCTGCATGAGTTTAGGAGTGCCTAACAGATTTACAGCGGCAATTAATTTACCAATGTAATGTCGCTGCTATTAGTCAGTAAGTAGCTCCATTTTAGACCTATACGAGTCACCCACCACCACAATTAAATTCTTCCAAACTAACTACGAATACTAAAAGTGCCATCAGATTTGCATAATTCATTTTCTAACAAATGTCTGCTCAACATTTTGAACGCATAGTGATTTCGAACTGATACAAATACATACAAATGAAATGACGACACGGTAGGCGCAGTGGCTGAACGATCGACTGCTGCGCAGCGTGTCGCGGGTTCGATCCCCGCACGGAACAAATATTTGTATGATCTGCAAGTAGTTGTTTCGGGTCTGGGTGTTTGTGTATGTGAGTTTATATGTTTGTAAACGCACCCACGGCACAGGAGAAATTCCTAGTGAGGAGCAAAGTTAAAAAAAACAAATCTGATGTCACCAATCTACATAGAAATCAAACTAATGACAAATTCTACAATATAATTTATTTATCTACTTCACTAAGCTACAGTTGTGACTGTTTATCATTAAGGAAGTTGTTTAGCTCCTTGAGTCCGGTGTAGTAATTCACTTCCTCCTCGTCCTCGTAATCGTCGTCGTCGTCCTCCAATTCCTCGGAAGAATCTTCCTCCACATTGTCCAACATCAGCCAGTCTTGACGGGAGTCTTTCATTCGCTTCTGAAGACGCTTTTGCTCGATCTGGAAAATGCGAAACAAATTGTTTATTTTTTTCTGTCATCGTATTTCTGTCAACCCCAAAAGAGCTGGGGTTCAAAGGAAAAAATACAAAAAGATTTTTTTTTCGAATTTTGGAGTAGTGAAACTCCTTCGCGCGGCAATAAAAAGACGAGAAGGGTTTCTACGAACAATTTTTTGCTCAAGATACAAAATTCCACTTAACAATTTCCTCATAAAAAATAAAAAACTCCACGTTCAGCAATCATCAATTACTATACGCTATGTGCAAAGTCGGTGGTGGGTACTTCACAGCGCGCGATGTGACAGAAATGTGAACGTGTATGTGATGTGCACTGAGGCGCTGTCATCACGCACACAACGTAAAGCCCGATGACAAAGCTTTTTTTTTCGCGTGGTAAAATCATCAAATGAGTCGTCCCGCCCAGGGTGGGACGGGAGGGACTGTCGGACTTGTACTGACTAAAATCCACGGTGTTCCTTCAATAGCCATTTACGTACCAGGGTCACGGTTACCAGGTGAGACAGTCCCGCGACCCCGGCAGGCTTTGGCCCTCTTAGGGGGCCCCGTCAGATTGCTGACAGCTCTTTGAGGTGCGCGTGGAACACAACGCACCGTCGACCCGGGCATGGTCCATGATCGAGCGGCAAGTCACCCATAACTCACCGCCCGCATGCCCGCGCCTCCCGATGACAAAGCTAAAGTTTAACCCGATGACCAAGCTAAAGTTGAATTTTCTTTCACACATAAAGAAAAAATTCTGTGATAAGAATTTAAAGTAACCAGCTACAAAGAGAATAATCTAACCTGTCTCTTCTGTAAGAAATCAGCCAGTTCTTTCCTCTGGTTGCCGACCGGCTCAGGTACTTTATCGGGCGTCACTCTATACGATATGACGTCACTACTCGTGTTCAGGGTGCTCCAAGCGTCTCGAGTCTTCTTCCTAGCAGCTAGGAGTCTACTCATTATCTTAGAGTGGTCCAGACCGTAAACATTGTGGGTCATTTCTGGCAGTGGTTCTTCGAAAATGGGCAACTCTTCTTCTAGTTTCTTTATTTTTGCCTGAAGAATATGCAAAATTAATTTAAATCCTGCTCAGATAGGTAATAGGATGAAAGAAAGAGTTACGACTACAAAAAACAATCTGCAGACCATTCTCTGTTCTCCCTAGACAATGAGCCACGAAAACAGGCACTTCTATTTCCACCACACCTTTTATTTGTCTGTATAGTCAATATATGTGCCTGGCCGTGGTTTGTTGCACATGCTTTCGCCATAACTCAATGCCTAGGCCTCTCCAAAACAGAAGTGCTTTAGAGTTAAACCATCATCAATATGTCTGTCCTTAGGACAAAGACAGAAGACGGTTTAAAGTTCTAGTACTAGAGTCTAGATTATAATGGCCACATTTGTCACCAGTTAGCTTATCAGCCTTAGTGATAGTGAGACAGACAATAGTTTAAAATTCAGCATGTTAATGAGTTCTTATCAGAACAATGTTTACCTTCACTTCAGGTGATAGTTGGGTGTTCAAGGAGAACTCAGACTTCAGCAAGTGTCCCATATCAGTTGGGATGTAGTCCTCGCCATAATCAGCCATTGCTAAACGACAATCTAGGTCTACAAGATGGGCTTCTTGTTTGTCTGTGATGAGAAAGAATATTTTAAAATATTGTTTTTTTTACATAATTATCTTGTTTCATAAGCATCATTTAGAAAAAGAACTTGCTTGAAAGTTTCACTACATTGCTTGCAGTATTTGTTTGATCTACTGAATTTGTTGTCCCTCAATAGTCGACAAAGTTATGCAAAAACCATGAATGAGGCTTTGTGTGTGAGCAAAGGCCTTCTCCTTTACTCCCTAAATTTTCACCATCCATCGTCATCACCATCCATCGTCATCACCATCATCATCTTCATCATCATCATCTCAGCCATAGGAAGTCCACTGCTGAACATAGGCCTCCCCTTTAGATCTCCAGATATACCGGTTGGAAGCGACCTGCATCCAGCGTCATCCGGCGACCTCATCACCATAGATGGTATTATTTGAAGCAGCAACTTTCAAATGCTTGACTACTAATTTGGTGCCCTTTTTCATCTACAATTTTGTACTACAGGATTAGTACAAGTGCTAAGTTTTTAGTACAACTTTGAATGCTGATCTCAGCACTGACTGCTAAATATGCAAACAGTACCCTTATCTCGAGTTTTCACTATTTTACTTTACAGCGTCTTTTCAGTATTTACAGCGTTTCTTGTATGAAAAAATGGAACAGCGCCTCTGGTGTGCGAAGAAGGAACTATTTTTTTCCTTGAAAATTGTCAATTTGAAATTGTCAAAGTTCCAGTTTACTTTACGTCTCAAATACTGAAAACTCATGCTAAGGGTACAGTACATTTTTTGTTTTTCTAATAAGTTAAATTTTTCAACAGTTTTAGAAGAGCAGATAGACATTTTAAATCTATAGTTTGTAATAGAATGAAATGTTATAGGGAGACCTTTGCACAACAATGAGATAATAGATGAACTGTGGCCATTTTTATAACAATTGAATGCCAACCAATTGGTCGCCTCCACATTACACCGGATAATAAAGGAAAAAAAAGTTTGTACATAAACTTGCCTTTAACAAATGCTATGTAAGGTATTTCTCCCATGACCCTCAATGTGGACAGCTCATGTCTCAAACCACCAGCTACTTTGTTCAGCACCTTCTCTGTTTCATCATCTGAAGCATTTCCTTTGCACACCCAGAATACATTTACTGTGTGAAGATCTGGTGTAACATTCACCTGAAAACAGTAGCTATTGTGACTACCATAAAGGATAAATTCCCAGAGTATGGCAATGTTTTAAAAGGATCGGGTCAGTGGGTCATCTTAGGCTCAATTTTTTTTAGCGTTGTCCTCCCACCCAGGGCAGGGCAGGAGGGACTGTCAGACTTGTGCTGACTAAAATCCACAGTGTCCTTCAATAGCCCCTTACATTCCGAGGTCACGGTATTTGTTCGTCCCGGGCAGGCTTTGGCCTTCTAAGGGGAGCCCCGTCAAATTGTGATTAGCTTAAAGAATAAATTCTCAAAGTATGGCAATGTTATAAAAAGATCTGGTCAGTGGGTCATATTAGGGGTGATTGAAAGATGTTGTATGAGCTATTTACTTTAGAGATTTCAATGCCTCTTCCAACTATATCCATTGCGACAGTTCCAGTAGACATCAAGTCAGTTATTTGCTTCATAAACATTTTGTTCAGCATAGCAGTTCTGCGCTGCCCACGCTTGCCAGGCTCGTTCTTCTGCTGAGTCAAACTCTTTACTGTAGGGAGAGCATTCACTGCGAATGCTTCCATTGGATGCCACTGCCTGAAATATGAAAAACAACAAGAACATAACCTCAATACAAGTACATTGTTATCACTGCGATTTTACTATAGAAAATGATAGTGACCTCTTACTCTTCGGATTCACCATTTTACACAATTTAAGCCCTTGCTTTTTCAAACTAAAAGTTACACGGGAAACATGATAAAGTCGGTGAAAAGATATCATTTTTCCAAAAATAAAAATCTATATAACGTTCTAACTTCTAAGATAGGTAAGATTATTCTAAGGTTGTAAGATACAATTCATAAAAATACGGACAACACGCATTCGACACACATAATAATATTAAAGAATGCAAACAAGTATTTTGTCAAGTAAAAACAAAAGAAAACATAATTTTTCAAATTTAAATTTAGAAGAGATTTCAGTAAAACTTTGACATGTTTTTTTAATGCCAAAGTGTCACTGTCAACCACAGGCACAGCTGTCAACGAAATTGCATGGATAAAGAAAGTAAGTAAAATTCAATGTAGCCTCCACATGAATAAAATTCCAGTTATGGCGGAAACATACGAGTCGTGGCGTGTCGTGATGCTTACTGTCGTGACGGGGAGTGTGCACATTTACGTGTCGTGTCGTGGCGTACTCTGGCGTTATTTCTAAACAGTACTTAACGAACCTTTGCAGCGTTCAAACATACATAATGTTTTCTTCTAATTCGGATAGTGATTTGGATGAAAACCTTCAATTTCTCTTAGCAATGAAACTCCTAATTAGCAAAAAAAAAGGAACTGTGTTTACCCTATACAGAGGGAGACAAGACAAAGATCGTCATCGTCTTGTTAAAGAATTGAGAGTGACGAAGAGTTTCATCAGTACTTTAGAATGAACAAAGCACAATATAAATTTAAAAAAAAATGTTTAATTTCAGCAATTTCTTCCCAAGCAGCATTTCTGATCAAAAATGATCCTTGTACACTTTATGGCGGAAACACACGTTTCGTGGCGTGGCGTGGCGCGCCAGAAGCTATAATTATCTAGTATAGCTATATTTATTGCATTTTTTTTTCCTTTTCAAGTCTACTATACGGTGATAACGAGTCGCAAAACAAGACGATGACATACGCGATTTAATATTGCCCTACTTTTTTTTTTTTGCGTGGTAAAATCATCAAATGAGTCCTCCCACCCCGGGCAGGGCGGGAGGGATTGCCCTACTTTGAAAAATTTTAGTTCCCTCAAAAACCGTTTTCATGATTTTATAGACAGACTGTATGGTCCTTTAGTTAAATTTGTGGTATAGTCTTAATTCGCATGAACGCTTTTTTTGGGCGTTAAAAATCGCTGAGTTTTAACTAAAGTTTTTAATCGCTTAACTAAAAGACAAATTGAACTTAAATGGCACTGCCCAGCGCTTAAAATCAAATACAGTTAAAAAAAACGCTGCTCTTTTAAAACGCTGACGTGTGAACATGGGAATGCTTAGTTCTTTTAAATCTCGTCCCGTTTAATTCGTCTGATATTTGATTAAGATAGTGGAACGATCATGGGCTGCATTCCGAATTACAAAATAATCGCTAACAGCGCTCACATCAATATTTTGCGTTCCGATTTAGATATCACGATTATGACAGCTAAGAGCTGTCGTCAATTCGGAACGCTCGTGAATGCGTTCACAGTGAATATGTCAACATAAACTGAACATAACCCCAAACCAAAACCTTTCACGAGACCTATTTTTGAAAATTATAAAATGGAAGTTATGTTGGTTGACGCTATCGACTCTGATAACTCAGATTTTGAGATAGAGAACTACAATTCGTCCTCCAGTGATGATGAACAGAATGATGATGATGTCGAAATGTTTGTAGTAGCGTAAAATGCCACGATAGAATAATTAATGCGACTCCAAATTCAATTCATACCAAAACAAGTAAAACAACACAACCTGTGATGAACACAACTGTCATTTTTGACAGCGCTCACGTGAGGCTCACGGTGATATTTATTTGGGGCATGGTCGGTGTAATCGCAAGATGGCGCATGTCATGACGTCATCTATGACGATTCAAGGGACATCGATAACGCGCTCACGGTAATTCGGAACGGGTTTATGGTCGCTCAAATCGATTACAGCGTAATTCGGAATGCAGCCATGGCAGCGCTACTATTATAGTAATCTGTGATCATGGCTATGGTAAAGTTACACAGATTACGCTCCATTCCATTCTCTGAATCTATGTCCATGGGTGGGTGAGACCATAGACCAACATTTTTGCAGCCATGTTTCGAAACCAAAGACAAAATTGCTGCGCGTGGGAGGAGTCGCGCTATTCCCGCCAAATAGCTGTCAAATTGTCAAAATCGGGATAAGTTTACGTGTGCTAGGTTGTTTATTTTTATGTTTTATTTAAATCAATAGTGAAATCACTATAAAAATGTCTATATTAGAAGACAGTGAAGAAAATTGCGTTGCCAAAATGGATAGTCTTTGTTCAGATTTAAATGTCGACCCAGTTGCAGCACAAAAAGCCAAGGAGTCTTTTTTAGAGATAAAACGAAATTATACTTTGGATGTGAGTATTTTAGTCTAATTCATACATTTTAGTACTAAGATTAATATTCCTGTGTTGTTAATTGTGTAAATTTCCCACCAAAAATCTCGAACATCAACTCTGTTACGTCGACTTTTGCCGCGGAGTGCATTAGTTTTTATTTATCCTAAGTTCAATTCAAGACTAGCTAAAGCTTTCTTGACTATTGTCTAAATGGCAGAATTTACCATCTTAATGTTTTACTTTCACGTTTTTTAACCTGTAACAACTTTCGCCTGTATAATCCACACGAGGCCCTTATCTAAAGATGTCATTATCAATAAATAAATCAACAAGAAATCAAGCCATTCCTCAAATTACATAAACAGTGATACAATATTTGCCAGATGCATTTTCCTTAATCCTTTGTTTACAGTATCAATTTGTATTGTTTGAAAATGAGGCATGACAGGACAAATAATTGTTTTCAATCTTAAAATGTTTCTTACATGTGTATCTTTCTTTGATTCTCAGGGTGATACATTGCACTGGATGGCATGTGCTTTGTATGTGGCATGCCGTACCTCCATAACTCCTACAGTGCAATCTGGGAAGGCAGTAGAAGGGAATTGTGTCAGTCTCACAAAACTTTTGAGACTATGCAACATAAGGTTACTATATTTTCAGTGTTTCTAATAGCTTTTTTTTAATATTTCATCTTTGTTCTTTCAACTAGTCAATCTAGGGGGGATCAACAGAATACAGTTAGCAGTAGTTTCATACGCCTCTCTGGTATTATATTTAACAATAAACCCTGTTATTTATTAGGTAAATATACTAGTGCATATACCATGTACCTTAATACCATTGTCTGGTATTCTCCACAGTCTAATCCAGTTTTTCAAAAAAATCAAGAATTGGATGGAGATGGCTTCCATGTCAACTGAGTTCAGGGACAGGATTTCCCATTTGGAGCACAAGTTCGCAGTCTCCACTGTCCTGTACAGGAACTTCCAACCAATCTTCCAGCAGATCTTCACAGGGTTGACAAATGAACCTTTGAAAACTAGTTCTAAAAGGAGACCTAAGTAAGTGTTTTTTTTTTTAATTATTTTCGTTTCATGTGCATAGATGAAATATATTCTAAAGATGATGAAGAAATTTTTACTACTAAAATGGATGTATGATTTTTTTGTGCAATATAATTAATACATCTCCTTGTATTGTATAATGGGCTGGTGTCTGCAACACCACAACAAAAGCAAATAATATATTTTGAGTGTGATATACTTCTAATTTACAACCTTAGTTCTCTATCAAGAACCTCAAGGAAAAAAAGAAGCAGCTTTCTCAAACCTTTATGCTTAAAAAAAAACATAAAAATGTGTGTAACAGCTGAGTTATTTTCAAATAATTTAATCTAAGCCAAATCAAACCAGCCAAGTTGAGTTGGTAAACTTACAGCACACTAAAAGCAGGTTTCCACTTCAATAGTTAACAGGATGTTCATCATTGTTTCGTTTCCAGATTGTTGATTACTATTCAAATGAATATAATGTATTGAGAATACCAAATTGTATTTCCACTTTAGTTCTTATTACTTTTTAAATTAAATAAATATTTAAAAATGAGTTTTGAATGACACACACATAATACAAAATAACAGAAAATTTAAATTAAACTAAATAACAAGACTGCTTTAATTCATCTGGCTTGCTTGAAAATTGTTTTTACTTGATCTATAAGTACAATGGTATTTAGAAAGTAGTTGAAATACCCTTTTTTAGGGTTCCGTAGCCAAATGGCAAAAACGGAACCCTTATAGATTCGTCATGTCTGTCTGTCTGTCTGTCTGTCTGTCTGTCTGTCCGTGTATGTCACAGCCACTTTTTGTCGAAAGTATAAGAGCTATCCTGTTGAAACTTGGTAGAAAGATGTATTATGTGAACCGCATTAGGATTTTCACACAAAAATCAAAACAAATAAAATTTTTGGGGTGCCCCCCATACTTAGAATTGAAACTCAAAAAAAAATTTTTCACCAAACCCATACGTGTAGGGTATCTATGAATAGGTCTTTAAAAATGATATTGAGGTTACTAACATCATTTTTTTCTAAACTGAACAGTTTGCGCGAGAGACACTTCCAAAGTGGTAAAAAGTGTGTCCCCCCCCGTAACTTCTAAAATAAGAGAATGATAAAACTAAAAAAAATATATAATGTCGACCTCAACCAAAACTACCAACGAAAATTGGTTTGGATGAGATACAGTTAGCAGTTTTTGAGATATAGCACATTTTCAAAAACCGCAAATATAACTTTGCCATTCATACAAATACTATGAAAAACAAAGTTATTTTTATTGTTTGTGTATATTACTTACTAATCTCAATATAATTATATCTCTAATCTATGCTTGCTGCTACGGAACCCTTCATGGGCGAGTCCAACTCGCACTTGGCCGGTTTTTTTACATGCTAAAATCATCAAATAAGTCCTGCCACCCAGGGTGAAGCGGAAGATACTGTCAAACTTCTACCAACTGAAATACGCACTGTTCCATTAATCACCAAGGCCTGCTAGGGTCACGGTTACCTATTTCGACAGTCCCGCGACCCCGCCAGGCTTTGGCCCTCTCTCCTCGTCATATTGCTGACAGCTCTTTGAGGCGCGAGTGGTACACGACGCGCCGTCGACCCGGACATGGTCCATGATCGGATGGCGAGTCACCCATTACTCGTCATCTGCAGTACCCAGCTGCAGTCTCCGAATGATTGCCATTACATTAAGAACCATTTTCCCTTGACAGGACACAACCATGCACCACCAATGCTCTGTTTGAGTTCACCTGGTGTTTGTACATCTGTGTGAAGGGAGAACACCACAGGTCTGCCCATGACCTTGTAGACATGTACCATTTGCTGCTCGCGTCTTTAGACTTCGTTTTTGCAAATGCCTTCATGGACAGAAGGACTGATTTAATTAATCCAGAATTTAAAGGTTTGTAGATAAAATTATATTTTATTTCTCTATAGTAGGAGTGTTTATTTTAAAATGCGATGAGAAACAAGTCTTCTGCAATCGCAGTAGTTAGCAGCAACAATTTTCAAAGTAAATTTGAAAATGGCGATGTGTTTGAATCTTGTGTCTCATTGTATTACCAATCGCCATCCGGTTGCCTTTCCCAACATACATTTGACGTGCCATTGGCTTTAACTATGCAGTATCGCAACTTTTTCTTGCTTGTCTGTTTAAAATGCATGTTATAAATGTAATTGTATGTTATTCTCAGGTTTGCCCAGCGACTGGTTGAATGATGATTTCAAAATGCCTTCAACGGCACCCTGCATTATGTCGACATTGTGTGAAATAAAAAATGGTCTGCTAGTAGATGCTGCGGCATCTAAGGAATACACCTGGAAGCCAGCAATAAGGAAATTTTTCGAAAAACAGGTAAATCTGATCTATGGCTTAAATATTATAGTTTAATTTATAAAAACGAGACATGTAGTATCATTATTTCGTGTCCTTAGTCATTATGGCTTTTAATTGATTTATATTTTTTAGATCCTAAAAGGTCATATTGAAGACTTTAGTGGAGTTCTAGTAGTTGGGCGTTTTGACCAAAACCTAAAATCATTGAATAATTTATATGAAACTTATGTGCTAAGTGTTGGTGAATTTGACGAACGCATATTCTTAGGTGAGTGATTGATTATCTTAATAATTGTTAAATAATATGAGTATGTGACAAAAAACTGTAATTCTGTCCCTCAGCAAAAACTATGTAAGTAAAAATTCATTGAAAAAATGTAACATCAAATTTCGTCTATTTTTCTTGAATAACTTGAAAACTCATCATCATCAGCCGGAAAACGTCCACTGCTGAACATAGGCCTCCCCCTTAGACCGCCACGCCGAACGACAATTCGCCACTTGCATCCATCGGTTGCCCGCGACCCTCACGATGTCGTCGGTCCACCTAGTGGGAGGCCTACCTACGCTGCGTCTTCCGGTCCGTGGTCGCCACTCGAGAACTTTTCTTCCCCATCGGTTGTCAGTTCTACGAGCGATGTGGCCTGCCCATTGCCACTTCAACTTGCAAACTTTATGAGCTATGTCGGTGACTTTGGTTCTTCGCCCGATATCCATGTTCCGGATTTTATCCCGCAAAGAAACTCCGAGCATAGCTCTTTCCATCGCTCGTTGAGTGACTCTTAGTCTCTCTAAAAGGCCAGCAGTTAGAGACCACGTTTCAGAGCCATATGTCATCACTGGCAACACACACTGGTTAAACACCCTTGTCGATTTGATTTTCGATGAGATTTTCGATGAGAAGATATCACGTAGCTTCCCAAACGCTGCCCATCCGAGTTGGATTCTTCGGGCGACCTCTTTCTCGAAGTTGGACCTACCTAACTGAACAATCTGTCCAAGGTAAGTGTAATGGTCTACAACTTCGAGAGTATCATTCCCAACAACAACCGGTACGGGTGCCACATGGACATTCGACATGACTTTCGTCTTGTCCATGTTCATTTTAAGGCCGACCCGCTGGGATACGATACTGAGGTCGCTGAGCATAGCATTGAGGTGCTCCAACGATTCTGCCATGATGATTATATCATCGGCAAAACGAAGGTGAGTGATGTATTCGCCATTGATGTTGATGCCGAATCCGTTCCATTCCAAGAGCTTAGAGCGTACTGACACTGGGTTGTCGTGTTGATGTGTATAACTGTCCGTAAAACCTCTCAAGCTCTCTCAGGATCTCCGGCTTCGTCGAAATAATGCTGCCGTCGTTAATCTTCAGCTTTGTCATTTGGCTTTGCCCAATAGACGAATTCTTTGCGAAGACTTTTGAGCCCTGGTTCCGCTCGATTGCCTCTTTGATCCGTGCCGCACTATAGGCACGCAGGTCACGTCGCATTGATTTAGAGATTCGTCTATTGAGTTTGCCATATTCCGACATGTCAGCTGAAGATTGCAGCCTCATCTCGGCCCGGTCTTGCATCAACTTGATGGTTCCGTTCGAGAGCTTTTGAGGCTTATTGCGGCGCGGGGTCTTAAAGAACTTGGACCCCACAGCTTGGACAGTTTCCACCAACCCATTGTTAATCTCGTCCACAGTTTCGCATTCGGTTAGGCACTGGAAGCGATTGTGCAGTTCGAGTTGAAAGTCTTCGGGGTTCTGGATGTGGGCAGGACCAGGTCGGAGCGTGGACTTCACCAGACGAGACCTTTCAAGCTTCACATTGATATTCAATGTGCCTCTGACGATTCGGTGATCGCTACCGGTTTTCACCTTGGCGATCACAGAGACATCACTGAATATTCGCTTTTTGGTCGTCATGATGAAGTCGATCTCATTTCTGGTAGTACCATCGGGGCTCATCCACGTCCACCTCCTGGATGGCCGCTTCTGGAAGTAGGAGTTCATTAAATGAAGTTCTTCCTTTTCCATGAAGTCGACCAGTCGCTGGCCCCTATGGTTTCGCTGCCCGTACCCAAATGGCCCCACTCTCAACTCATCGCCATTCCGTGCGCCCACCTTCGCGTTGAAGTCCCCCATAACAACGGTGAAGTATGTTTCGGAGGTATGTATGGCCTCGGATATCTCCTCATACAATGCCTCTACTTCATCATCAGAATGTGTCGAGGTCGGCGCATATACCTGTATGACCTTCAACGAATACCGGTTGGTTATTCTGAGTATAAGGTATGCTACCCTACTCGACACACTGTCGACTTTCACAACGTTGTTGATGAGGGACCTGCGGACGAGAAATCCAACACCACCCTGGGATTTACGGTCTCCTTCCCGGTAGAAAAGCATGTTGCCGGAATCTAGAACTATCGTATCCTGACCCTCTCTTCGGACTTCAGATAATCCCAAGATATCCCAACGCATTTTGCTCAATTCTTCCTCCAGCTCGATAATCTTCTCATCGGTCCTCAGTGTGCGGATGTTGTGTGTTGCCAGGGCCAAAGTCCGTTGGGGGTGGTAGCGGGGCATCTGCCGGGGATTCTTAGCACCCCCTGCTCCGCCGTTACCCGATCCGCTACCCAGACCAGGAATAGCGGAGCTGCCGGGGACTGGGGGCCGTGTGCTATTGTTGTCAATCATAAAGGGGGGGGGGGGGGGTGCCATAATCCCCACGCTTGGCAGGCGGCTTGGGGATCGCAGTAAGGTCACCGAAAGTTTACAAAGGACGCTGCTGCCCGTCCTTCGGTGGCTGGACGTAGTTTAAGGACGTACCCGGGTCCATGTCGGTCTAGTAGATTCGGAGATAATTGACTGTAAGCGACAGACAGACGGACACACGAGTGATCCTATAAGGGTTCCGTTTTTGTATTCGGATGTACGGAACCCTAAAAAGAGTAAAATAACCTACTTTTCTTTCGGAAGTCGGTGGCTTTGCTTTTTTATTTCATTAAGTTTTTTGCCACCGATTTCCGAAAGAAAAGTTATTTGGTAGGTTATTTTACCCTTGTTTCGTGGTCGTTTTTGAAGTCGGTTACATTTTTTTTTAACAAGTTTTTTATTTTCCCCTTTTTAGGGTTCCGTAGCCAAATGGCAAAAACATAAAACATAGTTATTTTCAACACGTCATTTGCTCGAAAAATGCGTTTACGAAGCCTGTATACATTGTTCGAAAGTTAAAAATTACGCACCATACAACAGAACGTGCGGTAAAATAGGTACACTTACCTAAGTACCTATTTTACGGCACGCCCCGTTGTATAGCACCGTGCGTTTCCTTACGGTTTTTTTTTTTCATTTCCATTAAAAAAAAAATAAGAACTCCACCAAAGAGTTTCACATTGTGAGAATAAACAACCTGACTGATCGAACCTCCTTGGAAGCGCTTTATACGTTGTCTCACTTTAATACTAAAGAGTAAATGAGACGAAATGAACAATGTTTTTCAACACATTTGGCGCGAATTTGCAAATGGCGCCACATGCACGTGGTGAAAATTAGAACTACATCTTTCGTCTCATTTAGTCTTTAGTATTAAAGTGAGACAACGTATTGAGCAAAAACGCTTCCAAGGAGGTTCGATCAGTCAGGTTGTTTATTCTCATAATGTGAAACTCTTTGGTGGAATTCTTATTTTTTTATGGAAATTAAAAAAAAACCGTAAAGAAAACGCACGGTGCTATACAACGGGATATGCCGTAAAATAGGTACTTAGGTGAGAGTACCTATTTTACCGCACGTCCCGTTGTATGGTGCGTAATTTTTAACTTTCGAACAACGTATACAAGCTTTGTAAATGCATTTTTCGAGCAAATGTGTTGAAAAAATATAAACATCCGAATTGAGAACCTCCTCGTTTTGGAAGTCGGTTTAAAAGGCTTTTGAATGGTTCAGGCTACAAAAAAATAACCCTGTCTTTTATTTTTTGAAGTATCAATCCTTTAATTGCCAAAAAAGGTCAATTAATCATACCTCTTAAAAAGTTTGAATGCATTAAACAGGCCACTTACAAATTTCATGCAAAGATTTTATTAAAAAAAAACTTTGACATTATTCAAAGCTTGTTGTTTACTTGTAGCATTTGTGCAAAAATGTCGAATTCTTATTATATAAATCCAATTTTGTCTTGCTTTGTAGATTACGAAGGTAAAAAAAATGTTATATGTACAAAAAAAAAACATCCCTATCAATTTTTGTGTTCAAAGGAAATATTTTGTTCAGTTTATTCAATTATTGTTTTTTCCAGGTGAACATGCAAATGAACAAATTGGTACTTCAAATAAGGTGTCTGGGGATGAAATATCACAAGTTATTGCTACTTTTGGTCCCGTAAGTATTTTACTTCTGTAATTTGAGTGTTTAAGATTATTTATATTGTAAAGCAAAACCTTACAAATGTGTTCCATGTATGTTCCAGCTTGTGGTATTGCCTTATGCAAGTTAATTCCAGTTTAACCCAATTCACATTAAAGCTTTTAAATGTTTGTTCATGATAATTTATACTAGTAGTATTTTATCGCAATGCATGTTGTGATGTTACTAAAGTCATTCCTAGTAAGCGCAGCCGAGGTGTAATCACGGTTAACAGCTAGTTATAATATATTTGTTTTTCTTGTCAGAGTGGCCGCGCATGCCACGAGACTCCTCTCACCGGGAGACGCTACTTGGCGCGACGTGGTGAAGAACTGACTCCAGTTTCCGAAGCCAAGAACAGTCTGGCGCGTCTCGCTGCGTACCTGAGAAACGCCAAGCCGCAGCCTTCGAGAGACCTCTTAAAGTTGTTCACGTAAGTTAACGAAGCTGCTACGCATCGTCTATCATGACTAATTGGATCTGAAATTAATTGATGCTATAAAACTAGCCTATTTTGGATTCCTAGAGGAGCTCGTGGCTAAATAATTACAGCCGCACAGGCCGATCTTCCGGGTTAAGCCGCGCTTGCCGAGGTTGGTCTGTGGATGGTTGACCATCTGTCATAGCGAGTTTCCTCCGTGCCTCGGAAAGCACGTAAAGCCGTTGGTGCCGGCTGTTATTTGTAGATCTATGACAATCGTTACTGTAAGTCTGAAGCTCCAAGGTCTGACAACCAGTCTTACCATGGAGTATCGAATTGCTCAGTTACTGGGTTGTGGAGATCCGATAGGCAGTTGGTCCATGTAAAATACTAATATGTATATCCAGCTGCATCTGGTTCGACTGGAAGCCGACCCCAATATAGTTGGGAAAAGGCTGGGCAGATGATGATGATTTTGTATTCCTAGTGCATAGAGCGCCATTTTGAATAAGTATTTCTCACCCACAGTGACTGCAATGTAAATATGGACACAATCACCGCAAGCCTTGTCCTACCCTGCAACAATTGGATGGAGCAGTTCGCAAGTAGCCTGAAGGAGACCAACACTTTAAGTAGCGAAATGATAAAATTCCGATGCAATATGGTCACGTGCCTGTATTACAGAGTACATGAACATATCATCAAAGAGGAGCACAGAAAAAAGCCCCAAGTGTCATTGAATGTAAGTAGTACTAGGATTTTGAATGACTAGCCTTTATAGACGCGAGAGATATTCGGGTAAGGGTCAGTACAAACCGAGGTGCGACGTTACTGGGAAAGTGTAAATAAAGTTAGATTTTGAGTCACTCTGCCAATTGAGCGCGCAGCGTGTCGTCTCGGTGTGCATTGACCCTAATTCATAAACTGTGTGCAAACAGAAGCACCACAACGGAAGTCATACCATGAAACTGGACAAGATATGCCGAAAACGGAAATACATATACGACCGTCCATTTCACTTGGTTGTTTCCCCTGATTTCTTAGGCAATTAAATTTGGGAGATCAAACACGTATCATTGCACCAAAAGTTTGAACACAGGATTTGTAATCATGATTCATTCTCCATTGCAACTTCGACGTCATTTTTTTGAAATTATTATAAACTGTGTTAATGTGCAACGCACATGAGTAAATAATCGCAAGATAACAAAAATGTACGCCTTTTTCGAATACCATAAACAAATATGGAACAATGCACTTGCATTATGCATGCAAAACATATCAGTTGTTTTTGCTGTAACACTGAATTGAGATAAGATAATATTCAAATATAATTTGTAATCTAAATCTGATGTTACAGTATCTCTAATCAATCGATTTTTTTTTTCATGTGAAGCTTTTCTTTATGTGTTTAAGAACCTTTATAGACTCACTTAATGATGCTGAATGAGAATGTCTTGCTTAGATGCTTCGTTCAATAATAGTACTAGATTCTCGATGAACGCTTCAAAAACGGCCCGAAAAATACCGCCACAAACGGTTTTGTGACGGTATTTCGAATCCTTATTGTTTAGAAATTAAGTATCATTTTAGAATGACTACTTTTGTACTGATGACATTTTATCTTCAAGAAACATTTTTAAATTGTGAACGTTAAACCTTTGTCGGATGAAATAACTTAAATAAACACATTTTGCAATGGTAATTAAACTTTATTTTTGAGTGTTAAGGTTTATAATAAATTGAGGTTGTTCATACTATTGAACATTTTTCTAAGAAATGTAGATGTTTACGTCTGTGCAATTGTGGCCACTTTTGCAACTCTTTTTTGTTCGTGATCCTTAATCTAGAGCTATTATTGATCGAAGCTTAGATGAGTAATTAAAAGTATGAATGATATTAATGGCATTCCTGTAAAATCTCAAAATAAACAACAGATTTTATGCAATGCAATTTCTGGATTGGTCTTGTAAGTGAATCTTGTTAATAATCAAGATTACAGTGATGAGAGATCATTGTACTCTGAGGAGGGGTTTCTGGTAAATAAAAAATAAGTTTTATTCTCTTTACAATTTTCTAATTTTGAACAAAATGAAATGAAAACAAAAACCTGAGTGTTTCTCGAAGGAAGTAAGGGGCTTGATATACAAAGTATGCGCTCGCGTCCCGTCGCGCGGCCTCTGCCGGCAGTTCGACAATTACTTATTATTTCATTCGATATTTTAAATATGGAATTTTATTTTTACCTAACAGATGCTGCTAAATCAGGAAACATATCAGCTAGCAGTATACGCGTGCTGCACAGAGATAGTTCTACACGCGTACGGCGTGCACTCGCTCAAGTTTCCTCGAGTGCTACAGATATACGGACTGAGCGCCTTCCACTTCTACAAGATTATCGAGTTAGTTGTACAGGCGGTCGTTGAGAAACTCAGCCGGGATGTCATCAAACATCTTAATGCTGTAAGTACGTTTTGGACATCTATACTAATATTATAAAGCTGAAGAGTTTGTTTGGTTTAATGCGCTAATCTCAGGAACTACAAGTTTAAATTGAATATTTGTTTTTGGTTAGCGAAAAAATAGGCTATTTGACTACAAAATTCTAATTAATCCGTCAGTTAGATTATCAAATAATAATTGACCCGTATTTTTTCTTTTTTTACGCAAACCAAAATTGACGGAGATATGATGCTTTCAAAATTGCCAATACGTCACAATTTAGTACATTTTTTACTGAATTCTGACGTCACGAGCCCCCACTCTCGAGTCTTGATGTGTTATATCTTGGTAAATATTCATTGATTTTACATACCTAAGAAAAAATATGTGTCCGTTATTTTTCAAAACTCTAAATAACGGTCTTATTAGATTTATAATTTATTGATACTGTCAAATAGCCTATTCTAGATTATACAGTTTTGATGATTGTTTTTAACATAGGAGAGCAGAAATGTGGAGGTAGTAATTAAAAACGGCACGGTTAGCGCAGTGGCTGAGCGATTAGACTGCTGCGCTGCGTGTCGCGGGTTCGATTCCCGCACGGAGCAAATAATAAATAAAATAATAATATTACACAACTATCAAACAACGCCATCTAGTCCCAGTAGCAGAGCTTGTGTTATGGGTACTAGACAAGTGATAAACATACTTATACATATATTTCTAAATACATACATATTATAGATAAATTACACCCAGACACAGAAACACGGACAGAGGACAAATATTTGTATGATCTACAAGTACTTGTTTCGAGTCTGGGCATTTGTGTATGTGAGTTTACATGTTTGTAAACGCACCCACAACATAGGAGAAATTCCTAGTGTGGGGCAGAGTTAAATAAAAAACAGAAGTCGCAAACTATGAAGGTCGTCAGAATAACAGTTTACCAGTGAAGAACCACTCTTCTGAAATGGGCCAGCTGCCCTTCTTTGCCCATACCTCGCTACGCCCATGATCTACTGCATAGGAATTCAGATATTGACATCTTCAAAGACTTAACCGTATTGACACCTTCAAATAGTTTTACTATTACAGTAATTATTTATGTAGCTATTTCATATATTATGCTACTTTCCTGTTTCTTAGGTTGAGGAAGAAGTATTGGAGTCTCTGGTGTGGACATCAGACAGCCCATTGTGGGACCAACTCAGTAAAACGCCAGTTCCTGCGTCTAATGACGTTAGAGTACAGGACTCGCCGCATCGCAGGACCAGTAAGTATTTAATCTTATTGCCCTTGTTCTAGAATCCCTCCATCTTTTTTTAGATCTACCATATAACTAATGTCACTCAATTGTTTTGCCTTCCCGGAACCCCTTCACTAAAACTTAAATTTTATCGTATGGTATTATAGTTCAAATTGACTTCTAAGTATTATTACAAATTTTTTGTATGGGAATATAGAAAGGTGTTGTTTTTAAACTTTTTCAGGCTATTTTTAAATTTTTTCTCTCTGTGAGAACCATCCGGGTACTTCAAGGAATATTATAAAAAAAAAGAATTAGCGAATCAGGTCAGCTGCTCTCGAGATTTGCGCTTAGCAACACATTCAGTGATTCATTTTTATACTATAGAGATTATTGGCATCTTTAGCTTATCCTGATGTTATAAACATGCACCAAACTTCTTCTTCTCTCATATTAGTATATGTATATGGCCAGCAATATTCGCAGCTCATGTAAGTGTTATTTCAAACTTAAAATACACATTTTGCTTCACAGATGGTCTTCAATCTCCGATATCGGCGGACACTGACCGTTACCTCTCACCACTGGCTGACCAGGCGAAAAAGCAGCTATTCAAAGACACAATAAAGCCTGGCCAATCGTTATTAGGTAAAACATGATTGGTTACAACTAGAACTCGAAATTTTTATGTGGATACGTATATATGATACATTATTTTAATACTCCTTTGCTATGGCCATTTTTTTATAACTTTGACGTTTTGTTTTAGCCGCAAACAATACGCCGGCAAGACCAGAGCCATCACAACCAACACCAAGCTGTTCTAACGGCGAAACGAACAGCAATACGTCCACACCTAAGAAAACTAATAACTCATTAATACTCTTCTTTAGAAAGGTAAATTGTTTCAATATTATTATGTTCGACATTAATCAAGCAATAGATAATAACTTTCTCACTAAAACACGCCTTTATTTTTATGCCATTCTTCTCTGTTGTGCCAAAATCTAGTCTAGAGCTGTAAAGCGTGCCAAATAGACGAACTTTGCGTTGCCACCGATAAAACTTTGAATCTGGTGAAGTTTTCGATTAATTAAATTAAAAACAAACCATCTAATGGTAATATTCCACCAAATTTGTGGGCAGCACATTTGTTCGCGCAATTCAGCAGTGCGCGTACTAAGCTGCTATCGCATTTAATCTCTGTGTCCACCGGCAAGGATTTGCCTTAATTGTTGTGTTCACACAAATGTGCTGCACTGTGCGAGAATACTTTCAAAAAGTTTTTAACAATGTGGGCGCACAAATGTGCTGCACTGTGCGCGAACAAAAGTATTCAGGTTCGTGTTTTCTTGAGTGAGTCGACCTGCACGCGTAGCACGACCAATTACATCTCTATTCTACCAAGAATAGACTAAGTTATTTTATCGTTATTTCTATACAAATCGATTGTTTTTTTTTTTTTGCACAAGTATGACACGATTTGTACACCAATAAAGAATAGATATATTTATTTTCTATATTTTAAACATTGCCATGCTTAAAACATTAAAAATCTTTCTACATTCTGTCATTTTGTCTTTTCTTCCGTCGAGAAAACTCGTTTCTACGGAGTCATGCTACGCGTTACAGAGCAACATTTTTGTCGCACACCGGTGGAATCGCATCGAACAATAAAAACTTTTTCAAAAAAGTAACCGACTTCAAAAACAAGAACAAAACAAAAAAAAAAAGGGTGAAATAACCTAATTAATAACTTCTTTCTGATGTCGTGGCTTTATTTTTCATTTATTTCATTGATTTTTAGCCACCGACTTCCGAAATAAGTTATTAATTAGGTTTTTATTTTACCCTTTTTATTAGTTTATTTATTTATTAAATAGTCAACCCAAATTCTTGTAAAATACAAAATTTTCTTACAAAATTTTCTTACATTATGCACTAATCTTTAAATTAATCTGTCACAACATAAAAAAATCATATCTCTAAAACTACTGAACCGATTTTGATGAAACTTGCAGTGTACCCTAAGTTGAACAATAACTAGTACAACAAAAAAATAATTACTTAAATCGAACTTGTAGTTCCGGAGATATGCGTGCACAAACATAAAAACATACATACATACACTTGTGAAATTTGGCACATTTGTTCAGACGCTGATATAGACTAACATATATGAAAACTGGGCAGTTCTTATAATATTACATACATACGGGTCGAATTGATAACCTCCTTTTTTTTGAAGTCGGTAAAAAACGCTTGAACTTAAGTACCGAATCCATCTCACAAACAGCTTCCAACAAGTTGAATAATAATAAAAAGCTAATTTCTTGTTCCAGTTCTACAGTCTAGCAGTAGTCCGTATAAATGACCTGTGCACCCGACTGCGACTCACGGACGAGGAGCTGAAGCGCAAGATATGGACCTGTCTGGAGTACTCCATCATGCACCAGACGCAGCTCATGAAGGACCGCCATCTAGACCAGATCCTCATGTGTGCTGTATATGTTATATGTAGAGTAAGTATAGCCTTCGAATTTTACAACAGGAGAACACCGGAATTTCCGAATCTAATATTATTGCTTTGCAGAAATACTCACTATCTGATTTCAAATTTTTTGTCACTACATCCATCCTTACAAATCTGGCAACGATGAGACGCCTAGTTAATCGATAAAAAGCGATAAAAATTAGATTTAGAGATAGATTAAATTTCCGCAAATGAAACTTGGGTTAAATTCTTTTTATTAGTTTACTTTTTTATTTCAGGTATCAAACAATCCTACAAATCAAGTAGAGAGAACGTTTGCAGAAATCATGCGCTGTTATAGACAGCGACCATTAGCTGATAATCATGTGTACAGATCTGTTCTTATCAAACAGGGCGAGGGAGAGAGTGAGTAGCTTCATCTCATTTGTAAACTGTTAGTAAATAAATTAATGAGGAAATAATATCTAGTACAGTCTGTGGCCAGCATTACTTGACCCACGAAAGATTTAAGATGGGTCATATAATGATGTATATGTAGCTAAAATATTGATTAATTGACCCCGTGTCGTATGCAGAAAATTGATCTATGGCAACCCTTTTGACTTCAATAGAATTTTATGGTATTTTTTTTTTTCAGGTTCACCAGAGAGAGGCGATTTGATCAATTTCTATAATAAGGTTTATGTGCAATGTATGCAAAACTTCGCACTGAGGTTTACTGGAAAACATAAAGATGTAAGTATCAGGGTCTTATTTTTCAAAGAGTGTAGGTGCCTAAACACACTATGCCGAAGTTACGCGACGGAAGTTCGGCGCATTTACGCCTGCAATGCTATTTGAATTACTGACGACACACTATGCCGAAATTACGTCGCGTCATAGCGTACAGCGTAACTTCGGTCGGGCGTAAGTTCGGCGGGAACTTATTCCGTGACCACACATTATACGCGACCGAAGTTCGGTTCGATTACCGACGAAGATCCGGGGGCGGGGAGCAGCAGGGAGCCGCCCGCGCCACCCGCGCCGAATTTCCGCCGCGTATGTTCGGCACTTATGGTGTGTCATATCAGCCGAATACGTCAGAACGAGAAATCAGCCGCCGAACTTCCGTCGCGTAACTTCGGCATAGTGTGTTTAGGCACTAGTTGTTTAATCATCGTGCCTCTCACGGATCTATTTGCCTGGTGAAAAATCGGCCATATAAATGACAATACGACAATTTTTTTTGCTACTAATTTCTGCAAGCAATGTGACTGGTCGCACGGCTAGTCGATAAACCAAATAATCGTCTAAATGCCCCATCAATTTATGGGACGATGCCTTGAATAGAAAAAAAATAGAAACTAAAGTACCTAATACCCTTTTTTGTGTTAAATCACCAAACGATTCTTCTAACTCTGGAGTAAAGTGGAATGAACTGTCAGACTAATGCCCACCTTGTTTCTGAATTGCCTTTTGTATTCCATCTCCACAGTACCAGACGCTTCGAATGACCCCCGTTTCAAATCCGTTTGATGACATCGCGCAGGTTAGGTTACGAAGTATGATATATTCAGGTATTCCAAGTAAACCCCACTATTTGAAGAATGTCGTCATAGTACAAAAATATCATCTTTCAGTATCAGTATGCTTCAAATGACATCTATTTCAAATCTGTTGCACTCCTCTAATGGCCCATTGCCGTAACCTCTTAAGACGTTTCTGGAACTCAGCCAGACATTTTGACCTGTCGGCCCTGATTACGGCACGGTGAGCTAATGGGCAGCTCGCCGTCTGCAATTCCGCGTCTATAGTGGCCAGACGCCTAAGGTGTCTCCCGCAGCGGGGTAGCGTGAGGAAGAAGATTGCCTCTCCCTCACTCGTTCATTAATGTTTCATAGGAGGTTGCTACTTTCCATACCCCCTCACTCTGTACCATGGCCTAGGTCAGGCCCGAACGCGAGAGTCCGCTGCCGCCTATTGCCTCCGTGAGGACACGGTGGTGCTCCGTCGAAGCAGGGCTGCTCTCCACCGTGTCCTCCGGACAGTGCTCACAGTGGTGACACCCAGATGTATCCCGCCGCCGAATAGACACAGTACCCTCTCGAAAGTACCGTGTTCGACGAGGATCTGCGTTAAGCGGAACGCGGTGGCGTCTCTCAGCCACTCCTGGCGTGGAAAAAGTTCATGCACTCTTTTCCGGGAAAGAAAGAAAATGAAGTCTTGAAAAACTCGTCGTAATTTCCAGTACATGGTTTATTTATGACGCAATTAAATTTTTGCTGAAGGTGGCCACAACTTCTGGTAGCTTGGACACATTGGACATACACGTAAGTCATGTTTTAATTATTTTATTTTTTTGATAAATTTATCAAAACTCCTAGTTCGGCTGCAGTTTTAAAATTTTTGTAAACTAAATACGAATTTGTCAAAGCTTATAGTTGTAAATCCTATTTGTAAGTTTTTTGAGAAATAAATTATATAATTATTATTAATTTAATGCGGAAAATTGCATAACATTTTATATTTATAGCTTTTTTAACCTTGATTTTTTTATTAATGTGCAGAAACTCGAACCTGAAAAAAATATAGTTTTAAATAGTGATATTTTACTCTCTTTTTCTTCGTCATGTTGATGATTCTCTATTTTAAATTCAAATTAGTTAATCCTCTAAAAGTTGTGTATTCATGACTAAAAAATTTGTAAAAACATTTTTTTTACTAATATTTATCATAATAATAGAATAAATATAATTTCAGAGCCTACTATGCCATGAAAGGAGTTGTACGCCTTCGAATGAAGACGCCGTTCAGCTAAAGTCTCAGGAATCACACTCTTCTAATGAATTAGAATCGCAATCCACAAGTTCAGCACCAACATCGTCTCAAGCAACTCGCAAAAGAACCCACAATGATGAAGACAGATTGGAGGAGCCCTATGAAATGATGCAGCCACCTATTAAAAGAATGATGCCCGGCGATGAAATTGATGTTTATGCACTATATGTAGGAACAGAGTTACGTGCATTGAAAGACGAACATAGTCTAATTATGGCCAAACATGACATTAATCAGATTTTAACTAAGGCACGTTTAGGGCAATATTGTTAAGTGTTATTCTTGTTATACTTTTTTGTTACCTTTATTCATTTTTTAACATAATAATTTACATTTTTAACCGACTTCAAAAAAAGGAGGAGGTTCTCAATTCGGTCGGTATGTTTTTTTTATGTATGTACACCGATTACTCCGAGGTTTCTGGTCCGATTATTTTATTTATTAGTTTTTCGTTCGATGCAGTATGCTTGCAGTTTGGTCCCATAAAAATTTCATCCAATTTGGTTCAGTACTTTTTATTTTGTGAGCATTTTTATTGATGGATGATGTGATGATTTTTACTTTTTTGAGTGTTTGTTACGCGATTACTCCGCCAATTGTGGACCGATTTTCAAAGTTCTTTTTTTGTTGTACGAGGAATAGTTCACTTTAGGGAACACTGCAAGTTTCATCAAAATCGGTTCAGCAGTTTTTGATAGGGAATTTTATTAGCTTATTGTGTACATGAGCGATGTTAATACCAGTGCTAAGGATTACCAAATTCTAGTGCACATGTAAGAAATGATGTATTTGACAAGAATTTGGGTTGAATATTTAAACTAAAAAGAGTAAAATAAAAAGTCGGTGGCATAAAAGACAACGAAATAAAAAAAAAACAAAGCCACCTACTTCCGAAAGAAAGTTATTTTGTAGGTTATTTTACCCTTTTTTGTGGTTGTTTTTGAAGGCGGTTAAATTTTTTTTTTAAGTTTTTTTTGTTTAAATATTATTAAAAAATATGTTAAATTCATTTAAATTATAAAATACTTATTGTTGTTAAGTGATTGTATGTTAGCGCAGTTGAAAGTGCAATAGCAATAGTACCAGCCCGGCCTTCTGAGGAGCAAATTTTACAAAGTTACTTAGCTTCGTCGAACACTAAGCCCCTTCTTATACAACGCGACGCAAGTTACGATACCTTACGACTTTGGTATCCAGGCATATCGCAATACAAATCCATAGAGGTTGGTACATAGGCACGCGTCAACGGATGCCGAATTCGTAAAGTTTCGGAGACTTGAGTCGCGTGGTGCACGAAGGGGCTAATAATAATTAAATACAAAATTTTAAAAAGAAAAGATTTGTAGTCTTGTACGTTTGTAATGAGTAACAATGATATTATAAGTCATAGATATGTTATACACGTACAAAACAACAGAAAAAAGCGTACCGCGCAGAGAGGCAGCACACATACACACTTTTTATTCACACACATTACAATTCACTACAAGTAAAAAGGATAGCTTGAAAAAACCAATATGAAAAAAAGTGACAGCTAGATGGTGACGCTCTCTCTTTTATCTCACTCGCACTCTTTCTTTTACGACGCCATATTATAGAAACGTAATGTTTTATTTGTGAAAATATTAAGATAAATAATATATTTACGAATGATAAGTGATTCTTTGACTTTTAGAAGTCTTGCTTGTATAATTTGTACAATATCTCATCACACACGACGGCATTTTCGGTGGTTTTGAGTCACTTTTACTTTTGACTCACTCTGTAGTACGTGAAGTGCATCAGTTGTCGCTGGCAACGTCGGACTGAGGTCAAGGTTTGTGAATCAACCACATTTGAGCGCGTCTGTTTTTGAGCGCGTATAACGTATCTACACCTTTTTTACTTATAATATCATTGATGAGTAAACTCAAAAACTACTGGACCGATTTCAAACATTTTTTTCACCAGCTGAAAGCTGCATTGTTCCTGAATAA
Organism: Agrotis exclamationis; assembly: GCA_950005045.1. Taxonomy (NCBI): domain Eukaryota; kingdom Metazoa; phylum Arthropoda; class Insecta; order Lepidoptera; family Noctuidae; genus Agrotis; species Agrotis exclamationis. The sequence continues at coordinate 7,016,203 of OX465431.1, read as the reverse complement.
GCGGGCGAAGACGCTGTTAACAATATATTTTTACGTTAGTTATCCTACTTGTAAGCTTCATATACCTAAAATGTTTTATAAATAAAATTTATACAATATATTAAAAAGTTTTTTTTTTAAACTTATCTTTCAACTAACGTATCAGTTGTTTTAACACTCGAAAGTGTACGATAAAGAAGCTTATGAGTCGCCAATCGAAAAGTGCCATAATAATGCAAGTGCAATCTGGTGGCTAAGGAATATCGATTCTTTCTGAAAAAGATCGATTCGAATCGCAAGACTTTAAAAATGCTTATAATTATTCCCCACCACAGGAAAACATCGTTTTCTTGGTAGGTATGTAACGCAAAACGATTTGGTCATGCAACATATTTCAAAATTTTCAAGCGTCAACAATTTTTCACAAACCTGAAAAAAAAAATTGATCTCTCTTCTTCTAGGGATCGATTGAGTACTAATAGATATCGATTCTTTTTACCGGTTTTTAGGATAATATCAATGTCCGATCGACAACCCTAGTCTGATATCGGCACCAACAGCGTTCCGTGTCATTGCATCCTGTTTGGCTATCATTTGTAATAAACATTCGAGTAATATTCACAAATGATCCGTCAATCATTCCGAGGTCATTAATATGAATATAAATTTTTTCTTCTTGTCTGTATTTCTCTTTCGCTTATACGTTTTGTCACTCCTGACATAACTATGCAGCACTAATTGCCACACGCTCCTAATGTGACCTGCAAAATATTTCCGCAGCGTTTGTCTTAGGGATAATAGACGTAGTTGAAGCAGGTTGCTATATTTTTCCCTCGATTTAAATAAATATGCTCATTCTAATGTATCGGTGTGTTGTATAGGAGTGCAGCCTGTCTCCGTTGCCGGCGGGTCGCGGCGACGCCACGTGGTCCCCGGCCGGCCAGCGCGTGTCGGACCGTCACCAGCTGTACGTGAAGCCTCTCACCACGCCGCCACCGCCCCATCATCACCTCACCTACCGGTTCAGTCGTAGCCCTGCCAAGGTAATCAAATACAGTGGATTTAATTTACGACCTGAGTTGTGACAACCCTTTGGCTATAGCGACATTAAACCTGAGTCCCTCGGAAATAACCACAGTTTTTAATGAATATTTGTGCAGATATTGCGCCGGTGTCGATCGACAAAAAAAAAGCATAGTTTTCTAATCTTTTGTTTACATCCACGCAGTTGATAAGCAACTGTAGAGAAACTTTTACCTTTTGTTTGGTAGGTTAGAATGCACTTACAAAGTGATATTCTGAGTAGCAACTGTCTTTAGTCTCTTTACAATCGCATGTAACGACTTCCTGATATATATAACGTCGGAATTAGGATGGACCCTTCATTGTCGTTACAACCGAAATCCAACTTGCCGAGTTTTGATATCTTCATACACGCTTGAACATGTTATAATATACTTCCGTAACTATTTATTGCCAGGACTTGCACGCAATCAACACAATGGTATCCTGCGAGGTTGGTGGACTGACCTCGTCCCTAGGCGTGCTGGGCGTGAAGCGCGGTGCGGAGGCAGGGGGTGACGTGGTGAAGAGAGCGCGCCTCGCTAACGCACACGTGGCGCGCAAGCTACAGGGACTCATGACCGACCGACAGGCTGTCTAGAGGTAGATATCATTTGTACTAACTGGTGTAAATATTATGGGGTGGGGAAGTTTGAAAGTGGCGCCTGTTAACAGAAAAATTTAAAGGGAATCGTCTGTCTTGGTATGGACATGTGGTGAGGAGGGATGAGACGCATGTGACTAAGAGAGTGATGAGTATAAATGTTGATGGATGGAAAGGAAGCGGAAGGCCAAAGGAAAGATGATTGATTGTCTAAGAAATTATATGAAGGAAAAAGGAGTAAATGATACTGCGACGTCTGATAGGGGAGAATGGAAGGAAAAAACGTGTTGCGCCGACCCCAAGTCTAATGGGTTATGGGCAGGAAGATGATGATGGGTGTCAATAATATAGCTATAAGGCTTTGTTCATGGACTCGCGGAACGGCCAAGCTGCGCATTGCCTTTAAATAATAATTGGTGCCGTTTCTCCTTGAACGCTCTCTATATCGCGTGTTAATCCGGCGGCCCGCCCCACGTTTTCATAAACGAGGCCTCATGGAAGATCCCCTACTAGATGTACAGATTGCAGTGTGAGGATTGCGGTAAGGTGCTGCTTTGTCGAATATAATAACGTGTAGATCACTATGAAAACCAAGTTTGTTCATATTCGTTTCTTTTGCTAATATATTTTGTATTTCTTTCTTTTCAGACTCACTGATTCCATCCAAATTAACCGAGTCTATTTACGTTCTTAGTCATATTTATTTCGTTTCACGTAGTACCAAAAATCGCTTCTAGCTCTCTAGCCGTCGCCTTTCCTTTATAAAAAAATGATTTGATTATTTGACGAATTTAATATGTAAATGTGAAATCAATTTTGTTAAGGTTGACCATAATGAGTAATGTTTAACTTGTCACAACTTGTGTTGCAAGAGGAGCTTGCACGCCGCCCTGAGGCAGTGTCCCGCGTACTTAGTGCCGATAATGTTGAGAAAAATACATATTGATCTCATTTTTATTTATGTTGATATACATATAGTATTGATATGCCATAACTTGAATTTTGCTCATCGCTTACGTAAGATTTAAGTTATTATAATAAGCATAAGAGAGTCTTCAACGGCTGTGTCGGAATGAATTGGTGTTTCTGAGGCAAGGACACTTGATTGTTTTTATTTACCAGAATACATAGCGCAACCAACTTTGTCCTTATGTTATTTGAGTTTTTATTTTCCGTCTTACCATGTTAATGACTGAATAATTTGCTTGAAGCAAAGTTTTATTTTATCCTATAGATTTTTCATATTATAGGTATTACACTATACCTAAAACTTGAGTTCCTCTTAAATTTCGTTTATTAAAATCTGACATATTTTAGTTTCTTCCATTAATTGTATTATTATTCCTTAGTTTGTAAGTAATCAGAGAAAATTATAAAATCAATTTGTTTTAACTACCAATCAAAATTAAATGATTGTATATTTCGGACTTAAGCACTATAGTATCATGTATTCTATTAGATTTTAACCTTAGATAGTAAATAAAAGATTGTATCCTTTAAATTGTTTTAATTTCACACCCAGAGTATGGAGAAATTACATCGAATTATAAGACTATTTTAATTAGGTTATTAATTATTCTAGAATAGCATAGCGTAATATTCAAATCACAAAAAGTCGTAAGACAGCTATCTATAAACACGCATACCACTACATTCACATGACTGATGACTGCGAATACAGATCTATAAAATGTAAATACCTACTACCTAGTACAGCCATCTACTATTGTGCAGCAACCATACCTAATTAAGGCCTTGTTAATCGAGAAGCGTAACGCAGTGCGGGCCTTACGACCCATTCACGACCTTGCCGCCCGCGCCGCTAGCGTGGACTTAGCACGAGGCGGCGAGCGGCGGTAAAATCAAATGTATAGAAATGTTTGTGGCGAATTCAAGTACTCAAAAAGTAACCATTGCCTTATTCTCGCCGCCCGTCGCTCTGCTCGCCACTTAGACCAAAGTCGTGAACTGACTGTTATGCCTCGAATCTCCTGGAACAAGGTCCTAAATAATAACACTAATAAAAGGCCTAGTTTCCACTAAAGCGAAGACGAGCGGAGCTGAGCAAAAGCGCCATTTATTTTCACTTCATTGAAGCTAAGTTCACATGACCTGCTGCTGCCGCTATCTTTCTTTTTGCATTTCTTTCATATGAACGGTTTCATATGAAACAAATGCAAAAAGAAAGATAAATTATATATGTACATCGTTCGTCTGTCTCAAACCGCGCGAATCAACTGTAGGAGTCTTATACAGGTTTGTAGAACTTGCATCGCGCGGTCGAGATCGAGGCCGAGATCTTGCGAATGGCACGGAACGAAGCCCCGCTGTACCGCGCGGTCATAAGACCAACAATTGACACAAAAACTAAACTAAATCTACAACTAAGGGACTTTACCAATGGCGCGATGCGACGCGATGCTATTGCAATTCGACCGATTCCAACTACAAGTGAAAATCAACCTTATTACCACTACGACATATGACATAATACACGTTGTTATCTTTGGGTAGATGAAAAACAAAACACGACCGCCACGACGACGTCATTTCAATGGAATTGCATCATTATTTCTTAGTGGCAAGGTCGATTTTCATTTTTAGTTAGTAGAAATTACAAATCGCACGAACCGCGTCATGGGTAAAGTCCCTAAATTTACAACTAAGAAATCTCCGCCCCACATTAGTTTAATAGTCCATGGCATATCAGCAAAAGCACCACGTATACAGTCTACAGCATAGAGTCGCTGGAGGTAGCGTCCTCCCGGCTGGAGGGCGGTCGCTCTTGGGCGGCGGGTCACGTGGCGCGGCCCTTGCCCTCCTTGATGGCGATCACGTAGCGCTGCGCCACGCGCTCCGGAGGTGAGTAGCCGTCGGCGTACGACGAGTCCTAACGACAGTTATAGGATTATATTTCAGTGTTGTAATATTTTTGAACGAATATAATTACGATCGTATAGTGTTGATAAAGAGGCTTTGGCCGGAGAAATAATAATAATATAATAAGAAAGCCGCACAAAGGGAAGAGTGGAAGGTTATGGCGGAGACCTTTGCCCAGCAGTGGGACAATATAGGTTAAAAAAGTGTTGATAAGAAAGAGTTACTGGTAAATATTTTTGGTAATGATTGTGGAAATTCAGTAAAGAAAATATGGCGCAAACAAGCTTAACATAAAATTCGATAAAAACTGAATAACAAGTTTGGACCTGGCAAAAGTGATGTGATTATAACATTCGTTAAAATTTTGTTTGGAAAGCATAATCGGATGGAGTTCTGAATGATTATATTTCCTCTCTTTCGCGACGTTGCATGCCTGTACCCATACCATGAGTTGTCATTACGATACTCGATCATCGATATCGACCGCGTTTGGCGCTCTCATTGGCCCGCTCCAAGGTTGTATGAACTCTCAACCAATGAGAGCGCCAAACGCGGTCGATGTGTATGATCGAGTATCGTAATGACAACTCATGGTATGGGTACTGACTGGTGTCGGTATGTAAAAACGTTATCTCCTATGTCGAATTCAATAATCTATTCCGGCGCGCGTCGTATATTCTTCTTCATAACGAAAACTAAAGGAGTTAAAACTCAAAAAAAAAAAACAACTAGGTAAATGAATTCACCTCAAACAGCACTTCATAAGGATCGGCAGCATTGGCCGGTAGTCTATTCACCACAGCTCTGTAGAAGCAGGTGGTTTGTGGGTACAGTGCCATCACAACAGCACCCTTAGGGAACAAGGCATGCTCATCGACTCTTGGGTCGGCGCGCATCAGCGGCAGTGGTACTACCCGCCGTTTGCTCAAGATATGACGGTTCTTCTGTTCCTCATCAATGTCGTCCACCTCGTATTTACCTTGAGCCGGTAGCCAGCTGACCACCTATAACAATAAATAAGTCTTAAAAGTAACACATAATTTTGCGATGACTAAGGGCTCCCACACATAAACACGATACGACGTCGCGTCGTGGAAATCTACGATACGACGTGACTCACGATGCAATCCTGCGCAGTTGTTTTTCGAAATTCAAAGATGACGGATGGTATTTATATTTAAGTCGATCATTTAATTACCCTAGTCGAGCAGCGTCCCGTACTATGGAACAGAATGCGTCTAGAGCGGTCCATTTCTCGGAATGAACTAAAACACCACCCCACTGTAACTATGTTCATCGTAGATTTCTACGACGCGACGTCGTATCGTGAAACGACGCCGCATCGGTGTACGACGCGATGTCGTATCGTGTTTATGCAGAGGCGGCCTTACCCATTGCGAGGCCCTGGGCGGTAGGTCTTTGCGAGGCCCTTTGTCCTTCATAAAAAGTATGTGATGCGAAAGTAGGTCTGGTTGTTTGATTAAGTTATTTGTGATGTTTGAGGAGAAATGCTAAAGTTATACAATTAAATAAATAGGTATAATTTGAGTTTTAAAACATTTCACAGTGCGGACGGAAACTAGGTAAGTAAACATCCGTGTTTTCGTAAAATCGAGTAGTTCTGATTTTTTGCAGACTTATTCATAATGTGACGTCTCAAACTTGGATTATTCTTTGGGCCAAAGAATAATCCAAGTTTGAGACGTCGAGCACCGAACGTAACTTTGTCAAAAATCGATAAAAAACACCGAACATTTTGGTGTTTTTAAAATTTTGGTATTTTTAGCGATTATAACCACAAAGGACTAGTTTTTGAGACAGTTTTGCTGCAATATTGCTAAAATGATTTCTGTAGACCCAAAAGCTTCAGAGTAAGCGATTTTCAAAAATATTTTGTTTTTCGAACTTCGCAATTTTTGCGGTACCTATCTGAAATCAACATTATTTTTTACCTGAATACGGCGAAGCAAAAAGGAGGGTTATGATTTTGACCGGTATGTATGTATGTATGTTCATCTGTTCCCTCATAACTTCTGAACTACTTATCACTACTTGACAAATGAGGTGTCGTTAGAAGCGTCTCAGTTGTCCGCTGGTTATAGGGTAGGTGACGTGTCACCAAATCCAATATGGCGCCCTCTAGGGGATGAAAAGTCGTAACCGAAAAAAATATATTTTCGCACAATATCGACATGGGTATCAAATTAAAGGGCTTGATGAGCACATTTGAAATATATATACATTATATAGCTTTTACTAGCTACTTTGCCTGTTTCTAACAGTGTCAACATGGGTATCAAATGAAAAGGCTTAATGAGTACATTTTTAATTCACTCGCTGCTTTGCTTATTATATCAAATAACCCCAAAATACTGTAAATAAAAAATAAGTTAAAATAACTAAAACCCGACTACGAAAAAATCGCGCTCTAAAAAGTATAAAACAAGAACAATCCGTGTTACAGAAATTTTTAATTAATAGCCGTGGTCGTATGCCACCTGCGGTTGTTTCACACAATCTTTATTGGCTAGGTGGCATACGACCACGGCTATTAATTAAAAATTTCTGTAACACGGATTGTTCTTGTTTTATACTTTTTAGTGCGCGATTTTTTCGTAGTCGGGTTTTATTTACAACAAATGTGGAAGAGGTAAAGCATCAGATATCATGTCTACAGTTGGGGTGTTTTCAAAATTCATAACTTTTTCGAAAAATATCTCTGAAATTATTAGGTCTACAGAGGTATTTAAGGTCTAGAGAGGTCAACAAATGTGGAAGAGGCAAAGCAACAGATATCATTTATTCCACATCACTATTCGCTTCTTCAAAATCCTCATTGGAACCAGAGGTATGTCTCTATCTAGACTTTGGCCATCGAACCCTGAAGAGCTATAGGTCGAGATCTTTACCTATGAAATTTCCGTTCTGCAGTACTGGGCATTTCAAATCAAAATAATATTTTTGTTTGGCTAATAATTTTAATTTCAAATTAATTTTATTTTAAAAAACATGGATGTTTTTCCAAAAGTAGTCTTTTGTTTATTGATTAGTGTTACATTTTCATCGCATTTCAATCTTTTTCGTCATCATAGATACGTTTAAAATTCGAGTAATTATGGAATATGAGTACCGTCGTGGCAGCAACGCGGCACAAGCGGCACGCAACATCAACGACGTTTACGGAGTCAACATTACAAACCAACGCACCACCTGTTATTGGTTTGCTCGCTTCCGTTCTGTAAATTTCGACGTGAAAAATGAACCTCGCGGTCGTCCGAAGACTTTGGTCGACAATCACGAATTAAAGGCGATTGTGGAAGCTGATGATACACAATCTACGGCTAAATTAGCAGCAGCTTTCGACGTTAGCGTCAAAACAATATTTGTCCATTTGCGTCAAATTGGCAAGGTAAAAAAGCTTGACAAATGGGTGCCCCACGAACTCAATGATCGCCAGCGCGAAGTACGCGTCGAGATGTGCCTTGCACTGCTCAACAGACACAAATGAAGGAATTTTGAACCGCATTGTTACCTGCGATGAAAAATGAATTCTGTTTGATAACCGCAAGCGCTCACCAAGTTGGTTGGATCTTGGTTCAGCGCCTAAACAATGCCCTAAACGAAAGCTTACCTCTAGAAAAGTGATGGTCACTGTTTGGTGGTCTAGCGCCGGTGTGATTCATCACAGCTTCTTACCAAACGGGGTGAGCATTACTGCAGATGTGTACTGTGAAGAACTGAACACAATGATGGAGAAGCTGGCACATCTCCAACCAGCATTGGTCAATCGCTCGTCTCCGCTGCTCCTGCGCGACAACGCGCGACCTCATACTGCACAGCAGACGGTCTCCAAGTTGCAAGAACATTCATGCGCTCTACTCACCAGACCTTGCGCCTACAGACTACTACTTTTTCCAGAATTTGTATAACTTCTTGGCGGTAGTACAAAATGCCGTTAAAGAATTTGTTGCCTCCCGTCCAGCTGATTTCTTTAAGAAGGGCATCAATAAACTGCCACTGCGTTGGCAAAGATGCATTGATTGCATGGGTGATTACTTTGATTAAAACAAATAAAAAATACATTGAAAAAAAAATCTTACAAAATTTCATAGGTAAAGACCTATTATTTGATCGTTATCTTCTCTTATTATCATTTCTCCTTTCTAAAGTAGACTAAATGTGCTACAATATGAGACTAAAAATCCCCGACTTACGAGTTGTACTTGTAGATCGCGGAGTCGAACCCAGCCCGGAATTACTTTGTGTAATTTATTTCATCACCACTGCTCTCAAAACGGTGAAGGAAAACATCGTCAGGAAACCAGCATGTCCTCAAACCAAAAATTTTAAGACATGTGACATCTACCAACCCGCACTGGGCCCGCGTAATGGATTATGGCCCCCTTTTACAAAGAGGAGGCCTGTGGCCCAGCAGTGGGAACATTATAGGCTGATGAAGATGAAGAGTAAATAAAAATACCTCAGTAGACCTAATAGTCTCCGAGATAAACCCTTCAATTTTTTTTCGTAAATAGTCACAAAGTTCTAAAACATCCCAAGCCCAACTGATGACATGATATCTGATGCTTTGCCTCTTCCACATTTGTTGAAAAAAAAATAACATTGATTTGAGATACTGCTAGAGTTACTCGAGTGGTGTCTTTAATATTGCAAGAAATTGCGAAGTTCCAAAAAAAACTACTCTACAGATATAATTCGATTCTTATATTGTAGCAAAAGGCATCTTTGAAACCGTTCTGAGAAGTTATTATCAACAACTAGTCCTTTAGGGTCATAAACTCAAAATTTTCAAAAAAGACCGAAATTTTCTAGGTTTTTAATTTTTTCACAAAGTAGCGTTCGGTGTTTGCGGTCTCAAACTTGGATTATTCATTGGGCCAACATCATAAACAAGTCTGAACTCAAAGCCCTGAACTACCGGATTTAGCGTAAACTAGCCGTACGTTCAGGCAAATAAATCATTGTACTAATTAAAAGATTTACAAAAATATTCAACCAATTCTGAGATGATAAATTTAAAAATAGGAATTTACGATTTTTTCTAAAACTAAAATCTTATTTAATTTACCGTTATGTTTATAGCCTTAATGAGAAATTAGGGTCAAAAGTTTTAAATAAAAAATAACTATTTTTTCTTTTGCTTGGTTTGTTGCGCGAGGCCCCCTGCAAGCGCGAGGCCCCGGGCGGTTGCCCCGTTCGCCCCCCCCTAAGGCCGCCACTGTGTTTATGTGTGGGAGCCCTTTTTTTTTTTTTTTGGGGTGGCAAAATCATCAAATGAGTCTGCGGAAGGGACTGTCAGACTCTTACTGACTAAAATCCACCCGTGTTCCTTCGGATGCCCTTTACGTTCCGGGGCCACGGTATCCTGGATTAAGAAAAATCCGCGACCCCAGCAGGCATTTGGCCCCATAAGGGGCCCCGTCGGTGACGCGTGAAACACGACGCGCCACCGACCCGGGCTTGGTCCTTGGTCGGACGGCGAGCATACCCATTACTCACCGTCCGCAAGCCCGCTCCGCCGCTGTGCCCTCTGCTATTCAGAGGGACACGCGTTGGAGCGTCCACCCGATGTGGTCGGTTACACCTAGTTTTAGCCGGTTAAAACTAGGTGTAACCGCCGCCGGTATTAGCCGTAACAATTATACCACAGTCAAATTACCAATAACAAAAATATATGCAAGTACTTATGTCTTGTTTCTTTTTCTTCCATCTAAATAAACAATTTCAAAGTTACCTCAGCCAATATCCAGTTCTCTTCTTTCTCTGATACTCTGACGAGAGCAGCCACAGCATCCCCAGCCTTAGCGACGTGTCCAGGATCTGGTGGCACAGCCCCACACAGTGGTGGCGCTCGTTCGCCCACACGACCTACGTGTAAAGGCAGTGTCTGAGCTGCACTTAACAACATCTTCATTAGGGCTCCACAACCTATAGTTTCTTTGTTGCCAGCGTAGCGTGCCTGGAAACAGTTTTGCTTTATTTTAGATACGAGTATTACACTGTATAATGGGCAATTTGACAGGACCAATAAGTATATTGCAGTCAGACAGCTAGTCTTGAAAAAAAATGGGCACGTATTTTATCCCTTGTTATATCAATGTATATTTACAAAGATATAACGCATCAAAATTCGGGATTGGGGACGGGCTCGTGACGTCGGAAGCAAGCAAAAACTATACTTGCTTGTGACGTTTCGCCAATTTTAAAAGTGTCGTATCTTCGTCAATTTTGGTTTACATTTCAAAAGAAAAAATACGTGTCAAATATTTTTTGATAATCTTACTGATAGACAAAATAGATTTCTTCATTCAAATACCCTATTTGACTGATTTCAATATTCAATGTTAAGTAACATACCCTCATTCAGATAAGTTTGCATATTAATTTATTAATCACCATAACATGCACCACATTGTAAAAAAGAACATTTCAAATGAATGTACATTTAGAGAAATATCATGGAAGGTGATCTTACAGACAACCTTTAAGTAGACTGAAAGAAAGGAGAAAAGCACATACAGGCAGAAAACCCGTACATCACTTATTTCATTATTAGCATTGCTTGTAGAAAACGGTAAAAATATTTATTTTAATTGTTGATGCTGCTTAATTAATTTATATTAAAATAATAATGTTTTCGATAGATTACCTGTATTCTTCTCTCATTTTTGATGCTGCGAATCTCATAGATGCGCGACAATGCCTTCCGTAGTAGATTCTCTTCTTGCTCTGCTGCTGACAATCCAGCTTTGTATAAGTTCTTCAACTGCATCTAAAACATACCAAATTTTCAGACAAGCGTAAAAATACAGGTTAAAGTAATTTTGCTAGAGCATAGAGTATTATCGAGCCCATTAATTTATTATTGAGGATTATCCTGAGGCTGAGGCTATACAAGGCCGCGACGTGATCTGCTTCACATGAGCAATTAAAATAAATAAAATATGGCTATACCAGGAGTAACTCCTTTCGCTCGTCCAATCATATCGTAAATCACTGCCTAATAGGGTAAATTAGCCAGTCTGAGTCTTATCAACATGGTATAACTCGGAAGAGAACTGTTAAAATGATGAGTAATGTAGAAGTATGGAAGCAGTAGCCATTATGGTATGCTATCCATAAATGGCATGAGGAGAATGATAATGATCTGTAATAACCATAGCCTGGTGTAAGTAGACCAATTTTTATGTACTTGTATCACAAACTGTCATAGAAGTTATAAAATAGATAAGCCTTTTTTCCGGGATTTCATTTCGGTACTTACGGGATTAATTTAAATGCAGGCGGGCGGAGCCGCAGGCAACAGCAAGTGCTTATATGTCTCCATCCACATGTTCCTAACAATTTTAAAATTTTGGAAAAATCTGTTTAAAATCCCAAAATCCCAGAGGCATGTCCATATTAATACACACATTTCAGGTTATTGACCCCAAATAAATCTACCTATTCCAGGCTTTGGTAATAACTTTGAGATGCAATGACTCTGATGAGCAGACCCTCAATGTGAAGTGCAGATAGTTCAATTAGACTTTGTTTTACCTGCTGTTGAGAAGAACCTGAAGAGTCATCATTGGAAGGAGGTGACTCCACAGCCTTCTCTGCTCTCAATATTGAGTCAATGCACTGCTCATTGCGAGCTCTCTCTGCTTCAATGTCATAAATCAATCTATGCAAGGATCTCAGACGCTCCTGAAATAAAAAATATATTCTTTATATTAATAAAAGTAGCTTACACGTAATCGATACAAATAATAGAAGTGCTAAGATGGGAAGTGACAGAAAAGTAAAAAAGAAGACTTGAGTCAACGCCAAATGAAATGGAATAAAGGCAGGAGAATAATTTTTAAGCCTTTATCTAAAAACAAGTTTTAAGGTAAAATGGCTCTGTGACACTCCTGGCTGAATGAGATGGATAAATCTAATTAAAACAACTGAGAATAAATATTCTTGATGAAAAAGACTTGAGCTGGGCACATGGTCGAAATGTGACAACAAAATCGTTTTATTTAGCCATTTTATTGTAGAACCCAATTAAAAAAAAGGTAAGAAATATTAAAGATTACTCCTGTGTTATATACCTGCACTTGTTGAGCAGCCACATCAGCTGTGAGCGGCATCTTTCAGTACTGGAGATAAATACCAGCTCAGATATATTACATGAAACCAACAGACAACAACAAACACCTGAAAAATTGATTGAAAACTCTTCATTATGTACACCAAACATATTACAGGTCAGGTATGATAAAAACTAGACAAGTATATTTGTTTTTATTCAACAAACAAACAACACTTAAATAACAGGCACATTTTTATGTACAAGGGAAACAAGACATAGTGGAAATATTAAATAGGTATTCCACAGCAAACATTACTGTTACTTTACTGGTACTTACTGTTACCAATATTTTGTATATTAGACTGGGATACACCATCGGTGTATTAATGAAGTCTTAGTACTCTGATTATCTCTGATGTTGTTTAGTGATAAGATTCCAACGTCTTATGAGAGTAAACTATGATAAAAAAAATCTGAAGTTCCTTTTCAGGCCGAATTATGCAGTTACCGTAGAATGAAACAGATTCTAAGCCAAATTATCCTGTAATTCCTTTTTGTGTTCTTTTTCTTTTCAGTCAAACAAACAATGAAATGGAAATGACATCGACATCGAGGGCATGACAGTGACAGTTGGTGACAGTGGCGAATACTTTTTAAAGGGAATTTTCGACTTGCTTCTTGGCCTTTGTGCCTTGTGGAAATGTTATTGCCCGTTTCAAGACTGCCAGCTGTTGCTACAAAGTTGATAAAATTGTATTCCACGATCAACTTAACACGTAATTGACGATTTCACTTGATGGGTGGATTGATTCCATGCAGGTGAGGTCAAGTCCGATTTGTCAAATCAATTTATGACATCAGCACACCAGCGAATCAAGTGCTGTCAATACAATTTTTTTTTCGATAAACGATGCCCCACACTAGGAATTTTTCAAGTAACTTGGGTGCGTTTACAAACATAATAAACTCATATACACAAACGCCCAGACCCGGAACAACATTGCTCGGTGCAAAAATTGAACCCACGACACACTGCGCAGCAGTCAATCGCTCAGCCACCGTATATTCTAACAATAGGGTATTTGATTAAAAAAAATCTAATGATGTCCCTCATCCCTTATTTTGTATGATGTCCATCATACAAACTTATAGATATATCTGTAATTTTTATGGTGTACATAATAAAGAGTATTCTATTCTATACAAATATTTGCTCCGTGCGGGAATTGAACCCGCGACACGCAGCGCAGCAGTCCAATCGCTCAGCCTACTGGAGGACGTGCTGATGGCACGGTGTTAGTACACCGTGCCGTCAGCACGTCCTACAGTAGGCTATAATCGCAAATAACAGAAACTTATTGTTTCTGTTATTTGCAATCATAGACTGCTGGATGGTTCGATTCAATCCATGGACCTAAAAAAAGGCTTTTTTTAGGTTCATGATTCAATCATACAGACCTGTGGGCTGCAAAACAGACTCGTCAAACAAGGTGCGCATCTTGATCGTAGGTGGGACCATGAAGGTATAGATCTATACCTTCATGGGTGGGACCCATAATTCGATTTAATTTTATTTTAAACTTGGTTTTTGAGAGGCCAAATCAGGGGCGTGTAAGTCTTCTTACAGTCAAAATATACTTTGGAAAAGTAATTGAGATTATTTGAGACACTTCTAGGCATTTGTAAGAAAATGAAAATGGAGCAATTTTCTAATTTGGGTTTTGGTAATTTGGTAAATAATTTTTATTGTGGTCACACTGTCAGTTGTTTGGTTTGGCGTTTAATTTTTAGATATTTTTGCTGAAACGAATCTGTAAATATCTAAGAAATAATAAGATGTTCATGAAATTACTACTTTCATAGTGAAAGCCAGTGACCATAAGTGGTTAATGTGAATAGTATTTTAAAAGTAGGCCATTGGCATTCTAACGGATTTGGTTACCGGTACGTCAAAATTACTTCGTAATCACCAAAATTGCTTTAGCGTCGAATTTCACTAATTACGTGTTGTTTCAGGAATTTAGTGAAGTGTGAAGTTTTAAGTGTTGAATTCATGAAACAAGCAGTTAGTGGCAATGGCAGAAAATGATGATTATTTAGAGACGATTGACAACAATCACTTGGACGGAACCAACGGTTCCCTAAACATGACTGACAATAGTCTTGGGGTGAGTAAATTTTCATTTAGTGCCGTTTAAAGTAATATTGTGCTTGTGTTCAAACATGTAGGAACTTGGTATAATACTAAGCAAGAGAGGAATACAGTTATTCCGAGGTTAAATGTTACACTTACTGAGTTTTAACGGTAATCGGCCTTTACATGACTGGTTTACAAAGCTAACCTGTAAATCATCGATTACACGTACGTGTAACATAACTTTTATGAAAGTAAACATTACTATGCTATTTCTTGAAGTCATGCTATTTTGGACAATCACAAGATCATAATACTGGCTTTTATTAAGTACTAGCTTCTGCCCGCGACTTCGTACACGGATCCTGTTGCTTATGCCAGCGACAACGCGGTCGTCAAAATCGAAGATCTGAAACGTCTGATGTCAAATTCTAAGAGCTCGGGGACGGGAAAACCACTGTATGCGGGAGACGATTCGAAACTTCCATGACTCCCACCCAGGGCAGAGCGGGAGGGACTTTCAGATTCGTACTGACTAAAATCCACGGTTCCTTCAATAGCCCTTTACGTTCCGGGGTCACGGTAAATCGTAAGTCCCACGACCCCGGCAGGCTTTTGCCCTCTAGAGGGGGGCCCGTCATAATGCTGACACTCTTTGAGGCGCGCGTGGAACACAACGCGCCGTCGACCCGGGCATGGTCCAAGGTTGGACAGCGAGTCACCCATTACTCGCCGCCCGCATGCCCGAGCCTACGGTGGCTGGAGATCGTCTGCCGACGTCCGTCACCGTAGGCGTCTATCACTGCGGCTGGGGTGGAGGGAGGACGCTGACCTCTCCCTCACGCGGTGCGCCTCCTCCTTCCATAGCATGACTGCTTCGCAGAAGGAGGCGACCGCTTCCCACTCCGTTTCGCCCCGCAGCATGACCTCGACCAATGCCGGGCGCGAGAGGTCTCCGACTATCGCCGCCGTGAGGACACGGCGGTGCTCTGCCAACAGCGGGGCAGTCCTGCACCGTATGCTCCACCGTGTCCTCCGCTCCGGGCGATCCTCGCAGTGGCGACACCCAAGCGTTTCTTCGTCGTATGGTTGTATTGAATTTATGCAGTTCTAGTACATTTTTTTGGGTATTCAGTATTCACCGAAATACTTTTTTAGCATTGAAGACCGGTGGGCGCTGGGCGGCATGAACATAATTATTCTTCATGTTTTCCTAGTACTTTTTGTTCAGATCCTTTATTCAATTTCGGCACCAACACCTTCTTCGTGATCATGTTACCACGTTTTATGTCACGTCTCACGGAAACAGGATAAAAATTTGATCGTCTTGGTGGCGACATGGCATTGATAATTATGATAATATCGGCACAAAACTCAATACAAACACATCGACCGGTCAATTGATGTTTTGATTGATATATTTTTCATTTGGCTGTCATTCCATGTCAGTTGCGTTTTATTATACCACATTTTATGTCACGTCCCACGGAAACGGGATAAAAAAAAAAAACAAAAAAAGGTAAAAAGTATCCTATATGTTTCTCCTGGTTCTAAGCTACCTCCCCACCAATTTTCAGTCAAATCGGTTCAGCCGTTCTTGAGTTATAAATAGTGTAACTAACACGACTTTCTTTTATATATATAGATTCACTGTTAAACACAGATGATATTGATAACATACAACATGGTATTTTATTAGCCAGGTGATAAGAACCAAGCTACACCACATTAATTTAAATCATGTTGACTATAGATTATTGTTTATTCATTTGTTTATCAATAAGCTGATTATACTTTGTGTATATATAACACATGCATAAGTACTAAATTATGTAGAAATCTTTCTCATAATCTTGAACACCAATGGATCGTCAATTTACTCAAAATCTTGAATGGAAAGCTTGTTTCATTTATCAATAAATACCTTCTTTTTAACCTGATGTAAACAAAAACACAGTATTGTTTTATTGGGTTCATATCTACCTATTTATTTAAAAGAAAACATTTTGTATACACATGAGACAGTTTTAAAGGTAATGTAAATAATAAAATTGCTTAGGGAGGCGATGAAGCCGCTGGCGGTGAAGTGCCTGACTTGGCAGCCATCAAAGCAAGAGTACGTGAAATGGAAGAAGAGGCTGAGAAACTAAAACAGATGCAAACTGAAGTAGACAAGCAGATGAGTATGGGTAGCCCACCTGGACTTAGTAAGTTTTTGTTTTACTCCTCATTTATAAAACATCTCATAGCTCTCTGCCTAGGCCTTCATAGATAGATTTTAGGTTAAGGGGAATGCTCCAGGGTAGCCCGCGAAATTCAAAATTTCTTGCGTTTTTTGCCATTTGCAGGCCAGTGCTAGGTTGTATGTTGATTAAAATACTGTTCGCGGCTGTAAGACGTATGTAGTCACAGAATTATTATCCAATACAACCCTCCAAGTTCATAAAGCTTCAGGAAAAAAAAAAAAAAACATATAAAGTCATTCCTGCAGCTTTATGAACTTAGTGTTGTATTGATGATTTTGTTGTTTATAATTCTGTGACTACATACGCGAATAATATTTTAATCAACATTTATACTACTCAAAACAAAATAAGGGCCACCTGGTTTTTGTCGATTTATTAAATAATGTTTAAATATTACTAGTTATAATGACTGAATCTGTTTAATATTAATGGTTTTAGATGGAAATACACGAAAATTAAATATGTATTCCAATAAATCGTTAAAATAAACCAAATTGAATGAAAAGTGAGGAATTACAGGAATGTATCAAGTTACATAAAAACATAAAAAAATCGAAAAAATAACGTCTTTAATGTTCCAAAGTGTTCTTTTATGCTTCTCTTTTAACTCTGTTCTCTCTGTTCTGCTCATTTTATGGGAGGTGGTATGGTCTGGATTGAATACCGAACATTTTCTTTTGGGATACCCTACCAGCAAGTTTTCAGACAATTTATGAGATCCGGCTGCGTGTTGATGGGAATTTTACTTTATTTTTCACTCTGCTTTAACTCATCTCTTAAATGCTCAATAGAACTCAGGTAAAAATCCTGAGTGTCCAATGTAACATCGTAATTCGAGCGTAAGGGAATGTGTGCACTGTTAGTCGCGTCGTGTTCGCTCGAGCATTATCTTGCTTCAAGAAGAACTCAGGTATTCCTTGCTGTACGAATGAGATAATGTGGAGTTGCACCACATTATCTACGCAATTTTGAAGAGTTACAGCATCCTCGTTAAGAAGTGCCATCTCAGTTTTGCGTGATAGAGATAACCGCCCCAGAGCATAACTCAGAACTCGCCAGTACAGTCTGTTTTAAGAGTGCAAGGATCTGAAACCTGTTGTTTAGATCTTCTCTACACTCTTATGAATCAGTTTTTAACCGACTTCAAAAAAAGGAGGAGGTTCTCAATTCGTCGGAATCTTTTTTTTTTTTTTTTTTTTTATGTATGTTCCCCGATTTCTCGAAGACGTCTGGACCGATTTGGAAAATTTTTGTTTTGTTTGAGAGGGTATACTTTCCAATTGGTCCCATGATCATCAGGTCAGGATCTGATGATGGAATCCCAGGGAAATCGAGGGCAACCTTCAAATTTTATAGGCAAATAGTACCATTTTCATATATTTTCTAAAGCTGTTCAAGTATTTGCATCTGATAATCACCATCTCAGGTGGATGAGCTGATGATGGAAGGTACAACTCCTCAACGGCTTGCGGTTCGCATATCTCCGGAACTACAAGTCCGATTTAAGTAATTCTTTTTTTGTTGTACTAAGTATTGTTTAACTTACGGAATACTGCAAGTTTCATCAAAATCGGTTCAGTAGTTTTTGAGATAGGGAATTTTATTAGCTTATTGTGCACTTGAGAGAGAATGATTTATTTGACAAGAATTTGAGTTGAATATTTAAACTAAAAAGAGTAAAATAAAAAACTTTTTCAAAAAAAATGTAACCGCCTTCAAAAACAACCACAAAAAAGGGTAAAATAACCTACAAAATAACTTTTCTTTCAGAAGTCGGTGGCAAAAAAACAATGAAATGAAAAAAAAACAAAGGCACCGACTTCTGAAAGAAAAGTTATTTTGTAGGTTATTTTACCCTTTTTTGTGGTTGTTTTTGAAGGCGGTTAAATTTTTTTTGAAAAAGTTTTTTATTGAAAAAAATCATCAATAAAAATCAATGAAGCCCAGTCAAAACAGTTCAATAAATTTTCTCCTTCGCAAATGTTTCACGATTTGCACCATACGCTGCAGTTAACTGGAGGCGAACCAAGCATCTTCTTGAGTATTGTTAGTCTTTATGGAGTCGATTCGGACTAATGTAGTCAATTATAGGGGTGCCTGTAGCTCGACACAATGGAGTTTGTACGGTCCGCCCAGTAGATTTTCGCTCTATTTGCGCGGTTAAACAAACTTAATGGTCTTTTTGGGCTTTACTTACTTACTTTCTTCCTTGGTCACGGCGTCTGGTGATAGTACCCGTCTTTTAAGACCAGTTTCAAGCATTTTGAACCACTCCTTGGGAATATTCCACCATTACACCTACCTCTTCTGGCAACGGGCCCCCTGGATTAAGGTGACACCCCAAGTGGCTATTTTTGAGTCCATATGTCTACGAATACTTGACATTATGAGATTGAAAGAACATTATAGCCTGCTTGCTGTATTAGTCGAAGAAAACTCCGTTAGAAGTTTGAAAATTAAAAAACACCATAACGTAAATTCTAAGTAATCTCAAATATCTAATTTAAAAAAAGTTATGAATTTCCAATTATGCAATAGAAACAATATTAATACTTGAAAGAAACCATAACAAGATATTTAGTATTTATTATGTACCCACAATAAGAGCAATACTTGTTTAAAGTGCAATTTAAAAAGTGGCCCTTATTTTGTTTTGACGAGTATACAACCTAGCACTGGCTTGCAAATTGCAAAAAACGTAAGAAAATTTGAATTTCGCGGGCTACCCTGGAGCATTCACCTTAATAGAAATAGGTTTTGTCCTAACTGGGCAATATGACACTAAATTTATACAAAATTAAATCATTTATTTTAAGTATGCATGTTACAGGCACTTTTGAATTGTCAAAAGACAAAAATAAAATAGTTTAAAAAAAATAATGTTAGTCCCAGTCACAAGACATAAAAACTATGAAAATACTGTAGGTGCCAAAGTTTTATAACATAGTTGATTCTGCCTCTTACACTTAGATCTTTCAATTTAAATTACGCAACATATTTTAATACAGTTTTCATTATTACTATATTAAATGATTGTATGCATATTGCACCTCTGCAAAGCTGGGGTGGGTTGCAAACACAGGTACAAAACCTGATACAAAAATTTAAATCTAGAGAATAATCAGCAACCGTTTGAGCATAGACACATTATTTATTAAACATATATGCTGTCTATATTGTGTAAGTTTCATTTTGGAGCATGCAATGTTGATTTTTCACAATTAAATTTTTGACACAGTAAACAGGGTCTCTTGTGCCATGTCATTATTGTACAGTATTGCCCAGTATTGCCCAGTTTGGACGTGGAAATCATTCACCATACATGCTAGTTAGGCGAAAATCAAAAAGCCATTCTAATATGTGTTTCAACTTTTTTTTTTTTTTCTAAACTCACACAACGCCATCTAGTCCCACATGGTGCCACATTGTCACTTTATTCACAGTAAATTTGTGAAATACTTTTTTTTTGTAAAACATAATAATTGTCATCATAATATTATCGCCAAGGTATTCTTAATTGAAATGTGTAGTAGAAAAATTTTCAATCACTGTAAATTTAATAAATTAGTAGATAGCTATCCAATATAATTTTGGAATTATGTTAGAATGTGATGTTAGGTACCTAGTTCACTTACATATAGCTTAGTTTTCTCATATATACAAAGCCTGTTTTCACCAACCCTAAGCTGGTACATCTCACCTTCTGTTATTAGCCTCTGTATTATTATGACTACTGTTGAATTTTATTTAGGCACTTAATCTGTTGTATTGTTTCACTTGTTGCTAGGTTTCTTCAAGAATTGGACCACCAAATGCACGCTTATTATAAATTATTACGTCCCACAAATATTATAATTGTTACACAATCAGGCAAAAACAGCTGGATAGACTTGGATTTTTCCACACAGCCATTTTGTAACCTGGGTACTATTTTATCCCTGTAACAAGATCCCATGGGACAATTACCAAATTCCACATGAGAAAATTCGAATGCATTAGCTAGTATTAGTGACTAACCACACTTATACATCTCTGTTCCGCTTTTCTTTATAGAAAACAAGGATTTTGAAAGCTGAATGGATACAATATCAGTGGTTTCTATGGACAAATACTAAACAGAGATGAATCAGTATTTTATGTACCTTAGTATGTACTAAATTTTTCCAGAGATTTCGGCTGGTGAAAAAATTTTTGGAATTAGTCCTGTAGTTTTTGAGTAAAATCATTATAATACTTTTTATAATAATATAAAAGTATAGATAAATAATTCAGGTGTTGAATAGTGATAGTGAGAACAGGCATACCTATTATTTCAGTTTTTGACAACCTAGGTTTATTCCCCTTTAGAACAACAATAGTTAGGAAGGTATAATTAAAAAGCCTTTAGTGATACTCCAAGCTTGTTGCTCTTAATTCTTTTTTATCCGAAGGTCTTGCATCAAAATATTAAGGATCTGTTCTGGTAAACTTTAACATAACTTCTGGTAATAGAAGGTGCTCTGAGAAAAGAAAAAAAAATGGGTTTGCATGATTGATGTTATTCTTTACAACATTCACATGTGCGCCTTACTATTGCCTTTTTCATTTAATTTTAATTTCTTCTCCGCCATCCTTGGTTAAGTGTTATTAAGTCTACCTTTGTATCTGTTATTGAGATCAAAATCAAAAGTCATTTATTCAAACTGGGCTGGTATCATACCATACATTAGCTAATTAGATGATTAATGTTTATTACATATTTATAATACTCAGATCTTTTGTTATACCTGGACTTTCACTCATTATCATTAAAGTTAATGAAGATAAAGGAACTTAGGTTTAACTTATTTATATTAATAAGCTATCAGTTGTGTAAGAAACAAGTTCATGTTAAGTTCTCAAAAACTCTAATAAAACCCAGATAGTACATTTTTTAAAGTGTGATATATAAAATAAGTGTTTATCTTCATAAGTGCGACTTGGCGCATATGCGAAAGTTGTGATACAATGATTTGTAATAAAATATACAGTATGCGACAGTTTGGGGAAGCTGCGAATTCAGAGATTGAAGGTAATTTGAAAAAAGTTATTCAGTACAGTGTAAGTCATATTGATTTAGCAGTTTTTTTTTCTGATAACTATTACTCTTTATAAATTCGGGTTCCCTTTCCGTCGCCTACTGTACTTATATGTTGTAGTACAAAAACAAATTGAATGTTATCACTATTACTTAAAATGAGATATTTACTATGTTTATTGTTTTGTTTCTGGAGTTCCTGATAGAGATTATAAATTCCATCATCCACTTGGAACTGTGCCGAAATATCGGAGACTCAAACCAAATGATAAAAATAGCAAATACCCCGTTTTAAGTTCTAATGATATGTAAATGCAAGTAAACATTAATGTTAAATTAATATTTTTTGAAAACAAACTTAGTTCTCAACTCTTGTTTTCTCTGTTTGTACAGCAAGTCCACTAAACATGTCTATTGAGGAGAAGATTGAGGCCGACAACAGATCAGTGTACGTCGGCAACGTGGACTACGGCGCCACTGCCGAGGAGTTGGAGCAGCATTTCCACGGATGTGGATCTATTAATAGGTAAGAATTTTTCTTTTTTGAACCCAGACATAACATCCTTTTAGTCCTAAAACTGCGTAAGAAAAAAATTGCAAGATAACATCAGACAGAAGAACTGCATAATTTGCTTAGCAACCATTTTGAAGGGCCACAATATCAGGAAATGTCATTAATTTTCGTGACCCTACTATTACAATTATTGAGTATATTTCAAATTAGTTTCTTTTGGACGTCGCTTTTATCCAACTGGCTAAAATAATGCGCCTTCCGATTCTCTGGCGAACAGTATGAAAATTTCTTAACCGCGAAATATTGACCTATGCTGTGTTAAAGCCATCATCAAACCCTTCAAGTGAATTATTCACGTGGTAATATTTTACAGGACAACAACATAATTGTGGAGGAATTAAAATATAGCTCCGTGAATTTAGTTTTTCGATCGCGATAGAACGAAAAGAGAAGTTTTTGATATCAAGTTTAGATCCCCATTTGTACAAAAATAAATAAAGTCGTAACAATAATTTGCTTCAACAAGTAAAGCTTCTAGTCACCTGCTCTGTTTTTAAAACGTGCATATTCACAAAGTTGCAGAGTTGATACCTTAAGACGTGTTGACACGATCTGAGTATGCTGGGACCGAGTGGACTCGTACGTACATCCCGCATCTAACAATTTACTCCGAATAATTAAACACGAAGATCCTGCTTCGTATAGGAATCATCTAAAACTGAGTAGTGAACTACTCAGAACTCGCTCGTATCGTAGCTAACTCGGAAAAGAAGGACGTGGTTCGACTCGAATCGGACGCCGTCATCCGAATGCCGTCGTATTATAATTTTCCCACAACACGAGTTGCATCCGAGCATATTCGGACCGTGTCAACGCGGCTTTTAACTACAACAGCTTCTGTTGCCATGATAACCTGTCATCAATATTTGATTAAAAGGCCGAAATTGCCTTGAAAACTTTCTACCCTTGGTGTACTGTAAATTATTCATACTAATTCCAAATTATACTACTTCCAGGGTTACAATATTATGTAATAAATTCGACGGTCACCCAAAAGGTTTCGCCTACATAGAGTTTGGCGACAAAGACAGTGTACAGACTGCAATGGCAATGGACGAATCATTATTTAGAGGGCGGCAAATTAAGGTAAGTTATGCAATTTATTTTTGACAGTGCTAACTGATTGGCTAATAATGATCAATGTGACTTGGGAAATTGTGTAACAAAATTACCTTGTACACCTTATAAACTTCACACATTTTTTTTTTATATTGCCCCACTCTAGCAATTTCTCCTGTATCGTGGGTGTGTTTACAAACATAGAAACATACATATACAAACACCCAGACCCGGAACAACTCTTGCAGATCTTGCAAATCATACAAATATTTGTTCCGTGCGGGGAACTAACCCGCGACACGCTGCGCAGCAGTCCAATCGCTCAGCCACTGCGCTAACCGTGCCGTCGAACTAACATTATTTCTATGACTTTTTTTTTTTTACTTTGTGTTAGTGGTATTTCAAATTGTCCTCTAAAATGAATGTAAACAGTCAATACGTCAATTTTGGCATAATTATAATTATCAGCTATTATTTTTAATAGACTTTTAAGAAAAGAGGTTCTCAATTCGTCTGAATAGAATTTATTTCTTCCAACTTCTTAAAAACAGATCAGTGCAACCGCCACTTAGATTAGGGGATATAGTTGAACACAGCAAGTATTATATAAGCATGTCGTTATGTGTGCAGGTGATGCCCAAGCGCACCAACAAGCCGGGCCTGTCCACGACCAACCGACCGCCCCGCGCCATGCGAGGCCGCGGCCGCTCGTTCCGCGGAGGGTTCTCCCCGTACTACTCCGGCTACCGGCCCGTGCGCCGCGGCAGGTACAATCCATATTAACACTGTCTACATCTTCAACTTCTGTGGTTTTTTTTTTATTCTGTTACATAATTTGCAACTGTTACGAGAGTGAAATTTGCCCTGTAAACAACACTTTGCCACAAAGTGTTGTAGTAACGATCTTTTGTAAAAAAATGCTTTGTTTGTCTCTGTATGAGCCTTGGATTTGAAGTTATCTTTAGTGTATTATAATTATGATATATAATAATACGATCTCAAGACACTCCCTCAAAGGCCAACAGAATATTAAAATCGTATGATAGTTTGTGAAATCCGATAGGAAAAGATCTTTTATTATTTTATTGAGAAACCATCGCTTTTTATTTATTGAAATTGATTGTAAAATTTGGACTTTTATAAAAGAAAAATATGTTAGAGACTTGTGACTTATTTGAGGTTTTATGACTATGAATTTCGGTAGCTTAAATTTTGTCCAACTAAATAGTAAGTAATATTGGTTTGTAAAAACAAACAAAAAAATATTGTAAAATGCAAATATGTAGTCATTTAAAATTGAGAAGTAAATATAATTCCAGATAAATAAATAATTGTTTTACTTAGGGTGACTTCCTGTCAATTAAATATTACGTCCCTGAACTAAGAAAACATTACATTTTTTTATTTATATTTTTGTTACTTTACCTATCATGTTAAGGGGTATTTTTGTTTGTCATTATGTTTTCATCTCATCCCTATTTATTTAAATAAAACAAGGCATCTTATTGCCTCCACAAAGATGCTGAAACATTTTTCATTAAAATCATCAATCGTAATGACATTTACTAAGCAATCAACAAGTCTGAAATAAACTAAGGCTCCAATATCATTATGTGAAATAAATATACACTGTTAGATGTGACACTAATGAGAGACGAAGTTTGATACCAATAATTATTATAATACATTAACAGTTGCAAATTAAACCTATTTCTACATTAAGTTGTGGAAGATGCCACCTCTCTCCTCACTTTTTCTACTTCTGTTTTAAAGATTTAGAAGTGGAAGGATTTTAGTCAATTTAAAGTTGACACTAGACGTGGCATCTTAATCAATGACACTCTGTAGACAGTAGACACTGTTGTAAAATTCGGTACAAACTGTTGTAAATTAATCAAAAGAACATAAAGACAATATTTATACACACTTTTTACAAATAAAGTTTGTAATAGAAAACTGAGTATTTTCAATGCGGCGCCCCTCCTCCGTCGTGACGTAGCTTGCATGGCAGTGCGTAGCGGTAGTTTGGTATGTGTAACGTGTAGCACGTAGCTGTAGTGACTAACGGCGTGCCTTGTTTGCAGAGGTTTCAGACGCGGCAGTTATTACTCTCCGTACTGAGTGCGGTAGAGAGGCCTCCCGGCCGCCGCGCGTAGCTTAGTGCGAGTGTGCGGTATAGCTAAGTTAGTGAGTGCACGCCGCGACCGACCACGCTAGAGCTGCTCGCCGGCGCCACTGGACTCTAGCTCTACCTTTTATCTTTACTTTATAAACGTCGTTGGTTACGATTTATGTAGGTAAGGAAAATATACGGACTCCGGTGTATTTATGACGGATCGCGTTAAGGAAATATGGATTTATTTTACTTGTATAAGATTACTGAAATGAAGTAACTGTTTGGATAAAATAAATGTGCTGTTTTTGATTGTGAACAAAAAATACTTCCTAGGACTCGTTTAGGGCGATTTGTATAAATTAAGTCTAGAAATAGAATATGATAAAATTATGATGTTGAATTCTATTGCTGTCGTCGCTGACCGCCCGAATGTCTGTTCATGTGTCGACACAACTTAGTGTTGAAAAATTTTTTTGGACATTAGTTTTGTATTATATTCGCCTTAAAGATGTCGTTAGTGATTTTGTGAATACTATTTTGGCAATCTTTGTTCATATCGCATTTAGGTGTTTAGATTAAAGTAAGGGTCGGATTGTAGCCGTTGTGAGTGCTGCAGAGGCCGATAGAAATGCTAGTGTATAGTTAAGACGCAGTATTTTAAAGGCCGCACAGTTGGCGAATGTTTTGAAACATATTCGAGCCGTGTTCGCGCCTTCGTGCACGGACCGCGCCGCCTCGCGCCTGCCCCTAGGCACAGCTTCATTGTGAAAAGCTAAATAGGTGGCAGCTGTCTTATTTAATGAATATTATGTATTAAAATAGCTAGTTACATTTCCACCCGTGTCGAAGAATTTGTTATAATTTAATATTTGACTGTATCCTTGATTGATGAGACTCCATAACTCAAATATGTTGTGTATGGTAGTAATTTCATGGTAGCATTAGTTCGATTCGTCCACGTCACATGGTAATGAGTTTAAGTATTGACTATTACATTTTTGAAATATCAAAATGTAGTAAAAACATTGATTAAAAAAATGGAATGCGCATTATTTGTTAATCGTGGTTATTACAAATCTAAATTCAAATTTTTGCAATTTAATTATAAAGTACAATGTACATGTTTGATATAATTATCTGATACTTGACTGTGTAATTTTTGTGTCCTTTTTCAAAAGATATTGATAAAAATAGCACATTGAAAAGCTGGAAAAAAGAAGTAAACGGAAAAAGATGAGTAATTTAAGAATAATTTTAAGAATGAAGCTGTTGTTTTATTTCTTTTACCCAACTAAGGTAGGCCTACGATTGTGACGGTATGTATATTCATATGTTCCCTCATAACTTCAAAACTGCTGATCACAATTTGACAATTGAGGTATTGTTGGAAGCGTCTTATCGTCGGCGCACTCTAAGAGCAGAGCATTTTATGAACCCATTGAAAAAATAACCATGACAAATCCGTACATTACAAAATTAATTAATAACTCCCAAACTTTAATGATCGAGCTTGTAAGGCCGAATTCGAGAATGCGCGAGTGCTCGAGCTGTTGCCATCAGTGATTAATTAGCGGGGTTGTTTGGTGCTGTCTGCGCCGTGTCCGTTACCCAGGCCAGATGTTGTCGAAAATGGTCATTTGAATCTTATAGATAATTAGTTTTGCGGCTTCTGTAATTGTTGCGCACATTTTTAAATTTGTTGCGTTTATAGTTTTTTAATTATTTCACAAAAACATTTCCTGCTGGGGTAACGTTACCCCAGCCAGACCTTTTTCTTTCTAATGGGAATATTTAAATAAATACTAGCTATAAAATTAGTTGTCTAGATGAAGTAAATGTTGTGCCTTATTTTGTATTTATTCTTTCTTCGGTTGCGAAGTTATTCGAGATTTTGCTGGGGTAACGTTTTTGGTTTTGCTAGATCTTTGAAATGGTTAAGCGGATTCTTATCATATTTTGTACTCGACTTCTTAGGAATCAGTTTAAATTTGTTCTGCAATAAAAAAACCAAAATAATGCATAGCTTAAAGGTTATTTCATTAAATAGAAAAACACTTCAATTGGTCCCAGCACTCTCAATAAGAAGTCTAAAGACTTACTTTAAACGTTATTTTAAAGCTTGTAACTGCCTTCAAATGTATATGAAGTTTCATTAGCATCCTGTAAGTATTTAACAAGTTATGATGATATTCAGTTCTTCACGAGCACGATCTTGATGCGCGCCGTGTTATTTGGCCACTGGATTGGATATATGAACTGAATGTTATGTCAATTATTAGTTTTTTAGTTCAGTTGTATATCAGTAAAATTTCAGCGTAGTACATTGGATAATTAATGAGATAATACGATTAAAGTCATTAGGAAGTGAATGACCGTGGTAACCCGACCAAGTTTAGGTGGTTACGAAAAAGCGAAAACGCAGAACATTACACTATCTTTTGAAATGTTTAGTATAATACACCTTACAATTTCGGTACAGACGCGTACACTGTTAAATAATAATACAATAATATCTGTACTATGAAAACATTATTATTATCTTCCAGTTGCACAAACTTATCGAAAATCACCGATATAATTATGTCGTTCGGTGGGACGTGGGAGGGGTGGGGTGAAGGGGTGTAATACATTGTTTGCATGAATTATGTGATTATGGAGCATGTTTAGTGCGTTATGCACTAAACATGCTCCATAATCACATAATTCATCTTGCAGAGTGCGCGTGCACTTCGGCAGTTCCGTTTCCTGTTTTTGCAAATAATATTTATCGAGTGCGTGAGAGCTATTATATAATAATAAGTGTGGCGAATTACTGCTAATGTGGAGTGCTTCTATTGATGATCATAATTATGGTGCGGGCTGCTTGATGAATTCACGAACAAGGTAAGCTTGCATAATGTAACAACAGAAATAGTAGCAAAATTATTATTAATATGTACCTACATGTTGTTAGGTACTTATCTAAAACTGTATTTTTTTTAAGGCTTAAATATTTGAATTTAGGAACTTACTTATTATTTTCTTTTTTCGTACTTAGTTATTAACTGGACTGGAATTTTCAACAATGATAACGACATATTTATCCTTCGCTATAGTGCCTATAAAACAAAGTCGCTTCCCGTTTGTTTGTCCCTGTTTGCTTAGATCTTTAAAACTACGCAACGGATTCTGAAGCAGTTTTTTTTAATAGATAGATTGATTCAAGTGGAAGGTTTTTGTGTATACATTGTCAACATATGACTAGAAAATTGATTAATGAAATTCATGACTTAGCAACCGATTTTTATCGTTATCAATGTCGGGAGTCGGGACTACCGCAACAGGTAGGTAGCTACTTATTTCCACATACTCCTTGGACACGTAGGCTTTAAGAAATCCATGATTACCTTGTTGCAATACTCGCGTTGATATAAACTCGCAAATAGATGACGATTCGAGTTTCAAATGTGTATCAATCATTACACATTCCAATATGTGTATATTTCAATAAAAACTGTAACTGTGTACTGTGTATACTGAAATTATAGATTTAAATAAAAAATAATAGAAAATTTCAAAAAAGCAAAATTACTATCTGTAATTTTAATCTGTGAGTGTTTTTAAGTATAAGTTCATTAATACTCTAAAAGTTCAATTTAAATGATGATTTTACCTGTCAATAAAAATCTTTAATAATCATGTAGTTTTTTTTTTAAACTTGTGTACATGTCTGTACTAAATTTGAAACACTATCCTACATATTTTAGAAGGTACCATAATGTTCTGCGTTTTCGCTTTTTCGTAACCACCTAAACTTGGTCGGGTTACCACTGTTATTCACTTCCTAATGACTTTAATCGTATTATCTCATTAATTATCCAATGTACTACGCTGAAATTTTTCTGATATACAACTGAACTAAAAAACTAATAATTGACATAACATTCAGTTCATATATCCAATCCAGTGGCCAAATAACACCGCGCGCATCAAGATCGTGCTCGTGAAGAACTGAATATCATCATAACTTGTTAAATACTTACAGGATACTAATGAAACTTCATATACATTTGAAGGCAGTTACAAGCTTTAAAATAACGTTTAAAGTAAGTCTTTAGACTTCTTCTTGAGAGTGCTGGGACCAATTGAAGTGTTTTTCTATTTAATGAAATAACCTTTAAGCTATGCATTATTTTGGTTTTTTTATTGCAGAACAAATTTAAACTGATTCCTAAGAAGTCAAGTACAAAATATGATAAGAATCCGCTTAACCATTTCAAAGATCTAGCAAAACCAAAAACGTTACCCCAGCAAAATCTCGAATAACTTCGCAACCGAAGAAAGAATAAATACAAAATAAGGCACAACATTTACTTCATCTAGACAACTAATTTTATAGCTAGTATTTATTTAAATATTCCCATTAGAAAGAAAAAGGTCTGGCTGGGGTAACGTTACCCCAGCAGGAAATGTTTTTGTGAAATAAATAAAAAATTATAAACGCAACAAATTTAAAAATGTGCGCAACAATTACAGAAGCCGCAAAACTAATTATCTATAAGATTCAAATGACCATTTTCGACAACATCTGGCCTGGGTAACGGACACGTCTGCGCCAGTTATGGACAAAAAACTAGTCTTGCAAAGACCTCCCTGACAACCCAGAACATTTTCAGCGAGCGTATCGCCTGCATGCGAGCATTTTGTAGTTCAGCGGGCGGTGTGCATGCCATCACAACAAAGATATAGTGCCCTCTAGAGAACATGAAAAGAACTAAAAAATGATGGCTTGGGCACAGAGTTCAGCGGGGCTATTGCGTATCGCGGTGTCTGTGTGGTGTGGTGACCAGCAGGGCGATTGTCTATCTGGTGGGAAACTGTGGCATAAGTGGATAGTTACTGGACACCTCTATATTTTATCGACTGTTATGCGACTAACTTGAGAAGTGCCTCTAGAGCGTTAGAATATTTGCATAAAGGCAACATTTAAATTTAATAGGTTTATTGAAATTTACCCTTTGACATGCCTTTGACAGCTATTTGATGCGTTCATTTCGCTGCATTCCGATTGTTCAACATCAAAATTATAATCAAACGGGTGGAAAGTGGCATCGTCTAAGACACTGCTCATGAGCAGTGTTTTAAGCTAGCCACCGGTCGAGCGGTCTGTGCCGTAGATATAAAAGATGGACTGAGCAACAGCTGAATAAAATTGGCCATACAGTAGTCATACCTATAAGTCTATGCACAATATGCAAATATTTTTTTCATCGCGGGCATTGTTTTGCTTGTTTTGCGAAACATTTTGGAGAATGGCGCGTATGGTATTGCTGGGATTTGCTGAATGAAGAGAGGAAACGACTTCGTCTACGACTGGAGAGAAGACGCCTACGTGACCTAAGTGACCCGTTGCAGTTGCCAGAGAAGGAATTTATGGCAAATTTTCGATTGAACAAAGCTGCGTTTCAACAGGTTTGAGAAGAACTTCGCCCGTATTTACCACAACCTTTACGAAAAACAGCTGTTCGCAATGAACTAAAACTAAATATTTATTTCTATAACACGTTTATTTAGTTTTGTTCCCAACTTGTTTGAAAGAGTATGATCATGTAAGTCATCCTATTTTTATTGTTTGTTGCAGATTTTGGCTTCATTTTTTATGCAAATGGATCTTACCAACGTAATATCAGTACCCTCCTACTTGTTTAATATGTCCCAGCCAACATTTAGTAAGTGTTTACAACAGGTTACTGATGCACTCAATGTCCGGGAAGTACTGTTGACCACATAAAATTTCCCATGTCTCAGGTAGAGAGACAAGTCATCATGACACAGTAAGTTTATAAAATATTTATGTGCCTTTAATAAGTATTATCTAAATGTCTATCTCTATTGAAAATATTCACCTACGCTGATGACACTGCACTTATTGTATAATAATACTAACCGGATTGCAATGGCTCTCTACTAATTATCCTACTAATAATATTATAAAAGTGAAAGTTTGTTTGGATGGATAAATGGATGTTTGTTAATTTTTCATGTGAAAACTATTGAATGCATTTGTATAGTTTGGCAAAAGTCACTGTCCATAGTCCCTAGTGTCAACTAGGTGTTTACATTGATGAAAAACTAACCTAGAGCACCCACATAGAGGCATTATCTACATGTACAAAGAAGCTCATATTCAAAACTTTGAAATTAGTCTCTCAGTCAGTCTCTCTTTGTCTATATGCATCAATAATCACCTATTGTAATTACTGACTCTGTTGATAGCATTTCATTTTCACAGGTACTGTGGCTCCTGAGATACAAGAGTATATTTTTACTTAGGAGTTAGTTTGTTCTATTTAATTTTGTAAACCTTTTAACCTATGTGTTTTTTATTTGTTCAATAAACTAATTTAATAAATATCTATAAGGAATTCAATTTTAATTTTTAATATGTATGGTTGATTTCAGGTTTATGGAAAGATTGCACTTTCCAGGCATTATTGGGTGCATAGATGGTACTCATGTGGCTATAATTAGGCTTAATGATCATGAAGAAACATATTTTAATAGAAAAAATTATCATTCTCTGAATGTTTTATTGGTGAGTAATAAGAAGTTTAATAATTGTGTTTAAATGTATATACCATCTTTATACAGTGTGTCCGGACACGAGTTAGCGATACTTGAAGGGAATATTATAGACTCATTTTCATCGACAAAACTGCTTTAAAAAAAATTCTTACTCCAACACCTCGCGAATGGCGGCCATTTTAGTTTTTTGATTTGTCGAACTGGGGTATGCACAATAAAATGCAAATATCTTTGAATCCAAGAGACCTACTTACATGCAAATGACTTTATTGCAAAGTTAAATGTTAAGGCTTTTCAAAAACTTGCAAAAGTTTTCTAAATAATATGTAGAAAGAACCAAAAAACGTGGGCAAACATGAAATTGTACACAAAAATTACTGAATTTTTTCACATTTTATACTTTAGCTCGAAAAGTACCCCTGTATTTTGCTTAAGTTTTTGCATCAAATTATAAGTATTTGAGTCAGGCTATAAAATTATATCAAAATTATCACTCTACGTTAAGTATTTTAGGAGTTATTCTCACTTGAATATAACCCTTCCTTAGCGCATGTACCACCAATGTTACAGAAGCTGCATTCTTTGGGCGAGCTAAACCGTTTCAACGTGAATTTATGAGCTGGCATTATTAACCACCATGTAAATGATCTCAACGAATCACCATTAAACTGAAATAATACATTTTTTGTTTACTTTATGAAAATAAATTCAAAAAATGGGCCATTTCAGTTTATGGGTGATTCGTTGGGATCATTTACATGGTGGTTAATAATGCCAGCTCATAAATTTACACTGAAACAATTTAGCTCGCCCAAAGAATGCGACACCTGTAATATTGGGGTACATTCGCTAAGGAAGGGTTATGTTCAAGTAAGAATAACTCCTAAAGTACTTGACGTAGAGAAATAATTTTGATACCATTTTATAGCCTAACTCAAATACTTTTAATTTAATACAAACACCTAAGCAAAATACAGGGGTACTTTTCGTGCTAGAGTATAAAATGTGAAAATATTCAGTAATTTTTGTGTACAATTTCGTGTTTGCCCACGTTTTTTGGTTCTTTTTACATATTATTTAGAAAACTTTCGCAAGTTTTTGAAGAGCCTTAACATTTAACTTTACAATAAAGTCATTTGCATGTAAGTAGGTCTCTGGGATTCAAAGATATTTGCATTTTATTGTGCATACCCCAGTTCGACAAATCAAAAAACTAAAATGGCCGCCATTCGCGAGGTGTTGGAGTAAGAATTTTTTTTAAAGCAGTTTTGTCGATGAAAATGAGTCTATAATATTCCCTTCAAGTATCGCTAACTCGTGTCCGGACACCCTGTATATTGAGTAAAAAAAATTGTTTCAGATTTGTGATGCACATCTCAACATTCTACATGTAAATGCGTCATTTGGTGGCGCTGCTCATGATTCTTATGTTTCGAATGAATGTTCCTTCAAGACTTATTTGGAGAGACTGCAAAGGAATCGCCAGAGCTGTTGGCTATTAGGTAGGTAACTATATCATTTACATTGGCATTTAAATAGATTATTTTGGCATAAATTACCAAAAGTGATTGATTAATCATATCAATGCAGTTAGAATGGTAGAACTAAAAAAGATAGATCTATTGTGCAGACCGTTATGTTGAATGGGAAATATGAAATAAAGCAAATATTATATTTCAGGTGATTCTGGATATGCACAGCGCCCATGGATGATGACACCTATCTTGGGCACAGCTCCCGGTTCACCTGAAGAATATTACACGGAATTACATTGCAAAGTGAGAAACATTTATATAGCATTAAATACTATTGTTGGAGCTGCTGAAGATTGTACAACTAGGTATTTTATTAGTATAAGCTTAGGTTGTCCTGCTGAAGGACATTTTGCATTGTATAAATTCAATCTCATTATATAGCTGCATAGCCTAAGTATATTGTTTGAGTACTATTATTATTATCATCTGCAATGTTGTTTTTTCACAATCTTGTAAATTGTTCTTTATCAATTATCTAGGTGTTTTGCATTGTATAAATTCAATCTCATTATTTTAAAGCTGCATAGCCTAAGTATATTGTATAAGTACTGTTTCTTTATTATTATTTTTTACTTATAAATTACATTTTTTAATATTTTTACAAAAAAGAAATAAAAACATTCTCCATAGATCTACGCTTTGGAATGGACAACTACCAGTACTTTCACAGTTATTATGTCTTGTGTCTGGGACTGTAGCTTCATTATTTAAATTGAGAAACAAGCTTTGATTGGAATGAATGAAATGAAATTAAAGCCAATTTTTAAAATATATAATAAATACTTTTATTTACAAAAACCCTATATAACAAAATAATCTATTATAATAAAAAAAAAGTTAAGAACTATTGTTCAGTGGTTTAGGCGCCAGCTATACAAAACAAAATTGCTTATCAACCACGCTACATAGCGTAATAATACATAACCTATCAACAGAAGCATATTTCTATGATTATTTGAGGACAATTTGATCGAAAATTTTTCAGTAGTTCAGGCGCCAGCCAACTCAAAGAATATCAAAATAAAAATTTCGAAAAAAATTATGATTTGGCATCAGAATAATAATAATATTCCACAAGTTCTATCACACAACACCATCTAGTCCCAAGCTAAGCAGAGCT
Source organism: Agrotis exclamationis (assembly GCA_950005045.1). Taxonomy (NCBI): domain Eukaryota; kingdom Metazoa; phylum Arthropoda; class Insecta; order Lepidoptera; family Noctuidae; genus Agrotis; species Agrotis exclamationis. The sequence goes on along the minus strand of OX465431.1, from coordinate 6,981,194 downwards.
TGTGTTATGGGTACTAGACAACTGATAAACATACTTATATTTTTCTAAATACATACATAATAATTACACCCAGAGACAGAATAAATGATCGTACTCATCACACAAACATTTGTCCTGGGTGGGAATCGAACCCACGACCTCCGGCATAGCAGACAAGGTCACTAACCACTAGACCAACAGGCCTGCTGACATTTTATGCTAAGGGATTAAAATTTGGTCTAATTATAAGTCTAAATCACGTTTTTTTTACAACAATCACTATCAAAAGACTACAATATTACGAATAATTTATTATTATTTAAAATATATTATGTATTATAATTATGAACTCAAACAAACACCTAAGTTTTATAAAACAAAGGTAAGACAAAATTGGTAATATTAAGCTACTTGGATATTTTGTTTCAATATGTAATTATAAAAATCATGATCTTGATTATGGTATAATTAGAAAATACATTGTGTGTGATTTTGTCTAGTTTTAGTAATATTTTTCTTCTTTTCTGTGTAACTTGTTTATTACACACACAGTTGTTAGTTTTAAACCACTTATGTAATAATCTTTGTTATTTTGCATGCTATTGTTATTGCAGAATGTGTCCTGCCCTAAAATATGATATCACACCTTTTGTTTACCACATTTTATGCAAATAAAGATTATGAATTTAAATTATCTACAAAAGATACATCAAAATACAGATTATCAAATGTCTCGAATTGGGAATTGAAGATTTTGGGACTTTGAGAATTGGACATTCTGCCCCTGAACGATAATAGTTGAATGAACATTATTTTAGCTTGTGGCACCACATATTTTAGGGCAGGACACATTCTGCCTTAACAATGGTATGCAAATTAATAACAAAGATTATGACCTAAGTAGTATAAAACTAACACAAATGTGTAATAAACAAGCTACAGAGAAAAGAAGAAAAATATTATTAAAACTAGACATAATCACAATTTGGATTGAGGATCCACTTTTTGGATCTTGATTGAGATAATTTATTTTGTAGTAAGTTTAAAAAATTGTTGAAACAATCATAGATTTTGTAGTGTAATAGTTGTGGCCCTATAGATAAACAGGCAGACGATAATCGTTATCGCTCAGCAGTCACTTATACATTTTCAACTATATACACTAGTGCATAAAGTTGGAAATCTATTAAAGGCTGCTGAAAGATGACGAAAGAAACAAAAACAATCTGTAAACTCCAATAGATTTTCAACTCTACAAGCTGTATAAAGTTGAAAAAGACTGCTGAGCGATAACGATTGTCGTCTGTTGTTTGTCTATAGGGCCAGTAGTTATACGAACATAAAAGTGGCACCTCAATCTGTTTCAATTTTGTTTGGGAGGAGAATCAAAACTAGGAACACTGTGGAGTAAAGCTTTTCACAATTTGGCATAATTTTGTAGCATTACTTACTACTGAACTAAACTTACTACTGATTAAGAATACATATTAGGATACGAATAGTGGCTCCTCAATATCCTTACATCATGAATCAAAATAAAAGGCTTGTTATTTTTGGTTCATGGCCCTGACAACGTCTACTAAAGCTTCTGTAGCAGCTGCTTGTCGCCCCATTTGTTTCTGCAGCCATTGTGACAGCCAGCCCCTCCATTGCGGCTGCCTGTTGCTCCTCTGCAACAACACGACGTCTCTCAATTTCGTAAGCCCACTGAGGCGTATTTTCAGGAACTGTAATGAATATAAATAATTAATTTTATAATTGACTTCTGTTTTAGTAAAATGGCTGTTGTAAACTAACAAATAGAATATTATACCTACATTGTCTACTCAACCTTCTGACTGGACGCGGCCCAGTGGATGGTAGAGCTTGTCTGGGTCCTAGAAATATTTATTTATGAATTATCATAATCTTCAACTTGGTTTTCATTTGTAACACGTTTTATTCTCAAAGACAAGTCATGTGATTGATCAGAATATATATAATAAACAGAGGTCGGAATTAGGTAGAGTTATTTTAGTACTTGCAACGAAATGTTTAAAATATACTATACTAGCGGCCCGTACGTGCTTCGCTACGTATACAAAAACTGATAAATGAAGAACCGCTTGACCAATTTTGTTTAAACTTCACATAAACCATCTACTAAATAGTTCGAACAAAGCCTAAACATTTGGTTTGGATAGGTGAGCCCGTTCTTGAGTCATAAAATTACAACATAAGGTGGCATTGATTTTTATGATTATTGTTTGATTCTCTGAAATACTTACTTGACTCATCTTAAGCGCGTAAATCAACGGAGGGAGTGGGCATGGTTCTCAGGGACTGACTATCAAGCCATTCTTCTTCCATAGGGTCACTGGTAGAGTCGTCTGATGCTGGTATAGAAACAGGACAGGAGGATACCGAGTCTGCAAGCCTAATTTCGTCAGCCAAAGGCTCTGGCGTGTCCTTATCAACAGATGGTATCTGTAAAGTATTTATTTTTTATTACAAACACACAATATCCAATGATTTGACTTACAAACAAACACATAAAAAAATACTTAAATGTGAAAATGATAGCAAAGTTTAATAGTAAGATGAATGAGAAAAGAAAAAGAACTAAGATAAAAATAGGTCCCAAATTCTATAGATAATTTTGATTTTGTTTGGGCCTCCACCAGTAGCAGCTGCAGACCTCCTGGAATCTGCAGCTTTGTTTTTGGTTTTGGCTTTAAGCTCGCATTAGGTACTTCGCAAAACTAAAAACACAATGTTAATGTCATACAACCATTGTTAAGGTGCATTTATGGTAAGTAAGCTATTCTAAAACTTTTAGATTGTTTTTCTTTAACATAGTTATGTTTTTAACGCATAAGCATGCGAGGGTCAGTGGGTCGTCCTAAGGGGAGTCTATTTTTATTTAGATGATTTGTGAACTTACCTTTAATTATAAATTCTTTTTTAACTTGGGCTTGAGTTCAACGGCTGAGTGACATGAAAGGTTAATCTTCAATGCAAAACCACAAGCTGAATTAAGACGCCGCGGTGCAACTGTAAGAGGAAAAAAAGTGATATAATTGAGTGGTTATACATTTTATTTTACTGTATTAAATCCATAATTACTTATAGTTGATGTTCAAATTTTTAAGATAAAGTATGTTTTACCTGTCCTCTCCTCTACCAAGAATATAATACTGCTTCTGACTTTCTATTTTGATAAAAATAAAATATCATGTTATATGTCAGTAATTTTACCCCTTCTTTTTTCTATTTAGATTAGAGAAATATCACAATATATTTAATTTCTTAACACCACAAACCTCGCTACAGGTGATAATTCTTCCACCAGACGAACCATTTTATGATTTAGAGAGCGATGCAATACTGGTACTTAACCTCCAATAGAAAAGTAGATATTATTTTGAAAGGTGTATTCGATTGTTTAGTTATGGTATAATCATAGAATTTCATTAATAAACTCAACTAACGGCCTGTCCCGGCTTCGCAAGGGTGGTTATTTGTTTATATAACTTTTCGTTAGTGATAATACGATTTTTGTTCTCACAGCAGTCACAGCAGCTACCCATTATTTCTTAATAGTTTGAATTATCGAAATGTGTGTTCCAACATTTTTACAGCCTTTTACACAATATTTAATCATGATAAATCGTTTTTTTCACAGAAAACTTCTTTGTTGTGACCGTTGTGACATTTAACTTCCCCATTCTTAGCGCGAATTTTACCTGTCAGTTGCATATAAACCACAAAAATATAAAATACTCTATAAAACCAACTATTCCAATGCTCTTGAGGTACTCCTCAACTTAGTCGCGTAACAGTCGATAACACCAGACTACAATATCGATAAAATTAGAGGTGTCAAGATTAAGCAACCTATCGCTACAGTTGTACACCAGATAGACAATACGGGGGCAGGTGACCATCAAATAGCTGTCAAAAGGTTTTCGTATTTGCAATGAAACTGATAAAATTTATCATGATAATGCAATGATATTTTAGTAAAAATATCAATGGATAAATGTTCCCTAAAATTAACTATTCTAACGCTTTTGAGGCACTCCACTCCTCAACTTGCCTCGTAGCAGGTGTCATGCCATCCAAGTTGACAACTGCTGGTCAGTGACTATCACTATCAGACCCTTGTCAGTATATAATGTCACTGTCAGATTCGCTATATAGTCTGTGCAGATCTTAGACTATGGAAAAGAGTAGACATGAAATACCTACGAAAAAAACGTGCATACCTACTAATGTGTCTGGCACAAAGATGGCGGCTTACCGTAGAGCTGCGCGCATTTTATTATCGATAGAATTAAATAAAAAAAAGTTGAATTGCACGGTGTTTTCCGAAAATGAGTTTCTATTAGCTTTCTTCAGTTTTATTTACGTGGTAATGCGGGCTATAATAAAAACGCACTCGCTCAGAGTGTCATTTTATATGGCAGGGCACGTGGATAATAAATAGATTCTATCGCAATTAAATTATCATCCTCTCATCCTCTTTATTTTTACTTGTACAATGACATGTAGGTACTTAAGTTCATAATAAAACTAATTTTACTATGTTTATCTCATTTATTCCTAATTTGCCACCGCCGCGATCACGAATAAAAACTGTGTGCGTTGCTGGCTTTTTCCTGTGGGCGTAGTATGCAACCGAAATTGCGGCCAAAGACACCGTGGAGACCACTGTTGGCAATCTAAAATCACAAAAAGAAATCGAGTTTAAATAATATTCACCTGTCGATATAATTATTATCGATAAATTGAAAATGTCAAACCGAAACTCTATTTATGAGGACCACAGATTAAAAAGCCGTGACAAAACATGGCGACCGGCCACAGCGAGATATTTTGTGACGTCACCAAGATAATGTTGCTAATTTTGGTAATGATAAAACTACTGTTGTCCTTTTCTATATATGATTACCATCGTAAGTTAAAAAGAGATGCCGATATGTCAGTAACTATGCCGTCGAAATACATCACATTCCTATAACTACTGTTTGTATAGATTGTATAGGCCGAGTCCATTCTTTTTTCCATAGTCTAAGGTGCAGATACGTCATGTTTTGCTTTTGACGTGCTTTTGACAGTTGACGATTTCGGTCGGTTGTTTTCATCGTGAATCCTGCTACTATTTTTTATTTCACAAACTAATCGACGTAACAGAAATCTGTCAATGTAATAAACAGTTTGCCTGAAAAGTGTAAACATGTTTGCAATGGGTCCAGAGTTCTTTAATTTTATGAAAAATCTGGAAGAAAATGGAGACAAGTTCATCTGTAATACTCCATCTGAGCAGCCTCTCGAGTTTCAGTTTGATGTACGTAAGATGACTTAGAAATAGGAAGTATTAATACTATATTGTTTGCGGTAATAAAGGAAATTTATTATAAGGATTTGAAAATAATGTTTCAGAATTCCACTTGTCACGTTTGCAATGGATACTACGGTCCCAGCTTCGGGGAGCCAGTTTGTGTCACTTGTCACGCGTTTCTCTTCCCGGATTTCCCATCATACTTGCCTTCTTCATACTTCTACAGTGAGAAGACAGACGATGGTGACTCGGGGAATGATGAACCCTCGGATTTGAACTACAGTTCTGAACGTAAAGTTAACAGAGCTTGTTTTGCTGCTGTACCTTCCTGGTGGCATTACAGAGTAAGTAATCTATACCATATTTTAAAGATAAAGAGTTTGTTTGTTTGGTTGAACGTGTTCATCTCAGGAACTAGGTGGTTTTAATTGAAATTCTTATTGTGTTGGATAGTCCATTTATTCAGGTAGGCTATAGGCTATATAACATCACGCTACATAACATCACTCTACAATCTTTAGGAGCCGAGCAGCAGGGTTGAAACCATGTTAGTAAAATAATGACAGTAAATAGTTATTTCATCAAACTTTTATTGATTGTAACATACAATGTCATGCTTGTAATATAATCCCAAGAGGCTTAGATGCATAACTAAAAGTACCAGTCCGAAAATTCCAGGTGTGGCAAAAAGGCCCAGCATAGTTCAAAGAGCATATTATTTTCACATTCTCAAAAATAACTCTTTAGTAAGCTAGGTCCCATGTCTTAATTTTGTTGTAGGTATGTATATGTTATTCAGACAATAAAAATCCAAAAATTGTTAGTAGTAAGTATCTAGTTTACCTTAGCCTAATTTTAGTATTAATTTAAATTAATAAACAGATACCTATAAAAAAAAACTCTTAATGAAGCAAATGTCACTCATTTGTTTGACTTTTCAATGTTTCAATTTATTTTTGTATTTTCTTTTTCATTGTGTTGAAAATATTTAAAAATACAAACTGGTAGTATTTATTAAAAGATAAAAAAAATAGTCATATCATACAAACAGACAAACAGTATCAAACAATATCTTAACTTTCCAACTGGGAGATGGCCAAATCCTAAACTACCATAATTATGTCATGTACACTTTCGAATCATGTAATAATAGTGTTGTTTTTTTTTTTTTCAAAATCAGGGTCAATGCCTGGCCAAAATATTTATTAAAAAAATCGAATGATGCTATTTTTTGCAAGTAAAATAGGATAAGGGCAGGAAGATGAATGATGCTATTTTAGTTTTCATCAAAATTGGCTTCAACACTCTTTTCAGGATTTATCGACATTCCACATAGATTCAGATTTAGCCACCCATGCTGAAGTTGAAAAATTCGCCGTTTATATATTTCTTTATATCTTTGCCACACAACAGACTTGTTGACAATACAAATATTTGTTTCGTGTGGGAAATGAGTACTTGACATTGACACGCAGCGCAGCAGTCGAACACTCCGCCACTACGCCAAGCGTATCATCAATTCCTCGTAGTCCGTTGCGTAGCTTCTGCTTGGGTTGGGTGGTAATCACACACGGGACACGCAACGCACCAGCCGGCTCACTCATTGCGCTCATCGTGCTACATTATTTCTATGAAGTTCGAACTTTGAAATATTTCTTGTCCTATTATAGAGTTCAGTGGACAGCGAAACAAGTCCAGAAGACGAAGCTAGCCGCGCAAGTAACTCAGGCGCAGGCGCAAGCAGCAGTGGAAACTGCAGTGTTGTTGGAGGCAACGGCGGCCCGAGTCGCGGTGACGGACCGAGTGGCGGCGAAGGACCAGGCCGCGCTGACGGTCGTGCAGACCTGCCGGGACTGCCGCGTGCCGATGGACCACTTCGAATCGAAGGACCGCTACGACCCGATGGCCCGATTCGCGTTGATGGATCCATGCGTGTAGACATCCGAGCCTTCGCCGATGATCCACCTCTTGTTGATCCACCAGTCCGCGCTGAGGCTGCGGTCCCGGGCCCCGCAGATGGTGCTGAGGCAGCTGGTGATGACCGAGCAGGGCTGGGCCCCCCGCCGCACCCGCCCTGTCTCGCGCGCTCATTGCAAGCGCTGTCAACGCCTAGACCACCAGACAATCTTGCTGCTGGAATTGTGGAGCAGTTGCCTTCTGAAGGTATGTGTTTTTATTGAGGTATTTTATAACTGCTTTATCACTATTCCGATAGATGGTGCTATGTTACCATGATACGTTCAAACGAGATTTGGCTTAACGAGTGAGTTGCGATGACCTAATTGGTAAGGCGTCTGGAGTATTTAGAAAATGCAGGTTCAAGTTCCACTCGCAGCTGAATTATTCATCATCTGCCTAGCTTTTTCCCAACTATATTGGGGTCAGCTTCCAGCCGAACCAGATACAACAGCTGAATATCAGTATTTTACATGGAGTGACTGCCTATCAGACCTCCACAACCCAGTAACTGGCCAATACCTACAATACCCCATGGCAAGACTGGTTGTCAGATTTATGAGCTTCTGACTAGCGCAACGACTGTCAAAGATCTACAAATATCAGCCGGGACCAACGGCTTTACGTGCTTTCCGAGACACGGAGGAAACTCGCTATGACAGATGGTCATCCATCCTCAGAACAAACTCTGCAAGCGTGGCTTAATCCGGAAGATCGGCCTGTGGGGCTGTAATTATTTAGCCACGAGCTCCCCAGCTGAATTATTCCTCCCTCAAAATAGATACAATGCCACTCCGTTTCTTAATAGTCGTTGTTCTACCAGTCATCTATGATTGCAGTGCTGCTGTGCATATTCAGCTACTTGGATGACCTGTCGTTATGCGCGTGCGCCTGCGTGTGTGCGCGCTGGGGCCGGCTAGTGCGCGCACGTGTGTCTCCGCCGCGGTGGGCCGTCTTCACCAACAAGCGCTTCCCGCTCTACCGACCCCTGGTCTCCAACATCGACTGGCACAAGGTAACTTAAATGTTTGAATGCTGAAAAAACGCGAGGATCTCAAAGGGTTACTTCAGCAGAATCATAATAGCAAAATTCTAATCTATTGCTCAAGCAATAACATTCATAGAACGATTCTACTAAAGTGGTCTTTTTAGTCCCCCAAAAAATTTGCAAAAAAGCAGTGGCCAAGAATAGAAACGTTTTTTCTCGACGAAAGAATAGACAAAATGACAGGATGTAAACAGATTTCAATCGTCCTTGACATGGCTATTTTTAAATAGCAGCAAAATAAAAAAAATCAGTCAGAATATTGATTGATACGACGAATATGGCTCCTTATGGCTTCAACCGAGTCTTACATATCGACACGATAAGAAGAAGAACCACATTGTGTTTTATATTCATTGGACTACACAAGACCACTTTAGCAGCCATCACTCTCAGCGGTTCAAAATCACAGCTCGAATGAACCTGCACAGTATTTTGTGTTTCAGTTTTCTAGGTCAGTAAGAATATCTACTGTGAATCTAGCTTCCTTTTATATAAATCTGGATAATTGTTGTTCCAGAAATATCAATGTCTAGTGGAGTCGTGTTTCTGTCGCAACTGTTTGGTGCAGATGTGTGTGCAGGCGCAACCCGCCGGCGAAGAGAACGCTTGGCGTCGGAACCGGCTGAGGATCGAACTAAAGGTATCATTTCAATTGATAACCAGGGTATCTAAAACCGCCACTTTAGCAATTTTCTTATAAAAATAATAATTTATTTCATTAAATTGGCAACATTGGCCCACTGGTTAGTAAAATACTTATCAACTAAGGGTTAGTACCTAAAACTAAAACTAACTAAGACTAAGTACAATTGCTGTTCAACCCTGCCGCACAAACAACCGGACAGAGTGCTTTAATATTGGTGCATCGAGTTGTTCAGCTAGTATTTTCAAGATACTGTTGGTGCTACCCCTCATTCTGCTTATTAAGGATGCGCTCTTCTTCCTCATAACGGCATAAAAGTCATCCGTTTGCGCTACCGCAAACATACTAGACGCACTGCAGAATCGGGGTAACCTCAACAGTACCCTGAAGCCATTATTATAATGCACCCTGAGAGCATCTAGAGCTTTCTGCGTACAATTGACCCACAAACTAGCCGTGTAGAACGGTTAACAATAGGCTTTAAATAACGTTTTTTGACCTCGTTACTACAGCGAGCAAATCTGTGAGCCAACATGTTGCATCTGGCTGCTAGTGCCCTCCGCTCACGATCTATATCTACCTGATCTTTGAGTTCCTCGGTGACATAGTGTCCCAGGTATTTAAATTGGGTGACCCTTTTTAGTGCCCGCCCATTGAGGGATATTGAGGGCTCATAATTTAGATGTTTCCCAGGAGCAGCAAAGACCAGGTATTCACTTTTAATTTCATTGTAAAGCAGGCCATGGGATGCAGCAAACCTTTCGCAAACGCTCAACATGTCCCTAATTGAGCCAGCCGTTGGACCCAGCAGCACCATATCATCAGCGTAGCTTAAATTATTGACGCTAACGCCTCCTATCTTGCACCCAACTGGTCTGCTGCCGAGTTCAACGATTAGCTCATTTAATGCAATTAATGCAATGTTGAAAAATTGTTATCTACTCTATTGCTTGAGCAATAGAATTGAATATTCCATGATACGTGGCGTGCTGTTCTTTTATGAAGAAAACTACAAAAAATATGTAAAAGAGATCCAAACTTCTGAAGTTTCTTTTTGTAGAGCAATATGGTCACAATAGTTACACAGACAGCACACCGTCATTTCGAAGCTGGGACTATGAATTGTTAGTAAAATATAACGATAAAACAAAGAGGTAACGCCGCCAGTCTCTTGGGCACATCCAGCTGATAGTGTTGAAGATGAAATCTATAATAGTTTAATTTAGTTTTATTTTAATTTAGTATTTTTATACTTTAATGGTTATGTATTTGCCTTAACGATAAAATTAAGTTCAACTGATAATTCTGAAATTTTTTACAGTATTATTATTTTAACGGTCATTTATCTCAGTTCGGACTGAGTTTATGCTATGATACAGTAATTCGTTCAGAATATTATTCTGCATCGTTTAGTCGATAACAGATCGATGGCCCCCGAAAAATAAAAATGCACCAGTCTTCATACATTTTTGGTCCTTGGCTTTTCCAACTCTGCGTGGATGGATAAATCTGAAATTGTGAGGAATAAAGAAAAAAAAACTTAAAGGAGACTCCTTCAAGTATTTTTTTTTTCGTTATAGGTCTATTTCTGAGGCCGATTTTGAAAACAATAAAACGGCGTCATTGGATTTTTGAAAAATCAATATTCTTAGCTATAATTATGTGGTTACAATTACATTCTACAGCATCGCTATTGAGAATTAAATTATGGAAAGTTATGACTTAAAGCAAACTTATTAAAAAACCAAAGTAATGTCTTCGATTCGTACTTTACCCGTATCTATTTCGATATAACGCACAATTTTTAAAACTCAATTACTCACAGATGCTACGAAATGACCCCCCGGAAGGCATAGCGGCGACCCCGCTGGACCCCAAGTGTTGTCACTGGCAGGCCAGCGTCACCGGGCCCATCGGGTCGCCCTACGAGGGAGGCGTCTTCTATCTCTACATACAAGTGCCCTACTCGTAAGTATACACCTTGTTATACAAGTGTTGTCACTGGCAGGCCAGCATTACCGGGCCCACCGGGTCGCCCTACGAGGGAGGCGTCTTCTATCTCTACATACAAGTGCCCTACTCGTAAGTATACACCTTGTTATACAAGTGTTGTCACTGGCAGGCCAGCGTCACCGGGCCCATCGGGTCGCCCTACGAGGGAGGCGTCTTCTATCTCTACATACAACTGCCCTACTCGTAAGTATACACCTTGTTATACAAGTGTTGTCACTGGCAGGCCAGCGTCACCGGACCCATCGGGTCGCCCTACGAGGGAGGCGTCTTCTATCTGTACATACAAGTGCCCTACTCGTAAGTATACACCTTGTTATACAAGTGTTGTCACTGGCAGGCCAGCGTCACCGGGCCCATCGGGTCGCCCTACGAGGGTGGCGTCTTCTATCTCTACAAACAAGTGCCCTACTCGTAAGTATACACCTTGTTATACAAGTGTTGTCACTGGCAGGCCAGCGTCACCGGGCCCATCGGGTCGCCCTACGAGGGAGGCGTCTTCTATCTGTACATACAACTGCCCTACTCGTAAGTATACACCTTGTTATACAAGTGTTGTCACTGGCAGGCCAGCGTCACCGGGCCCATTGGGTCGCCCTACGAGGGAGGCGTCTTCTATCTCTACATACAAGTGCCCTACTCGTAAGTATACACCTTGTTATACAAGTGTTGTCACTGGCAGGCCAACGTCACCGGACACATCGGGTCGCCCTACGAGGGAGGCGTCTTCTATCTCTACATACAAGTGCCCTACTCGTAAGTATACACCTTGTTATACAAGTGTTGTCACTGGCAGGCCAGCGTCACCGGGCCCATCGGGTCGCCCTACGAGGGAGGCGTCTTCTATCTCTACATACAACTGCCCTACTCGTAAGTATACACCTTGTTATACAAGTGTTGTCACTGGCAGGCCAGCGTCACCGGACCCATCGGGTCGCCCTACGAGGGAGGCGTCTTCTATCTGTACATACAAGTGCCCTACTCGTAAGCATACACCTTGTTATACAAGTGTTGTCACTGGCAGGCCAGCGTCACCGGGCCCATCGGGTCGCCCTACGAGGGAGGCGTCTTCTATCTCTACAAACAAGTGCCCTACTCGTAAGTATACACCTTGTTATACAAGTGTTGTCACTGGCAGGCCAGCGTCACCGGGCCCATCGGGTCGCCCTACGAGGGAGGCGTCTTCTATCTGTACATACAACTGCCCTACTCGTAAGTATACACCTTGTTATACAAGTGTTGTCACTGGCAGGCCAGCGTCACCGGGCCCATTGGGTCGCCCTACGAGGGAGGCGTCTTCTATCTCTACATACAAGTGCCCTACTCGTAAGTATACACCTTGTTATACAAGTGTTGTCACTGGCAGGCCAACGTCACCGGACACATCGGGTCGCCCTACGAGGGAGGCGTCTTCTATCTCTACATACATGTGCCCTACTCGTAAGTATACACCTTGTAATACAAGTGTTGTCACTGGCAGGCCAGCGTCACCGGGCCCATCGGGTCGCCCTACGAGGGAGGCGTCTTCTATCGCTACATACAAGTGCCCTACTCGTAAGTATACACCTTGTTATACAAGTGTTGTCACTGGCAGGCCAGCGTCACCGGGCCCATCGGGTCGCCCTACGAGGGAGGCGTCTTCTATCTCTACATACAAGTGCCCTACTCGTAAGTATACACCTTGTTATACAAGTGTTGTCACTGGCAGGCCAGCGTCACCGGGCCCATCGGGTCGCCCTACGAGGGAGGGTCTTCAATCTCTACATACAAGTGCCCTACGTGTAAGTATACACTTTTTTTTAGCGTGGTAAAATCATCAAATGGGTCCCATCCAGGGCAGAGCAGGAGGGACTTTCAGACTCGTACTGACTAAAATCCACGGTATCCTTCAATAGCCCCTTACGTTCCGGGGTCACGGTATTCGTTAGTCTCGCGACCCGGCACGCGTAAGTACACACTAGTTATACTTTTTGGGAAGTAGTATATTGAAGTGAATTCTTTGAGGACCAGCATAACACAGGTTACAGCGAGTGGCGCTAAAAGGCACGAAATTGTAACTCGGGAGTTTTCTTTTATTATGAAGCAGATACCCGCTCCGCGCAACAACGCACTTGTTAGCGGATGATCTGATGCATGCCATGCGTAGTGAAACATCGGACATGAAACAGTTGACTAAAGAAAATGGTTTCTGGTATTAATAAATTAAACAAAAGATGTCGCCAGTTGCGCAGTCGCTCTCTTAAGTATTTTGATTTGAACACAGAATCGTATGAATTGTCATTAGAACGTACACGCAAATATCGTCAACTCGTGCGTGCATTAACAAACACTAGCGATTGTCCATAAATTTTTCCGCCAAACGTTTGTCATTCTTTTGTTCGTCAATCGATGCAATTCTGTGTCGATGTAGAGCAACCTCGCTTATAGTAGCCATACACCACACTGCCTATCGTCCAATCGGCATGACGATCGATTTGATCAAACTTCAAATCGGCAGCAGTGATGCCAACTTAGCAACTTTATAGCTACATCTAGCTATAAAGTTGCCAAGTTGGCATCACTTTTTTTTTTTGCGTGGTAAAATCTACAAATGAGTCCTCCCACCCAGGGCGGGGCCAGAGGGACTGTCAGACTCGTACTGACTAAATTCCACGGTGTCCTTCAATAGCCCTTTATGTTCCGGGGTCACGGTAACGAGATAAGTCCCGCGACCAAGTTGGCATCACTGCTGCCAATTTGAAGTTTGATCATGCCGTTTTCATCCAATCAGAAGGATCAAATCGGCATGATCAAATCGGAATGATCAAGCCTATCACTTGTAGGATCTGTAATGTAGAACATCCCTAATATGATTGTTTATGGACACCTCCCTCTATAAGAGCTGTCAGGAGGTCGATGGAGTTTTGTTGTAGGTTAGATCCGGAGTGAAATATAGAGAACGTGTTTGGAATTAAACCAGTATTATTATTTACAAGAAAACCTCTACATCACTGTCATGCCAATTTGATGGATTCCACGCCCAGACACGGTCAATTCTAACTGATCCAATCGGCAGCGTCATGCCGATCGAACAATGTTACTATTCCAGGTTTTCTTTTAACGCCATCTACCGTTTTATCGTTGAAGTACATATGTTTAGATGAATTATTTGAATATGTAGTTTTGCTATTCTAAGCTAGATCGCGCTACTGAACTGCATGTCTTGGTGTGAACTGACCGTAATTTTACTTCTGAAACACTTTAAATTCAAATAACTTTTGATAGACTGAACCGATTGCAATGAATCAAAAACTAAATGTTACCTAAAGTTACAGTCAATCCTAGTGTACTAAAGTTATCTACATTGCTTCCGTACATTTTACGTGATGCCCGAACAAACAAGCAAACAGACAAACAGACGAAAATTGTAAAAATGCTGGAAATGGGTTCTATTGGTTGTCCTTTAACACCCTGGCTATATTTTTTGTTTTTCTTTTTGATGTACAAAAATTACTTTTCTACAGTTTTATTATATGTTTAGATTTGGAGTCGCTATCAAAACGCGTTGTGGTATATCTTTTCGTGTAATAAATAGAGTTAAATTTTGAGTAGCTCTATTGAAATGTGCGCACAGCGTCGCGCCTCGGTGTGACTTGACCCTTCTATTTTAGAAGGCCCCCCATTGGAACCATGGGGGGTTTAGGTTTCCGCACTTAGTCCTCAACCTGGACCATTGTGCGTGAGCCATTGTGGCCAATTACTCCAACCAGCCCACCTCCCTCCAAAAGCAGATCAAACTTCCCGGTCGCCTCAGGGCATCCGCAAGGGATCTTGGTGTTCCCAGGGTCTCCTCGCGAATTTTGGTAACGCCGGTGCACTCAAAGAGTACATGCGCCACCGTTTCCTCCGCCTCCATGCATGCTCTGCACAGGGGACTGTCAGTGATTCCTAGGGTGTGGAAGTGTTTGTTCAGTGAACAGTGTCCAGTGATGGTCCCCGCCACCAGGCGCAGGCTATCTCTGTCCAGGCGCAGGAGGCGCCTGGTCAGCCTTGTATCCAAGGATGGCATAGCTTCCTTGGATTGCCCGCACCCTGGTGTCGAGGTCCACCACCTGTCCGCTTGTATTCGTGTGTGATCCTTTAGCCAGCTTCTTAACTGCTTGAAAGGAATGGGCACAATGGGTTCGGGTCCGTAGGGTTTTGTGCTGGATCCTCTTCTGGCAAGTTCGTCAGCCGCATCGTTTCCAAGTGATCCACTGTGGCCTCTAATCCATTGTAGTGTTACCGTGTTGTGGTTTAGTACCGTGATTCGTTCTAGGGCCTTATGACATTCTAGTATTAGTCTCGACGTGATCTGATTGCTCCTCAGGGATTGTAGAACTGAGGCACTGTCGGAGAGTATTCGTATATTGGCATCCGTAACCTCTCTGGCCTCTATAGCGTGTGCCGCTTGGATAATACCTACACACTCTGCTTGGTATACAGAGTTGAGCATTCCAAGTGGTTTGGATATCTTAATGTTTAGGTCATCGGAGAACACCCCGACGCCTGTCCCATTGTCGGTTTTTGATCCATCAGTGTAGATCCTTAGCTCTTTTGTACCTGAGTAGTCACACGACTCCTCTGTGAGCTCTATGTTGTAGTGTTTTTGGAAGCAGTGGGTCTTCAGGGTTCTGTCGATGGGTGATGCCATCATCGGCTGTTCTTTGATTGCATCTTCCCTTGACTTGACCCTTATCGTGATGTAGGAAATATCAATGAAGTTCATATGCGGCAACATAGATGGCGCTACAATAAACTAACATCTTGTATTCCCCAGGTACCCAATGAGCCCGCCCGTGGTCCGCTTCCTGACTCGCATCCTGCACCCGAACATCTCTCGTCACGGTGACGTGGGCATCGACTCGGTGCACCACAACTGGTCGCTGGCGCTCACCATCAGCAAGGTGCTCATCTCCATACAGAGCCTGCTCACAGACCCCTACACCGCGGTGAGTGTAAGGGACATTGTGTTTGTAGCATGGATGTAGCTAGATCACTAGTTTTTTTAGTGTGTCTACTAATGCTTCTGTGCGAGTGATTTCATGAAAAGCAATGGAAGTTGATACAAGCATACAAACCGAAATGTCAAATATTAGGTATACATCAAAATGCTACTAGGGAACTCGCTCGTTTTTTTTTCGTGCTGGCTTCTGTACCTACGTTGAAGGAACTGCACCTGTTTCTATTACTACATTTTATTCCACAGGTATGCATGGAGCCCGAGCTAGGAGAGATGTACGTCCGCGACAGAGCGAGGTTCGAGACCCTCGCTAGGAATTGGACCTGGCGATACGCGATGCATGACATTCTGTCCTACTGATGTGCGACATGGCCTTACATGTGCCTGGAATGTGTTGGTGATACGTGAAGAGACTGTGTGTAAAGGCAAATTGTATTTATTGCCTTTTACTTAGGGTTGAATTCTGTACGCTGATGCCAACATCAGTGTACGTCGGTACGAAAATATATTGTATTTAATACATTAGAGCATCATAATACGTTGACGGCGTATAATGTTGCTTTTTGACCGACATCAGCGTGACGGGAATTCAAGCATCAGAATGTTGTTTTTAAGGCTCTGAGCAGACGATGGATTATTTTTTTATTCGGCACATAGATCGCCGCGCCGTCATCATTTTCCCTCCTTATCTTTATTCAGTTGAGGTTGGCAGCATGTATTTTTTCTTCTCAAAACATTCCTCATGACATTGTCCTTAATTTTTCCGCATCACTTGTCCATACCATGAAAATGTATCAGTAACTGGCACCACTTTTAGATTTACATTATCCCTGAAATTAATCCTATCCATTGGTTGCGACCTTGTATCTTCAGCCATTAGTTGTTGCAAACAATTCTGTCAGCAAAAAAATTGTCCATCGATAGTTCAGCGTCTTATTTTCAGAGATGGATCAAGGACTAGGGTATTATACTATATCTATATAGATAGTATATTTTAACTCTTCAATAACTCATAATTTATACTTTTATGAACTATTCAATGTTTTATATTACACATAAATGAAAAAGACACTTCATAAACGCACTTCTCTAATTTTATTTTAAGAAGTCTCTGTAAGATTTTCTAATGAAAATAAAGATTAAGACGAGTATATTCGTATAACCGCAATAAATATGTACGAGATTATATCAGATTTTTATTACTTTGTTTCGTCGTTTTCTCCAAATGTTTCATGACTAGTGTGTTCCAGCGGTTTTTGAGCCTTTCACAGTTACAAAGAGTTGGAAGGCATTTAGCAGAGCCGGGTGCCCTGCAATACCCTGGGAAAGGTGCTTCCCCTTTAGGCAACCATCTTCTGGTGTTTTCAAATCGCAAGGTGTCATATGTGGGGTCATCTATTAGCCCTCGTAGATGGCCTAAGGGAACTTTATAAACATTGGTGTTGATTTTAAGACTGCCCGGTATGAAATAGTGAACGTATACGGCGAGTGTAAATATTCCCTGAAAGTAGATAATGGTATTATTATATTCGAATGCCCAAAAAGTATTTTTGAAGCCTGTTCTGTGTCCCACTGCTGGGCAAAGGCCTCCCCTTTCTCCTTCCAAACCTCGCTATTTTGGGCAATTTCTAGCCATGTCTGCCCTGCGGACATGATCAAATCGTCACACCACCTTCACCGCGGTCAGACGCGACGGCGTTGACCCCTCAGGCGTCCAGTGTGTGACGATCCTTGCCCACCTCTCGGGGTGCATACATACGTTCAACATGGCCCGCTTGGCTGTTTTCATTCCTACATCAGCTACTTTGGTAATGGAGCGCAGGGTGGTGTTTCTGATTCGAGCCGTTCGCTTTGCACTGCGCTGCGCTCCATCGCCCGCTCGTCTTTTGTTGTTCGGTAAGTGACCAACTTTGTGCACTGTAGGTTAGGACGGGTAGGATGCACATGACGATTAGTTTTCTTTTTAGGCTTTGTGGGAGACTTCCCTTCAAATGCTCCTTAAGGGACCAGAAGGTCTTCCACGCATTTTGGACTCGTCTTTCGACTTTCTTGTCGGTTTTTAAAAGACACTATCTATCTGTCTCAAGTATGATACTCATCGACATATTGCAAAGTGCAACAGATTATTTTAACTAGTTAACTAAATAAATGAATGTGGACAACACTATCAAGGGAACTAAAAGAAAGGAATGAAATGTACCAGATGCTTATTTCCCAAACAACATAGGTATTACGGCCCGTTCATGACCTTGCCCCTGTGAGCGGTAGGATAGTGGGCTTATGGTAACATACGTCCAAGTGTTAAATTGTCCACATGTCATATTAACCTAATTGCGATCGTCGAACGATCAAAGTGTGTTTGAAGCACACCACGAGCCCCCGCCAGTGGCGAAAACGCTCGCAGTCTTCTCAGAACACCGCGTGAACGATTCGTTCGGAGAAACCGTGCGCGGTGGACAGCGGTTTTTTTAAAATATGACAGCACTAAATCTTCCCCCCTGAAATGACTACGGCTTTTTCATTTGAGAGGTGAAGTCGTCATGAGATGACGATGACAGACTCGTCAATATTGCTGTTCTCAGGATTACCTCTGCATATATCCCTTCAGGTAAAACAAGCGTAATGTTTATGAAAGTAGGAATGCAGTACACTTACTTGTATATCAATAACTTCTGAGTGGATTTTATGGACCGACATAATTGATAACAGTAGTCGACAGCAGCGTTATCTGAAATGCTTATTTTACTTCGAATTCAATCATACAATATGATAACGGCTAAATAATTTGATACTCGTGCGTTCTTTAACAATGAGTCAGTCAGATATTTTGGGATTTGGAACGTGGAATATCCTTCTTTATTAAATTTGTTAAAAGTGGTATGGTGTTTTGTAAATGACGTTGGTAGGTCCCAATACACGTGACATGATTGGCATTACCTCAGGGGGTGTACCTACCTCAAAATATACAGACACAATATTAATTGTATACTTTGAGGTAGACCTCTTGAGGTTTCATTCGGAGGGATTACGGAGGACGGGTTCAACCGTACGTTCTTTAGCGAACAGCACGCTCTATTCTTAAAAGATCCGTGTTCACGACAGCTAAATTCGTGGCCGGGACCGTCTGTAAAGAAAACTGATGAAAAAATATTATTGTGTTGGTTACTACCTAACATTTATCGAGGAGGGCTAATAGGCCCACGCTACTACCAATAGCCGAGTAGCACGGGGGTGAAATTGTGGGGAGCAATGAGCATCTAGTTTATTAAAATCCTTTTTAGAAATGATGGTGTTTTGTGGGAAGAAGTATAATAAAATAGAAATAAAATATATTTATTTGACACGCGCTACTGGGGCATACAATAAAACTTAAAAAACTAAGTGTTATATGAAACTTAAATCTAAGCTTATAATTATGCGGAATGATTAAAGGTATTTTTTTATATTTCATATTTTAGGGTGTTTTTTAATAAATTGGTTTGGTTCCATACTTTGTCTGTGTTTTCCGTGATCATGATGTTTTCTTCCAGTTTTCCTTAGATTGCACTTGAACTATTAGACACTTCAATCAGACTTCACATCCGTTTCTTCCGCACTTCCTTAGCGTACTTACTACCCATCTCATTTGTTTTGTTAATATTATTTTTCACTTACATTTTATTTATCCCTTATAGTTATTTTATGACTATTTTTTTTTGGATTTTTGTTGTTTTTTTTTACTAGCGTATAGGTAGGTATACCTACTTATATAATTTGGTTTTTTTTTTAGGTTTATTATTTTTCACTTCAAATTTTATTTATCACAATAGTTTTTTTTATATTTTTTTTTCTGGATTTTTGTAGTTTTTTTTGTTACTTGCGTATATTATATCATTTTGTTTTTTTTTTTTGGGTTTTTTATTTTTCACTTACATTCATTTATCACTTATAGTTTTTTTTTTGTCACTGTGTTAACTTTAAAATCTTAACGTATTTTTTCATCTAGAATGAATGCCCTCTAGCGTTTTTCCCTGGAACGGTCCCTAGATCTTCCTCTGGAACGGTCCCTAGATCTTCCTCTGGAACGGTCCCTAGATCTTCCTCTGGAGTGACCCCTGGATCTCCCTCTGGAGTGACCCCTGGATCTTCCTCTGGAGTGACCCCTAGATCTTCCTCTTGAACGGCCCCTGGACCTTTCTCTTTCTCGTCTTTCTTGTCGCTCCCCGCAGCGAACCACACATTTTCCACAACATCTTCCTTCTGTCCATTCTACACATTTACCTCGTGGTACTTCTCGAGGCCTGACACCAGAGTGGTCACGAGATCGTTCCCTGGAGTGGCCACGGGAACGTCTCCTAGAGCGGCTACGGGACCTTCCCCTGGAGTGGCCACGAGATCGTCCTCTGGAGTGGCCTCGAGATCGTCCTCTGGAGTGGCCACGGGAACGTCCCCTGGATCGGCCGCGAGACCTTCCCCTGGAACGTCCTCTAGACCTACCTCGTGAACGATCGCGACTTCTCGATCGGTCTCTGCAGCGAGAGCTTCTCGTATCAGCTTGTACTACGGTACTTACTTCTTGAGTCTTTGATCTTCCATTCGCGTGGGATTGCACTTCAACGATGACTTTTTCCATCCTTGTGGGCTCTCCGAATTCTGTAACAGACTAAGCAGAACTGTTTGCTTTTTTAATCACTGTATTGTTTGAAGTTTTTTTGTAGTAACACTTGGGTGTCTTACATGCGACGACTCTCCTCTGTGAATGAGATAAAAGGCACAGGAGCAATCCGCTTATATATTCATGTTGTTGCGTAATAATGCGTAATTATTGTGAAATAATGTATTAAATTGTGCCATTATTGCATAATCATTTCACGTATTGAGTAAGTTTTGCGCAATGAAAACACTTCAGTAAATAGAATAAACTAAATTGTAAAGTAGGTAAAGTCTGATAGTAACCTAACCCCGGAAACTAGGTACCGATACAATTAAAAAAAAATCCTTTTTAATTTATATTGTACCGACTTGCGGTAATTAATATAGTATTAAATTACCAATTAATGATCTGCGGATCCAATCCCTCGGGAAGGAATAAATTAATACCTATTTTGAATACAGTGTCTTTAAACACATTGATAAGTAACTGGCTGATGATATGATCTATTTTGAATTTTATAGTGGTAGCGTGGCCGAGCGGTCTAAGGGCACCATGTCTCTTCGGAGGCGTGGGTTCGAATCCCACCGCTGCCATACACTTTTTATTGTTACATCAATACAAAATATCACGCGTGCATGACGTGAAGGAGTAGGCACTGATTTGTGTACTGGAAATAATATTTCAATACTTGTGGCGATACTATAATCAGATCCATAAATCATCAAGCAATACCTACTACCTACATATAAATTATAGGTACCTAGTGAACAATGTCAGATGCTTTTTTTTTAGCGTGGTAAAATCATCAAATCCTCTCACCCCGGGCAGGGCGGGAGGGACTGTCAGACTTGTACTGACTAAAATCCACGGTGTCCTTCAATAGCCTTTTATGTTCCGGGGTCACGGTAATGAGATTAGTCCCGCGACCCCGGCAGGCTTTGGCCCTCTAGAGGGGGGCCCCGTCATCGTGCTGACGCTCTTTGAGGCGCGCGTGGAACACAACGCGCCGTCGACCCGGGCATGGTTCAAGGTCGGGGGGCGAGTTGCCCTTTACTCGCCGCCCGCATGCCCGCGCCTACGGTGGCCGGAGATCGTCTTGCGACGTCCGACGCCGACGCCGTGGGCGTCTACCATTGCGGGTGGGGCGGAGGGAGGACGCTGTCCTCTCTCTCACGGCCCGCCTCCTCCTTAACGAGCATTACTGCTTCGCAGAAGGAGGCGACCGCTTCCCACTCCGTCTCGCCCCGCAGCATGGCCTCGACCAATGCTGGGCGCGAGAGGTCTCCGCCTATCGCTGCCGTGAGGACACGGCGGTGCTCTGCCCAAGCGGGGCAGTCCTGCACCGTATGCTCCACTGTGTCCTCCGGGCGATCTTCGCAATGGTGACACCCCGGCGTTTCTTCCCTCCCCATCCGACACAGGTACCTCCCGAAACTTCCGTGTCCGGTGAGGACCTGCGTCATGCGATAGGTCAGGACGCCGTGACGCCTTTCCAGCCACTCCTCAAAGAGGGGTCTTACCGCCGCCGCCGCGATTGTGGCGTGCCCGAACCTCGGTTGCGACAGTCGTTCCCTCCATACTGCCCTGAGATCGCGCCGGACCTCCTCCCGCCGCGCCTCGACTTGTCGGTGCAGCGGAAATAATGTCAGATGCTTGGGAAAAAACATTTTTTGTTCAATTACTCGTATTTCAAGTTACAAAAACTTGCGGAGTTTGATGAGTTGTTCATAAATTATTATTTTTTTTTAGCGCGGGACAATCATCAAATGAGTCATTGAGTCCTCCCACCCAAGGCAGGGCGGAAGGGACTGTCAAACTTGTACTGACTAAAATCCACGGTGTCCTTCAATAGCCCTTTACGTTCTGGGGTCACGGTATTCGAGTGTCCCGCGACCCCGGCAGGCTTTGGCATTCTAAGGGCTCACCCCGTCATTGTGCTGACACTCTTTAAGGCGCGCGTTGAACACAACGCGCCGTTGACCCGGGCATGGTCCATAGTCGGACAGCGAGTCGCACATTACTCGCCCCTCGCATGCTCGCGTCTTCGGTGTCCGGAGATGGTCCAAATCAAATCAAATCATTTATTTCAAGTAGACCATCTAAAGGCACTTTTGAATTGTCAATGACAAAGAAAATAGAATTAAGTACTACAAAGTTATGGTGCTACAGTCCCAGTCACAAGACAAAAACTGTGAAAGTACCGTAGATGCCCGTTCCAAGAAGTAGATCTCTATGGAGAAGAACGGGCAAGAAACTCCATGGACACTCTTTTTAGATCGCCAAAATTATTACAAAACCTTTGTTACATCATTCATTTTGAGATGGTGCATTATGTGAGAACGATGTAGCAAGTTAAAAGTGTCCACAGTAAAAATTACACAAAAAAAAAGACAATTCAGAAATAAATAATAATTAAAATAAACCGTGGCAGCTAAGAGATGACCAGTCTCAACTGACAGCGCCCGTTCACGAACATGACATATGTATCAGCACCATTCAGCTCAACCATTTTGAAGGGAGCTAAATGATCCGACACACACGCCACCATCAGCGAGACATTTTAGTGAGCATGACTCATGACATTCTCTCAACCACCAGGGCAAAATCGAGTCAAAGATAATTAATAAGTATTACATAGTACTCACATTATGTGCAATAAAAATTATACAATACTAAGAAATTGAATCGATACAATGCTAAGTTAATCTTACAATCTTCTGCAGCTTCCACAATAATTATGCGTGGTACCTAATTAATAAGTTGACCCCTATTGTTGTGGAGCAGGACCAGCATTGAGCCAAGCATTTTTATCATTAATATAATCCTCCAACTTGTAATATGCCTGCCTACATAGTGTGCGTTTAATACATGATTTGAATTTTGTTTCATTTAGATCTAATATGTGAGGAGGTATTTTATTATAACATTTTAGACAGTACCCCATGAAAGATGTGTCTACTTTAGCTAGCCTGAAACCTGGCTGAACTAAATGGTACCTATTTCTAGTACTATAGTTGTGTCTGTCACCTCTTTTCCTGAAAAGATGCAGATTTTTTCTAACGTACATAATGTTTTCATATATGTATTGACAAGGTACTGTCATGATGTTGATTTCCTTAAACAATTCCCTAAGAGAATCGCGCCTACATAGATTATATATGGCTCTGATGGCTCTTTTCTGCAGAATAAATATGGACTCGATGTCTGCAGCCCGTCCCCATAGTAAAATACCGTATGACATAATACTATTGTTACGTCGATCGAATTGCGAGACCTATCTATAAGCTTCTCGAAAGTTCCACAAGGTTCTCGACAATTCTACTGAAGATTAATCAGGAAGTTTCTAGAAAATTCTACCCTGTTCTAGATGTTTCGAGATGGTTCTGGAATGTTCTAGAAGGTATGGGATTATGTCGAAGTCTATGGATGTTTCCAGAACATTCGACCACCTTCTAGAAACATCTAGTGGGTCCGGCCGAGGTATAAAAGGGGCGCCGATCGCCGACCTGAGTCAGTCTGGTTTTGACTACGATCGAGGCAACTCGAAGTGAACTGGAAGCGATCTCCAAGTGATTTTTACGTGTGATTAAGTGAGTTTATAAGTGTTTAATTGTTGAGTAGTGTTAAGTGTTTGTGTTAATTAGTGATTCGTGTGTGAATAAAGTTTATTTGGTTTTAATTGGTGTTAATTAAATTATCCCAATACCCAGCTCGTAACATTTGGTGTCAGAAGTGAGGGATAAAATGCCAATTTTACCAAAAGACGACACGGACGGTATTCGTACCAGAAGTCAACGTCAACAAGACATGGACCAGAGGCGGTTTGGAGGTTCCCCGATACAGACGCCGGGTGGTGCTCAGCCTACGATAGAACCAGTGGCTGGTCCGTCTGCAGTCTCTTCAGCATCAGCGGTTCCAGACCTGTCTGCGCTTATGGCGCTGCTGCAGGAGCAGGCCCGTCGGCAGGAGGAGCAGGCCCGCCGCCAAGAAGAACAGGCCCGCTTGCTGCAAGAGCAGCTACAGAAGGATAAGGAGGAGCAGGCCCGCCGCCAGGAGGAGCAGGCCCGCCGTCAAGAGGAACAGGCCCGCCTGTTGCAAGAGCAGCTACAGAAAGATAAGGAGGAGCAGGCCCGCCGGCAGGATGAGCAGGCCCGGCTACTGCAAAAGCAGCTTCAAGAAGATAAAGAGGAGCAGGCCCGTCGCCAAGAAGAACAAATGTTCCTCATCAAGGACCTGCACTCAACATTTGGCAAGGAGCTCAAGGTGATGAAAGAGCAAGTCAATCAGCACGAGAGTCGTATCTCTGAAGCTGAGGTCCAAATTGCCGGGGTGAAGAAGGCTTTGGGTGAACTTCGGTCCGGAGACGGGGTTGTGTGTCCAGTGATTGCTGCACCTTCAGCACGAGGGTTTAAGGTGCCGCCATTCGACGGAACATCTTCATGGTCGGCTTACAGGATGCAGTTTGAGGCCGTTATGAAGGCGAATGGGTGGACGAAAGAGCAAGCAATGACCGCGCTCACCTTAGGCCTACGAGACCAGGCCCTGACCATACTTGAGGCTCTTGGCAAGGATGTGACATATGAGCAGCTGCTGGAAGCGTTGGAATCCAGGTACGGCGACGCACACTTGGAGCACGTATTTCGCGCTAAGCTCAAGGATCGTGTTCAACGTAGTGCCGAGAGCCTACAACAGTGGGCCCTGGAAATTGAAAAGATGGTCCGAAAGGCATACCAGTCTGCTCCTGCTCTGATCAATGGCAATCTTGTACAGGCATTCGTCGACGGAATACGTGACTTGGAAGTCAGAGCCGCTGTGAGACTTGGGCATCACGAAACATTAAAGGACGCCTTGGCTCATGCGTTGGAAGTAGAAGCAGTGAGGCAAGATCATCGCACGCATCGCGTCAGAGAAGTAGTGGAATCACCTGTACGCGACCGGCCACAAGGGTACAGTCCCAGGTGTTATACTTGTGGGGAAAAAGGTCATCTTCGGTCCAGCTGTCCCAAGCGAAATACATCAAGAGAAGATCAATCCCAGCAGGGAAGAGGGACCGATAACACTGCCCCGCAACAGCAGGGAAACGAGTAAACGCCAGGACTGAGGGGCGGGTGCTGGCTGGTATTGAAAGAGCCCCGAGGATCTCGATCTCACAGGCCCATGACGGAAACAGCCTGATCATCAAAGGCGAAGTCAACGGAAAACCATGCAAATTGACACTCGATACAGGAGCTTCTCACACGGTCGTCAACTCAAACTTAGCAAGTCGGTTCCTTGGGGACTTCTTTAATAACCACGACCGCATACAATTACTGACAGCTACCGGTCAGCACATAACCGTCCGAGGCAAGAAGGAGGTAAAGCTAAAACTAGGTCATAAAGTGTATTGGCATAATGTCATCGTGGCTGACATAGTAGACGATTGCATCCTGGGCTTAGACTTTATGCGGAAATATCGTTGTGAGATCGATGTTGATCGAGGAGTGTTGAAATGTGGTAAAGAAGAGATCTTAATGGAAAGCGCACCATCGGAAAAAGTGCTTCGCTTGAAATTTGACGTGTCAACACTTTTGAAAAACTGCGATCTAACTGGAGTAGAAATGGATAAGGCTAGAAAAATGTTACTCCAGTATGCCGACATGTTCTCTACAGATGATGCTGACATAGGGAGAACAGGGCTGGTTCAGCATAAAATTAATACTGGCAATGAGTTACCAATCCGACAACGACCAAGAAGGGTTCCGGTTGCACGCGAAAAGGAAGTAAAAGAGATGATTGAGCGCATGGTGAAAAACAGTTTTATAGAGCCTTCATCTAGCCCGTGGTGTTCTCCTGTGGTCCTGGTGAAGAAAAAGGACGGCAACACGCGGTTTTGTGTGGACTATCGACGGTTAAACGACGTCACGAAAAAAGACAGTTACCCACTGCCTAGGATCGATGACACATTGGATACACTGACAGGAAGGAGGTGGTTCACAACGTTAGACCTGAAAAGTGGCTACTGGCAAGTGGAAATAGACCCTAAAGACAAGGAGAAAACTGCATTTTCAACAGGAAAAGGGCTATGGCAATTTAAAGTCATGCCATTCGGATTGTGCAATGCTCCTGCGACATTTGAAAGGTTGATGGAGCAAGTACTTGCCGGATTGATCGGAGACGCATGTCTTGTCTATTTGGACGACGTCATCGTCGTGGGCCGAACATTTGAAGATCACCTTCAAAACCTAATTAGAGTGCTGTCGAAAATCCGGACGGCAAATCTTAAGTTAAGTCCGGAAAAGTGTTCATTTTTCAGGAGACAAGTGAACTTTTTAGGACACATAGTTTCGGAGGAAGGTGTTCAGACAGACCCGGAGAAAATCGTCGCCGTCAAGGAATGGCCAGTTCCGAAAGACAAGACGGAGGTCAGAGCATTTTTAGGTTTATGCTCCTACTATCGACGGTTTGTCAAGAATTTTGCCGACATCGCAAAACCCCTACACAAACTTACTGAGGAGAAGCAACAATTCTGTTGGGACGAGAACTGTGACATCGCATTCCAGGAATTAAAGAAACGTCTGTGCAATTCACCTATTCTTGACTATCCTGACACTGAAAATGACTTCATAGTTGACACAGACGCAAGTAATACTGGAATTGGTGGCGTGTTGTCTCAACGGAAAGGAAATCAAGAAGTTGTTATAGCTTACTACAGCAAATCTCTATCGAAACCGGAAAGAAATTACTGCGTTACGAGAAGGGAATTACTTGCAGTAGTAAAGACTTTGCAGCACTTCAGTAAGTATCTGCTGGGACGAAAATTCCTATTGCGAACAGACCATGCTGCATTAAAGTGGCTATTGCAATTCAAGAATCCAGAGGGACAGGTGGCGAGGTGGATTGAGCTACTACAAGAGTTCGACTTTGTAACTGAACATCGCAGTGGGAGGGCACATGGTAACGCAGATGCACTGTCAAGAAGACCTTGTCCTGAAGACTGTAAGCACTGTATCAGGCAAGAAGCCAAGGAAGTTGTGTCTGTAAGAATGCTACGAACGGATCTCAGTAACGAATGGAAGGAAACCCTACAGCATGCTCAGCAAAATGACGCAGACATCAAACCAATTTTCGATTGGATTAAAGCTGGTGCTCCTAAACCCAAGTAGAGTGATGTAGCTGCAATGAGTTCCATCACTAAGAGTTATTGGGCGCAATGGAACAGCTTGGTTATCCAGGAAGGAGTCTTGTGCCGTAAATGGGAAAACGCTCGAGGAGACAACTGCCACTTACAAATGGTTGTTCCTAGAGGCAAAGTCCCGGATGTATTACGGCTCTACCACGACGGATGTTCAGGCGGACATATGGGAGTAAAAAGGACTCTACTGAAAATACGTGAGCGATTTTACTGGATCCATTGTCGAGAGGATGTGGAGGACTGGTGTCGGAAATGTACTAGTTGTGCGGCTGTGAAAGGACCCCAGACGCGCAGCAGAGGTGCTTTACAGATCTACAACGTTGGAGCTCCTTGGGAACGGATAGCACTAGACGTTGCAGGACCATTTCCGGAAAGTGAAAGTGGGAATAAGTACTTCATGGTTGTCATGGATTACTTCACGAAGTGGCCAGAAGTTTTCGCCATTCCTAACCAAGAAGCTACAACAGTCGCAGATAAATTGGTTCAGGAGGTTTTCTGTCGTTTTGGAGTACCCTTGGAAATACACAGCGACCAAGGAAGAAATTTTGAATCACAGGTATTCCAGGAGGCTTGTCGACTAATGGGTACTCATAAAACCAGAACCACTTCTTACCATCCACAATCTGATGGAATGGTGGAGCGATTCAACCAAACGTTGGAGAGATATCTGGCAAAGGTTGTGGAAAGCAGGCAAAGAGATTGGGATAAGCACATACAGCCATTTCTTCTGTCATACCGTAGCGCAGTTCACGAAAGTACAGCTGTGACACCAGCCTTCGCGAATTTCGGAAGGGAATTACGGTTGCCTGCTGATTTAATCACCGGAACCCCTCCTGATGTTCCACGCAGTGTAACCGATTACGCAAATGACTTGCGTAACAAGTTGAATGATATGTATGAGCATATCAGACAATCCGGCCAACAAATGTCAGAGAAGATGAAGACCCGATACGACCGGAAGACAAACAATAGAGGTTTCAACGAGGGGTCACTTGTGTGGTTGCATAACCCAGTGCGCAGCAAAGGGAAGTCCCCTAAATTACAAGCAAAATGGGATGGACCATACCGAGTCGTGACCAAAATTAACGACGTCACCTACCGGATACAAAAGGGCCCACGTGGCGCGCCCAAGATTGTCCATGTTGACCGTTTGGCGCGATACAATGGGACTAACGATGCTCGGGACGAGCATGTCTAAGGAGGGGGCAGTGTTACGTCGATCGAATTGCGAGACCTATCTATAAGCTTCTCGAAAGTTCCACAAGGTTCTCGACAATTCTACTGAAGATTAATCAGGAAGTTTCTAGAAAATTCTACCCTGTTCTAGATGTTTCGAGATGGTTCTGGAATGTTCTAGAAGGTATGGGATTATGTCGAAGTCTATGGATGTTTCCAGAACATTCGACCACCTTCTAGAAACATCTAGTGGGTCCGGCCGAGGTATAAAAGGGGCGCCGATCGCCGACCTGAGTCAGTCTGATTTTGACTACGATCGAGGCAACTCGAAGTGAACTGGAAGCGATCTCCAAGTGATTTTTACGTGTGATTAAGTGAGTTTATAAGTGTTTAATTGTTGAGTAGTGTTAAGTGTTTGTGTTAATTAGTGATTCGTGTGTGAATAAAGTTTATTTGGTTTTAATTGGTGTTAATTAAATTATCCCAATACCCAGCTCGTAACACTATGAAAATAACTAAAATAGACTAGCCTCGCGGTATCTACATCAGTAAGTTGGCGGATTTTTCTAACAGCGTATGCTGCTGAACTCAGCCGTCCCGCAAGAGATGTTAAATGAGGACCCCATTGAAGCCTTGAGTCGAGCGTGATTCCTAGGAAAACCGTTTTATCGACGAATTCTAGTTTCTCTTGATTCAATACAATGTCATTATCATTACTTTTGACATTCGGTAGAGAAAATCTTATGCACTTAGTTTTCTTCCCATTTAATACTAAATTATTTGCGGTGAACCAGTTGTGCACCTGCAGTAGAGCGCTATTTACGTCTTCAAGGTGTGTGGCACGTCTATTTATTTTAAATATCAAAGAAGTATCGTCAGCAAACAATACCATTTCAGGTTGACTTTTGAATAAACGTCCTGCGACGTCCATCGCTGCGGGCGTCTACCACTGCGGCTGGGTCGTGAGGTGGACGCTGTCCTCGCCCTCACGCGTCCCGCCTCGCCTTCGCTAGCTGACTGCTTCGCAGAAGGAGGCGACCGCTTCCCACTCCGTCACGCCCCGCAGCGTGGCCTCGTCCAATGCCGGGCGCGAGAAGTCACCGCCTATCGCCGTCGTGAGGACACGGCGGTGCTTTGCCTAAGTGGGGCAGTCCTGCACCGTATGCTCCACCGTATCCTCCGGGCGATCGTCGCAGTGGTGACACCCAGGCGTTTCATACTTCCTCATCCGACACAGGTACCTTCCGAAACTTCCGCGTTCGATGAGGACCTATACGTCAGGTGGTAGGTCAGGACGCCGTGACGCCTATCCAGCCACTCCTCAAAGAGGGGTCTTACCACCGCGATTGCGGTGTGCTCGGAGTTGTTCATGAATTAAGTTTGGTTTATATATTTTTACCTATAATTTTGTGTTTACGCACAGTTAGCGCAGTGGCTGAGCGATTGGACTGCTGCGCAGCGTGTCGCAGGTTCGATTTCCGCACGGAACAAATATTTTTATAACCTACAAGTAGTTGTTTTGGGTCTGGGTGTTTGTGTATGTAGATAAGTTTCAATATGTTTGTAAACGCACCCACGACACAGGAGAAATTCCTAGTGCAGGGCAACGTTTTTTTTTTTTTTTAAAAAAGGCCTGAATTTGTTACAAAAGAAGGAGCGTTATTACAAAAACTGGTACTGTCAGGATAATTAAATGGGGGTGGAAACATCTTCAGAGTTTGCCGTGACCGCGCTTTGACGACACGGTTGGCGTATAGTGGCTGAGCGATCGACTGCTGTGCAGCGTGTGGCGGGGTTAGTTCCCCGCTCGGAACAAATATTTGTATGGCCTACAAGTAATTGTTCTGGGTATGTCTGTTTGTGAATGTAAGTTTCAATAACGCACCCACGGTACATGATAAATTGCGCGAGCAGGCCAAAGTTAAAAAAAAAAAATGAAGGATTAGGGTGAGTTAGTCAGTACCCACGAGTCTGATCTGTTACTTCTTCGCTCCACCGAGTGCGAGAGAGAATCATTTTATGATCGACTAAAAAACCTTTCCTCCCATATAAATATGTTTTTTTTCTCTTTCTGCGACATAAAGTCCCTATGAGCGGCTGGCCGCGAGACAGAGTCATTTTCAAAAAAAAAAAGATACTACTGTCCCAGTCACAAGCCTATCTATACATATAATAAATCTGTAGAAGGGTCAATTCTGTACATTGAAAATATTGAAAATATAAATAGCGGGGGGTGTTGCTGGATTGATACCAAACCCAAATATGTGATTAAAAAAATTTTTGTCTGTCTGTATATGCAGGCATCACGTGAAAACTAACGGTTCGATTTCGATGAAACTTGGTATAATTATACCTTATTATCCTGGGCATAAAATGGGATACTTTTTATCCTGGAAAAATACGTAGAAAAAAAATCTTATTTTTCAGTTTTATTCATAGACGTTGTTCTGTAGAACCGCGAACACACGTTGCATTACCCGCAGTGGATTCAGCGCCGTAACCTGTAGCGCCGAAAGTCGGATTTGGCTTGAACCGTTTGCGGCACACGCGGGCCAGGCCTCCCCGACTCCTATATAAGGAGCCGCGTTCCGCGCCGCGCGATGCATATAAATTCTGAATTTTGATGCGAGTGGACGTGTCCAGTGTGGCGAGCTGTCGTCCGTGGAATTAATATTGTATGCGTGTAATTTTAAACCGTGCTTTTCAGCGCGACTTTTTTGATTACTGTTCCGATCAGTTATTTGTAAATACAAGGTCGGAATTACTATGAAAAAACTTTTTTTTTTAAAAGTACCGACTTCAAAACAAATACAAAAAGTTTAAAATAACTTTTCTTTCGGAAGTCGGTGGCAATAGTCAATGACACAACAAAACAAAGCCACCGACTTCCGAAAGAAAATTTATTTTAAACTTTTTGTATTTGTTTTGAAGTCGGTACTTTTTTAAAAAATAGTTTTTATTTTACCCTTTTTAGTTTATTTATTACATATTCAATTGCATTATCCGCAGTGGATTCAGCGCCGTAACCTGTAGCGCCGAAAGTCGGATTTGGCTTGAACCGTTTGCGGCACACGCGGGCCACGCCTCCCCGACTCCTATATAAGGAGCCGCGTTCCGCGCCGCGCGATGCATATAAATTCTGAATTTTGATGCGAGTGGACTTGTCCAGTGTGGCGAGCTGTCGTCCGTGGAATTAATATTGTATGCGTGTAATTTTAAACCGTGCTTTTCAGCGCGACTTTTTTTATTACTGTTCCGATCAGTTATTTGTAAATACAAGGTCGGAAGTACTATGAAAAAACTTTTTTTTTAAAAAGTACCGACTTCAAAACAAATACAAAAAGTTTAAAATAACTTTTCTTTCGGAAGTCGGTGGCAATAGTCAATGACACAACAAAACAAAGCCACCGACTTCCGAAAGAAAATTTATTTTAAACTTTTTGTATTTGTTTTGAAGTCGGTACTTTTTTAAAAAAAAGTTTTTATTTTACCCTTTTTACCCGACTACGGCGAAGCAAAAAGGAGGGTTATGATTTTGACCGATATGTATGTTTGTATGTATGTATGTTCATCTGTTCCCTCATAACTTCTGAACTACTTATCACTACTTGACAAATGAGGTGTCGTTAGAAGCGTCTCAGTTGTCCGCTGGTTATAGGGTAGGTGACGTGTCACCAAATCCAATATGGCGCCCTCTAGGGGATGAAAAGTCGTAACCGAAAAAATAATAATTTTCGCACAGTATCGACATGGGTATCAAATTAAAGGGCTTGATGAGCACATTTAAAATATATATACGTTATATAGCTTTTACTAGCTACTTTGCCTGTTTCTAACAGTGTCAACATGGGTATCAAATGAAAAGGCTTAATGAGTACATTCTAAATTCACTCGCTGCTTTGCTTATTATATCAAATAACCCCAAAATAGTGTAAATAAAAAATAAGTTAAAATAACTAAAACCCGACTACGAAAAAATCGCGCACTAAAAAGTATAAAACAAGAACAATCCGTGTTACAGAAATTTTTAATTAATAGCCGTGGTCGTATGCCACCTAGCCAATAAAGATTGTGTGAAACAACCGCAGGTGGCATACGACCACGGCTATTAATTAAAAAATTCTGTAACACGGATTGCTCTTGTTTTATACTTTTTAGTGCGCGATTTTTTCGTAGTCGGGTTTTAGTTATTTTAACTTATTTTTTATTTACACTATTGTTTTACTTTTTGATGTACAAAAATTACTTTTCTACAGTTTTATTATGTACCTATAGAAGAAGAAGATTATTTAAAATAACATAAACTGGGAGTGGAGGCGGTAAGACTTTAGGACTGATTTTGGTATATCATTAAAAATCTGACTCTACTGGCCAGAACTCCCATTTATTATTTACCCGGGCTCTATTGGACATCAGACGTTTCAGATCTTCGATTTTGACGACTCCGTTGTCGCTGGCATAAGCAACAGGATCCGCGCGAAGTCGCGGACAGAAGCTACTACTTACTTAATAAATATAAAGTCAGTGCATATTGTATGGATATAAGTATCTAACTATTCATAAGATATCAGAATGGTAAAAACATTGCATTTTTCCTATAAAACATCACAAACACTATATCATCGCAGATAATTGCTAAATCTAATCTTGAGGCGTTTTCTCTTTACGAGGACTTGGTAGGTACGGGTCAATGTCCGCTATTCACGTCTTAAGGGTCAAGTCACACCGAGACGCGACGCGCGCACATTTAAATACAGCTACTCATAATGTAACTATAATACGATTATAATTCCAGTCAGTAAAATGACATTTCCAGTGTTGCAGGTTTGTTTCATTTTGCTTGTATCAGTGACAGTTGCACTTATCATTTTACTGACTGGAATTTAATACCTAATCAAACTTTAATTGCAGTATCGTTGCGCCACGTCGCGTCTCGGTGTGTACTGACCCTAACAGGCACCAACTATTACTATTATAGCTTGTGGAAATACCCGTATTGCGCAACATAAATACAATTTGTGCAATAATTAATAGCATTTGTTTTTCCATCAACCTGCCTACTTCTATCAAATTTTCTCAAGAGAACACAGCATGAACCATCTGTTTTTGTGATAAAGTTGTAAATCTAATAAATATGATGTTCTGGCGTTTGACCAATGAACTGTTTGATTACAAGTTATTTACAACTAGCTTCCGCCCGCGACTCCGTCCGCGCGGATGTCGGTCTTCGCGTGGATGGTTTATTTCTCCATTTTGAGTAACTCTGACAATGACATCTTATAAATATCTATTGGACCCAAATACGGCTAAGCCTATAATAATTAAGGAGATCCCTCTATTGAGCTACTGCTGTTGAGCTCGCGTTCTGTAGTAAGTATTTTTTTACCGACTTCAAAAAAAAGGAGGTTATCAATTCGACCCGTATGTATGTAATATTATCAGAACTGCCCAGTTTTCATATATGTTAGTCTATATCAGCGTCTGAACAAATGTGCCAAATTTCATAAGTGTATGTATGTTTTTATGTTTGTGCACGCATATCTCCGGAACTATAAGTTCGATATAAGTAATTGTTTTTTTGTTGTACTAGGTATTGTTCAACTTAGGGTACACTGCAAGTTTCATCACGTTATCGTTGAAGTACATATTATGTTTAGATGAATATGTAGTTTTGCTATTCTAAGCTAGATCGCGCTACTGAACTGCACGTCTTGGTGTGAACTGACCATAATTTTACTTCTGAAACACTTTAAATTCAAATCACTTTTGATAGACTGAACCGATTGCAATGAAACAAAAACTAAATGTTACCTAAAGTTACAGTCAATCCTAATGTATTAAAGTTCTCTACATTGCTTCCGTACATTTTACGTGATGCCCGAACAAACAAACAGACAAAAATTGTAAAAATGCTGGAAATGGGTTCTATTGGTTGTCCTTTAACACCCTGGCTATATTTTTTACCCGACTACGGCGAAGCAAAAAGGAGGGTTATGATTTTGACCGGTATGTATGTATGTATGTTCATCTGTTCCCTCATAACTTCTGAACTACTTATCACTACTTGACAAATGAGGTGTCGTTAGAAGTGTCTCAGTTGTCCGCTGGTTATAGGGTAGGGTGACGTGTCACCAAATCCAAGACGGCGCCCTCTAGGGGATGAAAAGTCGTAACCGAAAAAAAAAAATTCGCACAGTATCGAAATGGGTATCAAATTAAAGTAGGAGACTACCAACTAGACACCGACGAACAACAATGCAATAATACTTTACAAAGTCAAGAAGACCTGACTCATAAGACTGAAAACATGACTAAAACC
The DNA here is from genome assembly GCA_950005045.1 of Agrotis exclamationis. Lineage (NCBI taxonomy): Eukaryota > Metazoa > Arthropoda > Insecta > Lepidoptera > Noctuidae > Agrotis > Agrotis exclamationis. The sequence goes on along the minus strand of OX465431.1, from coordinate 6,945,955 downwards.
GACAAATTGACGGAATCAGAGCAAAAGATGCAAACCATATCACAACTAAGTAATGTTGATATCAAAAATTCATCAGGCGCTAAGTCTATGCCAAAACATATTCGTAAAAATAAAATATGTATCATAAGTAGCGGTTGCACAAAGGGAACTATCCCGCTAATTGAAGAAATATTTTCAAGCCATTTTGATTACTGTCATTATATATTATCAAACGCCAACTCAAAAAATCTTTTAACAACTATTGAGCAAAGATTTAAATATTTAACAGCGAGCGACTATGGATTAATTTTCATAGGAGAAAATGAAATTAAAGATCGAGACTACATTAATTTTCTAGACAGATTCAAAAACTCGCTAAAGGATTTTACAAATACTAATATTGTAATATGTACCCCAACTTACAGAATAGGTTCATTAATTTATAATTATAAAGTTGAACTTTTTAATACCCTCATGTGTTTGGACATAAAAAATAACAAATATGCATATTTATTCGATAGCAATAGAACCCTATCACATGAAATGTTTTCAGACAAAACAGGCAAAATAAACAAATATGGATGGAGAAATATTTACAGCCAGATAATGTCCAACATGATTATTGACCTTAACTTATTCAGCCCAGCACGCGTAGCATGGCGATTCTATCTCTATTCTACGAAGAAAAGACAAAGTTATTTCATCGTTATTTCTAAACAAATCGACTGTTTTTTTGCACAAGTATGACACCATTCGTACTCTATTGAAGAATAGTACGTTTATTTTCTATATTTTTTACATTACCATGCTTAAAACGCTAAAATTATTTCCACGTTCTGTCATTTTGTCTATTCTTCCGTCGACAAAACCCCTTTCTACGGCGCCATGCTACGCCTGCTGAAGACAAAATAACATGTGATAAAATGCACCAAATTCCACAACATGATTCAAGTACTGACTCTAACGATGTTTGTAATAGTCTTTTTCGTGTATGAACATATTTTTGTACTCCATCAAAATATAAATGGACTGATAAATAAATCGGACTTACTAAGTGTACACCTAAATAATTTTCTAGACGAGGGTAAGCCGATAGATATAGTATGCATTTCGGAAACAAACATGAAAAAAGATGATCACATTAATCTTCACTTACCGAATTATAAACTTTACTCACATTATGCGCGAGATAACAGAAAAGGAGGTTCATGTATTCTTATAAAAAATACTCTCAAGGCAGATAAATTCGACATAGATAAATGGTGTAGATCGAATATTATTGAATGCTGCGCTGTTGAATTGCAGGCCCATTCATTGATTGTAGTGTGTTTATATAGACCTCCTAAAACTGATAAAGAATCAATCAATACTTTTCTCATTCATTTAGATATGATTCTTAATGATATATGCTTAAAACGAAAGAAGAAAATTATATTATGTGGAGATTTCAATATAGACATTTTAAAGGAAAACTATGCCTCTCGTGGCTTCAAGAACCTTATACAAAGCTTCAACTTAAAACTAGGAGTACACGGCCCAACACGTCTCTGTAGCGGTACCTGCATTGATAACATCATTGACAACATCAAGGCAAGTAAATGTGAAATAATCGAGTTAGCACTGTCAGACCACACAGCGCAACTCTTAAAATGTCCCGTCAAGAAAACGTGTAAACTTCCGTATTGGTTCGTATTTAGGCGTAGTTATTGTAAAGAAAATATGTCAAAATTTAAAGATTGCTTGCAAAACCTAACGTTTAATGATATTTACTCTTGCAAACAACCCAATGATGCATTTAACAAATTTCATGACACATTTAAACTCTTCTACGACATGTGCTTTCCACTTAAAAAAGTAAAACGATATGCATCATTAAAGCCTAACTGGATTAGTAAAGGAATAAAATTATGCTGTAAACGCAAACGCCAAATGCTCTGTCAATACCGAAGAGACAAAAACCAAAACAATAAAAACCTATTTAAAACATATGCAAAGCGTCTAAAAACTATAATACGTCTTACAAAAAAATCCCAGAATAATAATTATATTAATAAAGCAAAAAATAAGAGTAAAGCTACCTGGCACATAATAAACAGGGGTAAAAATAATGGCCCTCTAGAAGGAATTCAAAAACTTGCAATAAATAATAAAATAATAACTGACCCAAAAAGCATTGCACAAACGTTAAATGACTACTTTATTGACGAAATTGAAATTGGATCTGACATTAATAATTCTAACAATCAAAATTTTAAAATTGACATGCAATGCGACTCCCTATTTTTAATTCCCACAGTTCCTCTTGACATAATAAAAATAATCAACTCGTTAAATAATACAAGTAGTTCTGGATATGATGACATCACAACAAATGTAATTAAATTTGTATCTACAATTATTGCGCCAGTACTTAGTTATATAATTAATTTATGTTTAGAAAATGGTGTTTTTCCGGATAGATTAAAATTGGCAATTATTAAACCGCTTCATAAAAAAGGTAACAAACAAGACCCAGCTAACTATCGTCCCATTGCTTTACTACCCATATTTTCCAAAATAGTAGAAAAGGTAATCTATAATATCCTATACTCTTTCTTTGAACGTAATAATCTTTTTGCTGATGAACAATTTGGATTTAGAAGAAAAAAAAACATAAATTTGGCAATTTTCAAAGTTTTTGAAAAAATTATAGTAAATATGGATAAAAAAAAACCGGTCGCAGCTTTATTCATGGACATGAGTAAGGCATTTGATTTCGTAGACCGCACAATACTACTGCAGAAGTTAGAAAGATATGGAGTAAGAGGTAATGCCTTAAACCTTTTAAAATCATACTTGTCGAACAGGAAACAAGTGACACAGATAAATAAAACATGTATTACCTCAAAAATCGAGCGTACGTATACTTCAAGCCAGAGGCTTAATAACTATGGAGTACCGCAAGGATGTATTATGGGATCTCTATTATTTCTAGTTGGCATCAATGACATGCCAAAGGTAACACATCATCCAATGGTCTTGTTTGCTGATGATAGCACGGTAGTTTTCAGTTCCAATAAGAATGACATGACACTCGGGAGCGAGATTAATAACTGTCTTCAGACATTAATAGATTGGTTGAACAGTAATAACTTAAAAATTAATATTGACAAAACCAAAATAATGACATTTGAGCAAAGGACTAATCATAACAAACTTGACATACGATATCGTGACAAATCCATTTTAGAAACTGCATCTACTAAATTTTTAGGATTAGAATTAGATAGAGACATGTCTTGGAAAACGCACACCAATAGTGTTTGTAAGCGCCTAAGTCAACATTCATATGCTCTTCACAATCTCGCAAAAGAAGTAAATCAAACGGTTTTAATTACGGCGTATCATGCATTTGTAACGTCCACATTACGATACGGCATCATTTACTGGGGTAACTCCACTAATAAAGAGATGGTATTTAGAGCACAGAAAAGGTGTGTTAGGGCTATATGTCGTATACAAAACATAGAAAGCTGTAAACCGTTTTTTAAAAGTCTTCGAATACTAACAATGCCCTGTCTATACATATTTGAGGTGGCTTTATTTGTAAAAAAAAACTTTCACTTGTTCGAGACACTAAAAAGCACACGGCACAAAAATAAGATACGTAATAGACAACACAAAAAAGCATTATTCTTCAAAAATTTTTTAGGCATGGCGCCGCAAATATACAACAAACTACCTAAAGCTCTATTAAACATTAATGACATTAATATATTTAAGACAGAACTGAATAAGTTCCTAATAAATAAGACTTACTATACAATACAAGAGTACCTAATGGATAAAAATATGTGATCGTTTAATTATTTAAGATTTTATATATTAATTTTGTTGACATTGAGGTGAACATTTTCTACGTCCGATTTTATTATTTGGTGTAATGTTTTTATTGTTTCTGACAGTAATATTATTAACATACATTTTTACTGTCATGTGACGCACTATATTTTTGCATGCCTTAATTGGTAGAACATAGTGAACTGCGCATTCACTCAACATCTTGTAATGTATTTATTTATACTGTGTTCAGCATTAAAGATTTGATTTGATTTGATTTGATTTGCTTGATGAGCACATTTGAAATATATATACATTATATAGCTTTTACTAGCTACTTTGCCTGTTTCTAACAGTGTCAACATGGGTATCAAATGAAAAGGCTTAATGAGTACATTTTAAATTCACTCGCTGCTTTGCTTATTATATCAAATAACCCCAAGATAGTGTAAATAAAAAAATAAGTTAAAATAACTAAAACCCGACTACGAAAAAATCGCGCACTAAAAAGTATAAATAAAACAAGAACAATCCGTGTTACAGATTTTACAGGTCGTATGCCACCTAGCCAATAAAGATTGTGTGAAACAACCGCAGGTGGCATACGACCACGGCTATTAATTAAAAAAATCTGTAACACGGATTGTTCTTGTTTTATTTATACTTTTTAGTGCGCGATTTTTTCGTAGTCGGGTTTTAGTTATTTTAACTTATTTTTTATTATCTTTGTGTGAAAATCCTAATGCGGTTCACATAACACATCTACTTACCATTACTTCAAATTATTGTTATTGAAAAAGTAATCAAAATGAAAAAAAAAATATTGTGAAACGATAATTGTTTATTTTGTAACTTGTAACTATGCGGTACGTAGTAGGTACATTATGTTGTCATTAAAATAATTTGAAGTGGAATTTTCCAAGCGTGTTTCTGTGAAATGATTACGCAATAATTGCACAATTTAAGAAATTATTGCGCAATACATTAATTACACATAATTACGTAACAAAATGAATATAAACGGAATGCTTGTGTACCTTTTATCTCATTTACAGAGGAGAGTCGTCGCATGTAAGATACCCAAGTAAATACTACAAAAACTAAGTACAAAAAATACTGTCATTAAAAAAGCAAACAGTTCTGCTTAGTCTGTTACAGAAATCGGAGAACCCACAAGGATGGAAGCAATCATCGTTGACGTGCAATCCTACGAAAATGGAGAATCGAAGACTCAAGAAGTAAGTACTGTAGTACAAGCTGATACGAGAAGCTCTCGCTGCAGAGACCGATCGAGAAGTCGCGATCGTTCACGAGGTAGGTCTAGAGGACGTTCCAGGGGAAGGTCTCGCGGCCGATCCAGGGGACGTTCCCGTGGCCACTCCAGAGGACGATCTCGAGGCCACTCCAGAGGACGATCTCGTGGCCACTCCAGGGGAAGGTCCCGTGGCCACTCCAGGGAACGATCTAGTGACTGGTCTCAAGAAGTATCACGAGGTAAATGTATAGAATGGACAAAAGGAAGATGTAATGGAAAATGTGTGGATCACTGCGGGGAGCGACAAGGAAGACGAGACAGAGAAAGATCCAGGGGCCGTTCAAGAGGTAGATCTAGGGGTCTCTCCAGAGGAAGATCCAGGGGTAACTCCAAAGGAAGATCTAGGGGTCATTCTCGAGGTAAATCTAGGGACCGTTCCAGAGAAAAACACTAGAGGTCATTCTAAGTGAAAAAATACGTTATGGTTTTAAAGTTAGCATTGAAGTATAGCGAAAAAAAAAAACAATAATAGTACTTATAAACAAAACTAAAAATAAAATATAAGGGAAAAAATAAACGCAATAAAATGTTTAAAATTAAATATAATACGCTGAGTTGGTAAGTGAGGAAGTAACGGATGTGAAGTCTGATTGAAGTGGCTAGATCTAGTTTTAAATGCAATTTAGGAAAACTTGAAAAACGCACCAGGATCAGTGAAAAAACAGACGCAGTATGAAACCAAACCAAATGGCAAAAAGAGGCTAAACAAAATGAAATAAAGAAATGTAATAAATCAAAAATTCTACTTTATTATTACCTATGCTTAGATTTAAGTTGCATTTGTTTATACTTAGTTTTAATTTTTTCTTGTGTGCCCAAGTAGCGGGTGTCAAATAAATGTGTTTTCTTTCTTTCTTTTAAATATTTTGTTGTATTTATTCCTTTTAGTACTTCAGAGATTCAGCAGCAGGGCCAAAAAAGAGTAGTCGGAACGTGTGAGGGAAAGGACATCCTCTTCCTCACGCCCCAGTCAGCAAATTCGAGCCACTTGTTGCTCACCGTCCAACCAAGGTCCGAGTCAACGGCGCGTGGTGTTCCACTCTGTCCACAAGGAACTGACGGTGCCTCCATAGGGCCAAACGCCTAACATGACGCGACTATAACCACTATAACTATCCTATGTTAACCCAGGTTATAAACTATGTGTGTACCAATTTTCATCCAAACCCGCAATAAAATGATAAAATTTAAATCGTCCATGAACTATTAGAAAATTAAAAATTTAAATTATTCCCCGACAAAAAAAAATAATAAGTCAAAAACAATTGTAACCGACTTCAAAAACAACCACAAAAAGGGAAAAATAACCTACCAAATAACTTTCCTATCGGAAGTCGTTGGCTTTGCTTTTTTATTTCATTGACTTTTTGCCACCTACTTCCGAAAGAAAAGTTACCTATTTGGTAGGTTATTTTACCCTTTTTCGTGGTTGTTTTTGAAGTCGGTTACAATTTTCTTGAAAAACTTTTTTATTTAGCCTTTTTAGTTTAAATATTCAACCCAAATTCGTGTAAATACATAATTTTCTTGCATATGCACTAGAGTTTTATTATCCGTAGCACCGGTTATAACATCGCCCATGTACACAATAAGCTAAAAATGCTCATAAAATAAGAACTACTGAACCAAACTAAATTATTTTTATGGGACCAAATGGCAGGTACCTATACTGCATCGAATAATAACCAGGGCGCAAAGTTCTCATCAATATAAATAAATTAAGTCCAAATACTAGATAGCTGCTATAAACCGTTGAAGAGTTCTCTGAACTGTCCTTCGTCTTTGTCAACAGACCCCTAATAACAGTTACAACCCATCAAGGTGTAAAGTTCTTATCAATACAAATTAATCAAGCCCAAAAACATGATAGCTGAGCCTGTGAATCGTTGAGAAGTTCCCTCGACTGTCTCTCGGCTCCATCATCAGATATTTATACCTGGACCTTTATTTATTGTAGTGCTTTGGAATACTTAATGAAAAACTTACAAACGCACTATAGTCGCCACTACAATTTTTGAAAGCCCCACCCGATTTCTCTGGTCTTCCATCATCAAACCCTGATTTCCTTATCAAGGGAGCACCTTTGAAATATCTTCTTTTCAACAAAAAAAGAATCATCAAAATCGGTTCTTAAACGTCGAAGTTATCCACGAACAAACATAAAAAAAAACATATACAGTCGAATTGAGTAACCTCCTTTTTACCCGACTGCGCGACGCAAAGGAGGGTTTATCAGTCTACGTATGTATGTTTGTTTCTATGTGGCGTTCCAGAGACCAAATGCGTAGGCCGATTTTGATAATTTTTACGTCAATCGATTCGTCTTAACCTTGCGTGTGCCACTAAAGACATGACAGTAATTCACCAATGCGACAACCAGACGCCATATTATCAAAACGAAAAAAAAAAATTCGAACTATGTCAAGTGGGGTGTCGTTGAATAGGCATTTTAAAAATCATCGGGTCCCATTCAAATAAAAAATTAAAAAAAAAAATTACCAATCATTATCTTCCCAAGGGGCGAACGTTCTGTTCTGCTTCTTCCTGCTGTTCTGCTGGGCTTGTTTCTTTCTTTTTTTTAGTTTTTAAATAAGTTATTTTTTTCACGTATGTTTTAAAATTAGTTTTAACGTATCTGTTTTGTGTATTTGTTACGAGATTACTACGCCAATTGTGGAATGATTTTCAAAATTCTTTTTTTGTTCGAAAGAAGATACTTCTGTAGTGGTCACGAAGTTAGGATCTGATGATTGGATCCTGGAGAAATCGAGGGCAACCCTCAAATTTTACGAGAGGGCCCTTTAAATTACACATCGTTTTTCTGAAAACTTATGAATTAATTTAAGTAGGTACATACTTACGTATGGTAATCATCATCTTAGGTAGCTGAGCTGATGATGGAAGGAGTAGGCATCGATTGATTTCACATATCTCCGCAAGTACAAGCCCGCTTTAAGTAATTCTTGTTTTGTTGTACTAGGGATCGTTCAACTTAGGGATTACTGTAAGTTTCATCAAAATCGGTTAAGTAGTTTTTGTGATAGGGAATTTTATTAGCTTATTGTGTGCATGAGCGATGTTAATACCGGTGCAGTGTGCTACGGATTACAAAATTCTAGTGCACATAGTAAGAAAATTATGCATTTAACAAGAATTTAGGTTGAATATAAACTGAAAAGAGTAAAATAAAAAACTTTTTAAAAAAATAACCGCCTTCAAAAACAACTACAAAAAAGGGTAAAATAACCTACAAAATAACTTTTCTTCGGAAGCCGGTGGCAAAAAAGACATCTAAATAAAAAAAAAACAAAGCCACCGACTTCCGAAGAAAAGTTATTTTGTAGGTTATTTTACCCTTTTTTGTGGTTGTTTTTGAAGGCGGTTAAATTTTTATAATAGCAGATTATGAACTTTCAGCAATATGACAATGCGGTCGTGTTGGAATGACGAATTAATAAAAACATAAGACTTGGGCTTGGTTTAAGGTACCAGTCAGTCTCATTGGTGGCGTGAAAATTAAATTACCTAAAACTGGAAAATTATCTTTTTAAACCTTGACACAAAATTAGCGGTGTTGTAAGTTTAACCTGTCTATCTGTCTGTGGTATCGCAGATCCTAAACAGATGAACCGATTTTCGTTTAGTTTTTTTTTTGTCATACATAATTTTATCCCGTGTGATCCCGTCGTCACGTCGGGGGTCTCGGGCCTTGTCCTCGGTCGGACGGCGAGCTGCACGTGGCTGGAATTTGCTGGCGGGGCATGAGGTAGAGGATGTCCTTTCTCTCACGCGTTCCCACTGCTTCCCATTGCCCCTGCCGCTGAATCTCTGAGGTAATAAAAGGAACAAGTAATTAAATACAAGGTAAAGTAAATATAAAGAAAGAAAGAAAACACATTTATTTGACTGCCTCCACTGGAACATACAAGAAAAATTAAAACTAATAAACAAATTAAACTTTAATCTAATATGTAATAATAATATTTTTTTTGATTTATTACATTTATTTATTTCTTTTTTTTTAACCTCCTTTTATCACTTGGTTTGGTTCCACACTGTCAGTTTTTTCTATGATCCTTTCAAGTTTTCATAAATTGCATCAATATCTTATTATTTAATTTTGAACATTTTTTTGGGTTTATTTATATTTCCATTATATTTTATTTATTACTTTCTTTTTACTTCATTTACACTTTACTTCTATGCTAACTTTAAAATCTTTACGTATTATTTTCATCTAGAATGACTTCTAGTGTTTTTCTCTAGAACGGTCCCTAGATCTTCCTCTAGAGTGACCCCTAGATCTTCCTCTGGAGTGACCCCTGGATCTTCCTCTGGAGAGACCCCTAGATCTACCTCTTGAACGGCCCCTGGACCTTTCTCTTTCTCGTCTTCCTTGTCGCTCCCCGCAGTGATCCACACATTTTCCATTACATCTTCCTTCTGTCCATTCTATACATTTACCTCGTGATACTTCTTGAGACCAGTCACTAGATCGTTCCCTGGAGTGGCCACGGGAATGTCCCTTAGAGCGGCTACGGGACCTTCCCCTGGAGTGGCCACGAGATCGTCCTCTGGAGTGGCCACGAGATCGTCCTCTGGAGTGGCCACGAGATCGTCCTCTGGAGTGGCCACGGGAACGTCCCCTGGATCGGCCGCGAGACCTTCCCCTGGAACGTCCTCTAGACCTACCTCGTGAACGATCGCGACTTCTCGATCGGTCTCTGCAGCGAGAGCTTCTCATATCAGCTTGTACTACGGTACTTACTTCTTGAGTCTTCGATCTTCCATTTTCGTAGGATTGCACGTCAACGGTGATTGCTTCCATCCTTGTGGGTTCTCCGATTTCTGTAACAGACTAAACAGAACTGTTTGCTTTGTAATTAACTGTATAGTTTAGTAAGTAGGTTTTTGTAGTAATACTTGATACTTGGGTATCTTACATGCGACGACTCTCCTCTGTGAATGAGATAAAAGGTACACAAGCATTCCGCTTATATTCAATTTATTACGAAATATTGTGTAATCTATTGCGCAATCATTTTTTAAATTAATTGAGTAATGTATTGCGCAACAATTTCTTAAATTGTGCAATTATTGCGTAATGATTTCACGTATTGGGTAATATTTGCGCAATAAAAAATCGTTCTTGGAATTTTTCAGGAAAAATCTTGGAAAATTCCACTTCAAATTATTTTAATGACAACATAATGTTACCTACGTAACATATAATTTCAAAATAAACAATAATCGTTTCACTAAAGTTACTTTTTGATTTTGATTACTTTGTCAATAACAAATTTTATCATGGTAAAATCATGGACCTAAAAAAAAAGCTTTTTTTTAGGTCCATGCGTAAAATGATCAAACTAGTCTTCCCACCCATGGCAGGACAGGAGGAACTGTCAGACTTCTACGGACTAAAATCCACGATATCCTTCAATAGCCCTTTACGTTCTGGGGTCACGGTAATTCGTTAGTCCCGCGACCCCGGCAGGCTTTGGCCCTCTAATACGGGCCCCCTTAGAGGGTCATTGTCAATAACAATAATATAAAATAAAATTTAGCTAGCCAGCAGGTCGGTAGTGAATTATGAATTAATGACCTCACGGACTATCTCTCGGGAAAGAAAATAAATTAAAGCAGGTAAAGCAGGCCTGTTTTGATCTATGTTGAACTTCATTGCAAGTGGTGGCGACTATACCTACTAATCATATCCATAAATCATCAAGCATTTACATGTAATAAAATACCGGCCAAGTGCGAGTCGGACTCGCCCGTAAAAGGTTCCGTAGCAGCAAGTAACATAATATAAAAGTTCTTGTAGTTGGTTGTCACTTTGAAAGGTAAATTGCGGTTTACGATTATTTTATGACGTAGGTATTAAAAAAACGAATTACTTGATCTCGTTCAAACCAATTTTCGCTGGAAGTTTGCATGGTAATGTACACACGGCTACACATCAAGCTATACAAAACCAGTACGCAGGGCACAAATCTAAACCATTTTATACGTTCTCAGGGGTTAGCCAGGGCAGTAATTTGGGTCCACTGGAATTCATTATTATGGTTAATGATCTCCCAGAGGTTGTTAGCAGTGCGAGGTGTTTGCTATTTGCAGATGATCTTAAAGTGTTCATCTCGATAGCGGGCTCCTCGGACTGTGAGCGACTTCAACGAGATCTGGATAAGGTGGTGCAGTGGAGCCAGAAAAACAAATTGGTCTTCAATGGGACCAAATGCTGCGTGATGACGTACAGTCGCGCGCGTGCACCGCTGCATAATCCGTATGAGATAGATGGTGCGGTGATGCCGCGTGTCACGCATATGCGGGATCTTGGGGTTCAGATGGTGTCTGAGTTGACGTTTCGCGAGCATATTATAGACCTGTGTGGCAAATCCTTTAGAAACATGGGTTTCATATTAAGGAAATGTTCGGATTTTAAAAATATAGCAGTAATTAAAATACTGTATAATGCTTTAGTTCGTAGTCATCTAGAGACTAGTGCTTTGTCCATCAGCGGTGGACATCGGGAATCATCGGTTTTTTACAGGTACAATAAAAAAAAAGTTGTGGACATTATTATACTTATTAATAAACATCTTATATGGATTCATTCTTTATTGCTCCTTAAAAGTAAACTATTACTAGAACACATTTTATTGTTGATGACAAGTCAGGGTCTAAGACAATAAATTGATAAAAGTTTAAGCTAAGATTTAAACAGGTTTTATACTTACAACGAAATTAACACCTTTTTAAAGAAATGTCTGCTGTATAATAATAGAAAGTTGCTTAAAATATTATGTACTTTGAAATTACATACAGAATTTAGAAAATGACTCAATTGTAATTCAGTTTACATACCAAAAGTTTGTCAATGAATAAATTTATGATGAAATGTTTGAGATGAAACAACACACTATGGAGAGTTGGAAATGTCCATGTTATCAGGAGAATTCTTTTCATCACATACATCAGAAATCTTATTTTCTAAAACAGAAATGTCCTTTTCTTCTATAACAGAAAGATTAGGAGTATGATCGCGTGACTTGCGGTCGTGAGGTGTTTTAGAGTCCCTATGCGAGTGACTCTTAGAATGACGACTACCCGACCGGGAACGCTTTCGATCCCTGGATCGAGATCGTTTTTTGTCTCTCGACCTGGATCGTTTCCTATCCCTAGATCTAGTTCTCTTTCGGTCTCTTGAGCGAGAACGTTTGCGGTCTCGAGACCTAGACCTCTTTCGTTCCCTAGATCGAGATCTCTTTCCTCTGGAGCGCGACCTCCGGCGGGACCGCGAGCGTTTCCTGCGAGACCGTGAACGAGATCTGCGCCGAGATCGGGAGCGATCGCGCTTTCTGTCTCGAGATCTGGTGCGTTCTCGTTTCTTTGAAGGAGACCTGTCTTTTTCCTTTTCGACGTCTTTTTCTGGTTTGTCGTCCGCTGGCGTTGACGCCTTGGACTTTGCTTCAGAAGAGTTGCCATTAGTTTCGACGACCACTGGTTCAGGTTTGACTTCTTCTTTTTCCTCTTTTTCTACTTCTTTGGGAGGCGACTTAGATTTTTCCTTCTTGTCCTTTTCAGTGGATTCCTTTTTATCTTTGCGATCCTTGTCTTTATCCTTGTCCTTGTCTTTGTCACGCGAGCGGTCGCGCTTGGAGCGTGAGCTGCGGTGTCGGGACCGCGAGCGGGAACGGCGGGAGCTGCGGTGACGGGAACGAGATCTGTAATAAGGAAATACACAATCAGTAACAATAAAGATAGAGGAGGTTGAATGCATGGAGCTCAATTTCCGTATTTTGTTAACTGGATCACTGGATGTGCTTGGCTGATGTTAAATAAAGTTTGATGTAAGAAGAGCAGATAAATCTCTCCAGCAGCTTGTGGACAATGATGATGGTTGGTGATGGAGGTTGATAATATTATATGATATAAATTGAGGGACAAATGGAATTCGTCAGATAGTAAACTTACGGTTGTTTCGGAAAGATGGAATTGATATAGTGTTGGCTTTACAGTTATTATGATTCTCTTAAGTGTCACACTGCAGGCCAAAGGTCCTATTCTCTTTCCACTTATGTATGTATATTGGGGTGAGGGGCAGTGGTCCAACTGCTCTGTCCTTGCTGTCTGTCATCAATTTATGACAACACAATTACTAATGATTACTAAAACGCCTCATATTTTCTTGAAAGAATAAACAGTGAAAGGCAAATCTAAGTTTCTCAAAACTAATTCCACTAACCAAGGTAGTTTCAACCATTTCAATAGTTTCAAAGAGCTGAAGACCATTGAACCGGATAAAACTGACCTTGTGGAACGGTGCTTGTGACGTGACCTTGAGCGTCGGGAGCGGTGTCTCGAGCGAGAGCGGGAGCGCTTGGAGCGGTGACGGGAGCGGGAGCGACGCGAGCGGGAACGAGACCGCCTGCGCGAGCGGGAGCGAGACCGTGTCCTGAAAACAATCGTAAATCCTTATTATTATTTGCTGATAGTTCCACCACAGAACAAAGGAATTGTTCTATACATTAAGCCTCCTGCAGACACACGCGATTAATCGCGCTGCGACGACGAGCCAAGCTAAATTCCCCTCTAAAAATACTGCGAATGGACCGCGACATGTCGCCCCGCGCGATTAATCGCGTGTGCCTGCAGGAGGCTTTAATACTAGCGTAGATTTAATACTAGTTCCCCGCCACTTCATCTACTGCGGAGCTCCTTTTGCTCGTATTGTGATGTTATATAGCCTTCCTTGATAAATGGACTATACAACACAAAATAATTTTAAAATTCGATCCAGTAGTTCCTGAGATTAGCTTGTTCAGCCAGCAAACTATTATAGATAAATGTATTGCTTCATTATATTTTAAAATCTTTTGTTTGTTTTTACAATTATTCAATCGAGGTAGGCCTTGTAGTCTATTTTTAGGGTTCCGTAGCCAAATGGCAAAAACGGAACCCTTATAGATTCGTCATGTCTGTCTGTCTGTCTGTCTGTCCGTGTATGTCACAGCCACTTTTTGTCGAAAGTATAAGAGCTATCCTGTTGAAACTTGGTAGAAAGATGAATTATGTGAACCGCATTAGGATTTTCACACAAAAATCAAAACAAAACAAATTTTGGGGGTGGGCCCATACTTAGAATTGAAACTCAAAAAAAAATTTTTCACCAAACCCATACGTGTGGGGTATCTATGAATAGGTCTTTAAAAATGATATTGAGGTTACTAACATCATTTTTTTCTAATCTGAACAGTTTGCGCGAGAGACACTTCCAAAGTGGTAAAAAGTGTGTCCCCCCCCCCGTAACTTCTAAAATAAGAGAATGATAAAACTAAAAAAAATATATAATGTAGACCTCAACCAAAACTACCAACGAAAATTGGTTTGGATGAGATACAGTTAGAAGTTTTTGAGATATAGACCATTTTCAAAAACCGCAAATATAACTTTGCCATTCATACAAATACTATGAAAAACAAAGTTATTTTTATTGTTTGTGTATATTACTTACTAATCTCAATATAATTATATCTCTAATCTATGCTTGCTGCTACGGAACCCTTCATGGGCGAGTCCAACTCGCACTTGGCCGGTTTTTAAACTATCTAACCATAACGACGGCCCCTACGTAATTCATCGAAACTAAAAAAACTCATTTTTTTTTTATTCGTTAAATCAGCTTCTTAAAAGTATTATTTTACATTATACTGAAATAATAATTAAAATAGTGTTTATTAGCAGAAATTTTAATCGTAAAACATCGAATACAACAAGTATTTCCGAAGTAGTTCATTGAAAGTCCAGATTCGAACATTTACGCGGGAGGGAGCGGCGTGCGAGCGAGACGAATATACCACATTCGTCAATTTACGCGGCGCTGCTGCCAGTTAGCAGCGAGCTATGGCAACGAGTGACTCGCACGTTGACAATTGTTGCAAGTTTAATAAGTTATTTTGTTTTTTGAAACTACACAATGAGTCGATTCAGTACCTCAAGATCGAGAAAAATTCTTGATTTAGTAACAGATGACGAAATACCTAAACCCGGTAAGTAGTAATATTTCTTCTTAAAATATTTTTAGTGAGAATGAAGAGATTATTGTAACTGAAAATCCACGTGGGATTTTCAGTTCCTAATAAGAATAGTGCACAATGAAGATTATTTAATGACTTAATATCGCTTTCTAATAGAAAAACCACGTAATTAATCGATAATGCCAGTTACGATATTTTACGTCGTAATACGACAGTGACTTTTTATCGAAACTTTTAGTTTCATTTTTAGGGTTCCGTAGCCAAATGGCAAAAACGGAACCCTTATAGATTCGTCATGTCTGTCTGTCTGTCTGTCTGTCTGTCTGTCTGTCCGTGTATGTCACAGCCACTTTTTGTCGAAAGTATAAGAGCTATCCTGTTGAAACTTGGTAGAAAGATGTATTATGTGAACCGCATTAGGATTTTCACACAAAAATCAAAACAAAACAAATTTTGGGGGTGCCCCCCATACTTAGAATTGAAACTCAAAAAATAATTTTTCACCAAACCCATACGTGTGGGGTATCTATGAATAGGTCTTTAAAAATGATATTGAGGTTACTAACATCATTTTTAACTAAACTGAACAGTTTGCGCGAGAGACACTTCCAAAGTGGTAAAAAGTGTGTCCCCCCCCCCGTAACTTCTAAAATAAGAGAATGATAAAACTAAAAAAAATATATAATGTAGACCTCAACCAAAACTACCAACGAAAATTGGTTTGGATGAGATACAGTTAGCAGTTTTTGAGATATAGTTCATTTTCAAAAACCGCAAATATAACTTTGTCATTCATACAAATACTATGAAAAACAAAGTTATTTTTATTGTTTGTGTATATTACTTACTAATCTCAATATAATTATATCTCTAATCTATGCTTGCTGCTACGGAACCCTTCATGGGCGAGTCCAACTCGCACTTGGCCGGTTTTTTTATTCTGCGGAGATGAAGTTCAAGATTAAAACGAAACTAACAGTTTCGTATTTTTACTTCGTAGTTGAAGTTCAGTAATAAAACGAAACTACCAGTTTCAATGTTTTATGCAGATAAAACTTTATTTCTTTCTTATTTTCGATACATTAGTTGCGAAATATTTTTTGTTATTTTAAAATAATATATGGTTTTTGGTAATTATAGGAGAGTTAATTTGATGTTTTGTCATTTTGTATACAGGGTGGAGGGATATTGTGACTTTTACCATGATTTTAGTTTATGATTCTAGACCCCTCAGCGTTGAAATGTTTCGATAAAGAAGTGAATATTTTCTTAATAACCGACGAGAAATATTAAATCTGGGGTATAGAACCATGAACTGAATTCACAATACAACCCCTTTCAATACCTACTATTCTTAATATAAATAACATCTTGTTTTAGATTCACCTTTGCCCGCCGCTTGTAACTTTGGGGACGGTGAATGGGAAACTTTAGAGGGTATGATTGATGAAGAACTATCATCAGACAGAAACTTGTTGTCAACTGATTTTTCACTTCTGGAAAAAACAATACCAGCATCACCCACTCCACTAAACAGTGATAAGGAATCGTTTATTTTAGGTAGCTCAGAACATACGCTTTTGCCATCCCCACTACAGGATTTTGATATTATCACACAAAACCAGACTGAAAACTTCGACCACAGCACCACTCGTTCTGACCCATCTCCATCAACGCCGCTGCTGTCTGAATCAGAGAATCAAAAACCACCTACGCCTATCGATAGTCCAGCGCCAATTGCAAGTGTCAATTCTCTTATAACAATATCGGAATGTGAATCACCTAGCTCGAGCATCACATAAAAAAAAAAAAGAGAAACACTACATTTAAAGCAAACCCCGGAAAAAAGAGAAAAAGATGCGTTGAGAAATGGATAGATAACAAAAGAAAACTATTGCTGAATTCTGGTCAAGAGTATATTACTAGAAAGGGCAAAGTTAAACCAGAAAAAAAGTTAAGACCGGTCTGTTCTATTACGTGTAAATTAAAATGTTACAACAAATTCGACGCTGAGACACGTCAAAATATATTAACGCATTTTTGGAAATTAGGAGACCATGCTAAGCAGTGGGAATATATAAACAAATTTAGTGAAAAGAATAGGAAGAAGAGCATTACTATTGAAGGTCCTTCCCGTCGAAAATATACTACGAAATATTTTTTACCACTACCTCACGACAAAACTGATCATCAAACGTCCTATGAACCAGTACAAGTTTGCCTCAAAACGTTTTTAAATACTTTGTGTATCACTGATCAAATTATACGTACTGCTCATACTAAATTAAACCAAGAAGGAATTACTTTACCCGATGATAGAGGAAAGCACCATAATCATCCAGTCGTACGCACCGCTACAATGATAAAAAGTGTTTGTGACCACGTAGCTTCATTTGAACCAGTCCCGTCACACTATACACGACAAAGTAGCAGCAAAATATATCTGGATAGTAACTTAAACATGAATAAAATGTTCTCGTTGTACAAAGAATGGGACCAAATTAAAAATTACGACAGTCAAGCTCTCACATTACGCCAGTATACTGACATAGTGAATGAAAACTTAAACGTAGGATTCTTCGTCCCAAAAAAAGATATTTGTGACAAATGCCATTCATTTTCACACATTGTGAACCCTACTGAGGATCAAATAAGCACACATTCTCAGCACATTGAGAATAAAAAAATTACTAGAGAATTTAAAGACAATGACAAACGAGTAGCTCAAAATTGCTCGGAAGTAGTATGCGCAACATTCGATTTTCAGAAAATTTTAAATTCTCCTCATGGAGATGTTGGCCTGCTCTATTATAAAAGGAAGTTATCAGTTTATAACTTTACCGTGTTTGACGTAGCAAATAAGGAAGGTTTTTGCTATATGTGGACAGAATGCACCGGTAAAAGGGGAGCTAATGAAGTCAGTAGTTGTCTGATGATGTTTATGAAGGGTCTTATTGATAAAGGTGTAAAGAAATTTTTGTTTTGGTCAGACAATTGCTCAGGCCAGAATAGAAATAGAGTTGTATATTCAATGTACATGTATTTATCAAAGGCATACAATGTCGACATAACTCACAGATTTTTAGAAAAGGGCCACACACAAAACGAGGGCGACAGTGTCCATGCGCTCATTGAGAAGGAATCAAAAAGGAAGTTAATTTACACACCGGATCAATGGTATGCATTAGTACGATGGGCCAAAACTACTGGAAAGCCATATAATGTAATAGAAATAACTCAACAGGATATATTTGATTTTAAACCTTTGTTAGATGAAAGAAATTGGAAGAAAGATACAAGCAATAGGAACATAACGTGGAATAAAATCAAGGAAATCAGGGTAGAGAAGGATGTACCGAACTGTCTTTTCTTTAAATACGAGTGGAAGGGTTAGCATCATTGCTTAAACTCGGTAGTTACGAGAAGACGTGGCAAGCGAATAAATAATAACGACGACCTAAAAATGGCTTATGCTGATGCTCTTAGTATTACCGAGGCTAAGTAAAAAGATCTCCTTTCTTTATGCAGTACGGATGTGATTCCAAAGGAATATCACAGATTTTATAAAAATATTAAGCACAGCAATATTGCTGAAAATGATAATGATTCAGATTCAGATTAGAGTTTGCATGCCTTTAATTATATCTTTTATAGTTCCTATTTTCTTTAGCCATATAATTTTAAAGTGTTTTTTATCGTTCCTGTTCAAACTTTTTGATTAGATTGAATTGAGACGTTCATGATAAAGAGAATTATAAAATATTATATTCTATTTTGTTTGTATCTTTTGGGAGAATATTTTTGTTTACGTTGATTTTTGCATTTTTGATCTCAATTGTTTATTGTTTTAAGTGTGTCTAAGTACTTTTTGATTAAATTGTACGTTGCTGTTCATGTTGAGAGGTTAATATTATAAAAAAATAATTTAAAAGCTTGTAATATTTTCTTTTTCTATTTTTGTTAATTTCTTTTGGAAGAATATTTTTGTTTACATTGTTTTATGCAATTTTGATCTCAATAGGTAATGTTAATTAATCTAAGTAATTTGTTTTCGAACTGATTATTTTCGCACAATAAGTATGCCAATTCGTTAATAAAGACTTAATTAACATGGTTGTGATTTTTCTAGTGATTATACTAAGTAAGATATTTGTGATTTTTAATAATAAAGTTCTAAAACACATGATAATAATATTGTTTTTTGTAAACACTGATATCAAATAAAGCCTAAACTGTGCCATTTTATATACATAACATAACCATTTTATCGAAACTAGTAACATCACTTACGTTTTTGTATGGCGTAACTCATCGAAACTACCAGTTACGTTAAATACTTTCTTATTAAGGACGTATATGCAAAAATGACAAGTTGAGAATTGAACTACTACATAGACACAAGTCACACACACAAGCGTTAGCGTGTTAGCTGCGGGAATAAATAGTCAAGTGAACTAATTTTGATACGATGAAAATTGTAATTTTTTTTTAAGTAATATGTACTTGTTGGCTAAGATGAAACCTCACCTGCAAACTTGATGGAGTGACCTGAAGATCTACTTCCTACTGGAACTCCACGACGGATCAAACTACATGTGTCGAGTTTGGGCTCGTTTTGTTAGTTATGAGGTGACCTTACCTCCTGCCTTGATGACGTGACCTGAAGGGCTACTTCTGTGACTCCTACTGGAACTCCTCGATGGATCGAACTAGATGTGTCGTGTTTGGGCTCGTTTTGTTAGTTATGATGAGATCTTACATCCAGACTTGATGGAGTGACCTGAACGTCTACTTCGGTGATTGTAACTGGAACTCAGCGACGGATCGAACTAGATGTGTCGTGTTTGGGCTCGTTTTGTTAGTTATGATGAGATCTCACCTCCGGACTTGAGGGACTGACCTGAAGGTCTACTTCTGTGACTCCTACTGGAACTCCTCGACGGATCGAACTACATGTGTCGAGTTTGGGCTCGTTTTGTTAGTTATGTTGAGACCTTACCTCCGGACTTGATGGAGAGACCTGCTGGTGTACTTCGAAGACTGCTACTGGAACTAATAGACGAGTAGAGCTAGGTGTGTCGAGTTTGGGCTCGTTTTGTTAGTTATGTTGAGACCTTACCTCCGGACTTGATCACGTGACCTGAAGGTCTACTTCTGTGACTCCGACTGGAACTCCTCGACGGATCGAACTAGATGTGTCGTGTTTGGGCTCGTTTTGTTAGTTACGATGAGATCTTACCTCCGGACTTGAGGGACTGACCTGAAGGTCTACTTCTGTGACTCCTACTGGAACTCCTCGACGGATCGAACTAGATGTGTCGTGTTTGGGCTCGTTTTGCTAGTTATGATGAGATCTTACCTCCGGACTTGAGGGACTGACCTGAAGGTCTACTTCTGTGACTCCTACTGGAACTCCTCGACGGATCGAACTAGATGTGTCGTGTTTGGGCTCGTTTTGTTAGTTATGATGAGATCTTACCTCCAGACTTGATGGAGTGACCTGAAGGTCTACTTCTGTGACTCCGACAGGAACTCCTCGACGGATCGAACTAGATGTGTCGTGTTTGGGCTCGTTTTGTTAGTTATGATGAGATCTTACCTCCTGTCTTGATGGAGTGACCTGAAGGTCTGCTTCTGTGACTCCTACTGGAACTCCTCGACGGATCGAACTAGATGTGTCGTGTTTGGGCTCGTTTTGCTAGTTATGATGAGATCTTACCTCCGGACTTGAGGGACTGACCTAAAGGTCTACTTCTGTGACTCCTACTGGAACTCCTCGACGGATCGAACTAGATGTGTCGTGTTTGGGCTCGTTTTGTTAGTTATGATGAGATCTTACCTCCAGACTTGATGGAGTGACCTGAACGTCTACTTCGGTGATTGTAACTGGAACTCGGCGACGGATCGAACTAGATGTGTCGTGTTTGGGCTCGTTTTGTTAGTTATGATGAGATCTTACCTCCGGACTTGAGGGACTGACCTGAAGGTCTACTTCTGTGACTCCTACTGGAACTCCTCGATGGATCGAACTACATGTGTCGAGTTTGGGCTCGTTTTGTTAGTTATGTTGAGACCTTACCTCCGGACTTGATGGAGAGACCTGCTGGTGTACTTCGAAGACTGCTACTGGAACTAATAGACGAGTAGAGCTAGGTGTGTCGAGTTTGGGCTCGTTTTGTTAGTTATGTTGAGACCTTACCTCCGGACTTGAGGGACTGACCTGAAGGTCTACTTCTGTGACTCCTACTGGAACTCCTCGACGGATCGAACTAGATGTGTCGTGTTTGGGCTCGTTTTGCTAGTTATGATGAGATCTTACCTCCGGACTTGAGGGACTGACCTGAAGGTCTACTTCTGTGACTCCTACTGGAACTCCTCGACGGATCGAACTAGATGTGTCGTGTTTGGGCTCGTTTTGTTAGTTATGATGAGATCTTACCTCCAGACTTGATGGAGTGACCTGAAGGTCTACTTCTGTGACTCCGACAGGAACTCCTCGACGGATCGAACTAGATGTGTCGTGTTTGGGCTCGTTTTGTTAGTTATGATGAGATCTTACCTCCTGTCTTGATGGAGTGACCTGAAGGTCTGCTTCTGTGACTCCTACTGGAACTCCTCGACGGATCGAACTAGATGTGTCGTGTTTGGGCTCGTTTTGCTAGTTATGATGAGATCTTACCTCCGGACTTGAGGGACTGACCTAAAGGTCTACTTCTGTGACTCCTACTGGAACTCCTCGACGGATCGAACTAGATGTGTCGTGTTTGGGCTCGTTTTGTTAGTTATGATGAGATCTTACCTCCAGACTTGATGGAGTGACCTGAACGTCTACTTCGGTGATTGTAACTGGAACTCGGCGACGGATCGAACTAGATGTGTCGTGTTTGGGCTCGTTTTGTTAGTTATGATGAGATCTTACCTCCGGACTTGAGGGACTGACCTGAAGGTCTACTTCTGTGACTCCTACTGGAACTCCTCGATGGATCGAACTACATGTGTCGAGTTTGGGCTCGTTTTGTTAGTTATGTTGAGACCTTACCTCCGGACTTGATGGAGAGACCTGCTGGTGTACTTCGAAGACTGCTACTGGAACTAATAGACGAGTAGAGCTAGGTGTGTCGAGTTTGGGCTCGTTTTGTTAGTTATGTTGAGACCTTACCTCCGGACTTGAGGGACTGACCTGAAGGTCTACTTCTGTGACTCCTACTGGAACTCCTCGATGGATCAAACTAGATGTGTCGTGTTTGGGCTCGTTTTGTTAGTTATGATGAGATCTTACCTCCGGACTTGATGGAGTGACCTGAAGGTGTACTTCGGTGATCGCTAGCTCTACGTCTATTAGTTCCAGTAGCAGTCTTCGAAGTACACCAGCAGGTCTCTCCATCAAGTCCGGAGGTAAGGTCTCAACATAACTAACAAAACGAGCCCAAACACGACACATCTATTTCGATTCATCGAGGAGTTCCAGTAGGAGTCACAGAAGTAGACCTTCAGGTCAGTCCCTCAAGTCCGGAGGTAAGGTCTCAACATAACTAACAAAACGAGCCCAAACTCGACACACCTAGCTCTACTCGTCTATTAGTTCCAGTAGCAGTCTTCGAAGTACACCAGCAGGTCTCTCCATCAAGTCCGGAGGTAAGGTCTCAACATAACTAACAAAACGAGCCCAAACTCGACACATGTAGTTCGATCCATCGAGGAGTTCCAGTAGGAGTCACAGAAGTAGACCTTCAGGTCAGTCCCTCAAGTCCGGAGGTAAGATCTCATCATAACTAACAAAACGAGCCCAAACACGACACATCTAGTTCGATCCGTCGCCGAGTTCCAGTTACAATCACCGAAGTAGACGTTCAGGTCACTCCATCAAGTCTGGAGGTAAGATCTCATCATAACTAACAAAACGAGCCCAAACACGACACATCTAGTTCGATCCGTCGAGGAGTTCCAGTAGGAGTCACAGAAGTAGACCTTTAGGTCAGTCCCTCAAGTCCGGAGGTAAGATCTCATCATAACTAGCAAAACGAGCCCAAACACGACACATCTAGTTCGATCCGTCGAGGAGTTCCAGTAGGAGTCACAGAAGCAGACCTTCAGGTCACTCCATCAAGACAGGAGGTAAGATCTCATCATAACTAACAAAACGTGCCCAAACACGACACATCTAGTTCGATCCGTCGAGGAGTTCCTGTCGGAGTCACAGAAGTAGACCTTCAGGTCACTCCATCAAGTCTGGAGGTAAGATCTCATCATAACTAACAAAACGAGCCCAAACACGACACATCTAGTTCGATCCGTCGAGGAGTTCCAGTAGGAGTCACAGAAGTAGACCTTCAGGTCAGTCCCTCAAGTCCGGAGGTAAGATCTCATCATAACTAACAAAACGAGCCCAAACACGACACATCTAGCTCTACTCGTCTATTAGTTCCAGTAGCAGTCTTCGAAGTACACCAGCAGGTTTCTCCATCAAGTCCGGAGGTAAGGTCTCAACATAACTAACAAAACGAGCCCAAACTCGACACACCTAGCTCTACTCGTCTATTAGTTCCAGTAGCAGTCTTCGAAGTACACCTGCAGGTCTGTCCATCAAGTCCGGAGGTAAGGTCTCAACATAACTAACAAAACGAGCCCAAACACGACACATCTATTTCGATTCATCGAGGAGTTCCAGTAGGAGTCACAGAAGTAGACCTTCAGGTCAGTCCCTCAAGTCCGGAGGTAAGGTCTCAACATAACTAACAAAACGAGCCCAAACTCGACACACCTAGCTCTACTCGTCTATTAGTTCCAGTAGCAGTCTTCGAAGTACACCAGCAGGTCTCTCCATCAAGTCCGGAGGTAAGGTCTCAACATAACTAACAAAACGAGCCCAAACTCGACACATGTAGTTCGATCCATCGAGGAGTTCCAGTAGGAGTCACAGAAGTAGACCTTCAGGTCAGTCCCTCAAGTCCGGAGGTAAGATCTCATCATAACTAACAAAACGAGCCCAAACACGACACATCTAGTTCGATCCGTCGCCGAGTTCCAGTTACAATCACCGAAGTAGACGTTCAGGTCACTCCATCAAGTCTGGAGGTAAGATCTCATCATAACTAACAAAACGAGCCCAAACACGACACATCTAGTTCGATCCGTCGAGGAGTTCCAGTAGGAGTCACGGAAGTAGACCTTTAGGTCAGTCCCTCAAGTCCGGAGGTAAGATCTCATCATAACTAGCAAAACGAGCCCAAACACGACACATCTAGTTCGATCCGTCGAGGAGTTCCAGTAGGAGTCACAGAAGCAGACCTTCAGGTCACTCCATCAAGACAGGAGGTAAGATCTCATCATAACTAACAAAACGAGCCCAAACACGACACATCTAGTTCGATCCGTCGAGGAGTTCCTGTCGGAGTCACAGAAGTAGACCTTCAGGTCACTCCATCAAGTCTGGAGGTAAGATCTCATCATAACTAACAAAACGAGCCCAAACACGACACATCTAGTTCGATCCGTCGAGGAGTTCCAGTAGGAGTCACAGAAGTAGACCTTCAGGTCAGTCCCTCAAGTCCGGAGGTAAGATCTCATCATAACTAACAAAACGAGCCCAAACACGACACATCTAGCTCTACTCGTCTATTAGTTCCAGTAGCAGTCTTCGAAGTACACCAGCAGGTTTCTCCATCAAGTCCGGAGGTAAGGTCTCAACATAACTAACAAAACGAGCCCAAACTCGACACACCTAGCTCTACTCGTCTATTAGTTCCAGTAGCAGTCTTCGAAGTACACCTGCAGGTCTGTCCATCAAGTCCGGAGGTAAGATCTCATCATAACTAGCAAAACGAGCCCAAACACGACACATCTAGTTCGATCCGTCGAGGAGTTCCAGTAGGAGTCACAGAAGCAGACCTTCAGGTCACTCCATCAAGACAGGAGGTAAGATCTCATCATAACTAACAAAACGAGCCCAAACACGACACATCTAGTTCGATCCGTCGAGGAGTTCCTGTCGGAGTCACAGAAGTAGACCTTCAGGTCACTCCATCAAGACAGGAGGTAAGATCTCATCATAACTAACAAAACGTGCCCAAACACGACACATCTAGTTCGATCCGTCGAGGAGTTCCAGTAGGAGTCACAGAAGTAGACCTTCAGGTCACTCCGTCAAGACAGGAAGTAAGGTCTCATCATAACTAACAAAACGAGCCCAAACACGACACATCTAGTTCGATCCGTCGAGGAGTTCCAGTAGGAGTCACAGAAGTAGACCTTCAGGTCAGTCCCTCAAGTCCGGAGGTAAGATCTCATCATAACTAACAAAACGAGCCCAAACACGACACATCTAGCTCTACTCGTCTATTAGTTCCAGTAGCAGTCTTCGAAGTACACCAGCAGGTTTCTCCATCAAGTCCGGAGGTAAGGTCTCAACATAACTAACAAAACGAGCCCAAACTCGACACACCTAGCTCTACTCGTCTATTAGTTCCAGTAGCAGTCTTCGAAGTACACCTGCAGGTCTGTCCATCAAGTCCGGAGGTAAGGTCTCAACATAACTAACAAAACGAGCCCAAACTCGACACACCTAGCTCTACTCGTATAATAGTTCCAGTAGCAGTCTTCGAAGTACACCAGTAGGTCTCTCCATCAAGTCCGGAGGTAAGGTCTCAACATAACTAACAAAACGAGCCCAAACTCGACACACCTAGCTCTACTCGTCTATTAGTTCCAGTAGCAGTCTTCGAAGTACATTTCAGGTCACTCCATCAAGTCCGAAACTAAATATGAAATTTATAAGTACATATAAGAAACTGTGAATAAAATCTTACCTTGGTTGTCCGTAGTCCGTGCAGAATGCGTGAAGGATCAAGTTTGTTAGGTCAAATATTTTGTATTCGTACAGCGATCTTTTCCTATACGAGGAGCTGCTTACAAGCGTCACAGTGTCCACTCACGACGGCGGCCGAGCGCAGACTAATATTTCATTACAAATTTTTGTGCAATAAATCAAGACAGTGACCAGTAAAATAACCCTTATTTCAATCCAATAAGAATCACGTGTTACCGCTAAATATGTGAAAAAATAAGACTCAATTTTTTTGTTTTCTGAGCGTATTGTAACATTTTGTTAGTTTTTTTTTTGCTACCTTTTTGAGTTGAACATGTCTGCTTACATAAAATATTTTTAAATACATAAATTTATGTTATTAAATAAAAGAAAAATGTCCCTAAAGTCAGTACGATTTCGTCAAATTTGTGTGAAGAGGTAACGGAAATTACTTTTTACAATATTATAAACCAAAATTTTCGAATAAAAAATTGCTACCATTTGAAGATTAAGGAGTAATCTATCTGTGGTAATTATTAGTTACATTTGGTTTTGTATCATTTTCCCGCAAAATGTACCGAAAAACTGCTTATTTTTGTCAGATTCGTAAACGCGTCCTTAAATTTGAAGTACATAATCGAAAGTGTCTGTTTCGTTAAAAGCTACGAAATTGTTTCCGTCTTAAATAATCGAAACTGACAGTACCGATAAAAAAAAAATATCCTTTTGACGACGTAAAGTATCGAAACTTTATTTTCCATGAAACTATTACATATTTTCACAAATAAATATATCTGAATAAATCTACTAATTTGTTTAGTAACCACGGGTAACAAAGATTTAATGTAATTCTCTCTAATTAAGAAATATACCACAAAGAAACTTCAAAAGACTCTGGTGAAAAATGTCAAAAATCACTTTCAATGATTTACGTAGGGGCCGTCGATAAATGGTATGCTCAGTAGTCACACCTAGACTTAAACACTGGTTTTTATTAGCATAACAAGAAAATTTAAAAAAATACATTTATGTATGAGAAATGGTTTCTTTGGTAAGTTTAGTCAGTAAAATGGAAAACAATGGGACTTTAGGAAATTAATGACAGTATCAAATAGTTCAAAATGTAAGTATGTTAATTGACACATATTTTGAACTGAATCCCTGTTTTCTCAATACAACGGGTCTAAAACGGCCACTGTTACAGACTCCTTTAATACTATAGCATTAGAAAAAAGAAAATTGTTTTTTCATTGACATTGACATTCAGTCTTGTAAAATGATTACTAAAATGTACGTATGCTTTTATTATAGACTTTATTATATTGGCGACGAGGCAAATTGTGTTGTCAGCAAGCAAACAACATGAATGCTGAACAATTCGCGGCTTTCCTAACCGCACAACAGGAACAACAAAAGGTATTAACAGTCCTATTACAACAAATCGTACAACAGCAGCAACACCAGGGATGCTCCTCACCAAACAACAGCGTGACAAACAACAATGATAACACAACACCTTCTACATCGAAACAAAACATTGTTAAACACTTCAAGTGCGACAAGTTTAACCCTACCACAACCACCGCAGAAAACTTTGTGGATCTATTTGAAGCGAAATGCCGGATATGGGGTGAAGAAGCGCTTAGTATTCAAAAAGACTTACTCGTAAACTGCATTACACCGGAAATATACCACGAGCTGAAAGTAGCGTTAACTCCTGACTTTGACACAGCGACATACGACGATATAAAATTGAAATTATTGGATTTATATAGAACCAAGAAAACGCGATACAAAGCCTTAATTGATTTTTGGAACTCTACAAGAGAATCCGTCGAAACAATGGAACATTATTCGAATAGACTGAAGGAACTTTCAGAACATTGCGGCTATGAAGGGACCTTACTGGAGAGACAGCTCCGTGATCGGTTTGCAACCGGTTTGAACCATACACAGTTGGAAGTAGATTTAAAACAAAGATGGCCAGACCTACGTCAAGTCGCAGATGGTGGTAAAACGAGAGAAGTAACATTCGCAGAGATATTTGCAGTTGCCCAATCACGCGAAGTTGCAGAGAACGACAATAGTGACGGAAGTATCAAAAATAATGACTATATTAATCGAATCAAACAGAAAGGACAAAGCAAACGCACTGATCGATTAAAGATCAACTACGAGACAACCAGGAAGTTACGACCAGACCAATGCAGACGATGCGGAAAGCATGACATACATGATTATGAACACTGTACAGCAAAAAACCACCAATGTAAAGCATGTGGAACAACAGGACATTACGAAAGTGTATGTATTAAATCAGGTAGAGCATACCTGTTGTCACAACCCACATACTCACAACGCAAGAACAAGACAAACAAACACAACAAAATACAGAGGCTTAACAATCGAAGAGAGATATCAGAGGCCTCATCAACGACATCGTCACACTCTCACTCCGCCGCGGAAGATAGTGATAGCGAGCACAATCCTGTTTACCTCATTAACAAGAAAACATCTCGTTGCAAGAAAATTGACGTTACTATCAATGGTGTAAAATGCACAATGGACTGGGATCCTGGATCAATCTACTCAATAATTTCTACTAAAATGTGGAAAAAGATTGGAGCTCCAACATTGTCAAAAGGACCGAAACTCCAAGCCTATTGCAATTTTAAACTGAAACCGAAAGGTATAACAGACGTAACAGTTGAAGTAGAAAACGTACAGAAATTATTACCTGTTGTAGTAATGGATAAAGCAGATCCTATGCTTTTCGGATTACAATGGAGCGAAATGTACGACATGACATTTCCAAAACCTGTGTACTCTATTAAACGTACCACAGACACATCACTGGATCTCGTACTAGCTACCTACGCCGAACTTTTTGACAACAAATTAGGGAAGGTAAAAAATTATCAAGTGAACATCCACATCAAACCTGGCAGTGAAGCAAAACATCTGCCGGCACGACCCATCAAGTTTAGCATACGTAAAAACATAGAAGTAGAACTAGAACGGCTTCTGCGCGAAGGAATAATAACAGAAGTGGACCCCAACATGACACCCTTAGAATGGGCCACACCCACAGTCAATGTTTTAAAACCAAACGGCCAAGTACGGATTTGTGGCGACTACCGAACTACGTTAAACCCGGTACTTATCAAGCATACCCATCCCGTGCCTCTTTTCGATCAGTTAAGACAACGTCTGGCACATGGAGATAGATACTCGAAAATCGACCTTAAGGATGCTTATCTTCAGTTTGAAATAGCCCCTGAATCGAAAAAGTACCTAACAATATCAACCCATAAAGGATACTTTGTCTACAACAGAATGCCTTTTGGAATTGCAACCGCGCCCTCAATTTTCCAACATTTCCTTGACAAACTACTCGACGGTATACCAAACGTCGCTGTATTTTTCGATGATATTGCCATAACTGGGAAAAGTGACAAAGAACATTTAGAGAACCTCTCAATGGTTTTCAAGAAATTGAAACAAGCCGGATTGAAAGTAAATTTAAAAAAATGCACTTTCTTACAAACAGAAATCGAATATTTAGGACATATTATCGACAGAAATGGAGTACGACCAACTAAATCTAAAATAGAAGCAATTGCGAAAGCACAACCGCCAACAAATACCAAAGAGCTCAGGGCTTTCTTAGGACTCATCAATTTTTACGAACGTTTTATCCCACATCTACATAGTGAATGCGCCGATTTACATGAACTAACAGGTGACCGCCGTAAATGGCAATGGACTAATCATGAGAACGAAATATTTATTAAAGCTAAGAAATTAATAGCAAGATCTAATTCAGTTGTTGCGTTTGACGAATATCGACCACTTTACCTTTCCTGTGACGCCTCAGAGAAAGGAGTAGGCGCAGTCTTATACCACAAGGAAAATGAATTCGAACAACCTATTGCATTTGGCTCAAGGAAACTGAAACCTGCTGAAAGCAAATATTCTGTTATAGACCGCGAAGCATTAGCGATATTCTATGGCATTCAAAAATTCGATCAGTATCTCAGAGGCACAAAATTCACACTTGTAACTGACCACAAACCGCTTATTCACATATTGGGCCCACAACGAAATCTTCCGAAAATTGCCAATAATAGACTTGTGAGGTGCACTCGTGATTGGAAATTATGATTATGATATCATTTACAAAAAAGGGGAAAATAACATTATTGCTGATTACCTCTCCAGAATGCCAAATAGTACTGAACAGCCAAACTACCCAGAGGCATCTATATGCAAAATTACTGAATTGATACAGCATAATAAAATAAACGACTTGACCTTAAGTGAAGAACTTATCAGAGACGAAACGAAAAACGATGCCACACTGAAGCAAGTCCTGCAATTAATCAAAACCGACTGGTTTCATTGTTCACAGACTGATCTGAAACCGTTTATTAGAAAACGCAATGAACTCTCTATAGAGAACAAGATCATCATGTGGCAAGGTAGGGTTGTTATACCGAGTAAATTAATAAGTCAGTACTGCGTTATTTGCACATTGGCCATCCTGGAACTTCTGCAATGAGAGCTCTTGCGCGCTTCTACGTATGGTGGCCAACACTTGAAGAAGACATTGACAATTTTGTAAAAAGATGTCAAAAATGCCAGGAAAATAGACCCAACAACCCAGAACTTCCTGTTTACTCTTGGTCGATTCCAGAAAAGGTATGGGAAAGAGTTCACGTCGACTTTGCCGGACCTTTTGAGGGCAAGTATTGGCTAGTTCTAGCCGACGCCTTATCAAAATGGATAGAAGTTAAACCTATGACAAAAATAACCACCAGAACATTATGCGATAAACTAGACGGTATTTTTACTACATTTGGATTGCCTCAAATTATTGTCTCCGACAATGGACCTCAATTTACTTCCAAAGACTTTCGAGAGTATCTCAAGTCGAATGGTATAGTGCATATGACATCTTCACCCTACTACCACCCAAGGACCAATGGACTGGCCGAACGACTCGTGCGAACTTTTAAATCAAGAATGAATGCAAGTGACGCAGACAGAGTCAACCCAAAACGGAGGCTTCAAAACTTTCTCTTCTCTTATCGTAACACACCCCATACTACCACAGGAAAATCACCAGCTCAAATGATGTTTGGAAGACAGCTAAACTGTCTACTAGATAACGTTAGGCCGAATATGAGAAGAACATTGCGCTATAAGAACATTCAAGCAAATATTCAATCTGAACAAAATACTCCGAATTTCCAGAATGGGGAAGCTGTGTACATCCGTACCAAACTAGAAAATAAGTGGAAACCGGCTATCATTGAGGAAAGGAAACACAGGTATTCTTATGTGGTTAGAACTCCGGAAGGAGTCCTGAAGCGCAGACACGCCGACCACATACGCCCCAAGGCGAGTGCAGCTCAGTCACCAACCAACGAGCCAGAGACTGTGATGGAACCATCGTCATCCGTTGAAGCATCGACTTCCACACCGCATGAAGTACTACCTTGCGCCAGTTCTACTCCAATCAGTCAACCTTCGATAGAAACCGGTTCCTACTCGCCACGAACACTCGAACAGACACCGGTGTTGAGGCGTAGCAAGAGAACAATACGTCCACCGCATCGCCTCATAGAGCAAATGGACTAAGGCCCGGAGGAATGTTACAGACTCCTTTAATACCATAGCATTAGAAAAAAGAAAATTGTTTTTTCATTGACATTGACATTCAGTCTTGTAAAATGATTACTAAAATATACGTATGGTTTAAGCAATATTTCACTTCATTAATTTCCATTAAATTTTAGCTTAAGTGAAAATGTAGGACAATGAATTAGTTAACCTTACCTCCTTTTATCCTTAGATAAGAGCCCTATGACTGGGTCAATAGCAGCTGAGATTAAGTTCTGTGCTTCTTTCACCCGACACATGGCTTCTTCAATCTCCCGTTGGGCTGCTTCGTTGCTCTTTGTTTGAGGCTTGCATATAGCTTGAGTTGCATGGTGCACCTGTAATAATATACAATTGTTAAATGGAATCTTATTAGAAATTATATGGATTTAAAAGTACAGAACTTATGTTTAATAATATCTTCAGTATTGAGTCTCTGCGTGATGAGAGGGCTGGCACACCAAACCTCCAAGTTTACCAAAGACCAACCAAAGATTTTTACCAAAGTCTCGCTGCCAGCCTTGTAGGCCTCTTTCCATTATGATTTACATTTTTTTTATTATATGGACTGTCAGACTCGTACTGACTAAAATCCATGGTGTCCTTCAATAGCCTTTACGTTCTGGGGTCAGAACACCCTGGCAGGCTTTGGCCCTCTAAAGGGGGCCTAGTCATAATGCTGACACTCTGAGGCGCGCGTGGAACACAACGAGCCGTATTGCGATTGACAAGATAACTTTTTGTTACTTGCAAACTATTATTACTTTATTTATGGTTTGTAAATAAAATGATTTGGTAAGTTTGTACTTAATGCATGATGCTTATGGTATACGCTAATATTTACTTCATTCATTGTTAAATGCTTCCTTTTTGAGAAATCAATTTCAACAATAAAATCAAATAGAGTGGGAGGGAGTTTAATCAAATTGTAAATTTATTAATTCGTTTTAACATCCTGTCTTGGTAATGGGTATTTAGTTACCAATAACTAGGTTGAAATAAAAAGATAGATGTTAGCTGTTTGCGGAAACTAACCAAATATAAACAAAAAGGCTAAACAAAGATAAAACTAATAATTTAAATATGTCATGAAATTTTCTAAACTAGATTAATTAGTTATTATTAAAGTGCTTAAAAACCCATAACTCACCTTGATTGCTTGTCCTTCTACCAAACTGCCATTTAACTGAAGTGCTTTTATGATGGACTCCTGCTCTGTCATCTCAATCAGGGCATACCTCTGCTTGTCTATGTCCCGCTCACAGAACCTCATGTATTTCACTTCACCAGCTTGACAGAAGTGATCTATCAACTGCTGGGAAGTTAAATTGTCCACATCACCAACAAGGACTGTCCTCCTTATTTCCTCTATCTTTCTGGAATCGTAGGTGGCCGGTAGCGGTGGATATGGTGGCAATCCTAACGAAACTATCTTAGGGTCATGAGTTTGGATAACCTGGTTGGGGGGAACGCCATCTAGAGCGTTGATTACATGCGCCGGTAGACGAGGCTCCACTGTGCTCAGTCCTGGCACTAAAGTTCCGTTGCTTGACATTTCTAGAGCCTTGTGCTCGTCCGGTATCTCTCCTGACTGCATAGGAATCACTATAAGTGCCCGATCAATGAACACAGTGTTAGTCATATGCTGAGCAACGTTTACGGTAGCCGAATCGTAGTATTTTACATAACATATTCGAGACTGCACGGGGCAGGACACGTCTCTGATAGTCGGGTACAATCTGATGTCGTCGATCTTCCCCAAATACCCGAAGAGTGTTTGCATCTGGTCTTTGGTAGCTTGAGGTGCGATGTTGGTGACTTGAATCACCCTCGTGCTGCCCGAAACCATTTTCGACGATTTGCACATTAAAGTTACAACTGTCCAACACTTACAACTTGAGTATGAATTTTAACTGTATCTAGAAACCATTTTGATTCTACATTTTGTGCTAATAAATAAGAGAACTTTCGTGAAATAAATCGCAAACCACCACACGCTTTCTATCTCCACAGATAAAACCAAAAACACGGAGAAACAGCACAGTTTAAAAACGGAAACAAAAGCACAGAGTAAAAACTATTCTGAATTTTATTAAAAATAGTTTTATTTTTTTAAGACTTCTGTCAGCATTAATTGTATTTGATTTTGCCACTTTGTGGCCCTTTTGCTTGCCAAAAGGTATATAAAAGGGGGCAGCGAAGAAGGGATTTTTGATGTGACTCGAGCGTGTCAAGTGTCAGATAACTGGGAGTCCTTTTAATGTACAGACGTTAGCAGGTCAACCTAACCGAATCTGACAAATTATACTAATCGAATATTAACCTTCCTCTATTGTGATAAGGTTGAAAATGTTTTGAAGACATTTGACAGATTGAGGTAGGTTGATGTGCTGGCGTCTGTACCTGTACCAAGTATGAACCCTCCATTGGTGGGGTGTGTTGAGGGGTTAAAGGTAGATTAATTACGTTCAGCAGGGCTATTGGCCAACCAGTGGCCAACTGTGGCTTATTGGATTGGTTACTGGACACCTCTATATTTTATAGACTGTTTTGCGGCTTAGTTGAGGAGCATACCCATTGTGTACCCACTCGCACGAGCGCTTTTTTTTGGGCGTTAAAAAAGCACCAAGTTGGAACAAAAAGGTAAATTGAACTTAAATGCCCAGCACTTAAAGTCAAATACAGTTCGATAAAAAGCGCCGCCTCCGCTGGAATGCATTTGTTTCATTTCATTTTATTTTATTTCATAGAAAAATGCATTCCCATGTATCTCTTCACACGTCTAAAAAAAGAGCTCGTGCGAATGGGGGTTTAGTGCCCATATGCATGAGCGGTTTATTTTTAGGCGTGTGCTGAATTTTAACAAAAAAGTAAATTGAACTTAACTGCCACCGCCCAGCATTTAAAATCAAATGCAATTCGAAAAACGTCGCGTTTTACAAGCGCTCTGACGTGTGAACAGATACATGGGAATGTATTTGATCTATTTCCGGCGCTTTTTTTATGGGCGCTAGCTTTGTGGCGCTAGCCCATAAAAAAATGCTCGTGCGAATGGGCACTTATAGACGTTTTACCAAACGAACTCTCGGTGTGATCGCGGCAGTCATAGACTACAGCTTTATTACGTTCGTTCATCAAACTTGGCGCCGGCGGCAAATACGATTTTTGGTTGTGTCCTCGTAAGAATAATTATATTTAAAATGTTAAGTGATGGTGATACACTAGAGTCATTAAAATTAAGATTGAAATCTGGTAAGTAGAAACATAATTTAAATACATTCAGGACGCCTCGGTAATGGTCATTGGGTTTGCGAGTGAATTGTGATTCAGTGTTTAGTCTTCCAAACAATTTTTGCAGACGCTTCGCTACTTGCGACGTTGTTCTTCCAATGAAATTCCGATTATATCCCTTTATGATCAAAATAATGTGTTAAAAACCACTTTATTTATTGCAGTTACTAAACAAAAGTTATCTCAAGAAAGAGAAGTATTAAAACTACGTAACAAAGAACGAACGCTTATGGACGAACTTAATATGATTAAATCTGAAGTAGAACATTTAACAGAACAATTGGAGGTAGGGTGATCTGATTTCCGGTTTTACGTAGGTACACTTGAAAATACCGGGATTCGCGGTTTTAACTAATTCTCATCTATTCTATCTCAGTACCAAAATTGATTAAAGTTGGTCCAGCCTCTTTGACGTGAAAACGGAACAACATCATAGGTACTCACTTTTGCACTTCTATCTAATATTAGCAGGGATGATCTACAGCTATAGGTTACTAATTAATCAGTATCTTGATCTGGCTCGCGATGTTATTGACATGTGGGACGTGAATACAGCAGTCATTGTGCCGATAGTCGTGTCAGCCAATGGCGTAATTGCCAAGAGCCTCGAAAAACATCTGAAGAAGCTCTCGAACTTGGCAGCCGGATCAAGAGCTTGATTCATAAGCCAGTACTCCTGGACACGGCGCGTTTGTTAGGAGCTTCCTCTCTCAAGAGCCCTGACGACCACCGGTAGCCTGGACCTGTCCCCGCTGCTGACGGTGGACTGCTATATATCTTTTATATTTTTGAATGAAGTATATGGTTTTGTAAAAATATTTAAAAATTTATAAAATAAGTGTAAAATATCTGATATCCAGCAACTGAAGAATCAAATAACCCAGAGTAAACATCAGATTTCATTGATTGATATGTGCATGGCATCTGAAGATTTGAAGGTAGAATCGCACATTAATGTCCTGAATGAGCATTTGGGAGGATTTCAACAGTTGTTCGACAGAGGTTAGTGAGATTTATTAGACGTTGAGGCTACCTGGGAAGAAATGTTAAATCATAATGCTAGGGCCACACTAATGTGACCAACACGATAGTACGTTAGTGTGGCCCCCGCATAAAAATAATGTACTCTACTGCTGGTGTCAAATAAGTGACTGTGGAGATTTATATTGATTACTAGCTGACCCGGCAAACTTCATGCCGCTTCAGAATCTTTTTATTTTTAATAATTTTACTAATCTACAACCTTGCCTAAACTTCCAAAAATAATTATCAAAACCAAAATTAGCCAAATCGGTCAAGCCGTTCTCGAGTTTTAGCGAGACTCCTCATAACCCACGTCACGACTGAAATCCTTTTGACGCGGCGCTATATAGTACGTATCTATGGCATTACATCAGTACTAGGCGAAACTGCACTGCAGCGGAATTGCGCGACGCGACGGGTTTCTTTGCCACGCAGTTCGGTTGTAGTGCAGTTCAGTTGCCGCTTAGTGCGTGATGTCTCGTACTTGTAATTTCATACAAAGAATATTTTGACGCGACGTGTCGCGCAGTTCCGCTGCAGTGCAGTTCCGCCTAGTGCGGTTTTGCCCATTCGCATGACCGCTTTTTTTGGGCGTTAAAAAAGCGATGAGTTTTAAAAAAGGGTGATTTTAACTGAAACGTCACCACCCAGCACTTATATTCAAATACAGTTCGAAAAAAAACGCCCGTTTAAAAACGCTGACGTGTGTACAGATACATAGGAATGCATTAATTGTTCTATTTCGGCGCTTTTTTAACGCCGGCAAAAGCGCTCGTGCGAATGGGCTCTTAAAAAAATATGGTCCGAAGGACAACGATGATTTATGCCGAAGGACTTCAGTCAGGGGGCGGACTCTATTGGGCGGACTTCTAGAGCTTCTAGTATTTGCAGTTCATGTTGTCTTCTACGTCAGCTTTCACTGTCACTCTAATCCACTCTAATCCTCCTCTAATCACAGATCAGAGAGAAATAGAGCAACGTATAAAGGAACAAAAAGAAAAGGAAGCCAAACTACAAGAAGATTTACGACAGAAAGAGAAGCAGATAGCTGAAGAAAATCAACAGCAAATGAGAGAAGCAGCCGCGATTGAGAAAGAATGTGAAGTTATTGAACGGGAGTGCGCTGTGCTGAAGGTGATCAAGTTTCTCCAGTTATTTTATCTCAGCCAACAGCAATCAAAACAGCAAAGGTTGCACTCCATAGGTAATACAAACTGTAGCTTCAGCGCTCCAGTGCAGTGGCGATGACTCTCATAGAGAATTATAGATCTAATGATCGCGGGATCTTGTTCCATTAGGCACCTTCGCATAACACAGCTGATGTAACTTGCATTCATTGCCGGTTTTCGGTACCTGTAGGTACTTTTTTTTTTATCGTGGTAAAATCATCAAATGAGTCCTCCCACCCCGGGCAGGGCG
This sequence comes from Agrotis exclamationis, assembly GCA_950005045.1. NCBI lineage: Eukaryota > Metazoa > Arthropoda > Insecta > Lepidoptera > Noctuidae > Agrotis > Agrotis exclamationis. The sequence continues at coordinate 6,908,601 of OX465431.1, read as the reverse complement.
GGACTGTCAGACTTGTACTGACTAAAATCCACGGTGTCCTTCAATAGCCCTTTATGTTCCGGGGTCACGGTGATGAGATATGTCCCGCGACCCCGGCAGGCTTTGGCCCTCTAGAGAGGGGGCCCCGTCATTATGCTGACGCTCTTTGAGGCGCGCGTGGAACACAACGCGCCGTCGACCCGGGCATGGTCCATGGTCGGGCTGCGAGTTGCCCTTTAAGTACTCATAAATGTCATAGATTTTCCGCGGCTAATTTAATGCATAATATAATTATCTTTTTTTCATTTCCAGAAAAGAAACAATGCTATAATGTTAAAATTAAGAAAAAGATTGCTTGAAGCTGAAAACACAAGACGCGAGGTCATGAAGCGAAATACTCCGCAGCTGAGCACGAGTAATGAGAATAAAGCTAACTAAGGGTCAATACACAATGAGACGCGACGAGGCGCACATATAATAGAGCAACTCATGATTTAACTTTATTAACCACACGAAAAGGTACACATTTCCAGTATAGCTTCAAGTCGCGTCTCGATATGTACTGACCCTAAGTGTATTAAAAAAAAACAAATAGGTAATTACATAATTATATAACTTTATTCAATACCATGATTAATGTTGAGATTGCAATACAAATGTACAATATATTTTTTCAAAAATTACAAACAAGTTCGAGATTGCAGAAGTTGTTTTTATTGAAGGGTAAATTTATTGAACAGACGCCAGCACATTAACCTACCCCAATCTGTTTTTAAATTATTTTTAATTTTTTCACAAATTAAAAAACACCTATACCGAAATAACCCTAACCTAAAACTATAAGCAGTTTTCTTAAACAGCGAAAAGTTTAAGTGGTCAGTAAGTTTAAATTGCAAAACGTCTATGAATCATAGTGGAAGATCCTATAATCCTATTCAATTTATAACAACATCGATGGAGATTGTTTTGTTCTTACCATTAATCCCTACTAGACTGAGTATATTTGACTAGTTAGTGGGTAGTTCTGGAGCCTATAAAATTATGCTATAATAAGGTTTAAGGCGTTTTGCTTCATAGACTTTCTGCATTTTAGGCTTTCTTCTCAGAAGAGGATCCTGCCTGAGGATCGATTGTGGTAAACAACGATAAGTACCTCCGTGAAATCTGTCCGTTGTCCGCGTTGCCCATATGTACATAACGTGAACAAAGGTAAGGAATTATATGACGTGCTGTTGTCCCCGTGACGGGGACATAAATTGCGGAGACAACGGGAATACATCTTAAGTTGATGTGCTTGCGTCAGCGTCAGTAGGTACGTACAATCGTAATACTGCTGTAGACGAAATGATTAAATATAGAATAAGGCTGAGCGCAGACGAGTGTAACAAACTTTAAGCGCGACCGGTATACCATACGACTGTCAGAAAAATTCTGATGCTCGCCGGATGTACGCATTTCCCGTTAGTGTGGTCGCCGCAGCATCACCGTCAGTGTGAATTAACCCTTAGTGTCTAAACACACTATGCCGAAGTTCGGCGCAATTACGCCTGCAATGCTATTTGAATTACTGACGACATTCTGTGACCACACATTATACGCGACCGAAGTTCGGTTCGATTACCGACGAAGATCCGGGGGCGGGGAGCAGCAGGGAGCCGCCCGCGCCACCCGCGCCAAATTTCCGCCGCGTAAGTTCGGCACTTATGGTGTGTCATATCAGCCGAATACGTCGGAACGTGCAAATCAGCCGCCGAACTTCCGTCGCGTAACTTCGGCATAGTGTGTTTAGGCACTTATGATCAGTTCACACAGAGAAATTCGAAAAAAATCAAGCCCGCACTGTTTCTTCTTTCTGCTTTGCCTACTAAACGAAATACTTCCCGTTATAACGCTTTCCTCATTACCAACCAATACATTCACAAAAATTAAAGGAAGAAACTTTGGATTAAGACAACTTGATGCCCTAATCAATCCAAGCCTTCGGTACTCCATATGGCTTGGATTGCTTAGCTGCGTAAGACAAATTTATCGAGACGTTATGCTACTTTAATCTGCGCTCAGTCTAACAATGCAAGCTAATGCTAGACATAAATGGGTACCTACAGACAAAACTATACAGCAGTAAAAGTTTGTAAAAAGAATAAATAAATTAAATTATTCCTACTTACCAATATAAAAAGAAAACAGGAAATACTATTTTATAATAAAATTAATGATAATAACCAACAAACCCGTCAAAATCAATAACATTTTTTAAAATAAAATTGTAGCATGTAAGGTTACTACAAGAGCTATATTATATTTAGGGGGCTCCTTACAAGTTACATGTCATCAAGGCATAAAAAGACAATGCACAGGCCCTGTTTGATCCCTTAAAAATCTCGGTTGTTGTATATTACCTTGCAACTAAACTACGAATGTTAGTGTCTACTATGGAGTAAAAAATGTGCATATACGGATTTTTTTTTGTTTTGTCTCTTTTACGATGTTGTATATTTTCTTTCATAATAAATTATTACGTATAAATTATGATTAACTAGTTAAGTACGCAGCGCGCCGCCGCCGTCCGTAGATTGCGATAATAATGCAATAATACACATAATATGTATTTAAATAAAGCTAGCCCGATATACAGGTTCAACACAATAACGTAAAAAATTGTTAAAGATGAAGATGGACAAATTTCAATTAGCGAGCTGAAGCAGTAAAGCCACGCTACGTTTAGTCCAATGAGCTGAGGGTTTATCAGATGGTAAATAAAATGCTAACACGAAATTAGATGAGTGTCCTGTTGTAGCTAACACCCCTTTCCTCTCTAAGGTCTTGTAAAGAGGGCATTTGTATCTTGTGCCCTCATGAAAATCACTTTTCATTTTGGGAAACAGCCATACAGCTGGCATATTGTCATTTAATATTTTAGGGAATTGTTCAGCTATTACTGCGGTCTTCCGATCCCATCGCCCTCCATCCATAAACAGACCTAACACATATACTCCTGAGTCGGCGGGAATTTCTTCATAATCAACTGCACGCACTTCAAAGTCAAAAACTAGCAAATCTATAGGGATTTTCATAGCTCTCGCGTAGTTTTGCACAGATCCGGTGAGGAACGCCTGAGTGAAAAAGAACCCTGACAACCAAAATGTCGGTGGTTTCCCATTCTCATACCAATCATTTAACATAGCTAAACGCTCTATGAAATCTGTAACATAACTGGGAAGTGGCTTCAAACTAGGATACGAAACTTTACACCAATTCTCTGGAATTCTTCCAAGTAGCATTGCATTGCTCTGATAATCTAATGATGCGGACATCACAATAAGACCTTTGACTGCCTTTTGCAAATCTAGTAGAGATTCCTTTATTTCACGTAACAATTTGTTAAAACGTTCCATTTCTTGAATTAAAACCGTATTCATAGACTCATTGTAATCAACAGGATATATTTTTTGTGCAGTTTCCAAATCGAACTCTCTCGGGAGCTTGGAAAGAATTTCTGCGGCCATTTGAATAAGAATAGTTTCTGTGTTACCGCCCTCTCCGCCGCTTCCACCACCTTCAACAAGAACCAATGCTGCGGTTAATTCCATGGAAGTAGTGTAATCACGAGTTATTCCTGCATTCATATGTAGTCCGAAAACTTCAGGTGGAGGATTAACGGGAACAGTTTCAATATGCTTGAGGTAATCTTGATATTCACATCTCCGCGGCAAGACATATTGTGGACCAATGTCCCAAAACGTGTAGTTTGGGTCATTTACCACGCTAGGATTAACAAAGTTATCTAATATTGTAACTATTAGACGACGATCCCAATCATCAGTGACTCTGCCACCATAATTGCATTCACCGGTCAAGTACTTTATAGCTACATATTGAATTTCTTCATATTGGTTTAAAAACATTTGTAACTGCATTACTGATATTTGAAAGTCTGAGTCGTTGAAGCCGTATTGTATATTCCATCCTAACGGACCAAACTTTTTTCTTTCTTGCACTACGGCATGGAAAAAACTGATGCCGTATAAAAGCTTGCTAAATGCTTTATCTTTGCCAGGGCATCCTTCATAAAATTCAGATTCCTTAACGGGCTCTGAAATATATGATCTATGTAGATTATGCTGGAGTCCCGTAGGTGGCTCGTTTGTCATTTTAACAGCTACTTGTAAAACAGATTGAGGAAATTTGTCTGATGGATAACTAGTCAGCCATAACCGAAAACTCAAGTCTGTATTCGTTAAATCAAAACCTTCTATAATTTTCTCCATAACTGGAAGCCACGAAGCCGCTAAGTGACAATTTTGCAAACACACCCAACCACCTTCAAGTTGGGCTTTTTCAATCATTGCTCGCGCTATTGGGCCTTGTCCTTGTCCTAAAGATATAGAGTTGAACCGGTGTGCATAGCCCATTCGTTCACAATATTTCATCAATGCTCCCATTGGATCCGAACCCGGAGACAATATGAATATTAAAGGTGCAAGGCAATTAGAATCTCCAAAAGATTTAGAAATATCAAATGGCGGTGGCGTAATATATTTCCGGCCCAATTGTTTTTCTACAAAATCTGCTATTGCTGTTGTCAATTTGTCGGGCCTTAAGACCCTTACAATCAATAATTTTTGAAATACAGATAGTTTCGTGTCCCATACTCCAGGCAGTGGTTTATTATGTGGTTCCATATCATCATAAACTTCTTGCCACTTAATTATATTTCTTTCAAAATCTTTTCGAAATCCAGCATAATTGGGTAAGTCGCTTATTCTACATATTTCGTCCCAGCTTTTATCAGGTAACCATTCCACGGGCTTCTTTAAATGATTTTCAATAGCTATGCCACCAGTTATTAGAAAAATATGTTCATCTATGTTTATCTCTTCAGTAGAAAGCATCATTTTAGAGCACATAACGTAAGAAAACATCAACTTGTCTTTGTCAAAAAGTGATCTACAAACGTTACTGTATAAATTATAAGTAAAAGTATCTCTCAAAAACTTTAATCTTTTGTCCAAATCTTTAGATTTATTAGCATTCTCTATTGAAATTATGTATAAGTTTATAAACCAGATCAAGGAGTATTGATACATGGGATCAACGTTAGGCAATTCCGTGACACAATAATATAAAACAGCAGAATGTGAAGCGATTGGTCTATAACCGAGGCGAAATTTTTCTATTATGATCTCGGTCTCCAAACTAGCTTCTTGCTTTTTCATTATATCAACAGCTAAAGTTTTCGACGAGTCTAAAACTTCAACAGCAGTTTCATCTTCCAATATATCCCCCTTTGTTTCTTGTAAAGTACGTAAGATATCATCTTCTACTTGTTTCAAAGCAGCTCGGTTACCGGCACTTTGAACGATTAATTTTTCTCGCTTTTCTTGCAAATCTGGTCTTTCTTTTGCTACTACTATACCTAATAACTGATCTTCTAATCCATCTTTGGTAAGCGCAAAATTTATTAATGTAACTTTGTTGAAAACTTCGGGTAAATAATGTGGATTCCTTAATTTTGTAGTCATGTAAAGCCTAAAGTTTGGATGATATTCTATTACATTGTCTCCAAGGGCAATATATTCTCTACCTGCTTGCGTATATGTATTTTTTAAAAGAATTGGGTCTAATGGCGCATCTAACTCTTCCAAAACGCATTCTATGAGAGCGGGTTTTCCGTACTCCAAACAAGTTTCCATAACTTTCATGTAATTACCGTCTGTAAATTTAAGTAGTTGCAAATCGTTAGATTTTTCCATCGTTTTTATCCATTTATTTGCTTGACCTTGAGGATCAATCATCAAAGACCATCTCATGGAATTATCTTGTATAACACCATTATCGATGGAAAATGAATCTCTGGGTAGTCCAGCTATACACCAATTTTGAATCTTGATATCGGTTCCTAATATATCTTTGAATATGAACTGTTCGGAGTGTGGCATTTTTAATCGTATAACTAAGTCACGCCACTCATCAATCATTTTTGTTCTGATAGGTAACGTATAAGGTGCTAAATAGGCCATGATAGCACACGATACAAGAATATCCCCAGCTAAATGATCAAATAACGTCTGTAAATTTTCTGCAGCTGATGTCCAACGTACTCTTTCGCCACCTAACCCGCCTATTAACTTTTCAGCTCTAGCCAATTTATCAATACACAACTGTACTTCGTCTTCCAATGCTTTCTTTTTGATGTTAGCCTCTTCTAATGCTTCGTTCAATTCTGCTAACCTAGCTTCTAATCTGGCTACTAATGCTTTTTTTTCTTCTAAAATAGCCATTGTTTGTGCAAATTCTCTTTCAGCAGCTTCCAATTTTGCTTTCTTAGGAGCTACGACCTTAGCTACAGCATCGTACATATCCATAGCAATAATCCATTTGCATAAACCTTCAGCTGCTGTTGAAGCTTTAGCAATAATATGAGGTTTAAAGTCTTTATGACAAAGATACTCTTTTCGGATTTTTTGCATAACAGGAATAGGGATATTATCCTTGTCAAAATTTTTGAGAGATTCCAAGAAACTCATATCCCCGAGTATTCTTTTACTAGGGCCCCAATAATCTATTATTTTTTTTCCAGGGTTGTTTGGATCTGGAATTTTATCAGGTTGAATACCTTTAATCACACACACTGCTGCCATGACTAATTTCACGGTGAATGGGGGATTTTTCATAGATTTTACAATTGTTATATCACTTGGTTTTAAAGTATTTAGAGCTGCAATAGCATCTTCTAAAATAGGTAATGCGAGAGCTAAATCAGCTTCACAGTCTTTTTTGAGTTCTTGTGCAGCCGCCGCTTGAACGTTTGCAACTTTTTGATCTTCTCTAACTTGAGCCGCAGCTTTATCGGCGATTGCTGTTTCTACTTCTATTTCTTGCATCATCTTAGCTGATTTAGCCGCCATAACCATAAGTTGTGGTTTTAGAAGGTTTAAGTCATGTTGCATTATTGCTACAGCGTCTGCTGCTTGACACAATTTATCTAAGCCATTAGTATATCTAAGCTTGGCAGCACGTAATTCTCTTTGTCGTTTGTTAGTCAATGAGGTAAAAGATTTGATCAAATCTAAATAAGATGCCGATGTAATATAAGTTTTCCTCCCAAGTGTATTATAGAATTCGGTCGATACTATACGAGCATCTACATGAAATTGTTTGCAAGCTATCACTGCAGCTGCTTTTACTTTATCAGGCACATTAACTTTTACCATGTAATAATGTGCAACCATTTCTAAAGCATCTTCGGGCCAGCTGTCGTACCAGTCAATAGTGCAACAATTAACCAAAGAAGGATATAATCGTAGTCTTGTTCTAAAAGCACTTCCTATAGGGCTGAAGCACAATACAATGTGTAGTTTTGCTTTACAGCGGCCAACGAAAAATGACAGTATCTGCAAAGGACTTATGTCAAGATTCCTGTTGCCACCCTGTGCTCCTAATCGTGTTAGTTCAAGAATATCTTGTTGTTCATCTAAGCCATACAAATTCGGTACTTCACCAGAGTTCAACAAACTGTCCAGATTCTGTATAAACACTTCCTCTTTAATTTGACCTTCAGTAAACAAGAAAGTTGTGTCTTTATTCAAGCCACCTGATTCACGAAGAACTAATTTAATGTCGTCATGCCAATCTTTAACGCTGTAAGACTTAGTAATTTCTGGCTGAAATACTTGCTGACCTAATATTGTGGCAGCTAAACGCGTTAGTGATTGTCGTCCAGAGCCACCAACTCCAACTAGTAAAGCATTTCCTGCCGGCATGCACAATAGCCTACAAATCTTTGATAAGTGTTCCAAAGCATAGTCAAACAGTACAATAGTCATTTTTGATTTGTGCATTGCATTGTATTCTGCTAGCATTGTGAGTGCTACGTTTAGTACAGCTTCCTTTGACGGCATTTCCTCATATTTTCGTTCATCTTCTAGACTTTCTGTGTCTAGGTAAGAACCAAACATCATGGCTTTGATGGAATCACGAGTAACAATTTCCTTCTCATTTTGATAAGTATCTAAGGCATTTTCAAAGGTGTCTCTCATGAATTCTTTCGTGGTTTTTTTTAGACGTTCGAAAAACCAAGCACGGTCTTCATCATCGACAAGTCGGTCATAAAATACGCGTAAAATTTCGTGAACCCAAATCCTTACGAATGTTTTTTTATCAGAAGCAGATTCTTTTCTTAACAAGGCGCATCCTTGGATCACTCTTGAAAAGTCTCTCAAGTTAAAAGTATAATGCGATTTGGCAGGCGTTGGTCTTAATCCTTCTGTAGCATTATCGTATACATCCATTGTAGCAGCAACAATGTTAACTATAACGGGCTGTGCGTCTTGACTGAACCCATTTCTTCTCCAACCCAGTTGTAGCAAAGACGTAAATATCTTGGACATACTTTCTTTTGAAAACTCATTAATTGAGTAAATATTAAAATGCCTTAGCATTCTTGGGTATATAAGTTGGCGACTGCCACCAACTGGTCCTATTGCCCCATAGAAAAAGGTGTCATGTATGTATAATTTATCAGTTGTTTTTAGATCATACCAATGTTTCTGATCGAAATATAATCTAAGTAACTCTATTGCTGGTTGAGCACCATAGGTTTCTTTGGCAGGCATGTTCATATCATCAATAAATATGATAGCTTGTTTTCCTTTAGTTGGGCCGTAGTTGTTTTTTCTTCTCTTATTTAGTTTTGAAATAACTAACTCTTGAGTTTGATTAGCAGAAGTCGTAGTTGTAAAAGTTATGAACCCTGGTGTATACTGGTCCATAGAAATACGATTCATCAAAAAATTTTGGACTATGAAGCTTTTTCCCGTGCCCGTAGGTCCAATAAAAAGTAAAGGTTGCATAAATTGAGTATGTAACTGTAACAGGGCATAGTATTTTTCGGTTTCTAATGTTGGAATAACAGTTTGGAGTAAATTAATTTGTTCTTTCACTGCGACTACTTTTACAGATTCAATCCACGGTTTCCAACAACCTTTACCTTTAAACATGTAAAAATGGTCAACAAGCATACCTTCTGTGGGAACAGATACATCAATCCGATCTATTGACGGCGGCAAACCCTTTTCACCCCTAAAATACTCTTTGACTAAAGCATCATATTGTTCACGGGAATCGGTATTAAGTATTCCACCAACACCCCAAATTAAAGCAGTCATAAACGCAGCTGTGAACCAAGTTTTGGTATACTTCGTGTCTTCTTCGCCTAGAATTGCATTGTCCATGTACATTACCACGAGTCTAAGCGTACTTACAACTAAATTGACGTCACCACCGGTCACTAATTGAACACATTGTTTTTTTACAAAATAAACTAAAGGATCAAAGAGCCATTCGCACATTGTGTAAATGTATTCCTCATTTTCTTCGTACCATATTGGATTCAGGGTGTTCACCCAGGAAGTATAGAACGGTTTGAATCCCATTGAGACTGATTCCATGTATATCATACCACATCTAGAGACAGTAGCAGGAGAAGCCTGAGACAGGTCCATGACCTCAAATATCATAGACATAACACTTGTCATAGCCATCACTTCACCTGACGTTAAACAAAGCTTTTTATTATCATCTAATACAGTATTCATATTTTCGATCCAAACTGCATCTACAGGGCCATCAAAGACGATCCATTTCTTGATAGGGGTATCCTCTGAAGCAAAATCTCTAAACATTGTTGCTACAATACCGTCAGTCCACTCATACGAAATCGGATCAAACGCTCCGTAAAGCTGACCCATCGTGACTGCTTTAGGGTTTAACACTTTGTATGTGCATGCACATCCACCAGGTTGATTCCTTTCTTCCATTAATGTTAATGATTCTGATAATATTTTTAGTGTCATTGATTTTCCAGAAAAAGGATCACCTACTATCATAAATCCATGCCGCACGATCATCATTTCAAATATCTGTATTACTTTCAGAAGGAAACAATCTTCTGGTTGTAGATTATTTCTTTCACACGTAGTATGACATGCATGCAAGAAATTAACATAATCTGGTTTTGGCAGCGTAATGCCAGGAAATAAATCTGATATTATACCTTCAAATAAAGGTACATCATAGGACAAGAATTTGGGTAAGTTGACATCCGTAATAGACCGAAGGAGTAGAATACTCTCACTTTCATTCGGGAAATCCCTTTTTAAGTTACCAGCCGCCGATAAAACAGTTTTCACAGCTCGCATTCCGTAATCGTAGTGATTTTGTGAAGATAACTGTTCAGAACACAACCGATATGTTGTAACGATTTTTACTGACAAACTTCTAGCATCAACGAATCCAAAAGAATACAACGAAATTTCACCAATCATTGCATAGTCTGGTACCATCATTGCAACTGTTCTAAATAGTACCTTTAAATTATCAGGCAGCTCTGACCGTCCTGCATAGCCCGGATTCATAGTAATGCACACATAACAAGCGGGGTTTAGAGTTAATGTTGTCCCTTCAAAAACAAAGACTTCTAAATGCTGTCTAATGGCTTGAACTATGCATAATATTTGTTGGGCAATGACGGAGAGTACCTCAACATCAATTCTATTGAATTCATCGAAACAAGCCCATGCGCCACAACAAGCTAATCCTTTAAAAAATTTACCCATAGCTTTGTAATCTAACCCATCAGAACAATTGAATACAACGCACTGAACAGCTAATGCTTTGGCTAAGTCTTTCGTTGTTTCAGTTTTACCAGTTCCCGCGGGGCCTTCGGGAGCACCATTTAAGTGAAGATAGTAAGCTCCAATAAGAGTTCGGTAACATCGATCTGTCAAAGGTGTTATTACTAATCTATCTGTATTGCCTAAGTATTCGTAAGCATAGTTTACTACAGCATTTATAATTTTCACATTAACCTTATCCTCTTCCCAGTAGTAACGAAGTTGCGCTAGCCACTGAAAATCTGTTTCTTCAGTAACATTTTTACCAACTAAATCAAAAATGACATCTTTGGCGTGCACATCGATTACAATAAGGGCTTTTATTGTAACACTGTTTAACTTTGTTAAATCAGTACGACGAATCACGGCAACAGTTTCATTTAATTGTTTAGTCAACGAACGGTGAAACGCGTCTAACTCGCTTAATTTATGTGTTGCTAGAGCTTCGTGTACATCAATTGCCCAATAAATTTGAGATATAGCTAGTACTACCATGCCTTCCCATGAAAGAATCCATTCAACACGGCTTATGTTTAGATAGTCATAATAAGATAATTCCGTCTCAGACTTAACGGCTTTTAGCATTTGTTCCTCTACTTGAACCAACCACTTTTCTACAGAACCCCTTGCAGCTTGAACACTTATCGTGTCAAGGAATTCAATTTGCTCAGTTTCCTGAGATATCATTGCAGATATATTAAATTCCTCATCGAATACTAGTTTATTTATTCCTTCAAAACATTTCTTTAAGTGAGGCTGAACTTTAAGAGGATTCTTTGTTTCAGATAAAATTTCCAACATTTCATCATTGGACAAGAAGAAGAATCTTGGGAAAAATAATCGTTTCTTTTCTAGGTAATTATTAACTCCATCGTTAATTTTCTCCAATAATCCACTGGCAATTTTAAAATTTTCTAACACACCAATGGCACCAGCTATATCTAGCGCATGAGGATCTTTTTCAACAGAAGTCATATATCTGCGATATGTGTTATTTACTTCTACAAACATAACTCCTTCTTCCGGCATCTGGGCAACTATGTCTTTAGAAGAAAATATGGGTAATAAGTACAACCACTGACTTTGTACTTTTCCCCATTCATCGATAGTTTTATTAGCCCTCGTAATTTTTTCATACCATGCTTTAACTTGAGCTTCAAAAGGTTTAACAAATGCAGAACCTCTCATGCCAACAGTTTTGACGATATGATCATCTAATACACATTGAATATCGTCAAGCGCCGTGAGTATATTTATTCCTGTGTCCTTATATGGATTAGTTTTAAAGCATATATCTGTCCATTCAGCTATCATTTTATTGAGATTTGTTATCAAAGCAAGTTCTTTAGTTGCTGCTACACTAATAATTTCATACTGGTCGAGGTCATCCCAGAGATTGAATTCAATGATCTTTCGCAACGTAGTACCTGCTGTGGGAGTCAAATCAAAACCAGCAATGGTAGTCATTTCATCCCAATGTCTCTGAACTAAAGCTGGATTACACATTATATGGGCCATCTGTACATTAGGCCTCCAATCCTTCAATTCGGCCACAGCTTGAGCGCACAATTTCATTGGAGCCGGAATATTATTTATATCAGGATCATCTACCAGTCCCTGGAAACGTCTTTCTTGTCCTTCAGCAATTTGCTGCTTTATCTTATTTCTATAATATTTTGACACCTTTAGGAATTCTTTATAATAAAAATCGTGATCAAATTCTATTTGATGGTGATCCATATATTCAAAAGGCCCATCCATCCAAGTATAATAGCTTCGCTTCCATCTATGAACTAAAAATACAAGATTGTGAAAAGTTTTGACATAATCTTTTAACTCTTCTAAATCCGGGTAGTTCGTAACGGGAAATTTAAAGGTTGTTTCTTCGATATTAATCCAAGTTACAAGTTTATCACAAGCGTCTAATCGATGCACCAGTTTTCTCAGGTATTCAAGGTATTCAAGTGTATGGTCAACATCATCCATGTTGTCTAATAGTTCTAAATACGGTATCATTTGAAGAACTTCTTTGTTTAAGAGTGCAATTTTAGCAAGTAGGGCTTCCTCCATTTCTGCTTTGTGGGCTTCGTACGATGCAGCATTTCTTTCAAATACGGGTTTAATGTCTTTAAGCCAATTTACGGTTCGTGTATTAGATGCTACGTGTTCATCAGATAGTGAAGTCATCTCGAGAAGATTCGATATAATATTAATTTGTACCATAATTCTTTCCTTTAAAGCTTCAACCAAAACTGTTTTAGCGTGTAATATATAAATTCCTTGTTCTATTAATTCTCCTGCATCTTTTGGATCTTTGAGAGCTTTAGCCTTGATATCCTCAAATGCAGCGCAAATGCTATCGTTTTCTTTTAAATGAGCGCAGACAATACCTGCTATTAAGTCATTAACAAATTCCATAGCTTTCCGTTTCAAACCATCCACCATTCTGAGTTGACAAACAGTTGCACAATTAAAATATTCATTTTCTAAAACTGCTGTTATTTCGGAATCTATTTCTTGGAAATATTTAATTTTATCCCGACAAACTTCGAATTTTTCTTCTGCTTGAATAAATTGAAGCAAGGCTTCCTTCGCTGGAGGTCCATACAGCATACTGTAATCTACTCGTAACTTTTCTAAATAAAGAAGTAGTGGTTCAAATACTACATCCAATTGTTCTTGCAATCTCTTATGGCCGTCATTTTTCAGCCAATCATTGTAACGTACTGGTAATGCGTCAAAGTTATACGGTATTCTAAGATATTGCTCTATAGGCATTAGTCTTTGTGAAATATTGCATATTGTATCAGCAATGTTATGAAAAACGTTGTAAACATGTTCCAGTGATGGGTCATAATTGAATTCCCCGTCAAAATCTAGATCTAAATTAAGAATTAGAACCGTTTCTGGATCTCTAAGACCATCTATAATAGCATCAACAGACCTTCGCATGAGCTCTGTAATTTGCATTGCTATCATTTTAGTCGCACACCTTACGAATTCTGGTATCTTCTTACGACGCATCCCTCGGAGACATCGAGGATTTTTGAGCCAGTTAATAAGAATCCCGTACCATGTACTAGACACGAGATACTCGGCGCGTTTAATTTCCTCTAAAACTTTTTTAAGGAATTCATCTAAGGGCATGGCTCCCTGTGCTCTATACTTCGCTAAATCGATGATAAATGGGGGAAACAATCTTTCGGAAGATTCCATAACTAGTCTAATAAAAGGATGTAATATAAGGGCACCATCAGCTAGTTTTTTGCGAAACATAAGCATTTTATGATAATTTTCAGTAATGCCCTTAAATTTAAAGTAGGGTTCTTGATACCTTATTCTGGAAACTCCGGGTTCATCTCTGATGATAGTCTTCACCGCGAGGTCGTGGAGGTTTGTGTTCCATGCTTGCTTGCTCTCATTGATCAATTCTTCCATAACGTTTGGAAATGCGTTTCGCAGTTTAGAAGGAACCAAGCTGCAAATTTTAACCTCCCAATTCTTGGACATGGGTGGCGGTTGTATTTTCTGTGCGCATTCTCGCAACACTGCAACGTGGCGTGACTGTGATATCTCTAACTTGTCGCGTTCTCTCCGCTGCAGCGGCGGGCGAGCTATCTCGACTTTCTTATCAGTGGCCTTTTCCTCGAGGATCTTCCGAAAACTTTGTTGCTTCTCCTAAAATAAATAATGGTCTTTAAAACTCTAACAGGCATTAGGTACAGTATAGCAGTACGTAATGCCTGGTAGTCATAAAACAAACATTAGGTATATCATGCCTGTAGTGTCATCTAAAAGCCAATGACCAAAAATGTATGAAGACTGCTGCATTTATTTTTTAAACAACGCAGAATATTGTGAACGAATTTATTTTATGGGGTCTCATATTATAAACTCAGTCCGAACTGAGATAAAGGAGGTAAAGGGAAAAATAAAAATACTGTAATTAATTAAAGACTTCGCACTTGAACTTAGTTTTATCGTTTACTAGCTGACCCCGGCGAACTTTGTTCCGCCTTAGAGGCAATAAATGAGCAGATTTTCGATTTTTATTAGGATATCAAATATAATTCTAAAAAATCTAGTCAAACATCAATGATTCTTTATTAGCCATGTATTTTGGTGCATGGGTTGCACTGTTCAGTGAAGCACGTTGTGATAGACGACATTTTTGTTTTATTATCACGCGAAAGAACAAATAACGCAGATGGTCATCCGACCCGTGAACATGCCACATATATATCTAACTGACCATGTGATGGAGTGAGGATGTTCTATATTCAGACCACAAACTTTCAAGCATTGGCCTTGTGATTTGTTAATGGTCATGGCGAATGCAAGACGGATCGCAAATTGAGGTCGTAAAACTAAAACGGCATATCGTTTGGGATCCTCGAAATGAGAACTTCCTCACCTTCGAATTTTCCTTTGAGTATCGTCGCGTAAATCACATTGTTCATTAATTAACTCACCACCAAACGCGTTCTGTTGCACAGGTTTGGTTGGTTTATGTTTCGAAGCATGATGACTACGAAGCCAACGTTCATTCGTAAATTGTGCGGTGGTAAGCCAGGCATATCCAAGGACATATCATTTTTTTATCATGGTAAAATCATCATGTGAGTCCTCCCACCCAGGGCAGAGCGGGAGGGACTGTTAGACTCGTACTGACTAAAATCCACGGTGTCCTTCAATAGCCCTTTACGTTCCGGGGTCACGGTAAATCGTAGGTAAGTCCCGCGACCTCGGCAGGCTTTGACCTTCTAAAGGGGGGCCCCGTCATAATGCTGACACTCTGTGAGGTGCGCGTGGAACACAACGCGCCGTCGACCCGGGCATAGTCCAAGGTCGGACAGCGAGTCACCCATTACTCGCCACCCGCATGCCCGAGCCTACGGTGGCTGGAGATCGTCTGGCAACGTCCGTCACCGTAGGCTGTAGTGTGTAGTACCACTGCGGCTGGGATGGAGTGAGGACGCTGTCCTCTCCCTCACGCGGTGCGCATGGAAGGAGGAGCCTTCCATAGCATCACAGCTTTGCAGAAGGAGGCGACCGCTTCCCACTCCGTCTCGCCCCGCAGCATGGCCTCGACCAATGCCAGGCGCGAGAGGTCTCCGCCTATCGCCGTCGTGAGGACACGGCGCTGCTCTGCCCAAGCGGGGCAGTCCTGCACCGTAGGCTCCATCGTGTCCTCCGGACGATCCTCGCAGTCGCAGTGGTGACACCCAGGCGTTTTTTCGTCTTATGGTTGTATTGCATTTATGCAGTTCTAGTACATTTTTTGGGTATTCAGTATTCACCGAAATACTTTTTTAGCATTGAAGACCGGTGGGCGCTTGGTGGCATGAACATTCTTCTTCTTCATGTTTTCCTAGTACTTTTTCAGATCCCTTATTTTCGGCGCCAACACCTTCTTCGTGATCATGTTACTACGTTTTATGTCACGTCTCACGGAAACAGGATAAAAATTTGATCGTCTTGGTGTCTGCATTGCATTGATAATTATGATAATATCGGCACAATAAGCTTAGAAACTCAATACAAACACATCGATTGGTCTATTGATGTTTTGATTTTCGTTTTGTTGGCATTCCATGTCAGGTGCGTTTTATTATACGACGTTTTATGTCACGTCTCACGGAAACGGGAAAAAATAAAAGAAAATAAAAAACGGTAAAAAGTATCCTATATGTTTCTCCTGGTTCTTAGCTACCTCCTTACCAATTTTCAGCCAAATCGGTTCAGCCGTTCTTGAGTTATAAATAGTGTAACTAACACGACTTTCTTTTATATATATAGATGTTAAGGTAATTGACATATTCTTTTGGTCCTTTGGGTTCGCTGTCACTGGTGAATCAAAATTTGGTTCCTTATGTTTTATTAGCGGCTGTCGATCAGATGTAAACGATACAGAATTACATTATGAACGAATTATTATTAGGGTCCACAGACTAATAGGGTCTTGTAACAAAATCTCAGTCCGGACCGAGTGATTTCTGATTAAAACCGTATCAAAATCGGTTCTGGCTGAACCGTGGGATAATCGCGGATAAACATACCTGCATACGGGTCGATCTGAGAAAAAGAGCTAGTCTTCTAACAAAGTTTTTTCGTATCTCTTACGGAATCAGATACTCGTATCCCCTTGCTGGCCAACTTATTATTGTGTCGCGGGACCGGGTCAAAAGGTAACCGTGACCCTGGAACGCAAAGGGCTACTGAAGGAACATGGTAAATTTTTAGTCAGAGCCTTACAGTTCCTTCTGCTCCACCCAGGGCAGTGAAAGTGTAGTGTACAATGTATAATATTATAAATAATAAGCAAAAATGCTAATTAATAATATTGTATTTTATATTCTTTAAACATCCATTGCTCAGTGCGGACTGAGTTTTCGATATTAGACCTTAGTTACGTTATTAATAATGTTATTTTGTCCCAATTTTTCTATATTTGAACAGCCGCCCCTAAAAATAATGAGATTATTTTTTTGTCAGTAACGACGTACAAAAAGCACCGAAAGGATAGCAGGGCATTATTTCAAAGCTGGGACTAAGATTTCTCAATTTACCACTTTGTCGGTGTAAGTAGTCGGTATATCCATGCGAATTTAGGTACAGCTTTCTAATATCAAGTGTCTTTGTCCTAAACTGCAGACAGACAGACAGACAGACGGACATGGTGTAAGCTCCGAGAAACACTAAGTAGGTAGTTAGGTACTGCAATAAAATCAATAGCTTTACCTTGATTCTGTTATAAGGCGGTAGCGGTACAAACGGCAGTTTGTCCATCTGATGTACATCGGGTACAGGCCGCATAATTGGCACTCGACACCCATTCTTCGTCGTCAGTAGTTTCCTTAAATCGCTCTCGTTCATTTTGGCAGTTTCTTAAATGAAAAAAAAAAACAATTATTTGTAACAAAATATTGTTTTTAACGAGTATAAAAACCAATTCAAATCATTTTGACGTAGAAATTGACTTCATGACTCAATGTAGTTTATTTAGTTTATTGATGTCACATTTGAATGTAGAACTTTAATAATACCATGGCAACCGGTTCGTATTACTGCAGATAATAAACAGCTAAAGGAAGAAATTCCATAGCGACAACGTTAAGAACGAAAGCGTCAATGACCTCCTTGGTGTAGGTACTGTCACAAAAAATTAAGTTTAGGGTCATTTCGCGGTGTAAGAGTCAGACAAACGTATCTACATTTTCTCAATTTTACAGGAAAGCAAAAATACTGTGAAAATTCGGCTCTTTAAACTTTACCAGCTTTTTAATACAGATAAAATACTAGTATGGAAGAAAAAAAAGTTTTCTATGTACTGCCATACTCTTAAGGCTTTGAAAAAATTAGAAATTATTTACTTATATATGCTTACATAGACGCAATATATATATTTTTAAAATTCGGTTGACATACGTTAGTGTGGCCCTTAATTATTTTGAAACTTATGTTGTTATCAAACTTAAATACGTCATTTGTGAAGTTAAGTTTTATAATATCTGTGTAGCAGGGTATGCATGATTAAAACAATTTGTTTCAAAACCCTATTTAAAACAGTGTTTTAAACACTGTTAAATTAAATTAAACAGTATTTTTATTACCAGTTTCAACCACTTTTCAAGGCGGATGAATGCATATAAAATGAAAATAATATTCAGGAGTCTTAATAGCTTGTTAGAAAACCATTTGAGTCTATGCCATTGCTATGTCATATTTTTAACTTTTATTGGCATTGTAATGAAATAATACTTAAAAATATTAGAAAAAAAACCATCACATGTTTTATTTCAATTAATCATTTTTCGTAATTTCATTACAAAGGGCGAATTTGAAAAGATGTAGTTTGGAAATGAAACATAATTGATTTATACGTTTAGACATCGACAAATAAGGTGAAATTAATTTGAAAAAAAGCCAGAAACGAAAAAAAAAACACTTGTTTAAAACAATTTGAACTGTTTGTTTTATAAGAAGAAGGGTCACAGTCCTTACCCAGCCCCGGCTCAAATGAAATGTATCTTAGTTTTTTAGTTATTTTATGCACATCAAATAACAGATTTCCTTTTTTCAATTTCAGTGGCTAACTTACCTAGTTAAATTGTTTAAATAAGCATTAGGAGAAATGTTAAAATTACTAGCTGTTCCCCGCGGTGTCTCCCGCTGCTCGGCTCCTATTGGTTGGAGTGTGATGTTATATAGCTTACAGTCTTCTTCAATAAGTGGACTATCCAAAACAAAAAGATTTTTAAATTTCGAACCAGTAGTTCCTGAGATTAGCCCCTTAAACCAGACATACAAACTCTTCAGCGTTTTCTACTGGGCGTGGATGGCTATGTCCGAAACTATGAGTAATATCAAAAAACGTTGAAAGAAGTCTCGAGCCCGATTTTGACGAAAACTAAAACTGCATCATTGGATTTTAGAAAATACAATAATTCTGACCAAGAATCGAACCAGTTGGTTTGGAAAAAAATCACATCCTGTATTATTACAGTATTCTATAGTGTTGCTAAAAAAAGACCAAATTCTGGGAAATAATCATATACGGCAAACTTAAGGAAAACGTTTAATAATAAGAAAACTGATCAATCTTCAAGGCACAAGTAACAAAAAAGTAGCAATTTCATAAAAAAAATATTTAATAATAATATATTATTAAGGTGCCAAACGAACGTAAGTTTATATCTTGTCAATGGACTATAATATTAATCAAAAAAATAGTACTGCCACAAAAACGTAAATCGCAATACATCGTTTTGGCCATTGACTTGTATTATTTATGTAACAAAAATGTTTGTGCCAATAAAACGTAAATACACAAACGTTACACTGACTCTTTAAACTAAGCATCAAAACAAAATTTTGTAACGACCAAAATAACGTATAAGCTTTTACGTTCTTATGGTTTGTTTAATATTGCCAAACAAACCATATTCTAAGATTAAAAATATTGTTTTTTAGAAATACGTTCGTATAGCTCTAAAGAGGTAGGAAGATAATTAGAACTATTTAAACGGTATTTATAATACGTTTTTCTGGTTCCATTGAAAATGATTCTTAAGCTATTTCGTTTTTTTGGAATTTGATAAATATTGACTTTACCGTTACGTCGTTTTGGCAATTCATAGAGGACTATATTGTGAACCGTTTTATGAAAAAAAAACTTTTTTTGATTTTTTGTAGATACGTTCATCTGGTTCTTATACCGCGATTTATGAGTGCAAGTATTAGAAAACGCGCGATCACAGTTTCGTTCTTATCCTGGTCGCATAGTACCTACCTCCTCGGGAAAGCATGGACTAAAGGTTCCTTTCGGAAAGAAAAGGTTGAAAAAAGCGTGTACATAAACCAGTTATAAGCTGTGAAAGTACAGACCCCAGGTCAACCTACCCCAATCTGTAAAATTTTACCCATCGAACATTTACCTTCCAGTATTGTGATAAAATTTAAATCTAATTAAAGAAATTTGACAGATTGGGGTAGGTTGATGTGCTGGCGTCACCTACCGACTTCAGATCAGAGGCTTTACCACGAGTTCTTAACGCGATCCAGTTTAGGGTGTGGGAAAGAGACAGAGCTATACAAGTCGTCTAGCGCCATCTCGTTCCCGGAGCGTAAATTGCTTTGCGTTAAGAGCTCGTGGTAGGCCACCAGGAGCCTAAAAAGGCTCCGACAGGTACCGCCCTCTTTGGGGAGTGGCTGGAGAGACACCACGAGCGTCCTCATCTTCCGATTGACGCAAGTCCTTACCAGACACGGTTATTTCGGGAGGTAACTGTGTAGGATTGGGCGGTTGAAAACACTCAGGTGATACCTCTCAGTGGATCACCTAGGGAACACGGTAAAGCATACATTGAGTCCATGCTGCGAGTCAAGGGGAATGGGAAGCAGTCACCTCCTTCTGTGAATCAGTAATGTTATTGAATGGGTCTGAGACTTTATTCCAGTTACAATAAGGTTTATTTTGGTTTGGCTGTCATTGAGAGTTAGTCTAATATTACAATGATCTTTTGTGTTTACCGTAGGGTTGTTGTGAGCAGAGGGTCTAAAATGGCCATTTTAAGCAATATTCCAAATGATACACGTCGTGCATTTCCAGCAACGGATCGGCTATTGATTCAACAAGTGAATCATTTGGGATATTGCTAAGGGGCCGCAGCTAATACAAATTTCGCTTTTGCTTTTTTTTCAGTTCTTTTTTTATAATTATTAAATTGCACCCGTGCAGGTCCCTACTTTGAAATAAAACTACAATGAACACGTAGGTGAATTATATTCGCACAAACAATGAACAGATGCACAAATATGTTGTAATGTTACATGGGTCGATATATACATCATAGTTTTTATAAAACTTGTCCTTATTAACAATATTTACATTACATCACAATCATAGATGAGTTTTGCATTCATAAAAATACTGGTAGGTACACGTTTATTTGGTAAGTAATATAATTTGACGCATTTAAATTTTTATTGAATTAATTCAGATCGTGTTGAGATAGGTATTCCATTATCAAGTTCTGTTTAATGAGAAATATTGTGTTTTAATTTGGCAGAAAAATATATTCAATATATGCGCAAGCGCCGAACGCCTCCCAATGACGGCTATCGCGTATGAATTCGCCACTAGAGGCGCTGGTGTTGCGTGAGGTCTAATTTTTTGTCAAACATGTGAATAAAATGAATACTTTATTATGAATAAAGTATTTATTTTATTCATTTATTGTTTTAATTTATTACATTTTTTATGGTACAAATATGATTTAAATGTAATGTTAGTTGTTGTGCCCAACTTTGACAGATAGACATGAGGACCTTACATAACAGTGGCGCCAACTGGTGAGCAAAAATTCGTAGCCCTCATTGCCATGAAGTGTAACGTAATGTAGATGTAATAAACAAGTGTAAAGCTACCCTAATCAAGTGGAATTCAAATGGAATTTTATAGGAAGATATGATTCCCACGACTTTCTCAGTCTTTATTCGATGTTGGTGTACATAATATATAAAAAATCAAAATACATGGCACTACTATGAGGATCTAAGTACTATACCGTGTAGTAGGAACATTAAAATTATCATATTTCCAAAAGTAAAATGTATAAAAATATCTTTTTTATTTAATATAATTTTTTGAAGCAAAATGGTATATTTGTACATGATATACTTTGCCTATAGCGTTCACTTACTAAAGCAACCTCAATTCCACACAACTTTAAACCTGGAATCGTTTTGTAATAATTTAACTAACATAATTATTGAGAGACATTCCCAAACATCTCAGAGGGTACAAATACCTCATCTTAATACAACAAAAACAATCTATTAAAATTATGGCCGCACTATACATAGCAAATATACTATGCTAGCAAAATCTTCCAAACTACAAGTCTTGCCCTCAAAAAAGCAAAAATATCAATATAAAGTCTTTTTACAATATTATTTATGTTATTTTTATACAATAAGCATTTATAAAAACTAAAATAATTGTGATTCGATATTACTAGAGGAAGTTCGTATATAGGTAATTTTGAAATGTCTAAATATATATTTTTATAATAGGTGCCACGTTACATTGTAAATATATTATACACCATGGTTAACTGGACCTTTGCGGTCAAAATAAAATTAGGTATAACATCGCGTAACCGCTTAGCTTCAGTAGGATATGTACATGATATTTTTTTTCATAAGTTAATGTAGTCGGCTACAAAAGTACCTATGTGGAAACTTAATTCATATTTTGATCGCAAAGTACTACAAAACTTGCCATAGCCTCTATCATACTTTTAATTTACACATATATACAAATCATACAATTTTACATAACATATCGATTACAATTCGAGTAAAAGGGAAGTGAAAAATTCATTATCGAACGATTATTTGATCAAAAGTCAAGTAAGTATCGTTAATCAATTTTTAAGATATTTTTTTTTATAGTAAATAGACTACTGGTAGATTCAACGACCATTTATATCTAGACTCCTAATCACAGGCGACCGATGTCTGTCAACACATTAGGTAAAAAAATCTTATAACCGTCGTGCCTCGACCACTCCTGTGAGTCCCCGTGTCGCATTGACCTTGAGTTAGCCAATCAGAACGCAGACCCCGTCCCCGTTAGCCAATCAGGACGCAGTACCCCGTCCCCCTCGCTTACGTCGTACCTCAGCGACTTGACAGAATAATTTTCGTTAGTCAGATCGTGCATGAGGCGTCTAGATATAAATGGTCGTTGGGTAGATTTTTTGGCTGGCCAGAGAGTCGAGGATGTAAATGATTGAATACTTCAGAATAGCAAGTCAGTAGTGAACCAGTTACTGTGACCCAACGGAGAATATTAAACAATTGGGTGGAAAGTTTACCCTCATCCCACATGAAACACCCCAGGACGGTTATTTATTAGTGCCGTTGAATAAAGTAGTTTACACAATCAACCATTAATTCCTAGGCATATTTTTTCTGAGAAATACTTTACTTTGGCCTGAAAACCGCATTCGTTTTCATATGTTGTTGCGTTATTGAGTTAGGAAATCAGTGATGTCATCACCAGTTCCTGTACAAAACCTTAAAGGGCTCATAAATAGTACATTTCTTTCAGATCTCGTTTACTGGAATATATGCCAATTGAAATAACTGGAAGTGATGGGGTCTTTGCCCATCAGTGGGCTTCTTTTTAGCGAAATCGGTTCCTCCTCCCATAAGCTGATGTGACTGGGGTAGTTTTAGTAAGGTAAGAATCCCACAGTCCTATGAGCCTTTTGAAATAAAAAAGGCAAACAGTATCAGTATTACCTCAACAATTGATTGGTGTAAACTATCTTTAATTAAACATTTGTAGGTGACGTCATTAGCAGTTGTCCAATAAACTTTGTTGGCTAGTACTACTCTAAGAGATTACGATTTAAGCCCGAAATACACTGGGCTTCCTATTTGGTCATACGCTGGCCCCCAAAAGACGTTCGTCCGCTGAATCTCTTTCTTCTTCAGATCCAGACTTCTCTTTCTTGATGGACTGGTATCTCACCTGTGGGATGGTTTCATAGAGATTTAATACGAGGCAAAGAAAAAAATGTCTATTTTTTGGGAAAGAAAGAAAGTGAGCAACAATAGTGCCTACCTCCAGAAAAACGGCGAAGCAAAGCTTGACAAAATCCCGGAGAATTAATTTACTAGACTAAATGTCTCGGATACCGCAACTCAGAAAATAATATAGCCGAGGAATGAAAAGACATAGTTCCGACTTCCATTTACTTGGGTTTTTTTTTAAAATATAACATTATACCTCAAAACCGGAAAATTGACAGCGGTTTGCATTGCGGTTGAATCTTTTAGATAAGGGATTATGGTCTAAATTACCTTGGTCTTCAGCTTTGAGCTCACCCCTCGCGGGTGGTACATGAGGAAGTTATCCGTCACCCAAAATATTAATATCTGAAACAATATAATTATGTGATTTAGGTCTATAATTGTGTGTGTTAATGGCCTGGTTTGATAAAGAATTTAGATTAAAGTATATGTTCTCGCATAATTATGTAAAATCTCACACTATGTAACCAAAGTTTTGTAATAAGACTAAGATTTAAAAGAGTGGCTATGGAGTTTCTTACCCGTTCTTCTCCGTAGAGAAGTAAATCTTTTTGGATTAGACAACAAAAAATTTAAAAAAGATTATGTCTTCCGAAGACATAATCTTTTTTAAATTTTTTGTTTTTGGGACTTCGCTTCATTTTGTATTAATTTTTTTGACAGTCCGAAAATGCCTTTAAATGCTCTTAATTCTTAAAGCTAGACGAGCGTTAGTGCTCATGTACATGACGCCGTAACCGCGCCGCCGCCACTTTTTTGATTTTCGGCGGCGACGGCGGGGCGGGGCGGTGTGGTGCGGTTGCGGTGGTATACACAGCATAGCGGCGCGGGGTCGGCGCGGCGGCGGCGTCGTGTACATTAGCCCTTAATTTTTGAGTTCTGAGTCGCGTAATTTCGATCGATTTCATAGAAAAGTCTTTCGAAACAGAAAATGAGTGGTCTCCACTGTATCAGAACATGAAATTACGCCACATACAACCCAAAAAGTTACACTCGTCTGGCTTCATCCTATATCTTACACTGATATAATATTTATCAATATTATAATTATTACTGGTAAATAACAGACGATTTCGGAACCAATTAACCTACATTTCAATACGACGACGCTGCGCTATTATAATAAATGAATTTATATATTATACTAGCTGTTGTACCGATACGTTCAGCCGTTGTGACGAGATCATCCATCCATCCATACTTTCAACCATCCAACCTTTAGAATTTACAACATTAGTTAGATTTACGTTGAATTTACATATTGCGTACAATCAATTAATCATTGGAGGTTTTACTATCTTATCTTCATGACAATAAAGATCGCGGTGGGGAACTAGCGAAACTAATTTGGTTTATCAGTACTATTTTTAGCAATTAGGTAAAATCTAATTGTACATTTTATTTATAATTTGCTATTTTGCTGACAGTATGGTGAATGCTGAAAATGAATTCCATGAGAAAATTAACTCATTTCCTTCTTTTACGAGGCATGTTATGTATTTGACATTTATTATTTACCAAATGATTGAAAATCATAAACTACTAACAAGATCATTTAAATATTGTTTTATTTGCTAAGAATTATCTTTACATACAGTTACACTGATAAAATACATCTGCCTACTTACCTACATTGTAATTGAATACACTGGTTAATTATATTCAGATCTGCATTTAATCGCGGTTTTCCTAATAAGACAAATTATTTTTAAGGAGTAAACCATTAACACACAAAACAATCGTATAAGTTATGTTAATGGGTTTCCAAGCGAAAATGGAATCATGTCTTGCCCAATGAAACAACAAATTATTCCGTTGCGTCACCCCCGGGGGCAGATGCGCATACGCAAGTTACTGATTTATGCTTTAATAATATTATTATTATAAATGAGAGTGAGTTTGTTTGTTTGTTGTACTTTCATGCCCTAAATTCTAAATTAATTCTGGAGAATTTTAACGCAAATCTGGGGCCACGGTAGTGGCCCCGCCAAGACGAGCCAAGCGAAGCGCAAGGGCACTACCTACCTTTTCTCGAAGTGTTTCGTCGTTTTTTTAAACCCTTATAGAGTTGGTTTCCGATGTACCAGATAGTTCATATTCTCAGGATATGATGTCAATAATAGACTTATTAAACCTACAAAGTTTCAATTGAATAGCTCTAATACTTTAGATTTTATTGATATCTAAAATACACCGATTTCGTCACTGACACACTGATGATCATCAAAATGTTTGGCTACTTCCTGAAGTGCTAGAAAGCTGAAATTTGGTATATAATCTCAGTTAAGTATACAACCAACAAAAAAATTCATAAACTTATAACTTTCACCCCCCATCCCCTAAAATGGGGGGTGGACGTTATAAAAAAAAGTTATCAAAACACTATCATGCCCCCATATAAGCTTATAACTTTCGCGCCCCATCCCCTAAAATTAGGGGGGGGGGGTGGAAGTTTGAATGAGATTTTCACCAATTTTATGAATTAGAACATGTAAGTTTACACGGTACTGTAGACAGTGTACTAGACAGTAACTAAAAAACCTATTAATAAGTATTGTCAAACTTGCGTAAACACCACTGGGAAGTTTTCTTCCCAAAAACATCATTTTAAAAAAAGAAAAAAGAAATTAAGTCTGCCTAGCAACTTACAAAAAGAACTGAAATCCCACCAAAAACATTTCATGTAAAATGTTGCCAGACGACCACATAATGTTTAGCCTGTGAAAAAGATATCATATCTCATGTTAAGCCAAACTTCTGAATCGACACGGCCTAACTCTACCGACCCTTACTTCACAAATTCTACATATCAGTAAAAATGTATGGCTTGGCTGTTTCGTTGCTTCAGAAACTAACTATTCGCATCACCGTCACGTAGCGAAACGGCGAAGCCATACATTTTTACTGTTATGTAAAATTTGTAAAGTCAGGGTCGGTAGAGTTAGGCCGTGTAGATTCAGAAGTTTGGCTTAACATGAGATCTGATATCTTTTTCACAGGCTAAACATTATGTGGTCGTCTGGCAACATTTTACATGAAATGTTTTTGGTGGGATAAGTGATGTAACGACCATACATGGGTCCCTGCTCCCTGGACCCGGTTATAGGCTAATTCTTCTGGCACAAAACATAGAAGAAGAAATTATAGTTCAGAAGCCGCGGGCAAACCTGGGTCGCGGCAAAGTCCTGTCAGGTTATAGACTACAGGCCCATGTCCAAAATGGATGGGTCATATGAACCACCAGGTGACGTATATAGGACGATATAAGAGCATAAAATAATAAGATTCAGCACTATGCCGTCACTTGTAAGCTGTCCAACTGAGTGCTGGTGAGAATTCAAAAGTGCAGGTAGAGTGAGTACATGACCAAATCATTATATTTTTGTACGGCATTTTTACCATCGATAGATCCATGAAAAATAATAAGAAAGCGCGCAGTGCCGTAAAAAAATGGTGCGCCACAAAGTCAGTAATTTTTTTGATTTTCTAAAAATTTCCAGGGTAAATTTGGTCATTTCATTCTGTACGGCATCAGTTTTGATACTGTTTCAATACAGCTTCTAATCCATTATTCCGTAACGCCGTACAAAAATCATACGACAAAGGGAAAAAATCAAGGGTTGCAACTTGCAACCCCCGGATCACGGAAAAAGAGGCAATTAGACAGCTTATAAGTGACGGCATAGTGCTGAATCTTATTATTTTATGCTCTCATATCGTCCTATATACGTCACCTGGTGATTCATATGACCCATCCATTTTGGACATGGGCTTGTAGTCTATTATCGTGATGAGGTTATTGGCCTTTTAAAGATAAACGATTCGACGTTAAGTTTTTGTTGTAAAGTAGGTAATCTTTAATTTTTTGTGTTATTTACGTCAATATTTAGGCATAATTACGTATTGTGTGATGAAGACAGATTATTTAGTCTTGCAGTATTTGAAGGCTAAATAAATACGTCATTTAAAAACGAAATACCTCACTTTCAAACGTATTTCCTCATTTAATAATAAACAGGTATTTTTACTGTCTTTCTGCGCTTAAAAGGGGGTAAACGTCGAGGGTTGTTTGAAAACGGAAAAAACTGTTATTAGTAACAAAGGGAAACAGGATTCTAAAGGATCTATTTTATTATCAGTTGAATTGATTTATTTATTATTCTAAATCTATATTTTTAAATAAAGAATCTAAAAAAGAAGAAGAAATCATAATAATATTATGATTTGGTCTATTTTATATTATACTAGCTTCCGCCCGCGACTCCGTCCGCGCGGATGTCGGTCTTCGCGTGGATGGTTTATTTCTCCATTTTGAGTAACTCTGACAATGACATCTTATAAATATCTATTGGACCCAAATACGGCTAAGCCTATAATAATTAAGGAGATCCCTCTATTGAGCTACTGCTGTTGAGCTCGCGTTCTGTAGTAAGTATTTTTTTCATAGTAATTCCGACCTTGTATTTACAAATAACTGATCGGAACAGTAATCAAAAAGTTCGCCCTGAAAAGCAGGGTTTAAAATGACACGCATACAATATTAATTCCATGGACGACCGCTCGCCATACTGGACATGTCCGCTCGCATCAAAATTCAGAATTTATATGCATCGCGCGGCGCGGAACGCGGCTCCTTATATATGAGTCGGGGAGGCGTGGCCCGCGTGTGCCGCAAACGGTTCAAGCCAAATCCGACTTTCGGCGCTACAGGTTACGATCCACTGCGGGTAATGCAACGTGTGTTCGCAGTTCTACAGAACAAAGTCTATGAATAAAACTGAAAAATAAGATTTTTTTTCTACGTATTTTTCCAGGATAAAAAGTATCCTATTTTATGCCCAGGATAATAAGGTATAATTATACCAAGTTTCATCGAAATCGAACCGTTAGTTTTCACGTGATGCCTGCACATACAGACAGACAGACAGACAGACAAAAATTTTTTTAATCACATATTTGGGTTTGGTATCGATCCAGCAACACCCCCCGCTATTTATTTTTTCAATATTTTCAATGTACAGAATTGACCCTTCTACAGATTTATTATATGTATAGAAGATTATTTTTTTCGGTCTTCCGATACTCGACCTTGTGTCGGTCGGTTAAATAGATATCCCGTCCCGCAGCCCGCAAAAAAAAAAAGATATCCATTTCCCCACCATCTGTATTTTCTTCTTCCTCTTCTTCGCCTATTGTTTGTGCTAGTTGATGGTTGATTTTGTGTGTTCGATGTGTATAAGGTAGATGAATGTTGTGTGATAGATGATTGCTGTGAGGTTATTACGAGTGATGTTTGTTGTGTGCCTGCTAATGACGTGTGTGATGTTTGCTGTGTGTCTGGCGTGGGCTCCTGTGAGTTTGATGCGCTGTTCACAAACACTCCCATTACTTTATTTAGTTAGTATGATAGTTGTGTGTATGGCTGCTTGTTTTTGCAAAATAGTTATGTCTATTGTTGTGTTTAATTGGTCTATGTATCTTTGTAAGCTCTTGCTTATTATTCCGGTCGCTCCCACTACTACTGGGATCACATTGGTTTGCGTGTCCCAAAGGCGTCGAATCTCGATCTTTCACACGTGGTATTTGCTTAGCTTTTCTATTTCTTTGGCTCCTATATTGTAATCTGAAGGTACAGAAATGTCTATCAAGTGGGTTATTTATAAATTTATTTATTTAATTAATATTATAATCTACCGTTACAAAAAAGATATCGGTTTTTTAGTGATAGCAAACTTTTTTGATGTGTGTATGAGGTATTTCATTATTTTAATTTTAATAACCTACATAAAGGGCGTACCTATGTAAATTACAGAGCCAATGTTCAAGACATTAATAATTACTTAGCGGCTGAGGCAATATCACCGACGGGCAACGTATGACCGATGTATTATTGACTCTCTTATATCGATGGGTTCGGCCCACATTGCATGCGACGAATATTTATTTTATAATGGAAAGTAGGTTATTGTTTACTTAAATGCCTAGTAACATTACCTAAGTTCTCATTTCTGCATTCATTCAACGGTGGCAGTCAAATGGGGCAAATAAAGACACGGGAGTAAATCGGGACTAACTTTGAAAGGTATTTCAACGTGGCTGGGAAATTATTAAATGATCTGTTCCACTCTGCTTGTTTGTCCCAAAAATAGTCCCTTCCACTTCACCCTGGGTGGGTGGACTCATATGATGATTTTACCATCCAAAAAATAAGCCTTACAAACTAAAACAAAATACGGTGTGTTTTAGTTTGTAAGGCTTATTTTTTGGACTACTACAACTGTCCTTATATTCCAGACGCGCGGGAACTCTTTCAAAAAATACCGCAATCTTTGACAACCTATAATAGTAGATTACGCACCAAGGGAATAAAGCATTGCCTTACGTCACGGGCGTATTGAATCCCGAAGCGACACTAAGGATTCTGGGGGTGAACCTCCGTAGCGCAGCGAGGAGGTTCACCCCGTTCATTCCCGAGTGAAACGAGGGAATTAAGTTAAGAATCCTTAGTGTAGCGAGGGATTCAAGTTAGCCCAAGACAAGGCAGCTTTACTCCCGGGGAGCGTACTCTGCTTTTCACACTACTGCGAGGAAATAAATTCGATTTTTGAAATTTGATGTGGCACGACTACCTTAGAACGTGAGCATGCTGTGGTGCCCACCACAGCAAGCGATCAGCTGTAGCAGTCACCGGCCGCCATTAAACTCCTTCGTTCAAAGTTTTCATCCTATGTTTTATATTGAGGTTCCAAATTTAAATCACATTATTCCCACGGGAATAATGAAATTCAGTACTATATTATTGCCCGGCTCGAGCGGGGGGCAACAATGCTTTGCTTTACGGCCGGTTTGCATGACATATAATTTGACATTTCGAGCAGGTGGTGTGAAAAAACAATTATAATTTTGGAATTATAATTGTTTTTTTAACCGACTTCAAAATAAGGAGGAGGTTCTCAATTCGTCGGAATCTTTTTTTTTTTTTTATGTATGTTCCCCGATTTCTCGAAGACGCCTGGACCGATTTGGAAAATTTTTCTTTTGTTTGAAAGGGTATACTTTCCAATTGGTCCCATGATCATCAGGTCAGGATCTGATGATGGAATCCCAGGGAAATCGAGGGCAACCTTCAAATTTTATAGGCACATAGTACCATTTTCATATATTTTCTAAATCTGTTCAAGTATTTGCATCTGATAATCATCATCTCAGGTGGATGAGCTGATGATGGAAGGTACAACTCCTCAACGGCTTGGAGTAGGCATCGACTGATTTAGTTTGTGTTCGCATATATACTTATTATTATTATTATGTCGTTTATTCATTTTAATACTCATATTAATACATTTTTAAATATTTTTACAAAAAAGAGATAAAAAAAACATTTAAAAATATAAAAATAGTGATCCACCGGTGTGGGAGCAGGGTCCTAGCTACCGGTGGTTAGGGCTCCAGAGACAGGAACCTCCTCACAATGCGAGCCGTATCGAGGAGAACTGCCTTCTGAATCAGGCTCTTGATCCAACCCCCTAATGAGAGCCTCGAAAGATGTTCGTCGAGGCTCTTTGCCATCAGGCCATTGGCAGTAACGACAATCGGCACAATGATAGCCGAGCTCACATTCCACATGTCGACAACCTCGCGCGCTAGGTCGATATATTTGATTTGTTTATCTTTCTCAGCCTTCACGAGGTTCTCGTCATGTGGGATGGTAACATCGATTATCATTGCGCGGCGCGCTGATCTGTCTATCACTACTATGTCAGGCTTATTGGCGACAATAGTCCTGTCAGTAATGATAGGCAGATCCCAGTACAACGTGACATGGTCTTTCTCGAGAACTGGGTCGGGCACATACTTGTAATACGGTACCTCAGATTCCACAAGTTTGTATTTCAACGCAAGTTGCTGGTGGATGATTCTGGCTACTAGGTTGTGCCTGTGCAAGTACTCGCCGTTAGCAAGACGAGAACAACCAGAGATAATATGTCTAATGGATTCACCTGGACGATGGCATGCCCGACACACGTCAATCGTCCCATCCTTTATAATATGTCTCCGGTAGTTGTTCGTCAAGATAACTTCGTCCATAATCGCACAGACAAAACCTTCAGTTTCCCCGAAGAGGTCACCGAAACGTAGCCAGGACACGGCGCTAGAAAATCTACATCGGGCCCATGAAGGGCCCGGTAGAAGCGTCCGTGTAGCTCCTTGCTTTGCCATACCTCCCTGCGGTCCTCGGTACTGAGCATCACAGGTTTGTGCCAGTTCTCTTTAGCCATGGACAGCGGGGTGAGTCCCTTGTCCACTGTGACCACATCTCGGTGCATACCCACGTCCATTTTCAAAAAATATTCTCTGAGACTGCATATCTCGCGGTTGTGGAGGGTCTTAGCATTTAAAAAGCCTCGACCCCCGCACTTCCGCGGGATGTACAGCCTCATCACCGATGATCGTGGGTGATGCATCCGGTTTGCGGTCAACAGTGTACGGACTCGTCTATCCAAAGCGTCGAGTTCAGTTTGAGTCCATTTGAGTATGCCGAAAGAGTACATCAAGACCGGCATGACCCAACCGTTGAAGGCGCGCACCTTGTTTCCGCCCGAAAGAAGGCTATTTAAAACCTTTTTCAGACGTCCAAAGAAGCGCTCCCTCAATGATTGTTTCACGTCCGGTACATTAATGCCTAACGCTTCCGACATACCCAAATACTTGTAGGTCTCGGATGAGGAAAGTGATCTAAGGTGTATGGAATCTGAAAGCTGAATCCCTTCAGATTCCATAATCTCCCCTCGCTTTACATTCATGACTGCACATTTGTCCACACCAAATTCCATCCTGATGGCACTACTGAAAGTTTCAGTTACCTTCAGTAGCTCCATTATTATTATTATTATTATTACTTATTATCACTCACGTTCGCATTTTAAACGTAACTCATGGAATAATTACTTTGCTCGTTTTTGTGTCTAATACTAATAATAATATCTGTCATTATGTTCATATTTATTTAAATACCCGCACACTAAATATAGCTTCATTATTTTAAAATGTGCAACCTTAGGCCGGTAGTTCGTGCGTCACAGGAGGCTGCACGCAGCGCACTGTGATTGCCTCGCACTTCATGGTTTAGGGACTTTTACGGTTGATACGTCCAGTATTTTTAATTTATTATTTCTATTGTGTAGTTTTTGCACCATAGATATATTTGCACCGCTTGAACTATTTACTATAATATCATATTTCTTCAATGTTATCTTTATTTATACATATACATTTTATCTCTCATAAACTATTTATATATATTTTATTCTGTAACTTTTAAACTGACATTGACATTCGGACACTCACCAATTAGGTTCATTTGAAAACCAGCGTCGGGCACCAGTTGTCCGACATTATGCTGAAATGGGCCTATTTGGCGCAGCCGTGAGTCACACAGTATACTAGTACTAAGCCTATATTCTTGTTTGGCTTAGAATATTATACCTACCTTATAATTGTTTACCATTAAGTTCTATTTCTTGTGATACTGTGTGCACTTGTGGCGTGTGCCAATAAACGTTTTTTCTTTCTTTCTTCTTTCTTTCATATCTCTGGAACTACAAGTCCGATTTAAGTAATTCTTTTTTTGTTGTACTAAGTATTGTTTAACTTACGGAATACTGCAAGTTTCATCAAATCGGTTCAGTAGTTTTTGAGATAGGGAATTTTATTAGCATATTGTGGACTTGAGCGATGTTGTTACCGGTGCTACGGATTACAAAATTTTAGTGAACATACATGTAAGAGAATGATTTATTTGACAAGAATTTGAGTTGAATATTTAAACTAAAAAGAGTAAAATAAAAAAACTTTTTCACAAAAAAGGGTAAAATAACCTACAAAATAACTTTTCTTTCAGAAGTCGGTGGCAAAAAAAACCATGAAATGAAAAAAAAATAAAGGCACCGACTTCTGAAAGAAAAGTTATTTTGTAGGTTATTTTACCCTTTTTTGTGGTTGTTTTTGAAGGCGGTTACATTTTTTTTGAAAAAGTTTTTTCACACCACCTGCTCGAAATGTTAAATATTAATGAAAATTATGTGAAATATTTTGTCAATAAGGTATTGGTACCTTATTGACAATATATTTAAATTCAACGTTGTAATCTCGTAAGTTTTGTTCCGTTCCCCTTTTTTCCTCGCGCTCCTATTTACCCCGTTTGTTTGACGATACTCGTGAAATCGTGATATTAGAAGCCGACTTATATTTATTTCTTCTACTTTAAATGTCGCTGTTACCTGTTATCATCGCACGAAGCGAGTAAATATATCGCCCGATTACACCGCTTGTATACACGAACTGCTATAAATAAAGATCATGTCAATGAGTAAATATAAAGAATACGCCTCGTATATTTATACATTAAAACTCAATTCTTTTTGCCAAACAGGCAAGCAGAAATTACATAACGTTACCTGCTACGATCCTTACATAGGTTTCTATGTAAGTTGTATGATCGTGAATGATGTAAAAGGAGTTTTCCTTTTACATCATTCACGATCATACAACTTACGATTTAGGGCCGGCGCCCACTGACGGCATGGCACGGCATACTGAGGCATATGCTACATGATCTTGTGGCATTCCACGTCGAGACGTAAACAAGCTGCTGAGATTGCCGCCCCAACGGGCCAAATTTAGCCTTATTTTAATTACTGAGCACTCACATTTCTTTAATAACTTTAACATGCATTTCTTTAAGAACCTAGGCGTCTCATTTGTTGTAGTGGCGTACCTTGCGTGGCATGCCGTGCTTTATTCATTTTATTTTTATTTTAGATAGGTTTATTTTAGTATCTAGTTACGTGTTGTTATGTTGTATTTAAATATTCGTGTAAAAACAAAAGAATTTCAGCATTGATATTATATATAAATTGAATTTCAGTACTAACTTTATTGAAATAAGGTACAAATCAATTGCCACGCCACGCCCGCACTGTCGCGTCTGTCAGAAAACGCCCTTACTTTTCTATGTCGTAAAAGAACGTCTAACGGTGTATTTTTACGATGACTGATTAGCTTTTAATATAAAAGGATAAATATTTTGAAATAGTAAAGTAGGTATAGGTATATTTCTAAGTCCGGTAACTGTTTGTTTGTGATGATTTCTTATCGTCGGTGCATGTTAGGTGCAGATTATCGTATCGGTACAAATTATAAAACACTATGCCCTATAGTTTATTGCTATCTATCTATAAATATAATGGGATGGGACGTAGTGTAGCGCATTATGCGTAGATTCTTTGCACTAATGTGCTTTGAACACGAGTACAAGATTAATTTGTCAATTCGTAATTATTTATAACTTCGGAAACCTATTTTAATAAAGAAACTATGTAGAAAGTTTTTAAAAGGTATTTAGAATACCTATTAAATTAAATAAACGTTTGGGCGTGAACATTCAATTTACGATACGATTTACGACAATAATGATGGCGGGCGTTTGGCGCGGTTTTCACCAAAACGGGCGAAAATCGGAGCAAATAGCCCTCCTGACCGATTTCAGCCACTGAGGTCTTTAGCGATCTGCGCGGGACTGGTGCATAAGGTGTGCAGGAACAGAAGCACTCTCTACTCCTTTACTCTCATAGTCTAATAGGACGGCAATCTAACACGACCGGAGAGAGACTAGGCGGAGGACCAAAGACTTTACGTGCTTTCCGAGGCACGGGGGTATCATACCGCCAACTTCCAAACTCTGTTACTGAGAACTTCTAATAGAAAAACCCAGCACTTTTTACCTAACCCGGGAATCGAACCCCCATGTTCGCGCTTGCAACCACAGACCAATGGGGCAGTTAAAAGTGCACTGAAAAAAAAATCGGTAATACCAACCTATTTTTCGGTAATATTCACCGTTTTGGACAGAAAAAATAGAGCCTATTGTCCAAAGCAGTAAAACTAACTAAAAAAAAACAGTTGAGTTATAACAGTAATTTTACTGTGCATTTGCTACTGGTCGGTTACTTTTAATGCTTGTTTTAGTTAACGTTAATGTTCAAACAATTGAAATAACTGTTTAGCTCTTTACTGTTTTTGCCCATTTCAGTGCACTGTCCGTAATCAATTATTTTAACGTATAAATAAGTTCCCGGAACCGTTTTTTTTTAACTGTTCAAGAACAGTAGAAAGTCTCGTTTTATTTTTTTCAGTGTGTGCGCGTCAAGCTGAATCACTGAGAAGTAACAATTTTTCTTTTTTATTTAGCTCACACTGCCCCATTGCTGGGCAAAGGCCTCGCCAAAGTCCCAAGTGTTCTGGTGTCATTTCCAACCAGCCCTCACAATATGAGTCCAAATCGTCTCGCCACCTCCTTCTAAGTAACAATTGTGAAAGGAAAAAATACTCACATTAACAAAGAAAGGTATAATGAGCATGACAACCGCCAGTTCCAATCGAGGGTCGGAGACAGGCGACAGTCGCAACGTGGACAGCACAGCCACCACCGGAGGAAGCCGCAGCACCAGCGCCAGCACTGACTTCGCGAAGGTGGCCAGCGCCGCGTATAGGATGCACTGGCATATCCATGCCGCGCACATTGGTGGCTTACCTGGTTTACAAAATATGAGAGATACAATTTATATACTTACTAATAATATTATAAACGTGAAAGTTTGTTTGGATTTTTGGATGGATGGATGTTTGATCCTCTTTCACGCAAAAACCACTGAATGGATTTGGTTGAAATTAGGTACACAAATAGTTTGTAACCTGGATTAACACACAGGATAGTTTTTACACCGATTTTATGTCCCCACAGGATGATTTTGGAGTTGTAGCAGGTGGAACTGCTGGCAGCAGGTAATATCAGTATATTTTATACGGCTTTTGATGGGCCCTGAAGAGTTGTTATCGCGAGGTCTGTACATATATTCTGAGGCCTATCGAACTATTTAGCGACTTTGTGAGGCCTATAGATATATTTCATGTGGACTGTCTCGTTATTTTGTGAGCAGTGGCATAGCTATAGAGCGCAGCAAGCCCTAGCACCCGGTATATCTAGCTATTTTGTGCAGTCTGATGAGCTATAACATTGGTGCAGCTTGTTGAGCTATTTCGTCTAGCTCGTCAAGCTAAGAGTTTGGCTATGCCTGTTGAGCCATTTCGTCGGGATGCTTGGTACAATTTTTATTACAAGCCTGTAAATTTTTGTAACTTAATCACCATTTTATTGGCATTAATCTCACGTTTAGTATATAAAAACACAGGTTTAGGCCAAGCGCACAGCGCTGGAAGCGCAGCGGAGCGCACTTTAAGATAACAATTTAAAACCTTAACCACCTTAATATACGGTCAATATAAGAATAAATTCGGACACGGTGCTCGCAGCGCCTTCAAGCTACCACAAGAGAATGCGCACGACCGTATATCAAGGTAGATAAGGTTTATATTAAATTATTTTCTTAAAATGCGCTCCACTAACTGCTTTTTTAATTCTGAATGGCTATTATTGTAAATTACGATTCTAACGTTACGTGACTTTAACATGATTGACATAAGGGTCAGTTCAGTTCACCCCGAGACGCGACGCTGCGCGCACATTTCAATAGAGCGACTCAGTCTAACTTTATTTACTACACGAAAAGATGTACACATTTCACCGATGACGCGACGAAGCGAGGTGCCAGGCGGGGTTTTTTAATTGCGACTCAAAATGTAACATTATTTACTATACGAAAAGATACACATTTCCAGTATTGTTGCGACTCGGTGTGTAACTTACCCTAAGGTTTAAATTGTAATGATTGACACTCATAAAATGCAAGTTCATACTAAAATATTATGTAAATTGAAAGGCTGTAGAGAACTTACCATATTCACCAAAATTAATGAGAGGTATGTCATAAGCTCTTGCACAATGTTGAGCGAGCCTGATGCCTGCCCATATTATTAAAAGTCCTAGGGTTGAATCCAGCATAAAATTCACTATGTACCTGTGAAAACAATTATATTCTTTTAGCATGAGTTAATGAGCTTATAATGATCCCACTGTCGGGACACAGGCCTGCTCTCTTTGAGAAGGAATGGGCTGTAATCTCCTGCACAGGCTCAGGATGGGTAGAATGTTATGACTGTCCTTTAATAATTTGGTTCTAGAACATGCTGTTTCCCTCACAATGTTTTCCTTCAGTTTTGAGAGTAATGGTGATGAAATATTTTAAACTAAATAATGCACCTGGCTAGTCCCCTATTAACCTACTTAGAATAGAGACAGAGAATAAAAATCACGTTGGTTACAATACTTTTAAGGTTTCTTGTAAACTTGCATGAGAAATTTGACTTTACTGCTACAACTTAAGGTTTATAATTGTGTGACATTAATTTATATTGACAGTAATATTCCAAGACTGAGTCATGGTCAATGTTCAAACTGTTTTCCCAATTGTTAAGACACACAAATACAGCAAGCAAAACTTTCTATAGACTTAAGTCTGTAACTAAAGATTTTTGGCTCAAAAAATTTAGTCTGCTCAATTTAGAATACACTTTGAAAGATAGGCATCTTTCTAAATAGAATAGTTAAAAAAATATATCATTGTTTACTTAAATAAAAATTCTAAATTCAAATGTGTGTAAGTTTTATCAAAAATGTTCTTCGCTTAAATGGATATTACACTGCTGTCTTTTATGATGGCTATGGTAAACATGTTTTGAAAATCATATTGATAATAATAGCAGCGACAGAACTGTAAATGTAAATATCATTATCAGTCCAAATGACTGAAAGTTTGCTTTTTATTACATTTTAAAATATATTAGGTTTTTTTTGACACACTGTAATTTTAATTTTAGAATTAATTTAGTCTCTTTTGTAGTATTCACGTAAATTAATTTATGAGATTCTTAGGCAATAAGGTCATATTTGTTTATAAAGCGGATAAGCAAACTTTTTTTACAATAACTTTTCATACCATGTGCATGGGTTTCCAGTGAGGTGTGGAGACAGCCACACATTGGCCGCATGTATGATGAGTGCTCCCAATCCTTGCTTTGAAGTGTCGTAGAACCAAATAAGCCATGGCCTCCGTGCGTAACGTGGTTCACAAAATCTTTTACCTATAATGAAAATATTTTATCTCATCTTAATAACATGAACAGTACCTATTTAATAATATAGGAAGGGTGATGCAGTGCAACTAGATAATTAATCTTCTATTTACAGTTTTATGTCCAGTACAATTAGATAAGTTTAATAATATTGTCAATTTAATTTAATTACATAATAGAGAGAGAAGTACCCTGAAATAAAAACTGTAATTTTATATTTTTTTTCCTGGATTATTATAAAAACTTCTAAGATGTTCCACTGACCAACTTCTCTATTAAATAATAATATACGTAGTTCACATAAATTATACTTAGTTATTTTATTATTAATAATATACAATTTACCAATTAATAATAATATTTACAAAATCAAATAGATATTTATAAATTATTATATTTAAGTATAAAAAAATTGTAAGCATAACATCGATAATGCCAAGTCCCAGTGAACAACGTATTGAGAAAACGTACGCAATAATGTGGTATCGCTATCATACTACCTTGAACTCCGGCCTGTATTGCAAAACTTCTTACCTACAAGACAAGTAAATGCCAAAACCGCCAACAGGAACTGCATGAACCACCCATAGTTATCCGTAAGAGCATCTTTTGAGCAATGTAGCTCGGACCAATAAATATAATCCGAGCTGTTATTCATTTTTCATTTCTTGAAGTTCAGAAATCGTAATTAAATTATGTATTTCGTAGTACTTT
This sequence comes from Agrotis exclamationis, assembly GCA_950005045.1. NCBI lineage: Eukaryota > Metazoa > Arthropoda > Insecta > Lepidoptera > Noctuidae > Agrotis > Agrotis exclamationis. The sequence goes on along the minus strand of OX465431.1, from coordinate 6,869,038 downwards.
CACTAAGTATTCCTCATGATACGTATCTTCGTATACACAAAACACAATTAACAGAATTACAATGAGTTCTAAAAGACTCACAATTTGTAACAAAACTAAATTATTTCGCGAAATAAAATTAAATCGCATCTACAAAGTCCAATCACACACTTTTGACAGTTTTGTTTGACAACTTTGACAATATTTTTTTTAATACAAATAAAACGGTTCATGGCAAAAGTATTCAGCAGACATTTTCAGTGTCTATGTATCCATTATCTACAAATTCTTGGCAAATATTCTCGTATATTATGTAATAAACCCCTATGTCATGGTCAAGTTCTCCAATAGCAATAAATCCAAATATTTTTATTAGATAGATGTTAAGGATGAAAAAACAAGTGCAAAATTTGTTTAATTAGGACTACCTTTTATTATTGTCAGTACATTTCTTTATTTTTAATATTTTATTAATTACTTTCAATCTACTAACAAAATGGTAGATTATTCTTGAGTTACGTGTGGTCACACAACGAGAAAACCTACCAAACATCTTTTTTTTACCATTGCCGCCATTTTTTTGTGGTTTTCCTGTTTCGCAATTAATTTGGTTATTAATAATTCAAGTTAATTTAAAAACAGCGTTATTTGTACACTGTGCAGAAGATATTAATAGCTGAATTAAGTCTTCTGAAGGTACGTCAATTTATTTAAATAATTATTTCTGTATACGCTACGTAATTTTATGAGTGACGACGGTCATGTCATGTTATCGATTATTTAGCAACCGGCGTTGATTTAATTGCAATTATTCACAATTAAACACAAAGGACACGTATTTATCGTTTAAATTCGCGTGTAAGATTTGCGGTTAGAAAAGAATTAGTGCAGGTTTGTAACAATTGTTTACTCGTAAAATCTTATCGTGGGTTAGTTTAGTCATGTTCTGGAATTTAACAACAGGGTTTCTTGAATTCTGTTCTAAATTCCATTCTCTTACTTTATTATGAAAATGACAGGTGTTACAATGCTAAAATTACATTTACACATAAATTGAGAAGGTACAAGTATAATTTCATATTCCAATCATATATTTTATTTTATACATAAGATAAATAATTCGTTCTGCTTTTTAGATTATCTCAAAAATAACACTTCATTTTTCTCATTGCTTCATTATTCTTGATGAGTATAATGTGGTGCATTATGATGTTAAATCCCTATTAAGTTAAGTTCACATTAATTTCCTTCCTGTTTTGGATCAGAAAATAATTTGGGTTGGGTCTAGTATTCGGTAGCAGGCGGAGGGGGGGTGAGGGGTGTGAGGGGGAGAGGGAGGGAGTCCCCTACCCCCCAGTACCACTCCCATGTTAAGGTCATGCACCGTTCTGGAGAAAAACCAATTTTTGTAACCTAACCTTAAAACTTGTTGTAGTCACATAATAGGCGTATTCCAAAAACTTGGTATAGTGTAGCATAAGGAGGGAGGTGCCCCCTGTGTCCTGGCACCACTCTCCTGTAAAGGCAGCGCCCAGACCCCGCCATCTCTTCGAATCTAACCTGTCCGTGTCGGGGTGCCCCAAGTCCCGAGCTCTAAGAAAGGCTTGCAATTGGTAAGGTATAAGTCCCCGATTGTAATGCTACCACATTTTTCACAAGATAATGTATTTTTCGAGAAATTAATGAAAACCAATTTTTCTAACCTCAAATCAGATAAAATCGAAAACGGAACTTAAAAACGGGCGATTGACAACCATATATACACCACGTATTGTCTATGGAGCAAAATCAGTTGAAAAAAAAATCAATGCAGTTTTTCGACCTAGGATGCAAGAGCGAGCGAAGCGAGCTCGGGACTTTGGGGCACCCCGACACGGACAGGTTAGGTTAGAAGGGGATGGCGGGGTCTGAAAGACCCCGCCATCCCCTTCGTGGTTATTTTTTTTTAAACCACCCAGAAGTAGGAGCCCCGCGAAGCGGGGCTCCGTCGAGCCACCTTGGTAGGTAGTAATCAATGACCTAGTTGACCTAGGATGCAAGAGCGAGCTCGGGACACCCCGACACGGACAGGTTCGGTTTAGGTTAGATTCGAAGAGATGGCGGGTTCTGGGCGCTGCCTTTACAGGAGAGTGGTGCCAGGACACAGGGGGCACCTCCCTCCTTATGCTAAACTATACCAAGTTTTTGGAATACGCCTATTATGTGACTACAACAAGTTTTAAGGTTAGGTTACAAAAATTGGTTTTTCTCAAGAACGGTGCATGACCTTAACATGGAAGTTGTACCGGGGGGTAGGGGACTCCCCCCCCTTCCCCCCACCCCCCTCACGCCCCCCTCCGCCTGCTACCGAATACTAGACTTTACCCAATAATTTTGAAAACTGGTTTATAATATCATCTATGACCAAGCACCATGACAAGGCAACTTTCTGACTATTGAGCAAAACCCAAATCCTAACTTATGTGCATCTTCATAATATGAAAATCATGTGCCACCATGCATATGATTGCACCCCACAGCCAGTAATGGCACTTCCAATTTAAAAAAAATATCTGAATGATATTGGGTTTGTTACAGTAAGCAGTAGGGGGTTGGGTTGCCCAGTTACCCAATTAATTAACACTAACTATGGTACTATACAAAACTGGCATAACATGAGTGAGTGTACTATGAGGAACAAGTCTGTCTGATCCTTTGGAGACTGCAGACGTGATGTTTTAGTTTGATAGTATTTATTTATAAACACTAAAATTGTTATGCAACTGTTTTAGAATATTCCTGATTCTATGGTAACAATTTTGGTCTGATCACTAATAGACTACAGACCCATTGTATTGTATTGTATAACGGGCTGGTATCCGCAACTCCACGTCATATGCGCGTATTTTGCGTGCGGGTGGGAAAGAAATCATTCGATCCACCCCAGCTCCCCGAAGAAGGCCAGCAGCGCCTTCGTGTTGCCGACGATCTCGTGGAGAGTACCTGGGTTACCGAAGTACTTTGCCCTGTATGTAGCAATCTCAGGGCAGTGTAGGAGCACATGAGCTGCTGTCTCGTCCTCCGCCATGCAGGCTCTGCACAGGGGGCTGTCTGTGATACCTAGGACAAAGAGGTGTTTATTAAAGGAGCCGTGTCCCGTCATATGCCAAAATGGATGGGTCATATGAACCACCAGGTGACGTACATAGGATGATATAAGAGCATAAAATGATTCAGCACTATGCCGTCACTTGTAAGCTGTCCAGCTGAGTGCTGGTGAGAATTCAAAAGTGCAGGTAGAGTGAGTACATGACCAAATCATTATATTTTTGTATGGCATTTTTACCATTGATAGATCCATGGAAAATAATAAGAAAGCACGCAGTGCCGTAAAAAAAATGGTGCGCCACAAAGTCTGTAATTTTTTTTGATTTTCTCACAATTTCCAGGGTAAATTTGGTCATTTCATTCTGTACGACAGCAGTTTCATACTGTTTCAATACAGCTTCTAATCCATTATTCCGCAACGCCGTACAAATATCATGCGACAAGGGGAAAAAATCGAGAGTTGCAACCCCAGATCACGGAAAAAAGGAAATTGGACAGCTTACAAGTGATGGCATAGTCCTGAATCTTAATTATTTTATGCTCTTATATCATCCTATATACGTCACTTGGTGGTTCATATGACCCATCCATTTTGGACATGGGCCTGTAGTCTATAATCACAATATTTTCCAGACAACCTGTAAATAAACTGAACAAGCTTGAATTAAAAAGCCAGCTAAACAGGGCTGGATTAACCCTAGGCAATGCAATTCTTGGGGCCCCTTTAGTTTGCCGATTGAGTTGTGGTGTGATTGAGAAAGGACATTTTGTTTGATGCAACATTTTTACTTTTGGTCATGCACAGGACCTCTCGTTGATATTGGGCCGTTAGGTAGTTGCCTTCACTGCCTTAAGGTCCGGTAATTGGCTTAACTGATTGAGATCTAATTTAGATTTTTTTTCATTCAACGACATACTTTTGGGCCCACAGAATATTTTTTTGAGCTGGCAACATAAAGAAGTATCACAGAAAATACTAAATTATTCTCCTACGGCTTGTTATCAGTTTTGTTCAAGAATTGCATAATTTTTATTTTCTTACTGTGTGAATGAGGTCAATAACCTAATTTAAATAAAAAATATGAATGAATGAATCAGTAGTTTATAATATCAAACAATTAATATGTATAGATTTACTACAATAATGGCATTTTAATATTCAATAGAGAACAGTTACAATATTTTTATTGATAAACATTCTCGGCTTTATTACAAAACGTGGTTTAACTTAGACCAAGCTTTAAATCAAAAATAAATTTTTGAATTTCGAACTTTATTCCAACTGCTATAAAATTCTAAAATGCACATTGACAACTTAGACCGGGATCTAAACTCGGTTTTTGTATTAATAACTTTACAACAGTAGAAATAAAGTTCGAAATTCAAAAATTCATTTTTGATTTAAAGCTTGGTCTAAGTTAAACCACGTTTTGTAATAAAGCCGTCTGTGTTATAAATTAACATTGCATTAAAATTAATAATTCATTGTCATAGACTTCTTAACTCACATTTTGGTATCCATGTTGCAACTTTATGTGAACTCTTGGATCCCATTGCATAAACAACCTTGTCTTTTCTTTACTATTTATATTTTAGTCATAGTAAAAGTTTTTCGTAATGATGAGTGAGCCCTCTCTTTTTGGGGTAGAAAGTCATCAAATGAGTTGAGGGCTTACTAAAACACACCCTGTTCCTTCGGTTTTCTTTTGTATTCCAAGGCTATGTATACACCGTGTTCCGGACGATATACATAAACTTCGACCAGATGTTCAAACCACGGAAGTAAGCATTTTTCATTATGGACACATTAATAAATTCTTATTTTTTATTTTTTGTTAATTTTCATACAAACTAAATACCTAGACGTAAATAACCCGATATGCATGCCTCTTTATCCGAATTGGCAACGTCGTATTTTCATTCATAACATTTGGCGGGCTGAAACAAATGAAATGCAAATAGTATTTGCACTAAGCGGCAACATAGGCCAAATTAAGATACTTTCTCACTGCATAGCTCAATTAAATTTCATTAAATGAAATTACAAATATCTTTGTAACGAAGCCTTTTTAAGTACTACTTCCTTTGTTGGATTTGATTTGTAAAAGCCATAGAAGTATTTGCTAAAGTTTATGGATAACGTGAAGAACACGGTGTATACATATAGAGACCCCATATGATGTTTTAGAAAAGCTAAGGCTTTTATAAGATCTGTAAATTCACTCTGAATATACCAAGTCCAATTTTGGTCCCAGAAATTTAAAAATGTGAGCTCTAACAGCGCGTTCACATTGGGCAGTTTCAAAAGCGCTCGTTGCTAACGCGCGTTTTGAGAACTTAGAACTTATTGAAGTGTACACATGCAAACATGCAGTGCAGTGTGTACGGACGCGACGGCAACGCGCGTTTAAAAAACCCGAGTGCCCAATATTCCACGGCCAGGTTGGCGCAGTGGCTGAGCAATCGACTGCTACGCAGTGTGTCGCGGGTTCGATCCCCGCACGGAACAAATAATATATTATTATGTATGTACTGCAAGTAGTTGTTCCGGATCTGGGTGTTTGTGTACTTGAGTTTCTATGTTTGTAAACACACCCATATTTTTATTTTTTTAAATACGAAATAAATGTTTACCGGGGTAAAAAACATCATAGGCCTTAATATTATTGACATTCTGTTGGGAAGGACCCAATTGATAGTACTTGTCTACCTACCCCCTCAAAGAACTGCAGTCGTGACTGTTTATAATGAATACTTAATAAGCAATCAATTAAATGCCATTATGATTAATAACTTCTCCTACAAACAAACAGTCAGTTACATTTAGATCAAATCAATTTGTGTCCACAATATTACAGAGGTATATGAGTATGTTGATAAAATACTTCATGTATTTGTTCTATTCTTGTGAAGGTTTTACTTTTTGTTATCGCACAACCAAGCATGCATATTTTAATTTCAAAATAATAAAAAACACTGCCACTTTCTAAACTACGTTATGAATTAAACTAATTACATATACCTAGTGATAAGATAACATTATCTGTAGAGGAGGCATCTGTAGTATTACGAGTCTAATACAGCCTTGTAAACGTAATAAAAGCTGGCAATAAAAATACCCTCACAGAGCTATATAAAAAAACCATTGGCCTCATTTTCTCTCAATACAGAGTAACTCTTTCTTACAGTAGTGCCTAATTAATGACTGACTCCCTCGCCCTTTAACCGTAGCGGAGTTCTGAGGCAATCCATCACAAAGTCAAACATCTATGAAATCTCCTAAGTAATCTATCTCGAGGAAAGCGATGGATCCGTCGGGGCTCCACTGTTATGTATCTATTATACATCTTCTAAATATAATTCAGTAAATAAAAATCTCCCGAAGTAACTAATTGACTCCAGCGAGAGTATTTAAGTATCACATAAAAATGTTTAATGATTTTATTCAATAACGTATCCACGCTGTTTGCCCACGGGGACATTAAATAGAGCCCCGTTATTTATTGCCTCGCGTGCCTACACCGGACTTATGACTGCTTTTACCGTGCCTGCCATTTAATTTGACCGTACATGCAATACAGTATTGGAGAAAACGGGCATCTAATTGTCGCCTCATCCCTTTGGACGTGGTGGTGCGGCGTCGCGGCGCCACCACAGAATGGTGCGGGTGGCGTCGATAGTCACCGGAATCGAAAGTAGAACGTAATAATTATCGGTGGTGGGACTGGTGGGCCTGAGCTGTGGGGGCCGGTGGTCGCGGTTCCCGCGGCTCGACCGTCAACAAACCGTCGCGAGGCAACTGCTCATGACATATGCATGAGAGCGGCACGGACGACGCCGCCGCTTAAATATACAAGGACGGACGGACGGGGAAATTACTAGAGAGGCAAATACATACAAGATGTGTCCCGCCCGACTGCGCTGCCGTAGCGTGCGGCACGCCCACGAACCTCTCCAATTATACTCACGAAACGTCCGTCCAATACCTTTCTTACTATTCTAGACTATTTTTACTTTGAACCACCACATCGGTCGCCTCCATAAGTCATGAAGACAACCCCATTACGTCCTTTAATGCATCATTTGATATTCCTTTTACTTTATAGACTTGCACGCAAATATCCAATACAGAATTGTGAAGGAAAATTATGGTTTACATATGTAATGCAAGTGTCTTTCTTGTCCGTCTGCTTGGAAACCAAAATTGAAGCACTGACGCCACATAATCTCAGGCTCCAGAAAAGCTCTAGGAGAGGAGTTTGGAGAAAAAGGAGGAGATAAGAAATTATGTAAATAAAAGTAGACTTGAAATATAGAAATAACATTTCAACTGATGACTTAATAATTATTATCGTAATGACTCTTGAAGACTGATCAGCAATTAATGAAATAAATTGGGGTCCGACTAATTGGTTTTGATTAATTCGTGTTACAATATCCCGGACGTTCAGCAAAATGCCGATCAAATTGATTACCACTGCGATCAATTTGGGTGACAATATACGGTCGCGACAGCCACCCTGCTTACAGCAATACTATACGTATTGAATACATATAAAAATACAATTAGGATGCTGTGGCTGATGAAACAAAAGTCGCTCGAAAGAAATGCTTAGTTTTAGAAAAAAAAATTGCCTAGAGTAAAAAATCCTCTCAATTCTCAATTATTTAAAATTCAAATTCGAATGCAGCCTGATATAATAAATTTCTTAAACAGGCCGTCTTCGGTGCCTCGTAGCCCCGCAAAGAAGTTATGATCGATAGAAACATCAAATATTCACGCGCACCGGCCCACGAGGAAACGAAATGGATAACCGTTGTCTGAAAGGCCACAGGGGGCGACCGAGGCCCTCCACGCTGCCCCTTTCTCCTAATTACCTAAACGTTTTCTTCAAATAGAAACAATTCTTTAACTGCGCGGTTAGCATTTTTAGGCAATAATTGGGAATCGGTAAAGCGCTCGACAACTTCAAACGGTGCTTTCGGACATTCTTAGGATAAATTACTGACGATAAATTACAAACCCTGGCACGCGTCGTAACTTTGTAGAATTAGGTTTTTAACTTAAATACAATCACGTAGTTGAGTCTTCGTTTTAACTACATTATTCCTTCCAAAAAACCGCAAATAAAATGCCGCGATTGTTTTTACCGCGATCTGATAGCACAATTAGATATCAGACTGTGTTTCTGTTAGAAGCTCAATGTGAGCTTAAAACCTAAGCAATGTAATTTTACTAATATTTTGATCACGCTTTAGTTCTCTTCAAAACGTTTATTATTTCAGAAAGTACCTAAAGAGCAAAACTGCTGCCTCTTCAATTTTACAATGATAATTAAAGAATCAGCTATGTTATCCCTAAACTGAGATAAATTTAGATTAAGTGCTGATACCTTCCGCAACCTTTTCTATTACGTTTGTAGTTTTGTTTGTTACAGTACAACATACAAATCCAAATTAAGTTCTTGTTCAGGTAGGTACCTACACTTACAGGATCGTTTATCTCGCAGAGAGCTGTAAACGTAGCGAATATTAGCCTGGTAACGTTGTAAGTAAGGTTGTAATGCTTTCATGGTTCGTTGCACATTATACTAAAGTGGATACGACAGACACGGGCGCCCAACGTGGGACCTCGAGCGTGAAATAAGTGCGATTGCTTTGTATGAAGTGGCAATCATGACACACTGAACACAACACTATATAACGATGATTTTGCCAAAATTCTGTACATTTTATTATACGACGATATCACAGCGCACGGCTGGGTTATGAATAATTGAATGCTGTCGGATAAAATCTTAGTCGTCAATCTCAGAGGGTTAAGTGGATCCTTTCACGATTTACGAAAAGCGTTAGTGGTAATGTAATCTGGTAGAAAAACAACGGTGATTTTATCTGATTTTGTTACTTCATCGTGTTTAACAATGCGTGGGGTAAGGATCGCGTTACAGCATACGAAGACCGCTTTTTCTTAAAATCGCTAATTTAAGGGACTGATCATAACATATTTAGTTAGTATCATGCCCTCACTTGTAATAACACGTTTTCACCGTTCTATGCTGCCCCACATAGTCATAATTGACGATATTTATCCTTGTTGTTGACCATACTTTTTCCGTCCTATATTGAATAATTTGCTTAAAATATCGAGGTGTTTCAGGATAGCATCCATAATCGATTTCCCCTTGAGCAAAACGCTTTTGCCAAAGCCTCTATCAATAATAGATTAGGTTCTTACGAACCTCGTTCTCTAAACGTCCCCAAATTTATAGAGCAAGACTCGCTTTAGCAAAATATATGTGACAGGCTTGTACTCTTTATTCACAACTACCTGTCGTATGCGTACAATTTAAGAGAAAAAAACGCATATTTTATTCCACGAATTACCCGTTATATTATCCTGATGGCATAAGTTGATATACCGTAGCCTATTCTACGAACGTCGTAGTATTCAAAACGTATTTGAAATAAGCGCTACGTTATTATCGTATTAAAAATGCACGGACCAAGAAGTTTCCTTCAAACAGTTTTACATCGTGCATTTTCCACTTGAAAATGCACAAGAAACATCGAGACTTGTAATTACGGACATTTGAATTATAAAGAAGAGGCCTCAAAGACACCTGCATATTCTCTAGAAGGAGGGAATTAATGATATGGGTGGCGGTGGTGTAGCCTCGAACATCACGTGTCCAGTCACAGGGTACGCGATGGACGATGGCGCCTGCCAGGTTCCCATTGTCGCTGAATATTTTAGCAACCTCTGTCTGGTAAATTACAGACTTCAGGCTTTTTGTACAATTACATGTTTAAAATAATGTCGCTGGAAGAAATGAGAGCTACAATTAGGTCAGCGTAGCATGATTGTCCCAACAGCCGTTGGTTCTCACGACTGAACTGATACTTCACCTTCCTAGCACATGCTTTATTCCACGTTAATATTTAATCAAAGACGGTGACATGTTCAAATTTTCCTTTTAGCTTTTCGTTATGAAGAATTTAAATAAAAATTTAGGTTAAATCATAGAGCTCCGTCCATCAGGCACTTTCTCAAAAACTCTTGTTGATGGAGGCACGTCTCTCCACGTGGAACATATTAAATGATCATTGTTTTCGTTTCTCATCTCAACCGTGAAACCGAGCTAAATTCTGGCTCACCAATTTTTCAGAAAATATAAATGTCTAAATTGAAGAATATCAAATATGAATTACTAGTTCAGTATAATGCTTTTATCAGTGATACGTTTTCATACATAGGTCTCTAGTGTATTGGTCACATCATAATTTCGCTATCATTAGGCCAGAGTATTTTTATAGTGCGCATTTTTGTTGTCATTAGGTAACCTAGGCAACGATTGTCTTCGACGTGGCTCATCGGTAGGCTATTAGCTATTGACACATAACTACAAACATTAAAAATGTAGGTATGCATACACACATTTATGAAATGTAGTCCAAACACACATATCGGACTTCGATCGCACGAATATTTGGATGGTCTGATTGATCTTCTGTCCGCAATAGAAGTAATTTACTATCCACTGTCATTAGGAACATTGAATTTTGTCATATCCAGATAATGTAAGTTATGTAAAATAGTAATCCATATTTCTCTATCTGATGGTATGCGTATGTCGTATGGTACATCGTGAAATCTTCTGTCCCATATAGATTGCCAATGGTGAAGAAGCAATAGTAAAATATCTAGCTTTATCATGACTGCAAATTAATATGGCTCTGACCCAGACGATAATAATCGCTTCATTAATCTCATAGCAGCTGATTTAGAAACAACTGCGTTTAAATAAAAGATTATTAATGTTATTATTATTGAGGTAGACGTGTAACAACAAATTTAACGTCCATTTATTGTGGTCAATTTGTTAAGTGAAGTCGTAGGTGGACATTAGTGGCTCGTAACGACAATGTCGCATGCAAGAGTTGCCACCTAGGATGTTTATTATGTAGATTGCTCTCTCATCACACCGATAAGAACGTGTTACCTAACAAAATAATATAATTTTCCGCCCTTTAGTGAAATTATAGTGTGTGGTTCTAATTGGATCCGCCTGGTCTTTATATATGTATTTTTGGGGAAATCTTTATTTCTTCCTCAGTTCCGAGCGCAAAGCTCGGAACAAAGAAGAACAGAAAGATTGAATACGTTGAAAGTTCCATACAGTATCTAATTAACCTAAGTGCCCAACTTATGTGCAAGATGTGACCAATTGACACAAAAACTCGCAAAAAGCAGTAGAGCAGTCGCATAACATACGAAGGTAAATTGATTTTCCTGGGGATATCAAAAGTAATCTAAGTTGCATTGTTTAAGAAATCTAGGTAGGGTTAGACATAGAACAGGGTGTCGTCTTGCGGCGTGACTCGTTAAGTCGTCGTTTCCGGGGCACAATGAGAGGCAGGGTGTTATTGACGGGGCGGCGGGTGGCGCGCATGTGCACCTCCGGCGCCCCAGCGTCTCGGGGGTGCTTTAGTAAAGCCCGACGGAACATAAACGATGTCAGTCTACTCGCGAACGTCTTCACAACTAGACGCGAATCAAACCTAACAACATGCAGCCACACGCGCTCTTTTTATTACAAAGTCGCTAAGTCGATTCTAATTTTTTTCGCGTTTCATTTTTGTTATTTCAATCGATTTGTACTTGACTCATGTTTGGTCCTACTTAAAATCCGCCGTGGCCCAGCCGCTACTGAAAAAATTCGGTGAGTATATTAATTTACCGCGTTTTTTTGTTTTTTTTTTTTCTCGGGCTTTCAGAATTTTCAGAGAACTTTGTTTACTTTAGTTTCGATATTTTTCAGTTGTCCGAAAATTCTTTAATTTTTTTTTAGGTGGTTCAGTTGCGTGTCAGTTTTGTTGGATCTACAATAAAATTAATTTACAACTGTTTCATTCTGGGTCGCCGGTCTGGTGTAGCCTAAAAGAAAATATTATAAAAGGTTACGATGACTTTAGGAATCCATTATGTTTATTAGGTTATTAAGTAAAAAGCAGAGGGTTGGCTAGGTAGAGGAATGGTACACAGGTGAGGTGGGACAGCTGGTAGTGACATTTTGAACGACGGTTGCCTGTTGGGTTTTATTTTATAATATTTTTTGCGCGGGTTGCTCTTTAGGTACCGGTATGTCGGTCTTTGTGTTTCGAACACCTGCCGGGCTCCGGGAGTCCGGGCCCCGTTTCACTCTCGCCTGTTTCTATTCACGCATTCGATTATATTTTTGATCGTCCTTAACCTGGTTCTAATTCCAGAAACTCTTAGTTGCTATTCTTTGTACGTGTAACAAACATTGCGTTTATCGAATTTTGCGATTTCTTTGTACACACATTTATTTTTACACTTTTCTCTTTGATACTTTTTTAGGTTAGTTGTTTGATTTGACAATTCCTTGACACCAAATATTTCAAAACTGTCAAATCTGGGACTGACTGTTTGGCTTAACGGGTCTCTATGTTTTACTGAAAAAGCGAAGTCGCAGGAAATGAAGAAAGTTGAAGCTTTGTCGATGGTTGTATGTTGGCACAGTGGTACCATTGTGGCGCGAACGCGACTTGCGAATGTAGGCGTGCACCTGCGGGTGTCAGTGACCCCGTTCACCTGCTGCCCGGCAGACGGTCACATTAGCATACGCTGGGCCAAACGTGCCATCTGCACCCTTGGACTAATTCTCAAACCTCCGCTTTTATTGGTTCTATCCATTTATCTGCGCTCGCAAGATTTTAAGGGATTTAAGGCTGTGCCGTAGATGCTTTCAGGGTTAGCATTTTTTATTTTTCTAGGACCATTTTTTTTAAACCTCTGTCCTTCGTCTAGTCTATCTTAAATCTTTGTATCATCACTTCTGATATTCACCTAAAAATATAAAGGGCACTTACCGTCTCCTAATAACGCCAAAACTGTGAATCCTACAAAAAACAAAAAAAAAATATTCACAATTCTTCCCAAATTACAGAAAAAGTTTCTATGTCAGGAGTTTAATATACATAAATAAGGAAGCTGACAGAGTTGCGAACGTAGATAATAAATTATTATATAATTAAAAAATGGTTTTCGACTTTCAACCCTTTATAAATCTCTGTTTATAATCTGGCTTAGGTATATTATCTTTTATCTCCAGTTTACAGAAATATAGAGTGCACCCAACTGCAGTTTCATGTTTGTTATTAGTTCCATGGTAGCCCTCAACACGCCAACTCCTGTTTCCAACATTTTCCCAGTCAACTTGGAACACGAAATAGGGAATAGTTAGCTCGAAAAATAGTTGAGTGCTCGCGACATGCAACTATTGCTTTGTGAACTCTAATTAAATTCCATGTGGATGCAATGTCGCAATGTAACGATAAAAGAAGAAAATACGTCCCTTCGGTCTTTTCTGAAACTTTCAGCTTATAAATGAGTATTACCCGGTAATGAAAAGCTCTTATTAAAGCATTCATATTTTCCTGGTTTCCCAAGTTGCTCGTTATTTCGTAAACCATTAAGATGTTGTGTTGTTAGAAGCTAAAATTAATTAAGAGGTCGATAACGACTTTTGTCCATGTTTTTAACAATTAAACCGAGTTTAGATGAAATAAGACGCATTTTGATGGTACTTAAATCCATTAACTCTTGAAGGTAAGCTTCAACGATTTCGTAGAAGCTGTAAACTGTTTCTAAACTTGATTAAAATGGTGTTACAATTTTAACGATCACCTAAACATACCAACTCCTCAATTTACTTAACAACTTGATAGGAGGGACGTATTCTTTAATTAATTTAATTTTGAAGCACTTGTTTAACTAAAGGCGAATACAATTCTTAACCTTATAAGTATTATGATCTAATGCAGATTTTCGATAATAAAGCTATATCAGATGACTAGATTAGATTGTTATCATAATTAAATCACCGGATTACGGAAAAGCGGAAACATAACTGTTACCTAACGGAATTTTTTGTTACAAAACATGGTTTCATGTTAAAAATGTGTATTAATTCAATCAAATGTTACTCTTAAACAAAAATATTAATAGCTTATACAGGGTGGAATTTTGTAATGCCACCTGGAGGGAAAGTACTCTTAATACTGCAGATAGAAAATTTTACTCAAAGGAAACATTCCTTTATTTTTGAATAGAAAGCAAACTATATTCAAAGATTTTCGAAAATTCTCTTCTCCCACCACACCCGGGAATCGAACCGGCTAAAAACTGAAAAAAATATACCCCGTACTTTTATAAGGATGAAATCTCTCTAACAAACATGATAAATTAAATGAAAGGAAAACCAGGAAATCTGAAGATACAAATTCAATGAGTCGAGTTAAAGCTCTTTAACTAACATCCATCTTTTGTAATGCAGACTCCTTTGCGACATACTCGTAGCTGCGTGTATAAGGTAATTTAAATATGGAATGTTAGATTAAAATTTTAAAATTAGATTGTCATAGTTGTTATTCACATTTGATTGTTTTTACAACTCATTTCACATTTTGTCTCACGGTGAAAATGTCTTTTCAAGAACAGTTTGATTTAATGGAAGCTTATTTTTTAAATAACAAAAACGTGAATCTAGCACCAACTCGGTTCGTATTGAAAAGAATGGTAGAAAATTTAAAGAATACGGGTGGTTTCAAGAAGAGACTGCAAACTATTCAGCAAAACTATTTCGATTTTGAACTAGAAGTTTTAACATACTTTGAATCATTTCCGAAGGCTTCAAGTATAGGGGTGCTAAGACAGGAAACCTCCACGTGCGCCCGTGGACTGGAGTTCCCTCTCGGATTCGTCCGGGGGGAAGACCAGTTTTTCGGGCCGGTGCGCCCTGGGATGCGGGCAAAGACTCTCCTTAGGCACTTGTGCCTAAGGGGTTTCTTTGCCCGTATGCAAATAGCCTGTCGGGTGGACGCTCCAACGCGTGTCCCTCTGAACAGCAGAGGGCACAGCGGCGGAGCGGGCTTGCGGACGGTGAGTAATGGGTATGCTCGCCGTCCGACCAAGGACCAAGCCCGGGTCGGTGGCGCGTCGTGTTTCACGCGTCACCGACGGGGCCCCTTATGGGGCCAAATGCCTGCCGGGGTCGCGGATTTTTCTTAATCCAGGATACCGTGGCCCCGGAACGTATTAAAGGGCATCCGACGGAACACGGGTGGATTTTAGTCAGTAAGAGTCTGACAGTACCTCCCGCCCCACCCAGGGCGGGAGGACTCATTTGATGATTTTGCCACCCTAAAAAAAGAAAAAAAAAAAAAAAAAGCTTCAAGTATAAGGATGAAATCTCTCTAACAAACATGATAAATTAAATGAAAGGAAAACATATTATTTACAAAAAATACTGTATAATTAAATTAATTTAAGATTTCCTGGTTTTCCTTTCATTTAATTGATCATGTTTGTTAGAGAGATTTCATCCTTATAATTGACCCTAACGATCGATGCAATAAAAGTACAGGGTATAATTTTTTCAGATTTTAACCGGTTCGATTCCCGGGTGTGGGAGAAGAGAATTTTCGAAAATCTTTGAATGCAGTTTGCTTTCTATTCAGAAATAAAGGAATGTTTCCTTTGAGTAAAATTTTCTATTTGCAGTATTAAGAGTACTTTCCCTCCAGGTGGCATTACAAAATTCCACCCTGTATAACTTTAAAGATATCACAATAAAAATTCGAGAAGTAGCAAAATACTGTATTTTATTTTGTTTTTCGTACGCGTATCAATTATATTATCAAAGGATCGGATTATTGATTTGCTTGATGTACACTTATGATTGAGTATTAATTTATAATTATTAATAACGGACAAGAAATTATAGCTTTTTTCTCTGATAATTTCTAAGAACATTAATTAATTTAACTAATCCAGTCGGATATAATAAAAGAAGAAAGCTTTGCTTAGTGAATCTAAATGAGGTTTCTTGATACTTCTAGATAAAAACAAATGTAATCTAAATGTATTGTGTATTTATAAAATGTATGACTGTAGTAAGTTCATTAGTAATCTATTCGCAAGGAAGGTTAATAGGGGTGGGTAGAGGGAGGTTGTATGTCGTCGGTCCGCCACACCGAGTCACGTCCACGTCCTGTGCCAGGACCAGGACTAAGGTCATCATAAGGTCATCGCAGACCCTTATTAGCCAGATAATCTAGTTATATTGGAAATTGGAAGGTCTTCCTATGAAAATGTTATTTACCTAGAAATCTTACGACAGATGTAGATAGTGATCTACAAATTTCAGTAATATCTGTGCTTCTAAAATAAATAATGTCATAAACGCCTTCACAACCAACCACAAAAAAAGTGTAAAATAACTTCTTTTGAAAGTCGCTGGTTGTTATTTTTTAGTTTTATATTAGCAATCTTTAAAGATTCATAAAACCTGAAAAAATTACAAAAAATATATGTATAGTTCGTAAAATACACCGATATGATAAATTAATGGCCTTTGTTGAAATTCACCCATTGTCCTTTTAAGTACAAAACAGCACTTGAGTTTTTGTATAATCTGTAAGTAGAGCAACGCCCAAATTCTCATAAAAAAAAAAAAAACTACTAGGTAAGCCAAACTCAAAGTAATTTTATGGAACCAAATGACATGTTTATTGCATCGAACAAAAAATAATCACACAAGTAGGACCAGAAACCTCGGCTAATAGGTGTAGGTACATACACTTCCATTTTGAAATATGACTAAACTACGGTAGTACGAAGTTTATCATAGGTTTTTTCTACGTACAATAATAAAGTAACCATTAATACCCGTAGACCTGTTAGTAATCAATCAATGTGCACTTAAAATCGGTACGGACCATAAAATTTTATACGTTTTGTAGTTGTTCAATAGGCGCGCAGAAATGAACACGTAAAATATTCGCGTTGTGATCGAAGCATAAGTAGTTTGTTCATTCGTATCATTCGAGGAATGATTAAACGGAAGGCTGAAGACAAAACAGCAATTCTTTAAGCGTTTGTAAGCAACAATATAAACACATGGATTATACGTTCACGGAGCCGATATCTGAACGTGGTTACACCCGCTACGGTACATGATTCAATTAGTTTTCCGGTGCGTAATCAAATCAGAACTCACAATTTTCCAGAAAATAAAAATGGTTTAACGTTTTTTGAAAATAAATTTTGATACTCTAAAGTTCAAAGAGCGTTTAAAAAATGTCACTGTAAGTTGATGGACTGGCTAAGAACTCTTTTGCCATTATACTGTTGAAGTTACGATGTTCCCCGACAAGACCAAAGCCTAAATTTTGTGGTGCGTAGTGGTGTGGGAGGGGTTACTAAGGCCCTGAACTGAAATGCGTTTCAGGGCATTGAAGGGTCAATTTCTCAGTATGAATCTGAAAGTCGCTTAGAGATTTTATTATAACTTGTTTTTTTATTGTTGTACAGGTAACATGAAGCGAGATGCATATGGAGACGAGGGCGGGCCCATGCAGAAACGCCCTCGGCAAAACGACGACGAAGTCACCTTTCTGATACCGAGCAAGGTATTTTAAAATAGTTTAATATCCTCGGAATTGGCAAGAAGTTGTGTAGAACATGGACCGATAGAAATATTAGAGTGTGCCCTTTGCTTAGAGGTGACATTGGACAGGCTATGATAATAATTTAAAACTATGAGTAAATGTCTGTAGAATGCATTTGGGTCGATGGTGCAGAGTCTTCAAGTAGTGGGTACCAGTAGATGGCCGACGATACCGAGGGAGGCCCAGAAAAAGCTGGTGGTATGAGCAAACTGGCCAAAAATATTATTAGCCCTTTGATTTAAAGAGAGACATTTGCTTAGCAGTGCAGTGATTAAAAAAGAAGAATAAAAGAAAAAATAGGAAATCTGCCGGTGAAGGTTTTAAATAACGAAAATGTCTAAATTGATCCAAACCCGAGCCCTCGGACCTGCGAAACGCATTCGGAATTTCAATTACTTTTATTTTCACACTGTTGTTACAGTTACCCATTGGATATTTTTGTTGCCAGGCAAAATATGACAAAATATTTCTTTTTAAAACATATTGTACCAGAGGGTTAGGTTGAAGGATTGTCATTTCGAGTGTTACACAATTACGGTGCTGTACAATAGACTACACTACTCTGGAAATTTCAAAAAATACAACGCGAGATTTTATGGTTCACATATTAAACAATTCAGTCAAGTACCTAGTTGTATAACAGCGAATATAATACAAGAGTACTAAACAGGAGTTACAGTTGGTTTGCTTTCTACCAA
The DNA here is from genome assembly GCA_950005045.1 of Agrotis exclamationis. NCBI lineage: Eukaryota > Metazoa > Arthropoda > Insecta > Lepidoptera > Noctuidae > Agrotis > Agrotis exclamationis. The sequence goes on along the minus strand of OX465431.1, from coordinate 6,850,739 downwards.
CCCTACAACGCGGGCGATGTCATTAACAATGCATAAAATCAATTCAAGCCTGTGAGGTTGCAGTTCACGGGTCGTGTTTATGTACACTTTGCTGAACATATTGTATTAGCATATTAGGTCCGCTTGTAATAGGCGGCTATTGCCACTTGTAGCTATTTCAGGGTTTCGTTTAAGAATGGTAGTTTTTGCTTGGCATTCGAACGAACGTGTAAAATTTACTTCAAAACGGTTGAATGATTTAAATGCATGCATAATTTTCGACTGGTATCAAAAACAGCAATATATTGTCAAACAAATACGTTCGTGAGATAGTGAATTTCAGAAGTTCTCAGAAGCCAAAAATTTCTTCAAGTGAAATACGTACCTACCAATGAGAACCGGCAGGAACTCTCCAGATAATGACATGATTCCAATAAAAATGCTCACGTTTTTGCATATGAACGGGTATGATGTGAAGAGGCTATTTCCATAATGTGTTCATTGTCACCAGGTCGCCGGCTCGATCATTGGGAAGGGAGGCACAAACATTTCCAAGCTTAGAAATCAGGTCAGTATTAACAATAATGTCGGCAGCTACACGTGGAGTAAGTAGTGAATTGTTACGAGTAGACTCGTTCAAAAAAATAAGCTTGAAACACATAAAGTATTACTTTAAAGGTACTCTAATCTAGTTCTTCGTTAACTATTAATGTATTTTTGTAAGCTTTCAAGCAATAGCAGGTATTTACAAAGTATTGATTAAAGTTGCTTAGACCAATCTATAAAAAAGTTCATTTTACTAAATCTGTAAGTTTATATTCGCATTTTTGTTTTTCATGTATGCCTATTCTGAATGTTTTATTTTATTAGTTTATATATTTAACTTTTAACCATTTTTTCGCCACAGGTACGTCCACCAATCTTATAAAATCTAAAAACTGTACTGGTCTGTGTCTCTATTGGGTAATACAAACACCTGTCAAATCCGTATCATCTATGCTTAATCAATTACGCTATTCTAGTCTGTCTTGTAGATAGCAAAGAGAACTATAATGAACGAAGAAGACTGTAAGATTCGATGGTTCATCTCGGCATCGAGTCTTGCGACAGCGGCGAGTCCGTAGAATTAGACAGAATAACCCCCCGGCAGCCAGTTTGCAGGTCATTAGCGCCCCCGAGACGCCCCTGTGGCTAGTAGCGCGACGCGCCGCGCGCCTACACTCGTACCGACGCCGTTGGCCACTTTCAACTCGCCTCACTGGTAGTGTTACATGAGTGCTAGAAAGAGTTGAAGTTGGTCGCGCGCGCCTAGGGTGAGCGAGTGTAGGCGCGGGGTGCGCCGCTACAGCGTGTCTTGGTTGCCGGTCCCGCCCCGCCGGACGCCGCTGCCCCGCACCCGCCGCCCCGCCACGCAGTACAAAGCCTCTATAACAGTCCCAGATTGCCCCGGCCCCGAACGGTAAACTATATCGCCAACATCTACTCTCAAATCTTAATACAGCCCGAGTGGAGCTCTTGCACTACTCGTCAACAGTCAGGAGTTGGAATCTTGTAAAGCATCATTAGCTCCCAGCGTTAGGCGCTTTACTCCGTATTTCGAGCTCCCGTCCTCATCACCTCCGCAGGATTGCACTGTGTCGCACTGGACGCCTTCTGATCTTACTTTCACGACCTCGGTGTCCTCGCATCTCGCTCATTAGCCGCTATAAGTCTGTTCCCTTAGGACTGAATCCTCTCACTTGACTTACTTCTGTCCACGCTGGAAGGCATCTACTTAATGAGTACGACACGTACGGACATCAAGTTTCATTGCCATCATGCTTCAGATTACTTATGAGTCCAGACTTCCCTGACCGTTGATACGTCTGTACCGTTGTTCAATATTGTGCTGTGAGTTTATTTCCCTAAATCGTGAAATTAGTTTGCCTTAATGATACTTGTTTTTCAGGGTACTATCGATAACGGCACCGGATGTCGACACGATTCTGGAAATCGTAAAAGAAATCCTTCCATGTCTGGCTGAAGTAAGTACTATTTAATGCGAGATTTTCGTTTCAGTATGCGATACCAAGTTAGAAAAACTTTATTTCGGTAGACCTAATTTCAAATAATTTACACGACTACACTTTTATGTTGATGTTATTCTCTTCACTGTTTACTCAAGAAAGTAATATTGCTTCTCATTAATAAGAAAAGTTTCGAAATGTAAAACAATTATATCACAAGTTAAACAAACCAAATTATTCATTAGGGAGGTCCAAAGAGCAGCAGTAACGAAGATTTGGACGTCCGCCTACTAATCCACCAGAGCAGAGCCGGCTGCGTCATCGGCAAGGCAGGGGCCAAGATTAAAGAGCTGCGAGAGGTAAGTAAAACCATAAAATAGCTTAGATAGGTCACTGGATAACATCTCCCAATGATTTTTCCGCAAAAATACAATGAAATAGAACGCCACGATTTTTTCATCAATCTATCAGAACAACAGAGTGGTCGAAAGCCAATAAGTCTCCGTGAAACAATCACTGGAATTGATCTCGCTGGAAAACAGCCGGGTGCCAGCCTTGTTTATATTCTAGCTAACCATAATATCTATTGAGCACTCAATGGTATCATTCCAATGGGATATTTATGTTGATAAACTTTGTAAGACACGTGTATAGGGTATAATATTGGACGTGGGTCAAAATCAAAATAATTGCTCATTTCAGAAAATTTATTTGTCCATAATTTTTCCTTAATTTCTACTAAAAAACTGTCAGGGCAATATTAATAAAATACTGAATATTACAAAGAAGCCCTTCTTTACATTGTATTATAAATGTCATTGTTGGTAGTTGATACCTCGTTTTGTAAATATTGTGGCATTTTTAAAGGCGTGTCTTCTGGTCTTCCTACAAAAAACGTCTGTCCAACTTCCAGCACTGATATTTTAAACTTGAAAAAACATTAAAAGTATTATATTTATTATTAAACAAAATTGGCTATCCTCTCAAATAACACTGTAAAATGTGCGTAGAATCCTTAAAAATTCATTTGAAATATAAATTATAGTTTTAAATAAAAACTGGTCTCAAAATTACTTCATCGATGTTATTTCATTTATGTAACGCATTATTTAGTCGCAAAAAAGGTATTTTTTAAAACTTTAATACTGGCAACATTAGCTATTACTGTCTGAACCTCAGGCGACCAATCATAGGGCAGCAGCCATTTTGTTCTCGGCAAAAATATGATTGTAAAGTGTGCGTCGAAAAAAAAAACAAAAAACTGGTTTATTTTTGGTAAATTGAAAAAATACGTCAGGTAAGTAACTTTAAACTATTTCGTATTGTCAGGAAACTATTATGTTAGTGCTATTCTGTCGCTAATTAGCTGCAACGATCGAGTTACTTATGTTCTGTGATTTGAGTTTAGTCTGTAGAAAAACATGCTTATTTCTTCCTTTATGTCACACTTATGTAACATTTTTTTATGTTACGTTACATAAAATTGGGTTAAGGCGTGTCCACAGCATGCTTTTAAAATATTAAACAAATAGTGTACTAAAAAATAAACATGTTTTTTTGGTCGTAGTCAGTGTTTTGAGTAATACAAACTAAAATCCTCATTGCCGTGTCGTTGGCAAAGACAAGTATTTCAGTTTGATATCAATATGAGATTTTAAATATCAGTTTGGGATCAATACGTAAAACGACTTTGTATGTCTGAATAAAAAAACTGTTTTTATTACAACTGTGAATGCAGCCCTTGTTTTCCTTTATGTTATTTTTATGTTATTGTAACATAAAAGTAACATTTATGAAATGAGCAATTATTTTGATTTTGACCCACGTAACTCTTTTTAACTAAAGAAATACCACTCGGGTATACTGTCATCTTTAGCGATTAAAAGCATCCCGTTATCTTCAGCCAATAATTGAGGAGAGCAGATGCGTCGAGCTTTTACGACTTGTTAGCAGTCATCTGCCGACCGAAGGTGCAGTTATACTTAAGGATTTTTTATCGATGGCATTCACCCACGTGGAGCCGCTGCACGGGCTTCAAGGCAGATGTGAAAGCAGCTGCCGCCCCGAATCCCGAGCCTTTATCTCTTTATCGACACTGTAATTTTTAGATACACTCAACATTGTTACCGCAACAAAACGTAGACTCCTTTGTTCGTGGCATCCTTTTAGATTAAATCGCGACCGACGCTGACGTCGGAAATAGTAACTAGAACGCCGCACCCCACAAAGATACGACAGTAGACGTCATAATTTGTCGTCAAGTCGAACAAACAAGGCAAAGCGTCTGCATAACCGCAGAGTGCATCGCGGCATCGCGGAGGATCAATTACCACTCGAGCAACTTCGCTGAAAGTTATAAAACGTGTACGTGCCGGCGTTGTCTGGACGGAACGCTTGCCGACAACTTCGCAATCTAGCTATTAGCGGTGTTGCATTTCATAACTCGAGCTAGTTAGCCGATGTTTGTCCAGGGTTGATGCTTCAGACGCGGTGCGTCGGGGTCTCTTTGAATAAGTTTGCCAATTCCTCGCGAACAATGCCTTTGAATGCATCAATGTTGATCTCCGGAAACAATTTAAAAACTCGCTCGTCGTGATCTACCTGAACTCATTTTGCTCCCTTTTTCTTTGCGCTTTTTGCTTTCGATCAGCTGTTCTCGCAACTCCTTTGTTCAATTTACGTTTCGGCCTCAATTTAACAAGACACAGGATTCTTTATAAAGTAAAGAATTAACAATATCCCCATGGAAATACTGTCTAAATAAAAAATGTATTGAATGGGAATGTCTTTATGACAAAGGTAACATTGTGTTTTCGTGCAAAAGCTATTATTATTGGCTCTATTCAGGACGCAAGTGAATCGACATTTGTTGGACGTGGAATTAACAAGAGGTTAGCGACCTTCACGTGTCAACTGTACCTAGGGCAGCAGTTTTCTTGAAGTGTGTTGTCGCGGGCCATGGGTCGCGGCGCGTGCGCGGGCGGCAGCTGCCGGCGGCGCGGCAGGTGCGCGCGCAGCCGCCGGAAGGCCTCACAAAAAGCTCGCGCGCACCCTGGGCTTCACCCAGCCTACCTTGCACAATGCTCCTCGCCCCTCGGAGGCCTCCTTTCTTACATAAATAGAAATTTCGAACATATGGTATCGCATCCGCCGCTCCTATCTTTGAATCGTGCAGGTAAACTTTGTACAATGCGTTGCATTTACAGCGATGAAGACGGATTTTATTCAAACATCGCATATTGAGGTCTTCTGGTATAAATAAACTTGGAGCAGCCTTACGCAAGCTCCCCATCTACTTTCTTCAGGCTGTGTTGAGCTTCACTTTCAAACTTGGAAGTTGAAACAAAACGTTTTGTTAAGGCCCGTGCTACTTGTGATGAAATCGCGGTTCTTGGTAGAGTTGTGAAATAGCCGCAGGGTAATATCACATGTAGGGTTTCATCCGTCGGAAGCGCGCGGCGCCGGCGTCGGGTTACCGGAGCCTCGCGCACGTGACGCAGGAAACTTTTTGTACACCTCCACATCCTCTATGTACACCACAAAAAATGTTACAGCGGATATGTTTAACCGTTCTCATGACTGTACCATTATTATTTATACATTGTAATTGAGGGTCGAAATAGGAATTAAACCAATTCTCCGCTATACAACTGGAAAGCTATACATTTAGACGAATAACAGATAGCAGCCGACGCGCATATGTCGTCGGTGTAATTAGGCGCGGGTGACACCGGGCTGTGGCGGTGTCCCCGACAATTACGGGCGATGGCAGCACGCGAGCTAGCCGCTTCCGTTTCCGATCGAACCGCACCGGTTTACATACGGCTTCTTTACTTTGAATCGTATCGACCCATTTTGTTTAAATTTGAGTAAAATTGGCCCCTTTTAGCGATTTAAAAGTTGTCCTGCCTCTAGAAAAGCTTAACCCCGAAATACAAGCAACAGGTAAAATTCAAGCGCTCGGATCAATACGACAAGAGATCGATGGAGGGTTGTTGATCCGTATTCTAATTTCGAAGTTAACTGTGTCAACATTTTTGGAAGTTCCCTCTGTACGGCTACATTGTTTAGTGGTTCAGGGAATACTAGCGTTGATCTGAATAATATTAACGCTGCGTGTTTGGAAATATTACGACTTGCTCAGTAGCTGATTAGCGGTAGTTTCCCGGGGGAAATATCCTGCCGCCAACACATTTTGGGCTTGCTGTGTGTACTGAAACATGTTTGTATAGTATTAAATTTTATTGACTATCAATTAACTTTCTGTTAATCTAATTAAGCTCTGGTTCGACTTTTTGGAGAATCTTCTTTCAACTAAGCTAAATGCATTCTGCTACTAAACTGCTCGAAGTAATATAAAGTATACATCACAACAGTACCTATCGGTTAGCGATTTGGCTTCAGCGCAAAGACACCTTCACTTCTGATCAAGACAAATTTGTTCTCAAATATTTGCAGCAGCTTTTATGGTAAGACGAGCGAACTTTATGATTGATTGTAGGTGCAAAGTATAGCATGTTGTTATATAAGTCTGGCATGTTTATGATTTATAGTCAACTTTATTTTGTTACTGCTACGTTTGAAAGTCGAGTCACGAAGCAGCTTTGGTCGCTATACTTGAGTTTCCTAGTGGATATAAGCTCTGAGTTTACTGATAAATTATGTCTCGGACGTTTCGCCAACGGATCCTTTTCATAGTGAGTGACGTCTCGGACTTGCGTTCGTGACGAGGATCTGAAGCGGTTGACTGTTGTGATGGATGCTGGATACGAGTGTGTAACGCGAGTAATGTATTTCAGAAGGTTCTTACTCCTTACCATGACAATTTATTACAAAAGCCCACCCCAAACAAAACAGATTATAATTACCTCCAGTTCCTTAGTTATGCCGATTTTGAAGCACTCTGACCGAGTTTTTTCCATATTGTTAGGAGTGGGGGTTCTGTCTGTCCATTACGTAGTGGCATGTGGTAGGCGTGGCGCGTGCGAGCTTTCCTCGCAGCCCCACAAGTGCAAGGAGGGGAGTCGGGCAGGTGTTGCACGCGCTGCCGGTCGTCCGCTCATTCCGCGACCGACCACCCTCGAGGGAGGTTCACTGCGCACGCTCCTTAGTCCGCGTAACATTGTACCGACGACTTTATTGTTCGAATGCCGTGTTCCAAATGTTTTATAATTGTAGTGCGCTATTTTTTTAAAATTAATATTTGATTTGAATCATCAGTGGCTGGATCTAGGCAATAGTGTAGTGTATAATATTGCTGTTTGTACAGTGAAGTGAGTTGAGTTGACGCGCGTCAGTATCGAGCAATGGCTCGTAGTAGGCGGTGCGTTGCGGTGCGTGCCTCGCATGTGCGGAGGGCGGGTTTCAGCGGTTGTTTGTGCGTGCCACGTGCGCCGGTCGATGGCGCCGCGCATGCGCCCTGCCAAACGTCAAACGTCATCAGCACCACACCACACACGTACTCTGACGTTATCTAATATCGGTAATTGATCATACATCGATTTCTCATGCCACTCTATAACATGCCGACTATGTCGCGACAGATTGCCGTAAACAACTCAACAAAGTATGTGTGTTATGTAATTTGTTTTCGAATTAGGGCGTTGGATCTCGACTTTGTCGGAATTAGGTTAACATTAATTGTTAAGTAAATGGTTATTGTTAGAATTAGTTTGAAAGCTCATAAACTAATAGAATAATGGACGTTTAGTTTTTAAAGTTTGCTGGCTGCTAAATAAAAGTTTTAATTTATTTATTATATTATAGTGGATATTTAGTAAAGTTGAATTTGAAATTGAATTAGTTAACATTTATTCAGTCTTTAATAAATACTGTATATATTTACAATTACTACTATAATATAACCAACAAATCCGTAACTGACGTTATTGTTGATTCTTTACAGAAAACGGGTGCTCGTCTGAAGATATTCTCGAACCCCGCGCCGCAGAGCACGGAGCGTGTCGTGCAGCTGGTGGGCAAGGCAGACGCCGTCGCCGCCGGCGTCAAGGAGGTGCTCGACCTTATTAGACAGGTGATTAAAATTATACTTTGTTTTGAATTTTTTTTGACTACATACTTTGTCCAATTCTAAACAGTTTAAAGCCGTATGTGGATGGCGTGTTTTTTTTACCCACTGACTGCTTTATTTGCTTTTGAGTTCGTTCATTGGTTCTCTGGACATTGTACACTTTCGATACTAACCACTTGTAAAATTTCAGGTTCCCATTAAAGGTCCCGTACAAAACTACGACCCGCACAATTACGATGACTTTTACGCCGATGAATATGGAGGATTCGGCTGCGGCCAGGGTGGCGGCGCGGGCGGCGGCGGCGGCGGTCCTCCCCGTGGGGGCCCCCGGGGGCCTCCCCGCGGTCCTCCGCGCGGCATGCCGCCCATGGGCCCCGCCGGCCGGGGGCCCGCGCCCAGGGGCCCTCCCTTAGGTCGCAGCGGCCCGCCCGGGGGCCCCAGGGCACCATTCAATGATTTCGGTGGTCCCGGACCTAGAGCTGGCTTCAGTGGCCCACCGCGCGGTGCCTTCGGTGGCGGCGGCGGCGGTGGTGGCGGTGGTAGTGCCTTCGGAGGAGGAAACTTCGGCGGTGGAGGTCGTGTGGGAGGAGGCGGCGGCAACTTCAGCAACAACGGCGGCAACCAGCAGGACACCACCACGCAAGTCACCATTCCCAAAGATGTAAGTATTCCCTTCCTTTAAAGCCCACATCGAAACAAAATCACGATGCATGTAAAACTTATTAAATTATTCCTAAAGTAGGTCGCCACATAAATGACAGTATTATTATTTCCGTTCCAGTTGGCCGGCGCGATAATAGGCAAGGCCGGTTCCCGCATACGGAAGATCCGCGCGGAGAGCGGCGCAGGCATTGAGATCGCCGAGCCCCTGCCTGGCTCCACCGATCGCATCATCACCATCACTGGCACCCCTCAGCGCATACAGATGGCGCAGTATCTCCTGCAACAGAGGTACGTTACAGCAACTGTAACCATTTTTCAGCCCCCTTCCATGTCTGTCCTACGATAATAAGCACTGACAACTGATTTCCTGAGCTGAGAGATTACAGGATGAATAGAAATTATTTTATCTTTTTTGCTGCCTAATTTCATCATGTCTTCTCAAAATCATGTGTATTATTTTATTTCAAAAAAATAGAACGCATGTCCACATTAATCTCAATAACTGCCATACTGTACCATTGCTAATATTGCCAGTGAAACTGATTAGTTTGTGCCGTTAACAATTTATTTGGTTGAGGAGTTTCCTGAGATCAGTTATCACAATAATTCAATATATTCACTAACACAATATTATTTTGACGATAGAATGTTTGAAGAATTCCCTGAGTTGGCACCAAACCAAACTAAGATTAAGTAGAGTTTGTTGAACGGATTTGACTGTGTGACGACGATGTTGTGACGCTAAGGTAAAGTGCACACACTTGTTAGTAGAGGGAGCGTAGACTTCGAGACTGTTCACATATGTACCCACCATTCTTGTATTATTCTCGCTGTACTACCTAATTCTAGTGTAACTTAGAAACGATCACTCATCACATCTGTATGTTCTAACTCATTTAAACCTTTTTTGTGACTAACTTCTTTGGTAATTAACCTTTCTAGGTGTTCATCAACTAACGGGCCTCAGCCACCGGCCTCGCGTTGTATGGAAGACTAGTGATTTTGTTGTTTTGACTTGAGTAACAAGAAATCACTAATCTCCCTACAAAGCGCTGGCCTGCTCTTCGGATCAAGATAATCTTCTGTGTTGCTGTTCTCTGTAATACTAACATGACTATTTTCTTGTGTGCTTTTGATTTTTATTGTGTTTGTGTACTTAACTATTATATTCATAGTTGTAGCATTTTATCATTCATTATTGTAATTTCAACCTTTTGTCACAGTCGTACAGTCCACGAACAAAGTTATTTAAAAAGCTACAACTAAAACTATAGTTAATCAATTTCTATGTAGCGGGGAGCGTATATTCTGACGGCCACTCTGAGCCTCAAATCGTCCCTCTCTTCATAAGATCATAAAGACCGACGGCCACATTGTGTCTTGGCCCATCTCCATCTTCTATGAAACATAATATGCGTGCAAAAATAATTTACAAACGCTCCCTTTATTTCCAGTGTGCACGAGAGTAACCCGAATCTCGGCGGCCGCGGAAACTTCTGATTGCAGCCGCAATCGCGAAATGCGTTGTTAATATTATCAAAAGCTTTACTTTAGTCACCTCAAATCACGTCATTGATTTTATACAGTATAGATTCTGCGAGGCTCACCTATTATTATATATCTGTACATAGTGACTAAGCCTTACCAGGAAAATACTTCGAATTCGTCGCACTAATGGCATTTTAAGGTACGGGCTTAATGAATTTGAACTTGATTGTATTACTATAGGCTGTACTTTGTCTTCAATTGCTTGCAATATTCGATTGCAATAAGAGCGTAATATACATAATATATTATTTCTCTGGTCGGGTTTTAGCTATTTAAGAATGCATTTATCATTATGAATAAAAATAATTGTTAAAAGAGTTTTAAATAAGATTGTGTCAATGGATTTACCGATTTATTTGTTACATCGATGTATTTTTAAGTGATAGCAAGAAAAATAAATAGTTTATTTTGTGAAAAATGGTTTTCATTACATTCACTTTCCTGAGTCTGATAAATATCGACAAGTTTCTCCCACCACAGACACTTACGTATTCAATAATGGTTATCAGCCAATGACTTCCACAATCAATATTACTAGATTCAACAATGATATTTAATGATCGAGATAATATGTACTTGACTCTGGACGAAGTCACAGCAACTGAATTTCGATAACAGCACATAGCAGAATCGTATATTAAATTATGACTATTGACTCTGATGGTGGAGTTCTATTAAAAGGACAACAGTTTTGCAAATAAATAGGTAGTTCAACTACTCAGTCAGCACTTGGCAAAACAGAAAAAAAAGAGGCAGATGATAGCTTTAACTCGGGACAAAATCATATCATGTTCATGTGTTGCTCCTAGTTATGAACCATCTTTATACCAAATTTGTCCAGCAGTTTTGAGTGATTGAGTAACAAACATACAACCTTTCTCTTTCATAATATTGGTATTGCAACTGATCTTTCAGTAAATATTGACTGACTAATTTAAATAAATAATAGCACTGCTACATCATACCTACACAACAAAAATAAACTAATAATACTATGCAGTACTGTATTGTTGAGCTCACTTCCGGATTTTGACTAACCGCCAGGCCACGGAACATTTGCGGCGGTGCGAAGCGACGAATCATCTTGTGATTTAAACAAAATTGGAAAAATTATAGAATTGTATAGATTGGCTAGAAGTGTAAATGAATGTATGTCTATGTGTATTACATTTCTAAACACTTGTTTAAATCTCAAGACGATTCGTCGTTCCTGCCGCGTGAGTTCAAGCTGCAGCGCCTGGCCATATGGGACAGTTGTCCTATGGTCGAGCGGTCTACATTATATGCGTGAGGTGGTACGACAGTTGACTACCGTACGTGACCCAACCCAGCTCCTTCCAGAAGTCTCCTGAGACGTCTTCTTCTGGCCTGGGATCTGGAGGCGACTGCCTTCCAGCGCATCTATGAATGGCGCGTGGAGGCGCAGGCCGCAGCGCCGGGGTGTATCCCCGCAGCCTCGAGAAGTCGAGGAGCGGCGGGAAGAGCTCATGCGCGATCATGAGCAGTGGCTGGATAGGCGTCACGGCGTCCTGACCTATCGCATGACGCACGTCCTCACCGGACACGGAAGTTTCGGGAGGTACCTGTGTCGGATGGGGAAAGAGGACAAGACGCCTGGGTGTCACCACTGCCAGGACCGCCCGGAGGACACGGTGGAGTATACGGTGCAGGATTGCCCCGCTTGGGCGGAGCACCGCCGCCGCCGCGTCCTCACGGCGGCGATAGGCGGAGACCTTTCGCGCCCGGCATTGGTCGAGGCCATGCTCCGGGGCGAGACGGAATGGGAAGCGGTCGCCTCCTTCTGCGAAGCAGACATGCTCGCGAAGGAGGAGGCGGGCCGCGAGAGGGAGAGAACAGCGTCCTCCCTCCACCCCAAACGCAGTGGTAGACGCCCACGGCGTCGGACGTCGGCAACCGATCTCCGGCCACCGTAGGCGCGGGCCCCCTGTAGAGGTCTAAAGCCTGCCGGGGTCGCGGGACTCATTCCATTACCGTGAGTCCGTGACCCTGGAACGTAAAGGGCTAATGAAGGACACCGTGGATTTTAGTCAGTACAAGTCTGACAGTCCCTCCCGCCCTGCCCTGGGTGGGAGGACTTAGACTCAGACGTCTTCTTGGAACGAGCAAAACTCTCGAATTCTAGGATAGCATTACCTGGGTTGCCGTTTCTTTCGCGTTAAGATAGCCCCTCTACAGATACGAGCAATAAAATGTACCCACTCCTAACAAAATTCAAACATTTTTTTTGTGAAATACTGAATTCTACTCTAGCATGTCTTCGGTAAAAGAAGGCCGATTTTTCATGACAAAAACTTAAAAGGTTAAGTAATCAATATAGCAGAACATCCCTTTTGAATTCTGGTAAGTGTATACACAATCGGGCACGCCGCAACCGCGGCGGTAAGACCCCTCTTTGAGGAGTGGCTGAATAGGCGTCACGGCGTCCTGACCTACCGCATGACGCAGGTCCTCACCGAACACGGAAGTTTCGGGAGGTACCTGTGTCTGAGGAGAAAGGAGGAAACGCCTGGGTGTCACCACTGCGAAGATCGCCCGGAGGACACAGTAGGTAGAGCATACGGTGCAAGACTGCCCCGCTTGGGCAGAGCACCGACGTGTCCTCACGGCGGCGATAGGCGGAGACCTCTCGCGCCCGGGATTGGTCGCGGCTATGCTGCGGGGCGAGACGGAGTGGGAAGCGGTCGCCTCCTTCTGCGAAGCAGTCATGCTCGCGAAGGAGGAGGCGGGCCGCGTGAGGGAGAGGACAATGTCCTCCCTCCGCCCCACCCGCGGTGGTGGACGCCCACGGCGACGGACGTCGCAAGACGATCTCCGGCCACCGTAGGCGGGGGCATGTGGGCGGCGAGTAAAGGGCAACTCGCTGCCCGACCATGGAACATGCCCGGGTCGACGGCGCGTTGTGTTCCACGCGCGCCTCAAACTCAAAGAGCGTCAGCATAATGACGGGGCCCCCTCTCTAGAGGGCCAAAGCCTGCCGGGGTCGCGGGACTTATCTCATTACCGTGACCCCGGAACATAAAGGGCTACTGAAGGACACCGTGGGTTTTAGTCAGTACAAGTTGACAGTCCCTCCTGCCCTGCCCGGGGCGGGAAGACTCATTTGATGATTTTGCCACGCAAAAAAAAGTATTCACAATAAATGCTTGTGACTGTACAGCGGGCTGTCTGTTGTGTTGATTGTAAACAGATGTTTATTGACTGGGCATGGCTGGTGAGCATCAGAGCATATCCACCACAACTCATAGGTCAGTTGGAGACTGGGTAGTTTCTCTATTTCACTGTACTGTTATCATTGTAGGTTCTGCCTCTTAGAGTGTCTGCAGTTGGTTGTAGTTTGTTTTGGACTAGCCAACTTATTCATATCATATGAACAGTAAAAATAAAAGCAGCATGGTTAAAGTACTTATAATGATAAATTTTATTAAAAGAATCACATTGTGTTCCCTTACAGAGATATATAAAAATGATTTATAATGCTTGCCATTACAACTTAAAGCTTGTCCATCAGATCGCATTGTATAATTCAGTCATCGATTTGAGTGTAATGGTGGAAGATCAGAAATTTCTGAATGTTCATGTTTGTCTAAATAAAACATAACATACACAAGTGGTATCACAACTCCTAAAATGAGCATACAGCACACTAAATGGAACCATTTAAGTCCAAAGTCAGCTCCATGCGAGGTGAGCTCCTTCACCACTACTGATTCCACAGATATCTTCTCTTTATTAGTCGGCAAGAGTTGAGTATCTTCTGTAGCTTGTTCATTTTGCTCAGAGTCTGTATATGGGACAACAGATGGCGCTAGCGTGCTATTCATCACAACTGTGTTACAATCTATGGAGCACTGAATGTCTTCCTTGGGAGGTCCATTTACTGATACATTATTTTGGTTTATAAGTTCATTGTAATGATTAGTATTTAACAATTTTTGTGTGACTGTGTGAGATGCATTGTTTGATGTGGAAGGCACAGGCTCTGTATTCTGTGTAGGTATCAGTTCTGTCAGCACTGAGTAAGGTGTTACAGGAACCTTTATTGTACGCCTGGCAAAGATTTCATTATCTTTATGTATATGGTTGATCCTTTTCAGCTCTGATATCTGTAAAGTGTACAATACACAATGTATTAAATAGATATAAGATAACAATGATAACAGAAAGTCAGTGATATTATTCAATTTTAGCATTAAAGTACATTTTATTCAAACAAATTTATCGATAGGGAAACATTAAAAATATATATTGATTTTAATACTTACAGAACAATAGAATCGCAACGCAATAGCTTGTAAAGTGTCTCCCTCTAGAACTTGAGCTTCAATGAAGTGATCCTGGGGTTTTATTCTATGCAGTTGTATTTCCGCATGTTCACCAAGGTCGTCAGTCTTCTTTCCCATGGCGTAAGCCACCAAGTCATCTCCGCCGTGCATGAGGCGAGCCCTTCACAAATAAACACCTTTGTCAGTAACACGTAAACAACATTGCGACATGATTATTATGTCTCATCTTTGCTACACTTACCTTTGTTTCATGTTCAAAAACAACACTAATTCTAATAAAATCTACCATGACCTGAATAAGGAATACAAAACTACCTTTTCGTTACCCAATTTTAATTATTTTTTTAATACAAAAAATGTAAAACAGCTGTTAATTCACTCAGTCTTGACAAAAATTTTGACAATGACATGACAACCTAAAATGAATGATCAGTGTTGCCGGCAGCAAGTTTCAATTTATTCCGATTCCTCATCTCAAAAGTTCCGATAAGTTCCGCCCGAGTAAAATAAAAAAAAAAAACGATAATAAAACACACCTTTTATTAGGGTTCCGTAGCCAAATGGCAAAAACGGAACCCTTATAGATTCGTCATGTCTGTCTGTCTGTCCGTGTATGTTACAGCCACTTTTTGTCGAAAGTATAAGAGCTATCCTGTTGAAACTTGGTAGAAAGATGTATTATGTGAACCGCATTAGGATTTTCACACAAAAATCAAAACAAAACAAATTTTGGGGGTGCCCCCCATACTTAGAATTGAAACTCAAAAAAAAATTTTTCACCAAACCCATACGTGTGGGGTATCTATGAATAGGTCTTTAAAAATGATATTGAGGTTACTAACATCATTTTTTTCTAAACTGAACAGTTTGCGCGAGAGACACTTCCAAAGTGGTAAAAAGTGTGTCCCCCCCCCCCGTAACTTCTAAAATAAGAGAATGATAAAACTAAAAAAAATATATAATGTAGACCTCAACCAAAACTACCAACGAAAATTGGTTTGGATGAGATACAGTTAGCAGTTTTTGAGATATAGTACATTTTCAAAAACCGCAAATATAACTTTGCCATTCATACAAATACTATGAAAAACAAAGTTATTTTTATTGTTTGTGTATATTACTTACTAATCTCAATATAATTATATCTCTAATCTATGCTTGCTGCTACGGAACCCTTCATGGGCGAGTCCTACTCGCACTTGGCCGGTTTTTTTTTTTATCATTATACATTAATTCTTTACAACCATCAATTTAGTCCAGACGATCTGAAAAGAAAAATGCTCTAAAAACATTTGTGTTATGTCTAGGCCTCGGATAATAATGTCAAAATACTATGGCGTTTTGACATAGTATCAAAGAGTAAGCGTTAAGGTGCGAACATAATTATTATCTGACGCATCCGTCAGCCGCGGCTGAGGGACGCGGCTTATTAAAATCTAGCCAGTACCACAGAATACTTAATAGTACAACAGAAGTCCCACTCCAAAAAAAAATTAAACAAATGTAAAATCTATGTACGAGAGAATAAAGTACATTTTAACTGGCAGCCGTACCGCCCACCTTCTTTTATAATAGCCTAAACTTCCCGTGCGCAAGCAAAAATGTACTGAATGATTACGCGCGAGAGTTTATTTTGGTTTATCTGACGTCAACGACATTAAAAGGTTACTATGGGTCAAGCCCAATAGGGTTGCGACTTGCGAGTTTAGGCAGAAATAGGTAGGAACCTATGCGTATTTTATGCATTTGTTAAATTACTTTTTGTCATCGATTACTACATACCTACATTATTGATTGTTAGCACAGAATGTTAATAGTATGTACCTGCGGCACCTTACGTGAGGAATGATATTTTTAATAATATTATCTTTTCTACCTATTATTGTTATATTTTTGAACATTACGTCTTACAAAAAAAAAAGAATAATATTTAAAAGATTTTTATCGTTTATGGCAAAATAGCCAGTCCTTATTATTTTGCACTCAACCTAGTAACCGACCAATTACTATCGCATACTGTCACAGGCCCCGCGTTGCGTGTCTTTGTAGGTAGGTAAAAAAGGCGCGCAGCGAATTACGATAGCTGACCTTGAATGCGTAGTGTGGCCATTTTCTGAGTTAGAACTTTTAAACAACAACGCAAACATCTTTCTACTTCTACCGATCTTAATTCTTAGTACTCAGCTTAAGGTGAGTGAGAGTGTCGTCTTTTTATCTTGGTCGTCTAGTAGGCTCACCCCCCCCTCCACTTAGTATCTCGCCTCATTTCCAAACTTGTAACCTACCTAATCATGATCAATTAAACCCATACTTCACAAGCAGGGAGATAATTTTGTTCATCATTACTAAATATGTAAGTACTTTATTTTTTTTCTTCATAATAATATTGTTTTATTAATTTCCCAAAAGCACCTAAAGCAAGAAACTTGTGCGTAACTACACGTAACGTAACAAAAATATTAAGGAGACGGAGCGCGTGCACAACGGGTGGCGCGTGGCAGCCGTAGTGAATGGGCCACGACATAATGGCCCCGCAACTACTTGCAGTTTTATGCCTACACCGCGGAGTGAGACAGGCCTGCCAGTACATTGAATACTACACTGTGCAAACTACCGGTCGTAAGACGCGGACGTGACCTTGAGTCGCCCTTGAGCGCTCGGACGTCCGAACAGAATCTGGCTGGCTGGATGTTTGTGTACCGTGCACACTGCTAAGCCGCGTCCCTCAGCCGCGGCTGACGGACGCGTCCGATAATATGTTCGCAGCTTTATACCCGAATAAACGTTTCACGATAAAATCGCGGCGATTTAACACGCGCGATCATTCTTTTTCGTGCGAAACAGTCAGAAGTGCGTATCTCATATATTCTGTGGTATCGCTACTTACGATTGGTCGAAACGGAAATAAAATAGGTACCGCGCGCGTTAAATCGCCGTGATTTTATCACCAGTCTGTTTGCAGTTTGCATCGTGAATCTAGCGCAGATCATTTTGTATAATCAGATCAACGATTTACGTGTACTTGTAGTAATATTCAGTATTTATTTATTACAACATTTTACAATATTTTTTACAAATAAGTGTATTAAAATGATACCTTAGAGTATGTAGTAGACTACAGACCAGCGGCGTAACGTAACACCAAACCAATGATATGCACCAAACCAGAAAAAACAAACGGCAACATTGATTTCTAGGGGTACAATCTTCTTTATTATTATATCTATGGGTACACTCCAACAAAGTATTTTACATCTATTTATGGATAGACATGTAAGTGAACAACGAAAATATCTATAGCTAATCCTGTCAGTCGAGTTTATTTTATATATTATTTTAAGCAAAGGAAACTGAGTCCATACAGCCAAGTCTACGACAAATATGATGATGGGTAACAATTATTGTAATAAAATTATGACAATGTCATTCCAATGTCGCTTTTTGTTGGTTGGTTTGTGCCAAAGTTCCGAAAAGTTCCGCCAAAGCGGAGGTTTCGCAAAAGTTCCACCAAGGGCTTCAAAGTTCCGAATTCGGAACAAAAGTTCCGCGCCGGCAACGCTGTGAATGATTGACAATACTTCTAGCATAGCTTCTGAGCCTTTGTGCCATTCTATAGATTTGCAGCGTGGACTCAGTCTGTCCTAAAGCCTCAAACCATGTTAAACATTTTCCTGTTTCACATAGACAATGTTTTTGGTAATTCAAAGGAATGAAAAGAGTTACATGTTCCTACCTCCCTACCTCCTACAGTAAATTGTTTTCTCGCTTTCTAGAGAGTTTGGCAGATAAAGGCGGGTACTCACTAGCGAATTAAGAAATCAAATAATAAGTTTAATGGACGACTCAAGGCGTCCATTAAAAATAATAATGATTTGATTTTCTTACGGTCAAGTGACCAGCCACAAAGTAAAGAGTAAAGAGAAAACCAGCGCTGTGACATTTTAATAAATGTCGCAGCACATGCTGAGATAGGAGCCTTTTGGCCTCGCACAGCAGGACTAAATAGCCATGTTATTTTTGTAACGTTTATCTTTTTTTTTATATACCTATGTATAAATTTGAATTTCCTTTGTGTTTCTTTTTCTTATATATAGGTACTTATTGTATAATTAATGTTGTTCTGTCCTGCCCCCGTATTGTCTAACTGGTGTACAACTGTAGCGATAGGTTGCTTAATCTTGACACCTCTAATTTTATCGATATTGTAGTCTGGTGTTATCGACTGTTACGCGACTAAGTTGAGGAGTACCTCATGAGCATTAGAATAGTTGGTTTTATAGAGTATTTTATATTTTTGTGGTTTATATGCAACTGACAGGTAAAATTCGCGCTAAGAATGGGGAAGTTAAATGTCAAAGTGTCTGTCACAACGGTCACAACAAAGAAGTTTTCTGTGAAAAAAACGATTTATCATGATTAAATATTGTGTAAAAGGCTGTAAAAATGTTGGAACACACATTTCGATACCTAATTCAAACTATTAAGAAATAATGGGTAGCTGCTGTGACTGCTGTGAGAACAAAAATTGTATTATCACTAACGAAAAGTTATATAAACAAATAACCACCCTTGCGAAGCCGGGACAGGCCGTTAGTTGAGTTTATTAATGAAATTCTATGATTATACCATAACTAAACAATCGAATACACCTTTCAAAATAATATCTACTTTTCTATTGGAGGTTAAGTACCAGTATTGCATCGCTCTCTAAATCATAAAATGGTTCGTCTGGTGGAAGAATTATCACCTGTAGCGAGGTTTGTGGTGTTAAGAAATTAAATATATTGTGATATTTCTCTAATCTAAATAGAAATAAGAAGGGGTAAAATTACTGACATATAACATGATATTTTATTTTTATCAAAATAGAAAGTCAGAAGCAGTATTATATTCTTGGTAGAGGAGAGGACAGGTAAAACATACTTTATCTTAAATATGGATTTAATACAGTAAAATAAAATGTATAACCACTCAATTATATCTTTTTTTTTCCTCTTACAGTTGCACCGCGGCGTCTTAATTCAGCTTGTGGTTTTGCATTGAAGATTAACCTTTCATGTCACTCAGCCGTTGAACTCAAGCCCAAGTTAAAAAAGAATTTATAATTAAAGGTAAGTTCACAAATCATCTAAATAAAAATAGACTCCCCTTAGGACGACCCACTGACCCTCGCATGCTTATTGTTAAAAACATAACTATGTTAAAGAAAAACAATCTAAAAGTTTTAGCATAGCTTACTTACCATAAATGCACCTTAACAATGGTTGTATCACATTAACATTGTGTTTTTAGTTTTGCGAAGTACCTAATGCGAGCTTAAAGCCAAAACCAAAAACAAAGCTGCAGATTCCAGGAGGTCTGCAGCTGCTACTGGTGGAGGCCCAAGCAAAATCAAAATTATCTATAGAATTTGGGACCTATTTATATCTTAGTTCTTTTTCTTTTCTCATTCATCTTACTATTAAACTTTGCTATCATTTTCACATTTAAGTATTTTTTTATGTGTTTGTTTGTAAGTCAAATCATTGGATATTGTGTGTTTGTAATAAAAAATAAATACTTTACAGATACCATCTGTTGATAAGGACACGCCAGAGCCTTTGGCTGACGAAATTAGGCTTGCAGACTCTGTATCCTCCTGTGCTGTTTCTATACCAGCATCAGACGATTCTACCAGTGACCCTATGGAAGAAGAATGGCTTGATAGTCAGTCCCTGAGAACCACGCCCACTCCCTCCGTTGATTTACGCGCTTAAGATGAGTCAAGTAAGTATTTCAGAGAATCAATCAATAATCATAAAAATCAATGCCACCTTATGTTGTAATTTTATGACTCAAGAACGGGCTCACTCATCCAAACCAAATGTTTAGGCTTTGTTCGAACTATTTAGTAGATGGTTTATGTGAAGTTTAAACAAAATTGGTCAAGCGGTTCTTCATTTATCAGTTTTTGTATACGTAGCGAAGCACGTACGGGCCGCTAGTATAGTATATTTTAAACATTTCGTTGCAAGTACTAAAATAACTCTACCTAATTCCGACCTCTGTTTATTATATATAGTCTGATCAATCACATGACTTGTCTTTGAGAATAAAACGTGTTACAAATGAAAACCAAGTTGAAGATTATGATAATTCATAAATAAATATTTCTAGGACCCAGACAAGCTCTACCATCCACTGGGCCGCGTCCAGTCAGAAGGTTGAGTAGACAATGTAGGTATAATATTCTATTTGTTAGTTTACAACAGCCATTTTACTAAAACAGAAGTCAATTGTAAAATTAATTATTTATATTCATTACAGTTCCTGAAAATACGCCTCAGTGGGCTTACGAAATTGAGAGACGTCGTGTTGTTGCAGAGGAGCAACAGGCAGCCGCAATGGAGGGGCTGGCTGTCGCAGGGTGGCTGCAGAAACAAATGGGGCGACAAGCAGCTGCTACAGAAGCTTTAGTAGACATTGTCAGGGCCATGAACCAAAAATAACAAGCCTTTTATTTTGATTCATGATGTAAGGATATTGAGGAGCCACTATTCGTATCCTAATATGTATTCTTAATCAGTAGTAAGTTTAGTTCAGTAGTAAGTAATGCTACAAAATTATGCCAAATTGTGAAAAGCTTTACTGCACAGTGTTCCTAGTTTTGATTCTCCTCCCAAACAAAATTGAAACAGATTGAGGTGCCACTTTTATGTTCGTATAACTACTGGCCCTATAGACAAACAACAGACGACAATCGTTATCGCTCAGCAGTCTTTTTCAACTTTATACAGCTTGTAGAGTTGAAAATCTATTGGAGTTTACAGATTGTTTTTGTTTCTTTCGTCATCTTTCAGCAGCCTTTAATAGATTTCCAACTTTATGCGCTAGTGTATATAGTTGAAAATGTATAAGTGACTGCTGAGCGATAACGATTATCGTCTGCCTGTTTATCTATAGGGCCAGAACTATTACACTACAAAATCGATGATTGTTTCAACAATTTTTTAAACTTACTACAAAATAAATTAACTTAATCAAGATCCAAAAAGTGGATCCTCAATCCAAATTGTGATTATGTCTAGTTTTAATAATATTTTTCTTCTTTTCTCTGTAGCTTGTTTATTACACATTTGTGTTAGTTTTATACTACTTAGGTCATAATCTTTGTTATTAATTTGCATACCATTGTTAAGGCAGAATGTGTCCTGCCCTAAAATATGTGGTGCCACAAGCTAAAATAATGTTCATTCAACTATTATCGTTCAGGGGCAGAATGTCCAATTCTCAAAGTCCCAAAATCTTCAATTCCCAATTCGAGACATTTGATAATATGTATTTTGATGTATCTTTTGTAGATAATTTAAATTCATAATCTTTATTTGCATAAAATGTGGTAAACAAAAGGTGTGATATCATATTTTAGGGCAGGACACATTCTGCAATAACAATAGCATGCAAAATAACAAAGATTATTACATAAGTGGTTTAAAACTAACAACTGTGTGTGTAATAAACAAGTTACACAGAAAAGAAGAAAAATATTACTAAAACTAGACATAATCACACACAATGTATTTTCTAAATACCATAATCAAGATCATGATTTTTATAATTACATATTGAAACAAATATCCAAGTAGCTTAATATTACCAATTTTGTCTTACCTTTGTTTTATAAAACTTAGGTGTTTGTTTGAGTTCATAATTATAATACATAATATATTTTAAATAATAATAAATTATTCGTAATATTGTAGTCTTTTGATAGTGATTGTTGTAAAAAAAACGTGATTTAGACTTATAAATAAACCAAATTTTAATTCCTTAGCATAAAATGTCAGCAGGCCTGTTGGTCTAGTGGTTAGTGACCTTGTCTGCTATGCCGGAGGTCGTGGGTTCGATTCCCACCCAGGACAAATGCTTGTGTGATGAGTACAATCATTTATTCTGTCTCTGGGTGTAATTATTATGTATGTATTTAGAAATATATAAGTATGTTTATCAGTTGTCTAGTACCCATAACACAAGCTCTGCTTAGCTTGGGACTAGATGGCGTTGTGTGATAGAACTTGTGGAATATTATTATTATTCTGATGCCAAATCATCATTTTTTTCGAAATTTTTATTTTGATATTCTTTGAGTTGGCTGGCGCCTGAACTACTGAAAAATTTTCGATCAAATTGTCCTCAAATAATCATAGAAATATGCTTCTGTTGATAGGTTATGTATTATTACGCTATGTAGCGTGGTTGATAAGCAATTTTGTTTTGTATAGCTGGCGCCTAAACCACTGAACAATAGTTCTTAATTTTTTAATTTTTTTTTATTATAATAGATTATTTTGTTATATAGGGTTTTTGTAAATAAAAGTATTTATTATATATTTTAAAAATTGGCTTTAATTTCATTTCATTCATTCCAATCAAAGCTTGTTTCTCAATTTAAATAATGAAGCTACAGTCCCAGACACAAGACATAATAACTGTGAAAGTACTGGTAGTTGTCCATTCCAAAGCGTAGATCTATGGAGAATTTATTTATTTTTTGTAAAAATATTAAAAAATGTAATTTATAAGTTTTGACGCCTAAAACCAATGACCAGTGGTCCACTTTGGCCCTGAATCGTGAAAATTGGAAGTCATGGGGAGAGGCCTTTGCCCAGCAGTGGGATGATGTAGGCTAGCAGTATCAGTATCAGTAATTTATAAGTAAAAAATAATAATAAAGAAACAGTACTTATACAATATACTTAGGCTATGCAGCTTTAAAATAATGAGATTGAATTTATACAATGCAAAACACCTAGATAATTGATAAAGAACAATTTACAAGATTGTGAAAAAACAACATTGCAGATGATAATAATAATAGAACTCAAACAATATACTTAGGCTATGCAGC
This sequence comes from Agrotis exclamationis, assembly GCA_950005045.1. NCBI lineage: Eukaryota > Metazoa > Arthropoda > Insecta > Lepidoptera > Noctuidae > Agrotis > Agrotis exclamationis. The sequence continues at coordinate 6,827,321 of OX465431.1, read as the reverse complement.
TATATAATGAGATTGAATTTATACAATGCAAAATGTCCTTCAGCAGGACAACCTAAGCTTATACTAATAAAATACCTAGTTGTACAATCTTCAGCAGCTCCAACAATAGTATTTAATGCTATATAAATGTTTCTCACTTTGCAATGTAATTCCATGTAATATTCTTCAGGTGAACCGGGAGCTGTGCCCAAGATAGGTGTCATCATCCATGGGCGCTGTGCATATCCAGAATCACCTGAAATATAATATTTGCTTTATTTCATATTTCCCATTCAACGTAACGGTCTGCACAATAGAACTATCTTTTTTAGTTCTACCATTCTAACTGCATTGATATGATTAATCAATCACTTTTGGTAATTTATGCCAAAATAATCTATTTAAATGCCAATGTAAATGATATATGTAGTTACCTACCTAATAGCCAACAGCTCTGGCGATTCCTTTGCAGTCTCTCCAAATAAGTCTTGAAGGAACATTAATTCGAAACATAAGAATCATGAGCAGCGCCACCAAATGACGCATTTACATGTAGAATATTGAGATGTGCATCACAAATCTGAAACAATTTTTTTTACTCAATATATAAAGATGGTATATATATTTAAACACAATTATTAAACTTGTTATTACTCACCAATAAAACATTCAGAGAATTATAATTTTTTCTATTAAAATATGTTTCTTCATGATCATTAAGCCTAATTATAGCCACATGAGTACCATCTATGCACCCAATAATGCCTGGAAAGTGCAATCTTTCCATAAACCTGAAATCAACCATACATATTAAAAATTAAAATTGAATTCCTTATAGATATTTATTAAATTAGTTTATTGAACAAATAAAAAACACATAGGTTAAAAGGTTTACAAAATTAAATAGAACAAACTAACTCCTAAGTAAAAATATACTCTTGTATCTCAGGAGCCACAGTACCTGTGAAAATGAAATGTTATGAACAGAGTCAGTAATTACAATAGGTGATCATTGATGCATATAGACAAAGAGAGACTGACTGAGAGACTAATTTCAAAGTTTTGAATATGAGCTTCTTTGTACATGTAGATAACGCCTCTATGTGGGTGCTCTAGGTTAGTTTTTCATCAATGTAAACACCTAGTTGACACTAGGGACTATGGAAAGTGACTTTTGCCAAACTATACAAATGCATTCAATAGTTTTCACATGAAAAATTAACAAACATCCATTTATCCATCCAAACAAACTTTCACTTTTATAATATTATTAGTAGGATAATTAGTAGAGAGCCACTTCCATTGCAATCCGGTTAGTATTATTATACAATAAGTGCAGTGTCATTGGCGTAGGTGAACATTTTCAATAGAGATAGACATTTAGATAATACTTATTATAGGCACATAAATATTTTATAAACTTACTGTGTCATGATGACTTGTCTCTCTACCTGAGACATGGGAAATTTTATGTGGTCAACAGTACTTCCCGGACATTGAGTGCATCAGTAACCTGTTGTAAACACTTACTAAATGTTGGCTGGGACATATTAAACAAGTAGGAGGGTACTGATATAACGTTGGTAAGATCCATTTGCATAAAAAATGAAGCCAAAATCTGCAACAAACAATAAAAATAGGATGACTTACATGATCATACTCTTTCAAACAAGTTGGGAACAAAACTAAATAAACGTGCTATAGAAATAAATATTTACTTTTAGTTCATTGCGAACAGCTGTTTTTCGTAAAGGTTGTGAATGGTCGTTGGTTGTGGTAAATACGGGCGAAGTTCTTCTCAAACCTGTTGAAACGCAGCTTTGTTCAATCGAAAATTTGCCATAAATTCCTTCTCTGGCAACTGCAACGGGTCACTTAGGTCACGTAGGCGTCTTCTCTCCAGTCGTAGACGAAGTCGTTTCCTCTCTTCTTCAGCAAATCCCAGCAATACTATACGCGCCATTCTCCAAAATGTTTCGCAAAACAATGCCCGCGATGAAAAAAAATTTGCATATTGTGCATAGACTTATAGGTATGACTACTGTATGGCCAATTTTATTCAGCTATTGCTCAGTCCATCTTTTATATCTACGGCACAGACCGCTCGACCGGTGGCTAGCTTAAAACACTGCTCATGAGCAGTGTCTTAGACGATGCCACTTTCCACCCGTTTGATTATAAATTTGATGTTGAACAATCGGAATGCAGCGAAATGAACGCATCAAATAGCTGTCAAAGGCATGTCAAAGGGTAAATTTCAATAAACCTATTAAATTTAAATGTTGCCTTTATGCAAATATTCTAACGCTCTAGAGGCACTTCTCAACTTAGTCGCATAACAGTCGATAAAATATAGAGGTGTCCAGTAACTATCCACTTATGCCACAGTTTCCCACCAGATAGACAATCGCCCTGCTGCCCCCGTATTGTCTAACTGGTGTACAACTGTAGCGATAGGTTGCTTAATCTTGACACCTCTAATTTTATCGATATTGTAGTCTGGTGTTATCGACTGTTACGCGACTAAGTTGAGGAGTACCTCATGAGCATTAGAATAGTTGGTTTTATAGAGTATTTTATATTTTTGTGGTTTATATGCAACTGACAGGTAAAATTCGCGCTAAGAATGGGGAAGTTAAATGTCAAAGTGTCTGTCACAACGGTCACAACAAAGAAGTTTTCTGTGAAAAAAACGATTTATCATGATTAAATATTGTGTAAAAGGCTGTAAAAATGTTGGAACACACATTTCGATACCTAATTCAAACTATTAAGAAATAATGGGTAGCTGCTGTGACTGCTGTGAGAACAAAAATTGTATTATCACTAACGAAAAGTTATATAAACAAATAACCACCCTTGCGAAGCCGGGACAGGCCGTTAGTTGAGTTTATTAATGAAATTCTATGATTATACCATAACTAAACAATCGAATACACCTTTCAAAATAATATCTACTTTTCTATTGGAGGTTAAGTACCAGTATTGCATCGCTCTCTAAATCATAAAATGGTTCGTCTGGTGGAAGAATTATCACCTGTAGCGAGGTTTGTGGTGTTAAGAAATTAAATATATTGTGATATTTCTCTAATCTAAATAGAAATAAGAAGGGGTAAAATTACTGACATATAACATGATATTTTATTTTTATCAAAATAGAAAGTCAGAAGCAGTATTATATTCTTGGTAGAGGAGAGGACAGGTAAAACATACTTTATCTTAAATATGGATTTAATACAGTAAAATAAAATGTATAACCACTCAATTATATCTTTTTTTTTCCTCTTACAGTTGCACCGCGGCGTCTTAATTCAGCTTGTGGTTTTGCATTGAAGATTAACCTTTCATGTCACTCAGCCGTTGAACTCAAGCCCAAGTTAAAAAAGAATTTATAATTAAAGGTAAGTTCACAAATCATCTAAATAAAAATAGACTCCCCTTAGGACGACCCACTGACCCTCGCATGCTTATTGTTAAAAACATAACTATGTTAAAGAAAAACAATCTAAAAGTTTTAGCATAGCTTACTTACCATAAATGCACCTTAACAATGGTTGTATCACATTAACATTGTGTTTTTAGTTTTGCGAAGTACCTAATGCGAGCTTAAAGCCAAAACCAAAAACAAAGCTGCAGATTCCAGGAGGTCTGCAGCTGCTACTGGTGGAGGCCCAAGCAAAATCAAAATTATCTATAGAATTTGGGACCTATTTATATCTTAGTTCTTTTTCTTTTCTCATTCATCTTACTATTAAACTTTGCTATCATTTTCACATTTAAGTATTTTTTTATGTGTTTGTTTGTAAGTCAAATCATTGGATATTGTGTGTTTGTAATAAAAAATAAATACTTTACAGATACCATCTGTTGATAAGGACACGCCAGAGCCTTTGGCTGACGAAATTAGGCTTGCAGACTCTGTATCCTCCTGTGCTGTTTCTATACCAGCATCAGACGATTCTACCAGTGACCCTATGGAAGAAGAATGGCTTGATAGTCAGTCCCTGAGAACCACGCCCACTCCCTCCGTTGATTTACGCGCTTAAGATGAGTCAAGTAAGTATTTCAGAGAATCAATCAATAATCATAAAAATCAATGCCACCTTATGTTGTAATTTTATGACTCAAGAACGGGCTCACTCATCCAAACCAAATGTTTAGGCTTTGTTCGAACTATTTAGTAGATGGTTTATGTGAAGTTTAAACAAAATTGGTCAAGCGGTTCTTCATTTATCAGTTTTTGTATACGTAGCGAAGCACGTACGGGCCGCTAGTATAGTATATTTTAAACATTTCGTTGCAAGTACTAAAATAACTCTACCTAATTCCGACCTCTGTTTATTATATATAGTCTGATCAATCACATGACTTGTCTTTGAGAATAAAACGTGTTACAAATGAAAACCAAGTTGAAGATTATGATAATTCATAAATAAATATTTCTAGGACCCAGACAAGCTCTACCATCCACTGGGCCGCGTCCAGTCAGAAGGTTGAGTAGACAATGTAGGTATAATATTCTATTTGTTAGTTTACAACAGCCATTTTACTAAAACAGAAGTCAATTGTAAAATTAATTATTTATATTCATTACAGTTCCTGAAAATACGCCTCAGTGGGCTTACGAAATTGAGAGACGTCGTGTTGTTGCAGAGGAGCAACAGGCAGCCGCAATGGAGGGGCTGGCTGTCGCAGGGTGGCTGCAGAAACAAATGGGGCGACAAGCAGCTGCTACAGAAGCTTTAGTAGACATTGTCAGGGCCATGAACCAAAAATAACAAGCCTTTTATTTTGATTCATGATGTAAGGATATTGAGGAGCCACTATTCGTATCCTAATATGTATTCTTAATCAGTAGTAAGTTTAGTTCAGTAGTAAGTAATGCTACAAAATTATGCCAAATTGTGAAAAGCTTTACTGCACAGTGTTCCTAGTTTTGATTCTCCTCCCAAACAAAATTGAAACAGATTGAGGTGCCACTTTTATGTTCGTATAACTACTGGCCCTATAGACAAACAACAGACGACAATCGTTATCGCTCAGCAGTCTTTTTCAACTTTATACAGCTTGTAGAGTTGAAAATCTATTGGAGTTTACAGATTGTTTTTGTTTCTTTCGTCATCTTTCAGCAGCCTTTAATAGATTTCCAACTTTATGCGCTAGTGTATATAGTTGAAAATGTATAAGTGACTGCTGAGCGATAACGATTATCGTCTGCCTGTTTATCTATAGGGCCAGAACTATTACACTACAAAATCGATGATTGTTTCAACAATTTTTTAAACTTACTACAAAATAAATTAACTTAATCAAGATCCAAAAAGTGGATCCTCAATCCAAATTGTGATTATGTCTAGTTTTAATAATATTTTTCTTCTTTTCTCTGTAGCTTGTTTATTACACATTTGTGTTAGTTTTATACTACTTAGGTCATAATCTTTGTTATTAATTTGCATACCATTGTTAAGGCAGAATGTGTCCTGCCCTAAAATATGTGGTGCCACAAGCTAAAATAATGTTCATTCAACTATTATCGTTCAGGGGCAGAATGTCCAATTCTCAAAGTCCCAAAATCTTCAATTCCCAATTCGAGACATTTGATAATATGTATTTTGATGTATCTTTTGTAGATAATTTAAATTCATAATCTTTATTTGCATAAAATGTGGTAAACAAAAGGTGTGATATCATATTTTAGGGCAGGACACATTCTGCAATAACAATAGCATGCAAAATAACAAAGATTATTACATAAGTGGTTTAAAACTAACAACTGTGTGTGTAATAAACAAGTTACACAGAAAAGAAGAAAAATATTACTAAAACTAGACATAATCACACACAATGTATTTTCTAAATACCATAATCAAGATCATGATTTTTATAATTACATATTGAAACAAATATCCAAGTAGCTTAATATTACCAATTTTGTCTTACCTTTGTTTTATAAAACTTAGGTGTTTGTTTGAGTTCATAATTATAATACATAATATATTTTAAATAATAATAAATTATTCGTAATATTGTAGTCTTTTGATAGTGATTGTTGTAAAAAAAACGTGATTTAGACTTATAAATAAACCAAATTTTAATTCCTTAGCATAAAATGTCAGCAGGCCTGTTGGTCTAGTGGTTAGTGACCTTGTCTGCTATGCCGGAGGTCGTGGGTTCGATTCCCACCCAGGACAAATGCTTGTGTGATGAGTACAATCATTTATTCTGTCTCTGGGTGTAATTATTATGTATGTATTTAGAAATATATAAGTATGTTTATCAGTTGTCTAGTACCCATAACACAAGCTCTGCTTAGCTTGGGACTAGATGGCGTTGTGTGATAGAACTTGTGGAATATTATTATTATTCTGATGCCAAATCATCATTTTTTTCGAAATTTTTATTTTGATATTCTTTGAGTTGGCTGGCGCCTGAACTACTGAAAAATTTTCGATCAAATTGTCCTCAAATAATCATAGAAATATGCTTCTGTTGATAGGTTATGTATTATTACGCTATGTAGCGTGGTTGATAAGCAATTTTGTTTTGTATAGCTGGCGCCTAAACCACTGAACAATAGTTCTTAATTTTTTAATTTTTTTTTATTATAATAGATTATTTTGTTATATAGGGTTTTTGTAAATAAAAGTATTTATTATATATTTTAAAAATTGGCTTTAATTTCATTTCATTCATTCCAATCAAAGCTTGTTTCTCAATTTAAATAATGAAGCTACAGTCCCAGACACAAGACATAATAACTGTGAAAGTACTGGTAGTTGTCCATTCCAAAGCGTAGATCTATGGAGAATTTATTTATTTTTTGTAAAAATATTAAAAAATGTAATTTATAAGTTTTGACGCCTAAAACCAATGACCAGTGGTCCACTTTGGCCCTGAATCGTGAAAATTGGAAGTCATGGGGAGAGGCCTTTGCCCAGCAGTGGGATGATGTAGGCTAGCAGTATCAGTATCAGTAATTTATAAGTAAAAAATAATAATAAAGAAACAGTACTTATACAATATACTTAGGCTATGCAGCTTTAAAATAATGAGATTGAATTTATACAATGCAAAACACCTAGATAATTGATAAAGAACAATTTACAAGATTGTGAAAAAACAACATTGCAGATGATAATAATAATAGAACTCAAACAATATACTTAGGCTATGCAGCTATATAATGAGATTGAATTTATACAATGCAAAATGTCCTTCAGCAGGACAACCTAAGCTTATACTAATAAAATACCTAGTTGTACAATCTTCAGCAGCTCCAACAATAGTATTTAATGCTATATAAATGTTTCTCACTTTGCAATGTAATTCCATGTAATATTCTTCAGGTGAACCGGGAGCTGTGCCCAAGATAGGTGTCATCATCCATGGGCGCTGTGCATATCCAGAATCACCTGAAATATAATATTTGCTTTATTTCATATTTCCCATTCAACGTAACGGTCTGCACAATAGAACTATCTTTTTTAGTTCTACCATTCTAACTGCATTGATATGATTAATCAATCACTTTTGGTAATTTATGCCAAAATAATCTATTTAAATGCCAATGTAAATGATATATGTAGTTACCTACCTAATAGCCAACAGCTCTGGCGATTCCTTTGCAGTCTCTCCAAATAAGTCTTGAAGGAACATTAATTCGAAACATAAGAATCATGAGCAGCGCCACCAAATGACGCATTTACATGTAGAATATTGAGATGTGCATCACAAATCTGAAACAATTTTTTTTACTCAATATATAAAGATGGTATATATATTTAAACACAATTATTAAACTTGTTATTACTCACCAATAAAACATTCAGAGAATTATAATTTTTTCTATTAAAATATGTTTCTTCATGATCATTAAGCCTAATTATAGCCACATGAGTACCATCTATGCACCCAATAATGCCTGGAAAGTGCAATCTTTCCATAAACCTGAAATCAACCATACATATTAAAAATTAAAATTGAATTCCTTATAGATATTTATTAAATTAGTTTATTGAACAAATAAAAAACACATAGGTTAAAAGGTTTACAAAATTAAATAGAACAAACTAACTCCTAAGTAAAAATATACTCTTGTATCTCAGGAGCCACAGTACCTGTGAAAATGAAATGTTATGAACAGAGTCAGTAATTACAATAGGTGATCATTGATGCATATAGACAAAGAGAGACTGACTGAGAGACTAATTTCAAAGTTTTGAATATGAGCTTCTTTGTACATGTAGATAACGCCTCTATGTGGGTGCTCTAGGTTAGTTTTTCATCAATGTAAACACCTAGTTGACACTAGGGACTATGGAAAGTGACTTTTGCCAAACTATACAAATGCATTCAATAGTTTTCACATGAAAAATTAACAAACATCCATTTATCCATCCAAACAAACTTTCACTTTTATAATATTATTAGTAGGATAATTAGTAGAGAGCCACTTCCATTGCAATCCGGTTAGTATTATTATACAATAAGTGCAGTGTCATTGGCGTAGGTGAACATTTTCAATAGAGATAGACATTTAGATAATACTTATTATAGGCACATAAATATTTTATAAACTTACTGTGTCATGATGACTTGTCTCTCTACCTGAGACATGGGAAATTTTATGTGGTCAACAGTACTTCCCGGACATTGAGTGCATCAGTAACCTGTTGTAAACACTTACTAAATGTTGGCTGGGACATATTAAACAAGTAGGAGGGTACTGATATAACGTTGGTAAGATCCATTTGCATAAAAAATGAAGCCAAAATCTGCAACAAACAATAAAAATAGGATGACTTACATGATCATACTCTTTCAAACAAGTTGGGAACAAAACTAAATAAACGTGCTATAGAAATAAATATTTACTTTTAGTTCATTGCGAACAGCTGTTTTTCGTAAAGGTTGTGAATGGTCGTTGGTTGTGGTAAATACGGGCGAAGTTCTTCTCAAACCTGTTGAAACGCAGCTTTGTTCAATCGAAAATTTGCCATAAATTCCTTCTCTGGCAACTGCAACGGGTCACTTAGGTCACGTAGGCGTCTTCTCTCCAGTCGTAGACGAAGTCGTTTCCTCTCTTCTTCAGCAAATCCCAGCAATACTATACGCGCCATTCTCCAAAATGTTTCGCAAAACAATGCCCGCGATGAAAAAAAAATTTGCATATTGTGCATAGACTTATAGGTATGACTACTGTATGGCCAATTTTATTCAGCTATTGCTCAGTCCATCTTTTATATCTACGGCACAGACCGCTCGACCGGTGGCTAGCTTAAAACACTGCTCATGAGCAGTGTCGACGGTAGACGATGCCACTTTCCACCCGTTTGATTATAAATTTGATGTTGAACAATCGGAATGCAGCGAAATGAACGCATCAAATAGCTGTCAAAGGCATGTCAAAGGGTAAATTTCAATAAACCTATTAAATTTAAATGTTGCCTTTATGCAAATATTCTAACGCTCTAGAGGCACTTCTCAACTTAGTCGCATAACAGTCGATAAAATATAGAGGTGTCCAGTAACTATCCACTTATGCCACAGTTTCCCACCAGATAGACAATCGCCCTGCTGGACAGTCACTCCTTTGAAAACGCTTTCCCTAACGATGTCACATTGTTTAATTCATTAAGCCAAATTGAAGCCCAATTTTAAGCACGCCTAATAAATCGCGTGTGCTGTTTCTGATGACATAAGCAGTACACTTTATACTTTTATTTTTAATGACTGAAATGTCCACGTCAAAGGAGCCTATAATATCCAGGAGTTTTTTACTGCCATAGGAAATAAGTGTCTTATTAGGTTTGCGTATCTGGTTGGAAACTTACACATTATTGACTATTAGAAATTGTTATATTCTGTCTGTAATAATATTACATCTACTTCTTGAATCTATTAGCATATCAACGGTGACTCCCTTAATATTGCATTTCATAGTTTCGCCGTCATCCAGGTGGAAAATATAGTCAATTACAGATTTATTGGCATCATTTTTTATTTCTTTTCTTGGTTTTTTTTTTTTTTTTTTTTTACAGTCCTGTTGTCTGGCCTGTTGTTGGAAAATTGTCTTTTCTGTCGAGTCCTGCAATGTTCTCGGAAAAGACCAATGAATCCACATTTTAAACATCGTTTGTCTTTTGCGGGGCATTTTGTGTCTTCGGATAGATGGGTGGAGTTTCCACATCTACTACATTTTGTGTTCGATGATCGTTGTCTGAACGGTTTGTTGATTTTTTTTTTCTTATCTATTTCATTTATTTTTGCTTTGTTGTAATAAATGATAAATTATAATTATTTATTCAGTAAATTGGTTTTGGCAAACTCTTTTACACGTCAAAAGATACTATTTTACACTAGATGAGGCCGGTGTTTCGTACCTGACTACTCTGAGAAGAAACATCCGAAACAAACTCAGAGGTCACAGTCTCTTTTAAAGTCCAGACAATTTTCTATTGTTCAAATTATATGGGAACCATGCAGTGTAATTATTCGCATCGTTTGTATTTACAGTTTTAAATTGTTCTAATCGCCTGGCTACAACTTCTAAAGCATTTGCTTTACTGATGATTTCGTCTAAACATATTGTATCCCAGTATTCTTATTTTTTTTTCGATTAATCGACACTTTTCCGTGATTTGATCGATAATATGCTCTTCTTTACTATGGAATTGACATTTATCGGCATGGTTTCTCAACCTTAATAAAAATCTTTCAAATTGTTCTCCTTCCTCCTGTTTCGTGAGTCGGAAAAGGTATCTTTCATAAATCCGACTTTGTTTTGGAGCAAAGTAACCCAACAAACAAACTAAGCTCATAACATTAAGTTTATAAGGTCTAAACCCTTAAACTGATTATAAAAGAGCATTCATTATGCCAATATTACTTTTAGTGGCACATTATTAGAAGATTTGGCTTAAATTACCTTTAATTTTATATTTTGGCTGGGTAAACGATAATAAATCCAATTTATACGGCTACAATAAGGGCTCGAAATTGTTTTTCTTATAGAGGCTAGTTACATTGCTTTTTAGCCACATAATATTCAAAGTCATATAAAGGCTTTTAGTATGGTCAATTATTCTTAGGAAAGTAATGCACAAGGTAACTATGATGCTTTTAAACTTATAGGAGCATTTTATAAGACGTCTATCCAACAAATGAATTCTAGCATGTTATATGATGTTTACACACACTACCTCTACTCTTATGGTACTACAAAATGACCAAGCCGATACTCACGAATCAGCTAGTGGTTCCGCAGAGGATTATTTTATAGAAAATGAGATTGAAAAGGAAACCAGTGAGGAAGAACATAATTGTAGCGGTAGTGATAGTGATAAGGACATATAGATATTGCTATCAAGAGTCGGAGAATATTGATATTCGTAGTGATATAAGAGAATGGGTAGTGAAATTCAACATTTCCCATATCGCTTTAAGTGACTTATTATTTGATCTTTTCTCTTTGCAATTAATTTTCCGCCAGTTACACGAATGTTCAAGTTTTCTTAATTTATTTTCATTACATTATGACCAGCGCAGAACGCCATCTTTTTCCCACTTGCTCGGTACTGCGGACAATTTTGAGTGTCCTAACAATTTTGTAAGGCGTTAAGTTACTATTGTTAATGAACCTCACTATTTTCAATAATATGGTTGGCGTTTTTCTTTATTTGCCAAACTGTTGCACAAAATAATGTAAATCACTGAGAAAAAGACTTATTGCAGACGGCTATAAGGGCCGTCGGATTTTTATGAGCCTTTAATTTGCTACAATAAGTTTAAATAACCTTGTATCGGACCATAATAAAATATGTATAAGGGTGATCGCCCTTATCAACGCTCTTCATATCATTCTCACAGGGGTATTGGCTTTGTTGGAGCACTTTTATTGCCATTATAAGTTTAGTTTGAAACTATAAAGCAACTATAAGAGGAGTATAAGGGTTTTGCCCTTATAAGTTGTGCCCAAATGCTCCCTTATTAGCGATAATACTGCTGCTATAAGAACATTATTTTTTGGTATTCTAAGCCACTACAAAGAAAATTTTTTGATTGTTTGAAACAGTCTAAATTATTTAGAGCTATTGCATAATCATCGACACCTGCGCCTTCTTCAGCATGAGCTCCAGGAAGGTTTTAATACACTTCTTGAATTGCTATTCCCCCAACGTGGAGAAGAGTAGCTCTTTTTTTTTTTTTACGGTAGTGTCGATGTTGGCATTCAGTAAATAAATTTCAAGTGCCCTCTTCCATTTCCTCCAGCGAGTGCCGACAGATGTCGGATCGCTTTCGCAATCGAAATGTCTAAGTTGGGAACTATGGATGCAGGGCCCCCGTAAGGTCTACTGGCGCCTGTGTGCAAAAAAGGATTTTGGCGCCCCTTAAGGCATTTTGAATTATTATTTTTTTTATGGTAGGTCGGTCAGTGGCGTATTTTAAAATTCAGCGCCCTTGGGCTATAAAGCTTGCCGCCATACCATCTCAGAGAAGACAAATTAAAAATTTTGTAGACCACGACAACATTAACTAACATAAGAAGCATTTGCTATTAAAAATGAGTTATCAAAAGAGAGGTCACGAAAAGCGAATGTCAACCTTATTTGAAGCGCGAGTGAAGCGAGCGCGAAAATTTTCATCTTTTTGGAATAGGACAAGGCAATCTATAAGTATATAATTATATAAAAGAACAGGGTTTTTTTATTAGGGTTCCGTAGCCAAATGGCAAAAACGGAACCCTTATAGATTCGTCATGTCTGTTTGTCTGTCTGTCTGTCCGTGTATGTCACAGCCACTTTTTGTCGAAAGTATAAGAGCTATCCTGTTGAAACTTGGTAGAAAGATGTATTATGTGAACCGCATTAGGATTTTCACACAAAAATCAAAACAAAACAAATTTTGGGGGTGCTCCCCATACTTAGAATTGAAACTCAAAAAAAATTTTTTCACCAAACCCATACGTGTGGGGTATCTATGAATAGGTCTTTAAAAATGATATAAGGTTACTAACATCATTTTTTTCTAAACTGAACAATTTGCGCGAGCTCCACTTCCAAAGTGGTAAAAAGTGTGCCCCCCCCCCCGTAACTTCTAAAATAAGAGAATAGTAAAACTAAAAAAAATTATATACTGTAGACCTCAACCAAAACTACCAACGAAAATTGGTTTGGATGAGATACAGTTAGCAGTTTTTGAGATATAGTACATTTTCAAAAACCGCAAATATAACTTTGCCATTCATACAAATACTATGAAAAACAAAGTTATTTTTATTGTTTGTGTATATTACTTACTAATCTCAATATAATTATATCTCTAATCTATGCTTGCTGCTACGGAACCCTTCATGGGCGAGTCCAACTCGCACTTGGCCGGTTTTTTAAGACTCGACTACAGACGAAACCACTAAACGCAGAAACTTGAATTTTGGACAGCAGTTGCAGTCTACCATGTAGGGTAGCCCTAAGACGCGATTTTGCGAAAATCCTCCTTTAAGGGGGTGAAAACATTTGTATGAAAAATCTTATTCCTTGGGTTTATAAATGTGAAACTTAGTACGAATAAGAACACAAGTAAATAAAAAAGATTGGCACTTTTATTTTTTAACTACCCTCCATTGGTAATCTAGACGATGTTAAAGTTTGTATGGGAAAATCATAACGCGCGAGTTGATTAATGTGAAAACCAGTATTTATATACTTACTAGATCAGAAATAATTAAACACTTGTTTTTGGATTTTTCGATAATCACCCGTCAATATAATAGTGACAAAGGGTATTCAAGTTTAAAGGGGAGGATCTTTAGCCGCTAAACGTATAACCTGAATTTTGGTATTTAGTTGCAATTTATTATGTAGGTGAGCACTAAGGGATTTTGAGAAAATTCTCCTATAAGGGGGTGAAAAGGGGTGAAAACCTATGGATGTAAAATCTTATCCCTTAGGTTTATAATCTTGAAACTTGGTACGAATATGAGTATAAGTAAATAAGAAAGACTGGCATTATTAGTTTTTTAAAACTACCCTCCATTGGTAATCCAGCCGATGTTAAAGTTTGTATGGGAAAATCATAACGCACGAGCCGATCAATTAGAAACTCAATTTATAGAAATTAGATCAAAATAATCAAACACGTGTTTTTAGGTTTTTCGAAAATTACCCCTTGAGTTGGTGAAAAGGGGTGATTAAGTTTTAAGGGAATGATATTACTGCTTGTTTCGATAATCTCAAAACTGGGCATAAATTATTTCGCAATCGAATAAAGTATGCGTATTCGCTTATATTTCAAAAATCAACCCCTAGCGGGGTGAACATCGGAAAATCAGTTTGTCTACACTAATATGTCAAAAAGAGGAAAGATTTGATTGTTTGTTTGTATTGAATAGGCTCCGAAACTGCTAGATTTTCCAAAAGTATCCTTTATGGAACCTGACCGGGCATTAAATTCAGTGAATTTGAAGTCAGAAACACGCGCAGACGAAGTCGCTCTAAAAGTTAAACGTTTCCTGATTTCAAGTTTTAATCTAAAAGTGAGATCAAATATTTGAAGTCTTAAGTACTTAAACCTAATCCTATTTAAGTTCTCAACTTTTATTTAAAAATATCAAAAATTATTTTTGATATTTTTTTTTTTTGGCGCCCCTAAAGGATGGCGCCCGTGTGCATTGCACACTTTGCACATATGGTAGCGGGGGCCCTGTATGGATGATGCACGAGTCATTTTGGGTAGCAATAAAATATTGACTCTTATTTTTGCATGGCTTTTTACTGAAAATCAGTAATAGTATTACAACTGCATAGCCCTATTTTTTGTTGTACCTTGCGTGGCTTTTTACTGAAAATCAGTAACAGTATTACAACTTTACTTATTTCAATTTTATTTCGATTTTATTTCAATTTTATTTCATATTTATTTCAATTTTATTTCGATTTTATTTCAATTTTATTTCAATTTTTTTTCAATTTTATTTCAATTTTATTTCAATTTTATTTCAATTTTATTTCAATTTTATTTCAATTTTATTTCAATTTTATTTCAATTTTATTTCAATTTTATTTCAATTTTATTTCAATTTTATTTCAATTTTATTTCAAATTTATTTCAATTTTATTTCAATTTTATTTCAATTTTTTTTTCAATTTTATTTCAATTTTATTCCAATTTTATGTCAATTTTATTTCAATGTTATGCAAATTTTGTATCATTTATTTAATTTGTTATAATTGAAATTGTATAAATGTAATTAATTGTAATTGATAATCAAAATATGTTTTACTAACACAAGCTGTTTAAGAAAATTGTTACTAACCATTTATCAGCTCTGAGCTTGAATTAAAGATTTCTCGAGTACTCATTGCGTGGACTTCATTATATTTTTGTAAATGTTTGTTTTTTTTAATAATTTACAGTCCTTTTAAAATTGTTACTTATTTAATCGGCGTGGCCCTTTGTTATTTACTCATTGCGTGGCCTTTTGTTAGGTACTTATTTAAACGGCGTGGCCCTTTGTTATTTACTCATTGCGTGGCCTTTTGTTAGGTACTTATTTAAACGGCGTGGCCCTTTATTATTTACTCATTGCGTGGCCTTTAAGTGTACCTTTATTATAACTATTTTCCGAATATGTATTAATTGTGCAAGCATAAAAATAGTTAGGTTAGGTTATCTACCTAATTTAACTATTGTGATGTAATTGTTCTTCAAATAAAACAGTAAAAGTAGAATATGTATAGTAGTATAGTGTAAACACAACATACGTACTTTTGCTATCAACACTTCCAAATTCAATAAGTCTATTATTAAAATGACATTATCTAAAGCTATTTAATAATAGGTTTTTACTATGAGTAAAAACTACTATATACTTATGAGTATAACAAATCCATAAACAAAATTAATTCTGTAAGTAATAATATCTTTAAGCGAGCTGAAATAACTAATTACCTATCCTTTCTACTGTGTTGTGAACAGTTAGGTAAGTATTTCTTATTATCTCGATCATAAATCTCATTATGTCGATAATTACGTTTGGTTAAACTTTTTTACTAATTGTGGGTAGTTACCGTTAGGTCGCATACTTGCACAATATTATATTTTTGTAGTATCCTTGCGTGGCCTTATTTTCCATCTAATACGATGCATGGCCATTTACAATGAAGGATAGTGGTATGAAACTGTTTATCAGTAACAATTGCTTACGTATTGGCTCGATTCATATGTGATTTTGATTTAGCTCATAACTCAATGTAAAATGAGTGTTAATTTGCTAGTATTTTTTCTTATATAATAACAAATAATTTGTAATAGGCTATTTGGAACGAATCTACCCGCAAACAACTGATAGGCAATAAACAATTACTTATATTCCTTCCTTCATTTTATTTTGTTTTTAATGTGTCATGTACTCACTTTTATCCTCGTCGCCATTTGTAATGTCTCGGGGGTCAATAAAACACACTTTTTGTCACTCAGGTTATCTGATCAGGATACACTGTATGCACAAGTCTAAAGACGTGCTCACTCGCCTACGGCTGGTAACCGACTGACAACGCCAATGCGCCCGCGCATACACTACACACACTTAAACGACTCTGCTCCAACACCGCTCCCACCCAACACCGCCCTAAACTAAGACGACTGCTCGCAGTCCACGCGGTGACAGCTAGCAGGCACCCAGTAGTCCACGCGGCGACAGCTAGCAGACGGCCAGCTGTCCACCCGCCGACCGCTCTCGCTTTTCGCGATAAACACAGTGACTGAGCGACGGCGCGGCGACTGCTAGCAGTGAGCGCGCGGACACCGCACCGACCGCTCGTCTACGACGTGTGGCCAGCGAGGCGTCAACTACCGAGCAGTCTGACGGCGGTAAGCTCGCTGACAGCGAGCTGTCTGCTAATATATGATACTAATGTAAAAGATATCTAAAGAGCAATATTTAAAGCCCATATATTCTTTTTGCCGGTGGGAGCAGAGTCGTGTAAGTGGGCTATGACCTTAACAGTTATATTTTCAAACGGAAATTCGGATGCAAATGGTGCAATTTTAAATAGCCTTAAAATGGCTCTGGCACAAAATGTCGCTTTCGCAAAATGTCTCCTGGTAGTAAAACGTCTCCTTCGCATAATGTCGCTTTCATAGAATGACTCCTTCTTAAAAGGTCGCTTTCTCAAAATGCCTCTTTCGTAGAATATCTCTTTCGCAAAATGTCGAGTTAATAACTTAGAAAAAAGTTAGCCAGGTTTAAAAGAAAGGGCTCAGGCGCATAATGTCGCTTTCGCAAAATGTCTCTTTCGCAAAATGTCGTTTTCGCAGAATGACTCTTTCTCAAAAGGCCGCTTTCTGCACAATGCCTCTTTCGCAGAATATCTCTTTCGCAAAATGTCGCGTTAATAACTTTTATTTCCCCTTAGACCCGGCGCCCGTGTGCGCCGCACACCCTGCACTATAGGTAAAGACGCCTCTGGCTCGGACGACGCGAGCCGATGCGAATGGTATTAGTAACACCCTTATTACGTTGACATAAAGGTTTTTTCGACCGACTTAAGCCGATTCCGCGTCGAAAAATGTGGGAGCACCCTAAAGGGTAAAAGAAAATCAATAAATCGTTTTCGATCATTTCGTTATAATTTTAATAACTCCGAGTATTTTACACAACAGTTACAGAACATAAATACCTTTGGTATTGCGCCATAGAGGTGGTAATAATTGCACATAATTAATTTCCTCTAGCTACATTATGTACAAAAAATACATTAATACAAAATCGACGTCCTCACTAGTTATAGGTAACATTAGTTTACATGAATACATTCGTTATAATAGCTATCAAATGATTATGGGTCATTAAGTATTTAGGTGCGTGTACCGGAAAGTTCTGGTCATATTTTATTGTGTTAAAACTAGACCATTGGTCCAAAATCCATATCGCGAAGAATAAACAGCGGGCATTGGTGGTAGACTTTTAATGGAAGTGTGGAGCGGAAGGGATTGTCCGACTCCTACTGACTAAATCGAAATCCCACTCTGTTCTTTATTACCCTGTGCGTTTAAGGGCCGCGATAACTTCTTAAGATATTCCCGCAAAATTCGATACGGTATTGAAGTTTTACATGAGCCAGTGATTTCGCGATTACGATCTTGGCCCCGAGTAATAAGTTACCCTTAAATATGATCAAACCTTTTCGGTACACGCTGTATTCAAGGTACAGTCGCTAGCACATCAACCTACCACAATCTGTTAAAAGATTTTCAACTTTATCACAAAAGGAGAAGGTTCATGATCTAAGTACTAGAACAATTTTAAAGTTTGGGATAAGTTGATGTACCGGCGTTTACATTGATTATAATTAACAGATAACATTATATTTTAGAACTGAGACAGTGTAACTGATTTTTTAGTAATTTTTCAGGTTATTTTTAGCCAGTTTTTCTGCAACACCGCGCCGCCACTCATTACTTGCGGAAAATTCGAGGTACTATTATATGTTTTTAATGCAATTTGATGTAATGACATATAGACACTAGCTCCGCATCAAAAGGTCATGAATTGTGGCGCGGAGTATATTTAATATTTTATGTCAACATTTTATTTATTAGGTAAGTTTATCATGTTAGTTAAAGATATTTTTATTTAGAATATTATTTAATTGCTTCATTATGATTTTTACATAGAAACAAGTGCATAAAAATTAAGTAAAAAAAGACTTCCGGGAATAATCACAATAAATTAAAAATTATCACAGTAATGATTCACTAAACATAAATTTGATAATATCTTAGAAGCAAAATTGACGCTTAATACGTATAATATTACAAAGTTGCTTTTAAAAACAGAGTATTTATATCACAAAAAAAAACTTATAAATAAATTACAATAAAACATTACATGATTATTAATTTAAGTTATTAAGATAGACAAATTAATTTTTTCACAAAATTAATCAGACTTTGAAAACGTACAACATATTCATAAAATGTTTGTTTTTTATTTATTTATAAAAGTAAATAAAAAGCAAATTTTTCGACCACTACAAAATACTGTGTTGGCTTAAAAAAAAGGAATTTAATTATACGAAATAGGTTACAAAAAAGTAACAACCGACTAAATATTCGTAATTATACACAAAAAAATACATCTATGTATTTCTTGATTTAGTGATCAAAAATATTACAGCAGTACAAATACAGTCGTCGACGTAAATATTTCAATTAATTTATAAAATATTAATTATTTACATTTAACACGGCGGCACATGATTGCATTGTAGCAAAATATTTACAATATCAATTTAAAAATTTAAATACTGTACATATTTGTGCCCAAACTTCCTTTTGGTGATAACTTTTCATACCTAGATATATTTACCTAGACTTTCTAACTGTTACAGTCCAAAATAATATTTTTATACGCTCACTGCAAACTGAAAGGCATAGAGGAGGGATTTTTCGAATTCATTGAATAATAAACTTTATTTTCCTTCAATGTGTCTGTTTTTCTTAGACGCCAAACCAATTTAATGTTTGCACAAATAAGCAAACTAAATTAGTTTGGCAAACTATTATAACTCACGATAAAGTGTATTTTTCCATGTCGTCAATAAATCCGTGCTATGTTCAGTGCGGGGCATTATAGTAAAAGAAAACTGGAATGGTTTTTCTTCATAAATATAAGAATACATAAGATATTCATTTCACTACATCTACGAATATGTGCAGTCTTCTAAATAAAGGTTTATTAATAATACCATATATTTTTATATACAGACAGAGTAGTTATTATTCACTGAAAAACCATAAGAAAAAACTTTTATTTTTATTTTAGGTTTTCATCCATCATATTTTTGCTAATCGGCACTTCATTCAAATTGAAGAGAAGAAGCGTTAAAAGTATAAAATTAGTCTGATTTCATACCAAAAAAAAGTAGATAATAAATATAAAATGCATACCAATGAATGTATACTTAAACGTCTAATTAGAAAATCCATACAATGCTACAAACTTGTGACATTTATTTGAGGTAAAAAAACACAAGAGATACATTAGGAAAGCGCAGAAATAAAAAAAGGGCGTTGCTTATATATATCACAGGTTGCGTCTAAAGACATATACAGGCAAGAGATCGCTCTTGTATGTATATATCTCAACATATACATAATACTAGGACGACAATGGTCAAAGGTTTTACAAGGTGTAAATGGAACCTTCAAAAAGCCGATAATCAACCATTCAAAAATTTTACGCTTATTTATGAATCAAAAATACAAGTTACTATTTTTCCCAAAAAACAAAACGTTGCCCTACACTAGGCATTAGTTTAATCTACTATACATATAAAAATAAGTCGGGTTTTCCTTCCTGACGCTATAACTCCAGAACGCACGAACCGATTTCCACGGTTTTGCATTCGTTGGAAAGGTCTCGGGCTCCGTGAGGTTTATAGCAAAGAAAATTCAGGAAAAAAATTTTTTCTTCTTATTTTAATCACCAATGAAATGTTACATAAAACGAAGCCATCTGGTGGCGAAACGGAGTTCGCCGGGTTTGCTAGTTAAATATAGAATACCTTAAATTCATGCCAGCCTAGGACTTTTTCCCGTTTGTCATCGGATTGTTTTCCCGATAGTCGCCAGTGACAAAGCTAGTGGTGGATCCTATGTCTATGACCAGGAGCAACTACTTGTAGGTTATACAAATTATTTGTTCAGTGCGGGAATCGAGCCCGCGACAAGCAGCGCTGTAGCAGATCACTCATCTACTGCGCCACAAAAGTTTTATCGCAATCAAGGGACACTTGATTTTCGGCTTTGTGAAGACTCTTTTTACAACCATTTATATACACTAGGTAATCAATAGCGGCATGTAATCTTACAGCTAAGGTATCTAACATTAAAACCCGTTTTCACTAACATTTGGTACCACTTAAATTAATGCCTAGTATTGTATAGTTGGAATTTAAACTCGCGTTGAGTAGACCGTTGAGAATTCAACAGAGAATGTAGGTATTCAATTAAGTGTTGCCTAAAATTAGTAACAACGGGCATAAGTCTTTTCACATCAATACGGACCTCTTTTTTAATAAGTGGTCTATTTATAGTCGTAAAATGCCGAGAGTTCTATATAAAAATGTTATACTAAAAGATGTCGCGTAAAGATGTGAAAATACCTTCGTCTTGAGAACGATATCGTGAGATTATTTTAGACATATATCATTTGGGAGTCTATCGCAGAGGGTACACGAGATCCTTGAAAAAATACTTAATTTCTATGGCAAGACTCTTTTCATTATCAAACCTCATTTTTACGACCTTTACGGAAACTATCCAATACTTTGACTGTAGAATTTTGAAATGCCGTTAGAGACACTATGAGTGCTGTTGAATTTGCAACCTTGGGCTTAGAGTCGAAAGTCGAAAATCCAAAAGCACCCTGAGTGTTCTTTTAGACATTTAAAATTTCCAACAACGACCTCTATTTGCATTTCTCCGTATTCTAATACTTTAACAACGCGCTTTTTATTATAAATGTAAGCCAAAGAAATTGGCTGTGCAATCAGTCATCCAAAACAATAATATTTTTGCGCATAAATTCAATCTCGCAGCTAGAGATAATTTTAGGAACTTTTGAAAGCGAATTCAAAAATACGATAATACAAATAGAGGTCACAAACAGTAGAAAAGAGAGGATGAATTGGAATTTCAAAGGTTAATTTTATAGATATAATAACCCTACAAATTCATCTATTAAATTAAAAAAAAAACTGCTATACAAAACTTTTTCCAAGTTCATCCTCATTTTCCACAAGCACTTATTATTCAAAACCACTCAACCTTTAAAAACCGGACGACCGTAACTCACGCATTATCAAACCCTTGAAAGTCTCCGGGCCAATTCTCCCTCCTGGCCGCTCGATCAGATCCAGTACAAGCGAAGAACGCATCTCCTTCAAAGGGATCCGACTCTCGAGTAAAAATATTGATGGAATCCGACTTACGGATGTCTCGAGTAGTGGTGGGAGGAGGGCGGGGCCTCAGAGGAGGCAGATCTCCCTCCTCCTCCTCCGCGATGGAGGCGGTGCGGGGGCGGGGCGCGGTCGCGAAGTCGTCCTCGAACATGGAGCGCGGCGAGATGGAGTCAGAGTCGAAGCGGAAGCGGGTCGCGCTCTGCTCGCTGTCGCGGGCGCGGGCGCTGCTTACTGATAGCGGGGACGCTGTTGCGTCTTCTGGTTCGAATGCGAATCTGAGAAAGAGAGGTAGATGAGAAAAAAGAACTGATACCCTACGTGTAGCAAGTACGTCTCCTCCACGGAACTTCTTAGCTTACCGGTTGTTGATTTTGGCAGTATACAATATACATACCTACAACTTGTTACATTCAAGTTTTGTATAGCAGTACGCATAGTGTGTCACAAGTCTCGTGTTAAAGCTACTCAAAAATTTGTGATGGAATAATCAAACAACCCAAAAGTCCGCCCGACCCAAAAGTCAAACTCAGAACATTTTACTTAGAAATTACCCTTACTTAAATAGGATATTAAAGAATTTTTGTGAAAAAAAAAATCAATGGCAAGCAGGACGTCATTCGATTCAGTACACCAGACGCCTTACAAGGTCGATTTTTTAAAATTCTTCTTAATATTTTTGATGGTATTTTTTAAAAAGCAAAAATAACTTCACAAAAAGAAAACGTACCTAGTGCCTTCCAAACTAGCATAAGGCGCCCTCTTCTTCCCCGTCGGCGTCGGAGTATCGTGGAAGTCATTATCGAACGGCGAGGCATGGTCCCTGTCCCGCGGTGAGAAGTCGTTGGAGAAGCGGTAGTCCCTCGGCCGGCGAGTGTCGTCCCGTCGAGTGCGGCGGCGACTGTCCCGGGACACATCACGTTCGCGGGATGACTCACGCCGCGCTCCTGATCGACGGGACGACCAGCCTAGCGTGGACCCGTATCTGGGAAAGTGAGGATATTTTGTAGATAAGGTCTATGTAGGTATGAAGTTTTGAGCGCAAGAGGTTTCAGAAACCTAGGAATGCAAAGGGGATTGAAGGAAAAGGCTGGCTTTTATTCGGTTACATCTAAAAGTTCTTATTATCGGCTCCACACAAAGCAGGAAAATTCTTTTGATTTTCTATCCAGAAAGGTATGGAGTCCGCTTTATACAAATATTTTTATAACAGTCCAAAGATCGCTTCTAAAGCTTAAAATATTTTCATTTATTTATCAAGCTTCGTTCATTCAATCTACTTTAAAACATGACACCACCGTAGCTGAGTGATTGACTACCGTGGTGCGTGTCGATTCCCGCACAGAACAAATATTTGTATGACCTACAAGTAGTATTTCCGGGTCTGGGTTTTTGTGTTTGTTAGTTTAAATGTTTGTAAACGCACACAAACATACAGTAGGAATTCTTAGTCCAGGTAATGTTTTTTTAATAAATGCTAGTCTTATGTTTTGAAACTGATC
This sequence comes from Agrotis exclamationis, assembly GCA_950005045.1. NCBI lineage: Eukaryota > Metazoa > Arthropoda > Insecta > Lepidoptera > Noctuidae > Agrotis > Agrotis exclamationis. The sequence continues at coordinate 6,803,878 of OX465431.1, read as the reverse complement.
CATAATAAGATGAAAACTTCATAATTGCTTTCTTTTTGTTGGTAACAAACCTTCTTTCACCAGAGTCTTCACTTTGTCTCAATTCAGCACGACGCCTCGTTTCCCGCCAGCCTAGCGAACCGTAATTTCTTTCTGAAAATAATAATAATATTCATTATTTTCGATTTGGCCCCGTACAGTTACCCCCATATTCAGATTTAATCTATTCATGTTATACCCTGCGTTTGAGACACAGGAATTGATACCTGTGACCCAAATCCCCTGTAGCCATGTCACAAACGATAAACGCAAACGCTGAGTAGGCTTTAATAGATTTTCAACTTTATGTACTTAGGTATAACGTTGAAGAAATAGTGAAGATTGCTTATTGTTTTCGATCTTTCCTGTCGCTAACGCTCAGATATCTTAAAAATATTTTCAACTTTAGGCTCTAGGCTATAAACTTAAAAATCTATAGGGGAGTACAGAACGTTTACGATTATCGTTTGCGATTTGTTGTGACTTGGCTAGGGGGGCTGCACAGACAGGCAGACATACGAGTGATCTTATAAGGGTTCCATTTTTCATTCTGAGGTACGATATCCTAAAAATTCGAAGACATGTGACTCCTGCCAATCCGCATTGGACCCACGTGATGGATTACAGCCCCCTCTCTTAGAGATACCAGGTGGCCTACCATGACGTCTTAAAGCGTGAGTCTTTAGGCTGTGGGAAAGAGACAGAACTATACAAGTCGTCTAGCGCCATCTCGATCGCAACCGCGGAACTACTCACGCTTTATATGTGCGTCCACCTTTAGTGTATCGTATGTTTATAACACTAACCGTCTCTCCGCCACCGTTGATCCGGCCACCGGTCCCTTGGTGAAGATCGTCCTGATCCACAGCCATCACTGTAACTGAAAAACACCGTTTATTCCATTTACTACTCCAAAAATGGCATAATTATACTGAATCGAAGAAAAAAAGAATCACGCAAATCGGACCACAAACCTCGGTGTAATCGGTGTACATACATAAAAAAAAAACAAGTGAATGTTGACGGGCCGTGCTTTGCGCAGTAGGTTAGTTAGTAGTTTCGATTTCAGCACAGAGCAAATGTTTGTTTAGCTGAATAAGAGCCTGTCCACATCTCCACGTCACGAGACGTCGCCAATGTGGAAAGTTGCGGTAAGGGCTCCCACACATAAACACGATACGACGTCGCGTCGTACAACGATTCACGATAATAACAACTTGTGCTAAAACTAAAACTGAGGGTCTAAAACAGCCACTTTAAGCAAATATTCCTAATTATTCACTTCGCAACGTCAATGGCTATTTTTCTATTATTTCATTAGGAATATTGCTAAGTAGCCGTTATAGACCCGCAGCATCAACTTACTCCTCATCCTCGTCATACGAGTGGCGCGGCTTCCTATGTCTATCCCTGTCCTTCTCCCTGTAATCTTTGGGCAGTCTCTCTCTACTGCGCGAGTCCCTGTACTCTCTCTCCCTGCTATATGTTCTGTCTCTGTCCCACGAGTCGTTTTCTCTGTCTCTGGACCTTGAAATAGAAATAATTTTATTGTATTTGACACTATCAACCAATAATTGGCTAAGATAATAAATTTAACTTAAAAATGATGGACGAATTACATTCTTTTAGTGGAATAACCTATTACTGACGTGATATTACCGTAGTGGTCGCGGGATTGTCTAAACAGGTAATAGTGACCTTGGAACGTAAAGGGCTGTTATAATACCATCTTAGATTTTAGTCAGTACGAGTCTGACAGACCATTCCGCCCCACCCAGAGATCAGGGGCAGTATTATGACGTCTTAAAACCAGGCTTGTTCCAGTGAGTGAACGAGATAGCGCTAGACGACTTGTGCTCTTTTTAGAAGTCAGTCTTCATCACTCGAAGGTCTTGCTTGGTGTCTATTATTGCCCTTCCTTACGCATTGACTACTTTTCCTCTTTCGAAAGTCTCCTCATAAACCTTATACCTTCTTACAAGCACTCCATAATTATGGGTGACTTCAACACCTGTCTTCTTAAACAAGATTCTCGTTCTTCCTCACTTATCTCCATTTTGCAATCATGCAATTTATCTCTTCTTCCTTTAACTTCTACTCATCACTTTCCCAACTGCACTCCTTCTTTACTTGACCTCATTTTCGTTTCTTCTAATGTACATGTCGCTAAGCATGGTCAATGTTCAGCTGACGCTTTTTCTCATCATGATCTCCTTTTCCTTTCTTATAAAATTCGCCCTCCTAAGAGTAAGCCTAAAACCCTGTTTCAGCGCAGTTTTGGTGGTATGAATCTTGAAAGCCTTCGCGAGGATGCCGGCAATATTGACTGGTCTGATCCTATTGATGCGGAATCGATTGACATAAAGCTTGACATTTTCAATTCTAATCTTATTCAGCTTTACGATATCCATGCGCCTGTTCACTTAGTAAAGATTAAACATCTTCCTGCACCTTGGCTAACTGATGATTTAAAGGACGTTTTGCACAAGAAGGCGGCAGCAAAGGCCAGACTTAAACGCACACCTAACGCCATTAATCGTGAAAATTACGTTGCGATCCGCAATCACAGCAATCTGGTTTGTAGGGATGCCCAACGCCGCCACATTCATAATTCTGTTGATAATGGTGACCCAGCAAAAGTTTGGAAATTTCTAAGATCAATGGGAGTTGGAAAGTCACGCCAAGATTCTATTCCAAAAGATGTAGATCTTGAACAACTTAATAAACATTTCTCTATCTCTTCTAATTTTAATGATGTTATTAAAGCCAAAACTCTAAATAATCTTTCATCTCTTCCAACTCCCGATTACTCTCCTTTTGTCTTTAATCAATTCTCGGCTTGTGATGTTAAGAAGAGCATTTTATCAATCACATCAAATGCTGTTGGTAGTGATTGTGTCAGTCGTAAGATGGTACTTCCTATCCTTGATGAAATCCTTCCTGCCATAGGCCATATCCTAAATTATTCCGTCTCCTGTGGTGTTTTTCCTTCATCTTGGAAAGAAGCACAAATTACCCCTCTCCCTAAAAAGTGTAATCCTGTGTCTTTTGCCGATTTTCGTCCTATCTCCATATTACCTTTCCTGTCCAAAGTCCTTGAACGCCTCATTCATAACCAGCTTAGTGCTTTTCTTTGTAAAAACAGTCTCCTTAATGATTACCAATCCGGGTTTCGTCCAGGACACAGCACTACTACAGCCCTTGTTAAAATTACTGATGACATAAGGTTGGGCATGGAAAATGGAAATTTGACGGTCCTCACTTTATTAGATTTCAGTAATGCTTTTACCACCGTCGATTTTGATATCCTACTCGGCATTCTCTGCTCTCTTAACATATCTCCAACGGCAATTGATTGGTTTCGTAGTTACCTGTGTGGCCGCCGGCAACGTATTTGCATTGAAGGCTCATCGTCTTCTTGGTGCGATACCTCGGCCGGCGTACCACAGGGGGGCGTTTTATCTCCTCTTCTTTTCGCTATATTTATAAATTCAATTTCTGATCATCTTCTTTCATCCTATCACCTGTATGCTGACGATTTGCAAATATATTCACAAGCTCCCTTAGACGAATTGTCGGAGGCCGTAAATATGATAAATAAGGATTTAGCACGTATTTCTGATTGGAGTACTGCCCATGGCTTAAAAGTTAACCCAGCGAAGACACAGGTCATTGTTGTTGGCAGCCCGAGACTGCGTTCAAGAATCAACTGGTTGCAGCTTCCCCAAATTGTTTTTGAAGGTTCAGTTATTCCTTATAGTGACAAGGTTAAAGACCTGGGTATTTACATTGATAAAGACTTCTCTTGGGGCCCACAGTTGCAAGAAGTGAGTCGCAAATTATTCGCATCTGCAGGATCTCTGCGAAGATTGCGCAACTTTCTACCAACTGTCACTAAAACTGCGCTCGCTCAATCCCTCCTTCTCCCGATCCTAGATTATGCCGATGCCAGCTATCCAGATCTCACCGAAGCACAATTGAATAAACTTGAGCGACTTCAAAACTTTTGTATAAGGTTTATATTTGGTTTGCGCAAATATGACCATATTTCGGAATTTCGCAATAAACTCAAGTGGTTACCTATTCGCCTTCGCCGAAATACGCACGTTTTAACACTGCTTTATAGCATTCTTTTTAATCCCTTAACCCCCTCTTATCTCAAAGAGCGTTTTAAATTTTTACACGATGCACACTCTCGAACTTTGAGATCATCAGAGAATTTGGTGCTAATGATGCCTGCGCACTCCACAAAATTTTATGATGATTCCTTCACGGTCCAAGCTGTCCGTTTGTGGAATGCATTGCCGTTATCAGTCAGACAAGCACAATCGCTGGTTTCTTTTAAAAAGTCAGTTGTTAATAATTTCCTTTCACTTTAATGTATAATTTGTATATGTATTTTTATATGTATTTGTTTATATATGTATTTGTATTTTATATTTTTGTGTCTATTGCATATGTATACTGTAGGTGTTTTTTTATTTTTGGCACATTGATATTGTGCATGTACTTTCTGTGCACCACTAACTACCCTGTTTTTTAAGTAATTTTTCTAGTCCATTAAGAGGTTGTCTGGAAGATATCGCTATCAGCGATAAGACCGCCGCACAATGTGTTTTTTGACCCAAAAATCGGACATCACACTTTTTTTAAGGCAAGGGATAGAGTATTCTAAAACAAATGCAAGAGTAAAACTCCCACCTGGATATATTTTATAGTTTTTCGTTTATAGCTATCAGAATTTTCGCTACCGAAATTCGCAAAAATACTAAAAAAATATACAACTTTTATTACTTACTTATGAAACGAAAATTTCTTAATTACTTTGAAAGGCCTAAGGCTTAGTTATATAACAAGCGTTTTTTGGATGTCATACGACTTGGCATTAACGAGTAAATGGTGGTGAAGTGATTTTTGTTTTTATTTTTTTCTGGCTCTGTTTTCGAATTAGGGTAATTGCTGTTAGCACAAACCAGTAGGTACCTTATATGCGCTAATAACATTAAAAAAACTAACTTCCTAACTCGCGGCTAAGAGGAGATACATGACTTTAAAAAAATACCGAAATTTCGGTTTTTTTTTTGAGTTCTCGTCGTTATCGTTTTGTTCGGAATTTTCATTTACTTATCGACTTAAAATGTTTTCTACATATTTCAATGCCAATCTTGATACCCACGGGTTAACCTGAGATAAAATACACATTTCATAGTATTATACAGCTGCTTAGCATATATTATGTGAGTTTTATGAGCTACAAAGCTATCATTCACCAACCTTACGTCTTTTTTCTTTGACTTGAATGTACCCTGGCAGTTGGGAGTGTGTCATACTCACTCAAATGTCTCGCTGATGGTGGCGCGTGTGTCGGAGCATTTAGTTTCCTTCAAAATGGTTGACCTGAATGGTGCTGATACCATGCGTCATGATCGTGAACGGGCGCTGTCAGTTGGGACTGGTAAATCTTTAAGCCACCACGGTTTGTTTTAATTATTATTAATTTTGTCTATGAATTGTCTTTTTTATACTTACTATGGACACTTTTAACTTGCTACATCGTGTTGTAATAATTTTTGGCGATTGAAAAAGACTGTCCATGAAGTTTCTTGCCCATTCTTCTCCATAGTGATCTTCGCATTGGAATACCTACGGTACTTTCACAGTTATTGTGTGTGACTGGGACTCTAGCGCCAATTAAAAAGTGTTTGTCACTAGCCTACTTGAAATAAATGCTTTGATTTTGAGAACCAACTTTTTTGAAGTCGCTTAACAATAAATGATATAATTTAATTGATTTCATCATCATCATCTCAGCCATAGGACGTCCACTGCTGAACATAGGCCTCCCCTTTAGATCTCCACATATACCGGTTGGAAGCGACCTGCATCCAGCGTCTTCCGGCGACCTTTATAAGGTCGTCTGTCCACCTCGTTGGTGGACGTCCTACGCTGCGCTTGCTGGTCCGCGGTCTCCACTCTAGCACTTTTCGACCCCATCGGCCATCTGCTCTGCGAGCAATATGGCCTGCCCATTGCCACTTCAGCTTGCTGATCCGGTGGGCTATATCGGTGACTTTAGTTCGTCTACGGATCTCCTCATTTCGGATTCGATCACGTAGAGACACACCGAGCATAGCCCTCTCCATAGCTCGTTGAGCGACTTTGAGCTTTGAGCTTTAATTGATTTACAACCTAGTTTCTAGATTGAATAAATTTATAAATCCCAATGGGTAGTTTAAAGCACCTTTAGTAGCAAGTAATAATTAGTTATAATACGCACATGAAATCAAAAAGTCAGTATTGTGTATCTAGGATCTAACTTGGGGTCCAACAGTCACTGCTGCTGTGTTGTATTTTCTAGTGAAGGGTAATACGTGATACGGGAAGGGGTCCACCCTCGTTAGGTTAGGATAAGTGCCAAAACCCCGCATCTATACATAGTACTCAGAGGAAACGGGGGTGAGGCGCTATGGAGCCGTCAAAGACCCATAGTGCCACATTGCCTCAGCAGGACCTGACCCGGCCTGCTGAGGGATGTTTACCCGAGCTCCGATCGGGAGACTTACTGCAAGGAGGGCATGAGGGCGCCAACTAGGTTGTAAATCAATTAAATTATATCATTTATTGTTAAGCGACTTCAAAAAAGTTGGTTCTCAAAATCAAAGCATTTATTTCAAGTAGGCTAGTGACAAACACTTTTTAATTGGCGCTAGAGTCCCAGTCACAAGACACAATAACTGTGAAAGTACCGTAGGTATTCCAATGCGAAGATCACTATGGAGAAGAATGGGCAAGAAACTTCATGGACAGTCTTTTTCAATCGCCAAAAATTATTACAACACGATGTAGCAAGTTAAAAGTGTCCATAGTAAGTATAAAAAAGACAATTCATAGACAAAATTAATAATAATTAAAACAAACCGTGGTGGCTTAAAGATTACCAGTCCCAACTGACAGCGCCCGTTCACGATCATGACGCATGGTATCAGCACCATTCAGGTCAACCATTTTGAAGGAAACTAAATGCTCCGACACACGCGCCACCATCAGCGAGACATTTGAGTGAGTATGACACACTCCCAACTGCCAGGGTACATTCAAGTCAAAGAAAAAAGACGTAAGGTTGGTGAATGATAGCTTTGTAGCTCATAAAACTCACATAATACCGGGTGTAAGGGACAGCCCTCCGCAAACTGATATGGTGAATTCAGTATATCGTCTTAAGTTGACCGGTACATGATATTATTTTAGGAACGTTATGGGAATCCAATAAAACTGATTTATTTGATTACCTTACACGCAATGTATCGCTACCACCGCAAAACGCACGCAGCGAACGGCAGCGCAGCGACCTTTCGGACGAACGGCCGCGCTCGCGCCACGGTTTATTACAATAAATTATTATTTAAAAGATTGCCGCGTTACGTACAAGAGAAAATGTAACAATCACAACACGGTCACAAAAAACTAAAAGAAACTCCGCCCCTAAGACGACCCACTGACCGGCTTGGACCTTGTGTATTACATAAGGACGTTGCCGATCCCTTCGCAGCGTTTTGTGCACCGACCAGTGTGAGACGCGGGCTCCATTATTCCGCCGCAATAATCGAGCTGCAGTACGTGTGCCCAGGCGTGGATTTCGTCGAACCAATTCCAAAATTCTTTCGCGAGTTTGACCGCGTATTGGTCTTCCGGCGCCTTTTTGACTGGGAACAAAGGGCCGGTTATCTAGCAAGCGTTGATAGGCACCAGTAATTATCCTGGAGTCTAATGGATGCCGATTGCCGACGGTCAGGATACCTACCAACGTAAATTCTGAGCGCTTCTCTAGCATTTCCCCGAGCTTCTCCGTAACACATTATCATCTCCCCATACTCACGCGCACTAAACGTAGTCATTTCGCACTACTACAACAAAACTTAACAACACTACCTACAACAAAACTTAACAAGCTGACTGCGCGAGCGATCCGCACCGACATACGCTCGCGGTATACACGCAGTGCATTCGCAGCACGGCACAACGGCGACTGCATGCGACGCGACACGACACTTCGATACAAACATACTGTTGTTGCCAATTACACGACAATTTTTGCACGACATTTCGTGCAAAAAAAATAAATAAAAATTATGCTTGATCCTAAATTACCTAAAGTTATCATTCTGTTATTTTTTGTAGATTAATTGATTACATCAGTTTAATTCCAATTTAATTGTTTAGTAAATTAAGAATAATGAAAGTGCAGTGTGATAAAAAGCATGGCTTCCATTCCAGGGGGCTTTTTTTCAATTCCCGGCTCGACTATCAATCAGTGGCTATTGTGAAGCCATGTAAAAACCTGTTAGGTGGCTTAAAAACTAGCCAGTGATCGCTTGAAAAGAACAACCAATTAATAAATTAGGTAGTTTTTGTAAATGCTTTAAAAATAAAACTAGTCTTATCCTTATTATTTTTTTATTCAAATTAGGTTCACGACAAGATTTTCATTGATTGATCAATGAAAATCTTATGAATGTAATTATGAATGTAAAGATGAATCAAGTTAGTTCTAACATTTTCGTTTAATAATTGAGTTCTAAAAAGTTGGCAATACTGTTGCAATTGTGCAAACGCGGAGGCCGCGCTAGGCGGGGCGGCGCCTATGATCCAAAAGAAAGGGACGCATAGTAGGTATACGGCGCGGTGAGTTCAAAAAACTCTAGCTAGGTAGAAATTGAACAGCTGATTTCATGCGTCGTTCTTTAGGGGATTTCAACATCCATTGCATTTTTTTGTATTTTAGCTGTTTTATTTACATTAATGTAGTTCTGCGTACAGAGAATGTAATTATACATTGAAATAAAGCTATCTGAACTGGAAAAACGAAAAAAAAAATGGAAATTTTCCTGAGAGAATTTTCACTGGAATATGATTCAGAATAAGGAGCTGAATGCACTCTGTAAATTTGTGGAGGGCTGTCCCTTACACCCTGTATATGCTAAGCAGCTGTATAATACTATGAAATGTGTATTTTATCTCAGGTTAACCCGTGGGTATCAAGATTGGCATTGAAATATGTAGAAAACATTTTAAGTCGATAAGTAAATGAAAATTCCGAACAAAACGATAACGACGAGAACTCAAAAAAAAAACCGAAATTTCGGTATTTTTTTAAAGTCATTTATCTCCTCTTAGCCGCGAGTTAGGAAGTTAGTTTTTTTAATGTTATTAGCGCATATAAGGTACCTACTGGTTTGTGCTAACAGCAATTACCCTAATTCGAAAACAGAGCCAGAAAAAAATAAAAACAAAAATCACTTCACCACCATTTACTCGTTAATGCCAAGTCGTATGACATCCGAAAAACGCTTGTTATATAACTAAGCCTTAGGCCTTTCAAAGTAATTAAGAAATTTTCGTTTCATAAGTAAGTAATAAAAGTTGTATATTTTTTTAGTATTTTTGCGAATTTCGGTAGCGAAAATTCTGATAGCTATAAACGAAAAACTATAAAATATATCCAGGTGGGAGTTTTACTCTTGCATTTGTTTTAGAATACTCTATCCCTTGCCTTAAAAAAAGTGTGATGTCCGATTTTTGGGTGAAAAAACACATTGTGCGCCGTTGTACCCTTAGGATTAACAATATTGTAAAAACTCTGTTTATTAATTTTGGTGTACAATAAAGTATATTCTATTCTATTCTATAGCTCTGTCACTTTCACTCGCCAGAATAAGCCTAGTTTTAAGACGTTGTAATACCCCCTGGTGGCGTGACGTCTTAAAGCGTGAGTGGTTCCGCTCAGGGAACGAGATGGCGCTAGACGACTTGTATAGCTCTGTCTCTTTCCCATAGCCTAACTACTCACGTTTTAAGACGTCACGGTAGGCCACCAATTTGATGATTTCTCCACGCTAAAAAAAAAGAATATTATAGTAGTCTATAAACAAAATTACCTTCGATCCCTCCTATCTCTATGGTCTCTATGGTCCCGCTCCTTGCTGACGTCACGTCGGTCCCGGCCGCTGCCCGAGTCCCGCGCCGAGTCCCGGCGGTCCCGCGCCGAGTCTCGTCCGTCACGGCTCATGTCTCTGTCTCTGTCTCGCATGTCACGTTTGTCTCGTAGTTTGTCTTTTTCTCGGCCGCTGCCTGAGTCCAGGCATTCTCTTGAACCAGATGAATTGTGTCTGTAATTAAAGAAAATATGTTAATTGTAAAGATGCGATTGATTCCACGGGCGTGCGGTACAAATGTTCGCGCTGGCTTACTCAAGCAAACACGAAAAAAGTGCAAGAACATTCTAAAAATGTTCGCGCACACCTCGATAGTTTAGTGCGCGCACACTTGAGAAGTGGACTCATTATTTGAGCACGCACATTGCTAAACTTAGTTCAGAGCCTCTACCATGAGTTGTCATTACGATACTCGATCATACGCATCGACCGCGTTTGGTGCTCTCATTGGTTGAGAGTTCATACAACCTTGGAGCAGGCCAATGAGAGCGCCAAAATTGTTCGCTATGCGCGAACGAAAGTTACGAACAGCTTTGCCGGACACAAAGGCTAAACGCGATACCAGTTTAGTACGCGCACTGCTGAAGTGTGCGAATAAATGTGCTGCACATTATTTTGGTGGAATGGTACAATAAAAATTACACTAGTAAAACTGATATTGCTAGTGCATAAGCACTGTTCATAGATATACACTTGAGCTTGTAGTTAAATAACAACCGCAAAGGTCCATCTTCAAGGTTAAGTTGCGCTTTTGGGGATAAGAGGAACAGAGTGCAAAGTTCCTCGCTACCCGGTGAAAAGGTACCTTCCGACCAGACGGGTGTTGTGTCTGATGGGCTTGCTGCCCGACATTCTTTAGTCTTCTAAGTTCGCTGTTAACTTCGATTGCGCGATGTAGACATCTTACATCTTAATTTCTCCGTCGCTTCATAGGTGGCGCTAGTGTACTTTTTGTAGATGATTATGTACGCTACACGCTTTCCCAGGTTGGTGTGGTGTGGATGGGTGACGAGAAACGGACACAGGGTCTCTTTCCTTTAAAAAAAAAAATGTTTTTTGGCATGGCTTCGAGGCCTTTATGCCAACAGGGTCTCTTTCATAGGGTCGTGACCACAGATATAGATATACCTCGATAACGCAAGAGCAACTACTTCGCGTACCAAAAATGCGTGACACTAAAACGTAAAGGACTATTGAAGGAACACCATGGATTTTAGTCAGTACAAGTCTGAGTCTTTTCCGATCTACCCAGGGCGGGGAAGGCTCATTTGATGTTTTTACCAAGTGAAAAAAGCGAGTATCATCCCGAAACAAAATAAAAAGTTCTCGAGGAAGAATAACGTCCTTATACTAATATATCGATAGCTCAATTTTGTTTGTCAAATTCTAAATTAACGGGAGTGAAATGTAGGTTACCTTGAATCTCGATCTCTATGTGGTGCCGGTCGCTGTAGCCGGGTCACGGGCGGTAGTTCCTCGTCCCACGGAGACACGTCGCGGGAAGATGATGATGTTTGTACTGAAATAGTCATTGAAAGGTTAGTGAATTTGTTATCTATATTAATACTAGCGAACTGTTTTATTTACGAACTAACATTCTTTTCATGGGTACATAAATAAATAGGTTGTTTTCCATTAGGAATTTTTCCTGTTTTATCTATAATAGCTGCTGCCCACTACGTCGTCTGCGTGAATGCGTTGAAAAAATTAAGGTTGCTCGTTCCCCGTAGGTGATAGCGTGATAATATGTATGTAGCCTATTTGTTGACCCGACTTCTTAATAATATTCGTGTCTTTGGAGTAAGTACATGCAGTACTTTTTGAGTTTATCCTGGACATACATACAGACAAACAGACAAAAATTCTAAAAACTATATTTTTGGCTTCGGTATCGATTATAGATCACACCCCAAGTATTTTCTTTTAAATATTCAATGGACAGTTTTGACTTCCCTGCCATTTTATTATATGTATTGTCGTTCAAATTCATGATATAGATCGATTTTTTATGTCGAAATGAAATAAATGGGATAAACGTTCATAGGATGTGTGTGCCCTTACCGATAGGCGCCCGTGGCGGCGGGTCGTGATGTCTGGTCCTGCGCAGCCGCACGCGCGGCTCTGAGTCCCGCGAGTCTGACGAGCCGGCCGACGCACGCGGCGCTGCCAGCGCAGACCAGCGCGCGCCGCCCACCCCGCCCCCCACCACACTCCCCACCACGCCTGTACATACAGTACCACCCACTACCACGCCACCTATCTTTTCTGGAACGAGGAAATAATAATGGTTTAGTGACAGCTATTACATATTGAAATAATAGACATTACACAATGAAAGCTATTGCTGGACGGTATGAAACTCTCGGTGCTCGTAACGCCCGGAGGACGCGGCGGTGCTCTGTCCAAGCAGCGATGCTCTACCATATGCTCCACCGTGTCCTCCGTGTAGTGTACGACGGCGATAGGCGGCGGCCTCTCGCGGACGGCATTAGTCGAGGTCATAGTAAAGGGCGACTTGAAATGAGAAGCGGTCGCCTCCTTCTGCGAAGCAATCATGCTAGCGAAGGAGGAGACGAGATGCGTGAGTGCTATGACATCCTCCCGATCCATTTATCAGTTAATTATGATTTAATTCTAAATAATCACTACAAAAATTGAAAAAAAAAAACATTTATATTAGTTAGTCGATAATAAACTTACAAATAAATAAAACACAGAAAAGAGACAAATAACTAAATTAATTCTTTATTAACATACCTTTAGTATCAGGCGAGGATCCACTAACAACATCACTAATAGACCCTGTGGACAGCCTCGTAGGTGGCACCAAGTCCCTCACAGGCATCGGCACAATCTCTACTATAGGCTCCTTCTTCTCATCCACCTTCTTTTCCTCTTCCCTCTCCCTCTCTCTCTCCTTCACAATAGGACTCTTTCTAAACGCATCTTCTACATGCGTGAAAGAGAGGGAGCTGTTATCTATACAGTCGAAGAAGTCGGAGTTATCGAATCCGTCCGACTTCTCATCGGATCTCTTTCGTTCTTTTGGAAGCTCTGGTGGTAAGGATTCAAATTCGTCCTGAAGTGGTTCTGTGATTGTGATTTCACGTAAGGCTGCATACCTGGAAGGATTGGAAACGGTGCTGCAATTGAAATAAATTCAATTGAAGTATATTAATCAAAAATAAAACAAAAAAGGCATATAATTAAAACGAGCGAGTCTTTTTAAAATTTTTACATCACAATTAAAATTAGTAGTAGACAAAAGAAAACAGTAAATCTGGTAGAAGAATTTCCAAATTACTATACGTTTCTATGAAGAATAGGACAACCTTGTCGCCATATTGTAACAGAAATTACGCTTAAAAGTAAAAAAAAAAACATTTTATTTAAGAGCATCACAATATGGCGCCGAGGTCGTTCTATTCTCAGTTGAAAAGTATTGTGAGGAAATGCAGTTACGTAGCAATATATACCATGTAAAAGGCATTTGAAAAAGAAGAAAAATAGATAGAAGCAACAGAAAAACTCTACATACCTATCATTAGTATCCTCATGTTTAACATCAACATGTCCGTTATCCCTGGGCGAAACACTCCTCCTCGACTTCTCAATCTGTAAGGTCTTCATAACGGACTTGATATCTTCAATCTTCGCGTCAATCTGTGACGGCTTAGGACTCACGGAATTCCTGAACATATTGAACGAATCTAACGTCAATTCATCCAAAGTTTTCAAAGGACTTCGCGCTGTTTCTTTATTATCAACATCTCTTTCCTGATTAGCCCTCATCAAATTATCAATAGCCGTCAATTCCTTCTCATCCGAGTCCTGTTTAGGCTCAGATTCTAACGCGTCAATAGGGTCTAAAATCGATTTCGCTTTTAATTCTTCTTCTTGTATTTCTCTAAACGCAGCGTATCTGTCGTACGAGGGATTTGCTTTCTTATCGAAGTCGTCGAAGTTAGCAACAAAAGTGTCGCTTATTTCCGCGGGCGGTGTGAAGTTGTCTTCGAATTGTGGTTTGAAGTCGTTCTGTTGTTTGATTGTTATTTTTTCTGGTTTTTCGAGGGGTACGGTCGCGGTCGGTAAGGTCGATATTGCTGTGACCGCTGGTATAGGCTTATCCTTTTCAGTTTTTGTTGCTGGTTCTACGTGTATATGCTGGAAAAATAAAATATATAAATTTCTCACAATATATTCCCATTTGATGGTTTATGTTATAGCAGAATACAATCACCTACAGATACCGGCACGATTCTTGAGCGCTCCTCGGCGTAAGAGTGGAGATCGCTTTGCGCATCGTACACTTATCGACACATGAAACGCACAATAAAACAAATAAAACGCATAAAACAACGAATCCCGGGTGGCGGCTATGACGCGATGCGCTACAGCACGCTACGCGGGCCAATCACTACACTTTCCCCGCCCCCGTTCCTCACTTCATCTACCAAAGGGACCTAATAACTCACTTCTGCGCAGGTGAAGGTCAGCGCTCAAGATCCATGCCGGTATCTGTAACAGGTGTTATTTTACGTTTTGTCGTTATGTAAGTATTTAAACATAAATAATAACTTACCGGTCTATCATTATCAGCTGCTAAATAAGATCTGAGGTAATCGGTCAGTTGAGGTAGAGTCATTGAAGACAGAGTAGCGGCGGGAACTCGCAACCTGGAAATTAAAACACGGATCTCAACGTCTGACAACTGAAAACGGTACATGGGAAATTCACCTTTATTTCAGAAGGCCTAAGAAGGTTAGTGGATTGAATTTTAAACTCAAACTGAAAACATTCATTTCAATTTAATTAATTACTTACTCTTGAATTATAAATGCAAATGTGGGTGTCATAATATTCTGTACTATGCGTTTTAACTAACAATAATATGGAACAGGACATCCGGTGGCTATCACGTATAAAAAAAAAAACATTGTAATTTTTTTTTCTTTTTAATAATATGTTTTTATTATCTTGTTAATGTTATTTGCACATGCTCATTGTTTATTGAAGAACGTGTCACGGAGTCAGTATTAAAAAAAAATGTGCATGAAGTCACAATATGGCGCCAAAGCCTTAATCGACACGTATAGTACTTTCTAACTCTTCTTCTTCAAGGAGAACAGGGGGGGGGTATTACATTATTAATTTAATTAAAGTATTTTTTTTATTACAACGTCTTAGAACCAGGCTTATTCTGGCAAGTGAAAGTGACAGAGCTATACAAGTCATCTAGCGTCATCTCGTTCACTCACTGAAACAAGCCTGGTTTTAAGACGTTGTAATACCCCCCCCAGGTGGCCTACCATGACGTCAGGCGCTAGACGATTTGTATAGCTCTGTCTCTTTCCCACAACCTAACTACTCACGCTTCAAGACTTCAGGTAGGCCACCAGGCTTATTCTATCCGTTAGTTCAATTATATACCTGTGTGCCAGTTCATCCATGGTGCAGGTAAGAAGTTGGCTGAGTGTGATGTCGAACCGTCGCGCGGTGGGGAGGGGGGGCGGGGCGGGCGTGAGGTACTCCTCCTCGCTGCTATTGGTTGCTGCTGACGATAGGCGGGGCTTCATGCTGCGGTCCGCCTGGCCACAAAATAAATAGAATAAGGAGAGGGAGATGATGATGACGCATTAACGCCTGCGTCACGTATCATTTTTTTTTTGAGGAAACTACTTTTCTGCCAGTAGGACTCAAAGTCCCAAACCCGTCTTTCTGGATCAGTATTCCAGATGCTATATCAATGGCTATCGCAACTCCTCTCGTCGAGGCCGAATCTTTCATGACCTTGTTCAAATTGAAAACTTTTCTTGGTGACATTCAGCATCTATTGAAATATGTAGTGTCAAATTACTATTGCAAAGATATGTTACATCATTCTGTTATATCTATATGGCCTCAATGTTCTGGTTATATTCTTCTCATGTTCCTTCAATATGGCCAATAGTTAGTTGTACTCACGAGTGGCTCCCTCCTCATGGCGGGCTTGGGCAGCGGCGGGCCCACGTCGTCGTCGTCGTGGTCGTGCGGGGGGCGGGGCGGGGGGTAGTAGTAGTGTACTCACGAGTGGCTCCCTCCTCATGGCGGGCTTGGGCAGCGGCGGGCCCACGTCGTCGTCGTCGTGGTCGTGCGGGGGGCGGGGCGGGGGGTAGTAGTAGTGTACTCACGAGTGGCTCCCTCCTCATGGCGGGCTTGGGCAGCGGCGGGCCCACGTCGTCGTCGTCGTGGTCGTGCGGGGGGCGGGGCGGGGGGTAGTAGTAGTGTACTCACGAGTGGCTCCCTCCTCATGGCGGGCTTGGGCAGCGGCGGGCCCACGTCGTCGTCGTCGTGGTCGTGCGGGGGGCGGGGCGGGGGGTAGTAGTAGTGTACTCACGAGTGGCTCCCTCCTCATGGCGGGCTTGGGCAGCGGCGGGCCCACGTCGTCGTCGTCGTGGTCGTGCGGGGGGCGGGGCGGGGGGTAGTAGTAGTGTACTCACGAGTGGCTCCCTCCTCATGGCGGGCTTGGGCAGCGGCGGGCCCACGTCGTCGTCGTCGTGGTCGTGCGGGGGGCGGGGCGGGGGGCGGGCGGCCGGCAGCTCGCCCACCTTCTTGGGCGGTAGCGGGGGCGGGGGGGACGCACTGTCCGCGCTCAGCTTGTGAGCTTGAGGACGTTGGCGGACTGTGCTGCCTGCTGTGCTCTGCAAGTTCAGTTATAGTAACTTGATGTCTTTTAAGCTTTTTTAAAAGTAAAGGTAAAGCACTGACGGGGAACTGGGTTCTGAGGACAAGTTCAGACTTTTCGATTAATCGTTGTGTGCGAGCGGATTCTGCGTAGGTATGCGGCGCAACGATAACGTATATCATTTAAATTAACAGTAAGATTGTGCCAAATAAAAATACCTACTATTATCATCGAATTATCCAAACTTTTAAATTAAATAGGATATTAATAAACCAAGCGAGGAAAGTCGGACTAGAGCGTGGAAGGACTAATAGATAGGCAACAGCTTATTTATAGCGCCAAGACATTAGATAAATATTGATAAGTTGATAGATTACCTGTCTCTGCAGGCGCGGCGACTTGGGCGCGGGCTCTGGCGGCAGGCTGACCTGCAGCGGTCCGTTGAACACACTCTTGCCGTTCTCCAGCGGCTCCGTCTTCTCCACCGTTGCTTCCCTGCTCAGTTTGCTCTTAAGCTCATCCACTCGCAAAACACTCGACTTCGGAAACTCCTGCATACTCGTAAACGGATCGTCCTTAAACGAGTCCGAAAACGGATCAGTATTATCGAACGGATCCGTCTCCGCGAACGGGTCCGAGGAGAAAAAGTTCCCCGTGAACAGAGCGCTCTGCGTCGGCTTCACGATCGCTACGGACCCGCCCGAGTGCCGCGACAGTGACGTCATCGTCGTGGCCGGACCGTAATGCTCTATCTTAGTGTCTGTGGTGACCGGCAATATGTCTGATATTAGACTCTGTGTGGACACGAGGTCTTTGAGCACTTTCTTTGGCGGATTTTTGAGCTCCTGAAAGAAGAGTTTTTTGTCAACGTAAGGTTTACTCCGGCCGGTGCCGAGGGGGTCTAGTTCCGTGAATACGTCGTAACTGAGCGACTGCGTCGTGGACGAGCCGGGCTGGCAAACCTGTAACACAGCCAGTCACCATAACACTAAGTATATGTAGACGTGGAGCGCATACAAACTTCAACAGAGCAAGAATTACTTGGATAACGACCAAGTAATCCAGGGATTTTAGTAAAACATTTGAGATTTCAATAAACAAAAAAGTTCTTTCTACATTGATGAAAGCGTGCGTCTAAACACATAACCGTAGATTGTGCGTTTCGTAGTGCGTAACGTAAACCGGGCGAGGTTGAGTCGTGCGGGGTAGTTTGTTCAGCTTAGGAGTCGTTGGAAGTTTGGGCAGGTACAGATACACTGCGACTCGCGAGGTAGCGTCATGCTCGGGTTCGGTTCTCGGTACAGTAAAGTTAAGCGTCACGTCCACATAATTCAGTCTTATAGCATACAGACCAGACGTCACAGCGCAGGGAGCTACTACTCACATTGGAATGTTATTGCGGTAAATGGCTTTCAAGAGGGTTTTTTAACTATCTGATTCTCAAGATTCATTATCATCGAAAAATTGGATGAATATTGCAATTGTACTGTATAGTCATTCATACAAACTTGATTTTGATTACGAAATAATACGAGAACATGCACAATCTCATACTCATAATATGAGAAAACTGTAGCATGGCTTTAAACCACTTTTTAATATAAAGGCAGAGTTATAAACTCTTTCCTGTTTTTTTTTTCTTCTATACGCTTTTACTAAACTTTTTTTTCGCAATACATTCCAAGCCAGTAATTTTGAAGCAATACCATAGACAGATAGATCATGCACTAGAGGGTACTATAACAGTAGATCACTTACACATAACATGAACATAAAGTACACAGCCTTGCCAAAATAAGTACACAACTACAAGAGAAACTTTCATTTATAAATAAGTACATTGTTCATACGGCCGTTAGGCATATTTATTCATTTCAGTTTATAAATAATTTGGGACAAATAGGGACATTATTGTACAATATGTAACTATGAATTCAGCAAATAATATCGAACGCCTGAACATAGGTTATTGAAAAAATACATGTGTTTAAAAATACCTATATAATTAGACTGTCAGAATTTCTAAATCATATGCTGCGTTCTTGATTTAGTTTGTGAGATGTCCTTTCCACTTAGTATAATTTAAGTTCAAATTGGATTAGTTAGTGAAACTACGCAGACGGGATGGGTGTCCCGCGATGACGTATTTCGGACTGGCTGTCCATGAATCTACCACGGATTAGTTATCAATGTTCGAAACCACTACTGGTTTAAAACGTTTGAGCGTCATACATTGATTTCAAATATTATGTACGCAAGTGGTACCAATTTTGTTTCGCTAGTATCTATTTACTTTATACTGAAGTTTTTTTTATATAAACTGGCTGTATATGTATAGAAATCCGTTTTTCTTTTCAAACAAAACTTCATATAGCTGACATGGTATTATATTCTCTTGCCATCTCAATTCATTGACATGCAAATGTTTAAAAATTGAAATGAAATATTGCAAAGTATGGAAGTGAAAATTCGCACAAAATGCGTTCTAAATTGAGCTTTAATGTTACAGGTAGATAAGAAAATCTTGCTCGAGTTTGCAATAATTTTACCTCTTTAAGGTTGAATTTCAACTGTACAATACAACATGACAAGGTTTATTTTCACACAGGACATATTTCGGATTGGTGACAGCAATTCCCATGTCCAAGGCGTGTATTTACATCGGTTTCAAAGTATGTATTTATTTATCAAAGAACGAATGACAGTTCATTTAAAAATTCTCACCGATAGTAAATTAGATATGTCCAAACTCCGCAAAGATTATTGGGATTAGTTGTCAAACGTGGCAAAGTAATACTCGGCTAAACACCATTTAAAACACAATCAGAAACTTTGTAAGTTACAAAATGGCGATCTAATCGCTGTAAGCATCTCCAGCCCCTCTAGACAAATGGCACACGATAAAAGTCGCTATTATCGCTATAAGCATCTTTAGCCCTCCTAGAGAAGTGGCATATATGATAAATAAAAACGATAAGATTTTCAACTTTATACTTTAGATCACACAGTTGAAAATCTAATACCGAGACAGGACTGAGACCACTGAGGGTTTACGTTGAGACGCAGATTTTAGATTAAGGCACTTCGATACTTTCCATATTTCCTTTCCAACATTTTACATAAACCTTAAGCTAATATCCAAAGCAAGTTTTACTAACCGGTGTATCATTGACGTTGTCGACTAGAGCTGGAGTAGGTTCGAACTCAGCGGCAACGGTAGCCAGGTCGAATGGCAGCGCAGGCGCAGCCTTGCCCGGACTGAACACGCCGCGGGTGGAGGCGGGGGTGCTGCGCCCGCGGGTAGACGAGCCTGAGGGTGGCGGGGGGAGGAGTCCCTTCTGGAATGAAGAAGAGAGATTTTTGTGAGATTACATTTTTTCCGCCTTTAAAGCACTAATAATATAATTCCCCGTTAAAACACTAATAACGGCTGTTCCGAATATTAAGGCAGTTAGGCAGTATGGAAAAACCAGATATACAGTGAATATTTAGAACAACCATAAGAAAAGCTAAGGAAGTTTTGAGGGACTCTTATGTAATTTATATAAATAAGTAAAACATAATGTGCGAGTGAGCTTAATTGTAAAATATGACTTTGTTATACACCGTGTTCTTCACGTTATCCATAAACTTTAGCAAATACTTCTATGGCTTTTACAAATCAAATCCAGCAAAGGAAGTAGTACTTAAAAAGGCTTCGTTACAAAGATATTTGTAATTTCATTTAATGAAATTTAATTGAGCTATGCAGTGAGAAAGTATCTTAATTTGAAATCTATCAAATACTATTTGCATTTCATTTGTTTCAGCCCGCCAAATGTTATGAATGACGTTGCCAATTCGGATAAAGAGGCATGCATATCGGGTTATTTACGTCTAGGTATTTAGTTTGTATGAAAATTAACAAAAAATAAAAAATAAGAATTTATTAATGTGTCCATAATGAAAAATGCTTACTTCCGTGGTTTGAACATCTGGTCGAAGTTTATGTATATCGTCCGGAACACGGTGTATAATACCGTAATTTGTTTACGTGTTCGAAAATTAGGTATGGAAAAATATTTTTTTAAATGACAATGACAGGTACTAGACTGATGGTTTGGCGATGATACTAGATAATTTATGATTTTAATGATAAGTCAGTCAGATCAGAGTCAGATTTTAATGATAGATCAGTCATTGATATCGACCTTAACTTTTTATTGAAAAAGTTTAACGAAAACAAAAATGGATCAATTTTCTTCATATTGACAACGAGTTCTATGCGTCAAAATCATGGCTTTGTGCCAAAATCTTTGTCTAGACCTAATAATTAAGGGCAAAACAATTTTAGTTGCGGTTATTTTAACAAAATAAGTTTACTTAATTAGTAAAGGGTGAACTACACCAATAAACCTGAAGTCGATCAGCACATCTAAAACGCGTTCAAGAACTAAAAACTTTAAATAAATACTGACGTTAAAAAAAACATTTGAAACCCTAACTCCTGAACTATCTTCCAACCCCTTATTTTTACTTATTTAAAAACCGCGAACAAAATAAAGCTATTGAAATAATCTAGCCTAGCAGATTGAGAACGCCGTCGTGCACTTGCGTAGATGTACCGTACCACATTTTTTGTTGGTGAAATCCACCCTAACTATAATTCCCAAATTACCTGCGAAGGCAAAGCTGTGAAGGAGTCTCCAAATGGATCATTAGAAGGAGTCAGACCCTCGACTTGTGTCAGTCCTCTCCTGAGGGAACTGAGCTCCTGTTCCAAGTCCACCAGCTCTGCCACGCCCCCTTCCGCCCCGACATCCACGACCTTCGATGTGGATGTGGTGGTGTCAGCACCCGATGCGATACTCTGAGGAAGATTGCGATACTGTCCTTGAAATTATTGTCTGTCTTTGGAACGTAGTTCAGTTTCTTTAGTGGGTTGAGGTGTGGGAAAATAAAATACAGTTATTACTAGCTTATGCCCGCGTGAAATTTGGTAAATTTTCGACAGGAATGTCATACCGGGTTAAAAATATCCTACGTATTAATCCAGGTTATTATCTATCTGTGTACCAAAATTCATTCATTACTTTTTGTGTGAAAGAATAAAAAACAAATCCATCCATCCATTCATCCTCACAAACTTTAGCATTAAATAGAAATAAGATATAAATAAATACATTAAAACTGTAATTTAGCTCTTATACACCGTGACTTTTTAGTCGTCTTACAACGGCAGCCCAGTTCATGTATCCAATGACTAGAACACGTTTATAATAAAAAAAAGGTATTTAAGAGATTTGAAAAATTTATAAATAAAATTTTAATTCATAATTATGACGCAAGGAGTAGTTAAAAACACCCTTGTCTCATAGAAAATGGAGATGTAATGATCTACCCGACTATTGCGCTGGGTAGGTATACTCTACAGTTTGATACGTAAACATTTTCGTATTTCTAATGTACCTATTTATTAATAATAAAAATTATTTTTAAGGATTAAAAAAAAAACTAAACTCGACTAGATGTATTTTAGGTCGGGTACATTAAGTGGACCACTTTTGTAAGACGACTAAAAAGTCACGGTGTATAAGTGAACATGGGCGTGTCATACGACCTAACGCGGTAGTGTTACATGAGAATTTATAACGGTGGTATAAGCCGTATAAGTTCAAAATTGTGGTTAAACTTGAAGGTATTATTCGTCTCATAACTATAGGATACACAAGGGTTAGGCGTATTGTCCTGCTAGGGTCGGAGGGCTTTCTTAAAAGGTCACCCTGAAAAGCAACCTTAAAACGAAAGGAGGATAGACTCATTTGATTATTTCAAAAAAACTCTACAAAAAAGGCGTATTGAAGCGCGATTTCTAAAGCTTTATTTTGTTTTTCTTTAGTGATTCAAACTAATCATCTAATATCGATATCAAATTGGAATATTTATTTTGGATGTGAGCCAACTTAATTTCTTAGTTTTCTTTTATTACATAAGAAAGGTATAAGAAAAATATTCCCAATGTCTATGCCACAGGGGCTACAAGATGTGATGTAATACTGCGAAGAACTTAGTGTAAAGTTACGAAGGTTCATTATTAATTTCTAAAAATGTTTATGTAAGTAACAAAAGAGAATTTTCTTTGTTTTATCGAAAAGTTTTATAACGAAGCAAGTTTGAGCTGCTACCAATCAAGGGAGGAAATTCACAATAAAATATAGATATTTCCTTTCAAATAAACCACCTTTGGCTGAATGGTACATAGAAGATGCCTAAAGCATTAAGAACGCCTTTGTATACCTAGCCTAAACATTAATAAAGTTTTCCCAATCGAACATAAACCTTCTTCTTTTTCGATAAAAATGAAAATCTATTACAGGATTGATGTGCTGGTGTAGGTAACTTTTCTGGGTGTTTTAAATATTTTTTCTTTTAAATATTTATTCCTATTTGAATAACTAGCTTTTGCCAGCGTCTTAGCCCACGATCATGTACTTTCAAAATTAACACTATCCTATGTCATAACCCAGGTCATGGAATACCCGTCTCCTGTACTCCATATACAGGGTGGAATTTTGTAATGCCACTTGCGAGGGAAAGTACTCTTAATACTGCAGATAGAAAATTTTACTCAAAGGAAACATTCCTTTATTTTTGAATAGAAAGCAAACTGCATTCAAAGATTTTTGAAAATTCTCTTCTCCCACACCCGGGAATCGAACCGGCTAAAATCTGAAAAAATTATACCCTGTACTTTTGCATCGATCGTTAGGGTCAATTAAAAGGATGAAATCTCTCTAACAAACATGATAAATTAAATGAAAGGAAAACCAGGAAATCTTAAATTAATTTAATTATTTACGATTCCCGGGTGTGGGAGAAGAGAATTTTCGAAAATCTTTGAATGTAGTTTGCTTTCTATTCAAAAATAAAGGAATGTTTCCTTTGAGTAAAATTTTCTATCTGCAGTATTAAGAGTACTTTCCCTCCAGGTGGCATTACAAAATTCCACCCTGTATATTCGCATATGCCATGAACGATCATCACTTGAGAACGGCTCCATCAGTTTAGCTTTTTTTTGTTCGTAATTTTCAGAATATTTTCTGTTAAGAGGGCTTATTCTGAAAGTTGGCAACGTCGCAAATAGTTGTCAAATATTAACAAGTTTTAATTAATTTAGCAATGTTACTTTATGGAAATAAGAAATATGGCTCTGTAGTGCACTAAAACATTGTTATAGGAATGCAATTAAACACTGAATTTGATGTTGTAACCGTTTCAGGTATAAAAAAAGAAGGATTTGGAAGGTTTCCAAATACATTTTTTACATCTAAAACTATATATTCGGTGTTACGATATTAATTATTGCATTCCCTAATCAATGTTTTAGTGCACTACAGAGCAATATTTCTTATTTACATACAGTAAATTTGCCAAATTAATTAACACTAGTAAATATTTGACAGCCATTTGCGACGTTGCCAACTTTCTGGTTATGCGGCCTTAAAGAGTTTTTTTTTTTGCTAAACGATCCTTTCATTCCCTTCATCAGTACCTAAACTAAACGTATTTATCATAGACTAGCGGCTCGCCACAGCTTCGAGTGCTAATAGCATGTATTATACGAAATGAAACTTCCCCTTGAATCACTGTCTATTGACAAAAACCGCATTCAAAATCCGTTACGCAGTAAAGATATACAAACAGTGCCTAAAATAGGGTTGTGCTAACTGTGCCCTGGCACAGGGCGCGCCCAAATGGCCAGACCAGGACCAAAATTGGCCAGACCAGGGTGTAAGTTAAAGAAGCTCGCATTGGGTGCATAAAAGGCTAGTTATTCCACTGCGTACAGACGGCGAGAAGTCACTTTGTTTTATATTACGTAGAGAAGCATATCACAAGGACGGGAGCGGTCGTTGATATCTTACACAACAATATTCAACGGATATGATAAGTCCTCGTCCATGACCTACGGAAACAACGTGAATGTGTCGTATACAAAGAAATTACTATACAGTGATAACGGGGTGATTGCCTTTTGTTTCATTCTGCGTTTCAAAGAAAGACTTTGTGGGATGATAACATAAATAGCTATTCCCAGAGGGTTCACTCGCTACGAGTATAACTCGAAAATTATCGTAGGAGAAGATAAAATCGTGATAAAACTATCCTATGTATATCCTTCAGTAGTTTTTGCATGAAAGACTAACAAACATTAATTCATACATCCATCCTCACAAACTTTTTGAAATGTTACATTTTCTTGGTTTAGTGTGCATATGTCAGAGTAGGATCGATTTTAGTTTATAATGTCTTTATTTTTGATTTTACGGCTCAAAATTACAGACCAAAGTTGAAGAGAATTTAATTTGCAACAAAAAGTTACAGCAAATATTCTATGCCAATAGTTTGCCAGATAAACAACATAACATCTGCACCCCTTTTTCCAAGATGGCGTGGTTGGGGCCCCAAATGTAACTTTTAGACAATGGACTAAGTGATAACAGGGTGATTGCCTTTTGTTTTATTCTGCGTATCAAGGAAGGACTTTGTGGGATGATAATGAATGGTTAAGCATTTGTTAAATGGAAATTAATTAATGACTGATTCTACTGACGATAATTTTTCTAAAGATCTGGGTCGTGGTAATGGTTTAATGACTACCACATGTGACTGTTGTTAAATAAAGTTATGGAATCAGGCGTTCCTTTGCGGAAGTCCATGACAGTTAAATTTTATGAGTTTTTGGAATAATTCCTAGTATGCAACGTCTAAAAAAATGAAAAGCAATTTATTTTGTCAAATTATTTGCAGTCAATATAACTGCAAAATGAACAAACCAGCATTTATTTTATCGATTATTATCTACGAGTTAAAAGCCCACTGGCAGTTTGCATAATGTCGCAATTTAAAACAAAATCGCGTGTGACATAAAAATCAGATCGCTTGATAGCTTGAATTTGCGAATTTCTCATGGCAATATTAGGAATGTTATTTGCGAACTAAATTGCAAGCTAAGTTAAATAAGTACCTAAATAAACACTTTTATTCCAGTCTACTTATTTTGCTAATATTATTTTAATGTCTGATCTAAACTAATATTATTTTATGCGAAATTAAATCTGTCTGTTACCTTTTCACGACTCGACGGCTGAAGTGAGTTATATGTTTTTGCAAACAGTACGAAGACCATTGAGAGGATATAAAATATTATATATCTTAATAATAGAACGGGTGTATTCCTGCTGTATGGGGACAAGGGTATAAACGATTCCCAATTAAAAATATTTACCGACGTCCTCATTGATTTGTTAATTTTCCATCCCAACAATGGACGGACATTTAGTATTTATTAAATGCTCCCTACGTCCATTATTACAGAAAATTAAAAGTGAATATAACAATTTTATTATATTCATTTTTCACTTGTTCTACGAGGATAGTAGTAAGTATTTTTTTTATTCCCACGTTTTTATACACTCACTTTTCTTGTTTATTTGTTTGTCGTTCCGGTTGAACTTTTGCAACTCAATTTTGAGGCACTTCCCGATAAGCTAGCAGGCTGAAATTTTGTACACGCTTTGAGTTCTGATGACAATACATGACTAGCTAAGAAACGTCATAACAAATCCAATATGGCGGCCTCCCCAAGATGGCGGACTGGCTGTTTGAAACCCACCCCCATGATATGGGTATCAAATGAAAGGGTTTGCTGTCGGGAATACAAAAAAAATAGTCACGTGACTTAAATCCAATATGGCGGACGTCCAAGATGGCAACAGGCTATTTGAAATGCGACCCTATGATATGGATATCAAATGAAAGGGTTTGCTATCAGGAGTACGAAAAAAATAATCACGTGACTTAAATCCAATATGGCGGACGTCCAAGATGGTAGACTGGCTGTTTGAAATCCACCCTTATGATATGGGTATCAAATGAAAAAGTTTGCTATCAGGAATACGAAAAAAATTGTCATGTGACTTAAATCCAATATGGCGGACATCCAAGATGGCGGACAGGCTTTGAGGCACTCCCCGATAAGCTAGCAGGCTGAAATTTTCAGGGTAGCTTCAAACCCGATGAACAATGATAAAAATAATTAATAGATTTAAAAAATCTAAAAACCCACGTTTTTAAATGTTCTAAAAATAAGAAAATAACCCTACGGGGCTGAGAGAGGGGCCACTCAAAACGTGGGGGCGTATCTTTGCAAGGTACACCCACGATCTATACACGTCATGTAAATATATCCCATAAATAATCACTTAAATAATATACGCCCCCACGTTTTGAGTGGCCCCTCTTTCAGCCCCGTAGTGTTATTTTCTTATTTTTAGGACATTAAAAACGTGGGTTTTTAGATTTTTTAAGTCTATTAATTTTTAGTTCCGCTGTCCCCATTAATGGCATAAAATGTAATGGGAACAACGGGAATGCCATAGAATGTTCGCTTAGGATTAAATCCAACCAAGGTAAAGGTTAAGATTAAAAATAAATCAGTTTGTCTGCATGTTTGCGTCAATTAGCAACATAGCGAGCTCGTCAAAATTATCACATAAATCTCATATATGAGTGTAGAGTTAAAGACTCAGACTCAAAACAAACAGTCTGTAGGTCATACAAATAAATTACGTAGCACGAACATCGATCCTACGACCTTCGGTACACTCACAAGCACTGATACGCTTAATAAAAATCAAAAGCGATTTTCCGTACAACAATAAATTATTGGAGATTACAGATAAAACCTGTATCATTTTAAGACGGGTTCCAAAATATTGTCTTCGTAACCAAATAAACTTAAAATAAATGCAGTAGGAGACAAAACAGTTACAAAATCTGCAACGTGTACAACTTTTATCGACGGGGTCCATAATATTTATCTTATAGACATTGTGGACCCAGAGATTATGGACCCTGTCGTTAAGAGCAGATTTATTTACAACTTTCCGACAGTGAGTAATAACTAACTGACGGTCACATTTACACATATTATCGCTCATGACTACATTACAGACAGTGCAGAATATATTAGCAGGGTTTCGAGGAATCACAATTTCAACTTTAATATTATCATAGCTAGACATAACCCGCAAGGAACCCGTATAACGCGAAAGAAAAGAAGAGCATGTCATTATCATTTCAGATATGAATGATTCAACATAAGTCAATCATCCATTAGAATTAGAACATAAGGTCCCAACTTTTTATCGACTACCGCCCCTTTTGCAAGAAAAAGAAAATCCAACGCCTTACCTAATAGTTAATATTATACTATGTAGTTTTATATGTCTGTCTGTCTAAAATATACCATTCTAATATTCCGCATTTGTGAACAAACTTTACATCTTATGTTTATTGTAAGAATTGTACACAATAAACAAATAAAAAATATCCAAAAAAAAAATACCATTTAAAAATATTCTCCATCCAATCGTGCTCTTTCGCCATAAAAGTAAGGTAAACATTTTAGACGGCTATATAAAATCTTTTTCATGACAATACAAGTATTTCATAGACCCCCCCCCCCCCCTCTTTGCTTTCGGACCCGCTACTGCCCAACAAAAAGCGTCCTCTAGGAGGCGGTACCACCACCCCGGTTGAGAATCTATGCATTAATTAGATGATTAGATTCAAGATATAAATTGAAGGAGATTAGACGATTAGCGTAGGCGATACTTAAAGAATGATGTAAGACTTATTTCTGAACTGGATTAATCAACTATACTAATATTAAAAAGAAATAAACGTTGTATGTGCGTAATCTTCGAAACTGCTGATACGATTCCAAAAAAACTTCCCCAAATGGAAAGTGACACTATTCCCTTAGCTATAATTTATGATGTTCCGATGCCTGAAGCTGTGTGGAGAAATTTTCGGAACGCGAGCGAAGCCACAGGCAGAAGTTAGTTTTTTTTATATCTGCTAGGACACTTTATTTCTAAAAGAGAATGGTAATAACCAACCAAGGTACCCCACTGTGGGTAAGTAGTTATGGCCATGGTCCACTGGCTGGAGGTTCCTGTGTTCCTAACAAGGACACACAACAACAACAAAGAAGTGATGTTGGTTTCTTAACGATGTTATCCTTTGCAGTTTTGAGAGCAGTGTTAGTCATATCAAGTATTTGAATGGCGACAGACGACCTAACTTGTCACTGAGAGTCGCAATTCATATAACGATACTGCTAAAGGCCTTTTTAGACACCTTGGCCTCTCAGTAGATAGGAAAATATTTATCGACCAATTGTTTCCATGTTCAGAGAGTTTTCTTCATTTAAGATCAATACTATTATATAAATATCTAGGTAGTTACGTCATTTGAGTCCTGAAAGACTGAGTTTATTAACTCATCTCGTTTTATTCTCGTTCTAGCTTATTGCTCTATCTTTTTTTCGCATTTCATGACACTGATGGAGCGTTTCTTGTTTGACTTGGAAATGGATATCATTTTCAAATACAATTATCTATAGTTAAATAGTTTGAAAAAAATCTGGATTTTATGACGGTCAATAACAGAGTTACGCAGTATCGAAATGAAAATCTTTTAATTTGAGAACCGTTCATATTCACTGAATAATAACACGGACACGGCGGTTTCGTACGGTTATTCTGTTTGACCTTCCCAAAATTTTTCTTACATAAGTATCCGATAATAATGAACACAACAAAAAATAATTATTCAATTGGTGCAGTCGTTTAGAAGTTATGCGCGAACAGACAGAGGCATGTAAGCGAGTTTTTTTTATCTGGAGAATTTTGAAAACCCGTTATATTGTTTTTGAGTTCTTCCCGACTAATAAATATATTGTTATTTCCGTTTTATGTAATCAGAACTAATATTTAGATTTTAATTTTTCACCCAATCAAACAAAATAGCGTTGAATAAAAGCGAAAAACAAATACCCTACGCAAACTCTATTTGTTTTAAACCACGTAATTGTTGAACATTCACAACCGACCGTGGCCTTCCAACGCACTATAAACATTAACATTTTTGAAATACCTACTGAAGCAACACCAATTATAATTAAAACTAGTGTTATTTAATCTAATGAAGAAAATGAGAAGCACTCTACACAAAAAGGATAGATACTCGTAACACAATAATAAATGCTGTTTGCATAATCGGCCCAAAAACCTTTGACTCACGCAACAGTAGTAAAAAATAAAAACAAAATCGAATCACATAATAGTCACAGCACCTTTTTCCTAATTTCCACAGACCAGCCCGGTAAGAGGAGCCACGTCGTCTCCATATTTGCCACAATTATTCGACGGCAGTTATTCCCATTATGTGCAAAGCAATACTGCTTGTTTACTCAAACGAGTTATTCGATGTTTTGACGAATCGATCCAACAATCGATTCTTTGTTACTCTTTTACACCAAACTTACTGAACGGATTTGGATGAGTTTTTGTACACAGATAGCTTATAACCTGGATTAGCATATAGGATACTTTATTTCCCGATGTTTTGTAACCGTGGGACAATTTTCTAGTTGTAACGGATGAAGCCGCTGCTGGCAACAGCATGTAATATACGAAAGTTTGGATGGACGTTTTTTTCTTCTTCATGTAATTTTGTTTGTTCTGTCCTGTGTGTGTCAATAAATCTCTTTTCTTTCTTTCTCTCTTTCTTTGTTACTTAATCACGTCAGAACCGTTGAACAGATCTTAGCTCAAAAGATAGGTATAACACATAGGATACCGTTTATTCCGGTATTAAATTCCCGTGGGATAATATTTTCGACTTACATGCGGGTGACCGCTCGCAACAGTTGGACTAAATATGAGTAAAGAGGTAGCTGTAGATCAACGACCTTGAAACACTTGACAGTGGGTCTGATTGGAAGCGAAAAGTGGAAAAGCTGGTGTTGTGATGCGACTTCTAATAGCCGACGAGCAATAGACTTATCGACAATATCGAATGAGTTGAAGAAATTAGTATTTTTTAAAGCATACGGCCTCCTTATGGATCTCTTCAAAGTTAGAGTGAACAGCCTTCTTCTAGGTAAGCACTCCATCGTAGGCTTTGTGTCATTCACCTTTGACCTGGACAAGTTTCAAGAGCAAACCCATCTCAAATAAAAAAAAGCGGTCACCGTAGCCGACAGTGCAACTTTTCCACGCCCTTTTGGAGGGTGTGAAGAAAGTCATCATCATCATTATCATCAGCCGGAAAACGTCCACTGCTGAACATAGGCCTCCCCCTTAGACCGCCACGCCGAACGACAATTCGCCACTTGCATCCATCGGTTGCCCGCGACCCTCACGATGTCGTCGGTCCACCTAGTGGGAGGCCTACCTACGCTGCGTCTTCCGGTCCGTGGTCGCCACTCGAGAACTTTTCTTCCCCATCGGTTGTCAGTTCTACGAGCGATGTGGCCTGCCCATTGCCACTTCAACTTGCAAATTGCAACGTGAAGAAAGTAGGTATAAGTATAGGTCGGTACAACGTCCCTTACGTTGTACCGACAATTAACCGGACAATAGTTTCGGTTTAAACACATTTCTATTGTGCTGCACAATGATCCCTCAAGAAGAACTGGTGCACCTGCATCCGCGGACGAATTAACCTATCAAAAGTTGTAAATATGTAAGTCACGAAGATTGCGCATTTACTTTTATGAAAATTATAGCATCTGCTTATTAATACACCTACGGCAACAAGTTCAAATATGTTTGGCTCAAAATTAATCTATGCGAAATCGTCATGAGATCATAAGTGCAAAGATAACAGGGTATGCGGCAAATATGCTACGTCTAAATTTTATCTAACTTCTAGACGCGAAAGTCTGTTAGGATTGATGTTTAAAAACTGCTGAACGGCTAATAAAGGGCCCTGCGTGCCCTTAAACAATCCAATATGATTCGAGATTATAACTTATCTCTGAGTCAAATTGCCTCCAGATCCATTCATCCTTTCTGTCGTGACTAAGTAACAAATGTCTAAATATCCGAACTTTCGCATTTGTGTTTTTTGTTTGTGTTAGATCTATGAACACTAAGAAATGTGAAGCATGCTTTATTTAGCTTTAGCGGTTTCCAAAACACATGAAAAGTCTAGTTATTTTCCTACGAAATATCCACAAACCAGCTAGGTACTATTCGGTAGCAACAATGTTTTCAAAACAGCCGCTTAGAAATCTAAGGAACGTCAAATATGTTTATGAGTTTTAAATACTTTGTTTAATGTGTGTCTGAATATTTCGGGGCAGCCAGAATTGTGTCAAGCGCTGAAATTATGTTGCGGTTGCACAAACGCAGAGTTAAGTGCTATAAAGAAAATTTTACTACATTCATTCAACTGTCAATCTTCAAATGTTAGTATAAACGATCATTAACGCGATAATTAATGGAATTACCCGTTAGTGTGGTCATAGTGTAAGGAATTTTGAAAAAATATTAGACCTGAATTTTTTATTTTGTTACGTTTACCAAAATTGACAAAGATACAACGCTTCTAAAAATCACAAAACGTCACTCGGTCGGTGCAATTTCACAAGCGTTATGACGTCACAAGCCGAAATACTCCCGAAATTAGAAGTGTTATATCTTTGTCAATATTCAATAATTAAAAAAAATACGTGTTCATTATTTTGTAATATTCAAATTTTTTTTTTTTTTTATTAGCCTGCTCTGTCCCACTCCTGGGCAAAGGCCTCCCTCCACTCCTTCCACTTCATATTCAAATTGACGAACTAAAAAGATTTTCAATTAATTATGCAGTAAAATACCTTATTCCAATAATTACCTTAGTTTTGGTCTCAGTAGAGGCGTTACTCGTGTGTCTGACTAAACTGCTTGTGACGGTCTTCCCTTCCAACTGCTGTTTGGCCATTTCCACTTCTTTCTTCTTGAGCTCGAATACTACTTGGAATAAGTCTCTCATTGCTATTACTACCTAAAATAAGAAAGTTTTAAATGTATTATACATATCTCCATGCTATGGTTTAATATAAAGTGATGGATTGATAATGATAGCTAGATAGACCCCAACTAGGGGAGCCCCTAGCGGTATCCTATGTTTGGCGATTGCCGCGATTTGCAGACTGACTATCGTGGGGCTCCCATTTCCGCGTGCAAGATTTAAAGGAACTCAACCAAACCAAACTCGGGGTGCCCCTGACATCTACTTTCAAAAGCATCCAACTCTTGGGCACCCCGAAATTCGGTTAGGTTTGTTTCCTTAGTCTTTAGTGGCTATAGATGTCTTCATTAGAAGCCCGACGTCAACCGCGAGCGGAGCAGACCCATTAATGACTTATTTTACATCGCCAGAAAAAGCTCCTTACATGTGTTCCCACCAACAGTCGAACGGAAATTACAAAGCGAGCCAAAAGAGTAAAAAATTAGCTCGCTCTGGGAATCGACGCCGACGTCTCAACTCTTTTATAGTGGTTATGCAAACCTATTTCATGAGAACGAAAACCGCTCCGCTTAGCTATTTCTGGGTTTCATTACTCTTTCGTTGTGGAAAACGGCCTTTAGTTTTGGGTACTGACATAAGTATTGTGACAAATCAAACGGGTATATTAGCCTCATAAAAGGATCGTTTTCTTCCAAGCTTAGTGAATGCTGTAAAATACCCCTTTGTAACAAAAGGCTGACAAGTTCAAACTATAAAAAAACTTTTTGAAAAAAAGGGAATCGACTTCAAAACCAAACACAAAAAAACTGTAAAATTTCAAAACTTTTCTTTCGGAAGTCGGTGGCTTTGTTTTTTATTTCATTGACTATGGACACCGACTTCCGAAAGAAAAGTTATTTTACAGTTTTTTTGTGTTTGGTTTTGAAGTCGGTTCCCTTTTTAAAAAGTTTTTTATTTTCCCCTTTTAAGTTTAGATATTCAACAAAAATCTTCATATAATCGGCGTCTTTGAAAATCTACAATCCTAGTAAGCAACAAAAACGGATCTATGCGGGCAACTTCATGAGATATCCATTATTGTTATATACTGAAACCTTCCCCAGAATGAACACTTTCATGAAAACCGCATCAAAATCGGTTTAGCCAAACGCGAGATAATCGCGGACAAACATACATACATACAGGTCGAACTGAGAACCTACTTTTTTTTGAAGTCGGTTAAAAATAAAGAAAATGTTTTTAATACTTTCTCCTACAAACTAGGGATTGGATTTACTTTCTAGGTGTTAGGCCTGTGTTAAGAGACCCCATTCTTCCCTTAAACAAACTTGTTTTTGTTTTAATGGTGACTTACTTGACTAGCAGCTTTATCAGTCTTGATGCCGAAGAATCGGTGTCCGGTGTCGGGCGAGCCGAATATGTACCCGAAGGCTCTGGAGTCCGTCATGTCCTGCGCGATGAACGATATCTTGTGGACTGGATGGTGGTAAAGGGAATCCTGGTAACAAATAATGTTATGTGAGAGTCAGTAGTTCTAATATTAGACAGTTTGGCTAAGGCCGGCTTGTGAATGTAATGGATTTATTCATGCGAGTTTCCTCCGTGCCACGGAAAGCACGTAAAACCGTTGGTCCAGGCTGTCATTTTTAGATCTTTGATAGTCTTAATCCTAGCCAGAAGCTTGGAAGTCAGACAACCAGTCATCCAAGGGGTATCGTATGACCCAGTTACTGGGTTGTGGAGGTCGGATAGGCAGTCGCTCCATGTTACGTAAGACTAATACTAACACTTGACTGGAATCAATCAGAACCCAACATTATTGGGAAAAGGCTAGGCTGATGAGGATTCATATCTTTAAGGAATTGTAATTTTTGACAAAAATTGGACCTAAATTCTTTAGGGTACTTGTAATAATGGCGTATCTAGTTTACGTCAACCATTTGTGCTAATGCCTCTGTGTAACTTGTGAACTATGTGTTATGTATATTCTAGGCAATACTCTCAACTCGTAGATGATATCATTATTATACAAACATACAGTTGCGCCTTTTTCCCATATATGCATTCGCAAAACAATGTATACAGACACGGCACCATATGTCTTGAGAATGAGATAAACCCTCGCCAAACATGGCAAGTGAGTAACTGATCACATTTGTTTTTCTAAAACACAGATGGGGTCTTACTTATATCGTCATGACCTATTCCCTTAATAGCTTGGGCGCCACATGTGTTTTAGCCATGTTTCTTGTAAATAGAACACAGGACAAACAACATCGACATACTCCGCTACTATTAAACGGCCTGTATTTTAACGGACTGAAAAAAAGGGTCTAAAAAGGACGAAACGAAAAAAGAAATCTAGAAATGCATAGGTCCAAAAATAGTCAAGTCGAGGGCCCACTGTATAGTATACTCGTACATACAATATCTGTTTAATAGAGGTGTTCCTAGCACCCACATAAACAGTATGTATACAGTAAGTGCGGTCACAGCCGATAGCCTTCTTTTCACCTTCAGCAGAGCGGAGCAGGTTTTATGTTCGACTAGCACTCATGTATTTTTTATGCATGTGCGATTTTTTCAAAATTATTTTTATGCCTCTACTTCTGTCGTGGTCCCATCGTCAGCAAGTCAGAAACTGATCATCGTATCTAAATTCCAATTAATCGTGGAGGGCGAGCGTCGAATCCATGACGCGTATCGCAAGTGCCATTCAGATAGTCGATACTGCTCTTGTTGGCACTTTAAAATTAAATGATGGAAGCATTTGTTTCCTGTTTAATTTAAAATCCCTATGCTTAACTAACAGACCAAAATCTAATTTGTTTTGACCCTTTTTGACTAGGTTATTGATGGAAACATTTTTCGAATTTCCAATAATCCAGGTCCTTCAAAATCAAAAGTGAGCCGCTGTTTAGGTCAAGAAAAATCATATGTTTACTAAAGAACTGAATCGGTCAGTAGATTCGGAAAATATCGGCTATGGTAGACCCTTATTACAAAGTTTTTGATCTACCATAAAGAGCTTCAAAACCCGAAAAAAATAGATATTTAAAGTAAGATATTTTCGAAGACGAATGTGTACCTATCCATCACGTCAGTGTGTCCGAAGTTCTGTGAGAAATAAGTAAGTAAATGAAAAAAAAATTGACTTACCCCAGTCTTATCATCGCGCAGCCTCAGTCCATCAATAGCCACATGAACCTGTATCCTCTGCTTATGCTCTCCAGCGGCTCGGATGGCCATCTTCAGGTCAGCCAGGGCTTCTTGGCACATCCTGTCTCCCCGGGCCTCGGGTACTTCTAGTACACCGATAAGCTTCGCGCGAAACGAAACGCCTTCGCCTAAGAACCGGCCCGGCTCGTTCTTGTCTGTTTAAAGTTATTTTGAGCTATATTAGTATTTTTTATAACATCTAGCCACATTTTCAAAGGATTTTGATCCTTAATGACGCGGATCAGAAGAGAAAGGGGCAAAAATTTGAGCTCTCCTGATGATGGAATTACCACTACATTTTTGCAGACTTTTTGGCTCACGGTTCAGTCTACGTCCTGATCCTATAAAGACCATTGTTCAAATTCAACACACACACAAGAAAACGACTTTAAAGACAAACAAACACAAAAACAGACACTCATATCTTACAAGGGCCGATGGCTTGAACTTTAATGCCAATGCCGTTCAACAGCATTGTTTTCAGAAATAAGGACTTCACATAAATTACTTCGACAGTCGGCATAATCAGCAAGATTAACCATAGGTCGTGGAAATAAAAGCATACTAAAGATAATCGTAAACAGTACCAGAGTTATAAAATAAGCAAGTCAACCAGCGATCTAAATATAACAAAGCACATTAGTCGAGCACAAGTGCACACACATAACAGTAGTTTGCATATCACCTTTGCAAATTAGACTTTTTGATTCAATCTTTTTCAATGTCATGGTTAAATTTTTTACACTTTTTATTTCGATAGAGCACCACACCGGCTGAAGTTCAGCGCGAAATAAAAGTGAGCGCGGGTGTCCTATTTTGGCCCCTGTTTACGGTGCATCATTCCCAGTTAATTGAATATCCTGTTTTTAAATTTAGAACCATGATTGTCGCACTGGCTGGTACCTGTTGGTTGTGACCTCTTTGAACTGAAGATTCACAGTGATATTATATATTTTTTAAATCTTCGCAAATGTGAGGAAACAGAAATACTTCAAGAATGTTGTATGCAAACTGCGCAATCATTGCATACATATACATTATACATAGATAGGTATGTATGTTATTTACGAAAGAACATGCTTTGTTATTGAGGATAAGATGTTAGTCTAGTCGCGGTATCTGATGTTAACTCGTTTCTATTTACCGATTGTTACTAAACAGTAAGAGCGGTATGTTGTTTCCAAACCTTTTTGCTCAGCTACAACCGCCAGTAAAATGCGAGAGAAAGTTGGAGATATGGATGATATTGCAGTGAGAGCAGATAAACAGCCGAAATTAGTCCTTACTCTAAATAAATTAAAGGATAGGGCCCTTTCATAGTTAATTAACCAACCCAACCCGCTTTTAGTGATGTTACATAGAGCAATACATATATTATTAACAGATGCACATCTGCCTACATCAAAAAATGATCACAAGAATGTGCTCTAAATTGTTTGGCGTAAAATATATTATACGTACACAAAATGCCTGTTCATTCTCAGTTAATACGAAAGATAATTTAGCGGACAACGTTTTTAACGAATACAGTAGCGGCATTAATTAAAATTAATAAACGAAGCAGACAACAGGAATAATATAGGAGTGAGTACATGCGATGACTTTGATACATACGTAGATACACAGCACACAAGCATGATTGTCGTATCTAAGGACATGTACTCACCGAACTGCCGCAAGAGGTGCTGGAAATGACACACCTGCATAATTCCCGTACAAACCGACAAATAGCAAGTTACGGAGTTAGTTCCCCCGACGCACCACCGCTCCACAGCCGCCACGGGCCCACAACACACCCTCTGTCCAAAACACCACGGGGGTCACTAATTATGACATGGACCAGCACGCGACTCGACACGCTGCTGAGTCCACATCCTAGTTAGTAGGGTGATAGTACTGAGCCGATCCATGCAGGTTACAACATAAACCGCAAAATATAAGA
The DNA here is from genome assembly GCA_950005045.1 of Agrotis exclamationis. Taxonomy (NCBI): domain Eukaryota; kingdom Metazoa; phylum Arthropoda; class Insecta; order Lepidoptera; family Noctuidae; genus Agrotis; species Agrotis exclamationis. The sequence goes on along the minus strand of OX465431.1, from coordinate 6,766,191 downwards.
AAGCTAAGATATGCGAATAACGTGATCGGGAACATTTAGCGCTATCTAATAACACCGCATTACCGTAATATCAAAAGTATAGAAAAACATGGTGATCGTGAAGCTGCTCGATCTAACGTTACGGACTCACATTTGCAAGGGCTGGTTTTCTTACGAAGGGTTTGCATTGGAAAGTCAGTCGGTAACTTGTGATTGAACATCGGTAACTTTTATATCTTCACTGAAATACAAATACACTATTGGAACACACTCCACACCGTTGCGCGACTACATATCAGCAACTGTTCATATGAAAATGCAATATCCAAGGAGATTTATTGATTTTTACGTCGTCGCTCGCAATACGTGAGGATGCGTGAGGTTGCGGCTGCCGACCGGCTCACATGATCGAGAGGCACGGCTGTCCGCGAATTGGGCAGGAATACTTGATATTTGGTGGATTTTAACATTAGTGTATAATTGGGATGGCAATGGAGGGTCGCAGCGGTGGCACCACATGGGCGCACTCCGGCGTCGGCGCGCGCACCCGTCCCCCCTCGCCGCACGACGCGAGCGCGCGCAACCACCCCTAATCAATATTCGCTCCCGATCTCCACTTCGTACAACTTTTATGGTTCCCTTCAATGAAACAGTGCTCAATATTCTGTGACGGGACTTGTAAATATTAATGCGACTTTTTTACTTTTTGTTAAGAGCACTTTTGGAATGCTAAAAGGGTTCAACTGTCTCGACTATTATGTAATGTTTGTTTTATATTGTACTTGCATTATTTGTTATTTAAATACATAAGTACTGCTTTAAATTTATTGTTTATCAGCTTCAAGATAAAATGAGAAATAATCCCTAGGCTGATGGTGTCAACTCCATTTCAGTATAGATAAGATAGTAGAAAGGAAATGGTGTAGTCAACATTTTATTTTAACTACGATTTTTTATAAAAATTATACAGAAAAAAATCTATATACATTTTTTATCTCTGAACTATACAATATTTTTTTTTGCAATTCTTGCATTTTAACCCTCATGT